>CM076583.1:1108160766-1108760766 GCA_034641835.2 Pinus albicaulis | reverse complement strand
TACTTGTTGCAATGTATTTGGCCTCGGCGGTGCTCAAAGCAACCGATTTCTGCTTCCTACTCATCCAGGAGATCAAAGCAAAACCTAAAGTGAAGCAACATCCAGATTTTGTCTTACGATCCACCACATTGACAGCCTAGTCAACATCAGTACATCCATGGAGCCTCACATTCCTGACAATGTATCTCAGTCCATGATTGATTGTGCCCCGGAGATATCTCAAGAGATTCTTGGCAGTTATCTAGTGTATGTGATGAGACTCGACCATATATTGACTTAACTTGTTCACTGCAAAACATATGTCCGGAAGAGAGTTCACAAAGAACATCAGGGCCCTAATGAGTTCACGATACTCGATAGGATTTCCCAAGTTAGGCCCAACAACACTTCTAAATAACTTCTTAAAGTTGGGTTTTCCTTGAGAAAGGAAAATCTCACTTGGTTTTTTCCAGACCTCCAGGCCTAGGAAATAGTGCATCAATCCTATGTCCTTCATCTCGAATTCAGAAGCCACCTCCCTCTTACATTGATGAATGTGAGGGTCTGCACCTGTTAGGAAGAGATTGTCCACATAGAGTACTAAGATGAGAGGCTTGTCATTATCAACCTTGAAGTAAACATTTGGATCAGCTTCACTTCGTGTAAAGCCCAACTTCATCAGATAACCATCGATCCTCTCATACGAAGCCCTAGGGGCTTGCTTCAGCCCATAGAGGGCTTTCTTCAACCTGCATACATGTGTATCTCGATCTTGAACTTTGAACCCCAAAGGTTGTTCCACATAAACCTCTTCCTTAAGCGAACCATGTAAGAAGGCAGTCTTGACATCCATCTGATGTAGACTCCATCCTTGCGAGGCAGCAAGGGCAATAATCGAACATATGGTGGTATATCGTGCAACAGGTGCAAATATTTCATCATAGTCTATACCTTCTTTCTACGAGAAGCCTCATGCAACAAATCTGGCGTTGAACTTTTCAACACTTCCATCGGCTCTATGTTTGATCTTGTAGAGCCATTTTGAGGTGACAACAAGCTTGTCCTTTGGTCTAGGGACCACATCCCATACATCATTCTTCATGATCGACTCATATTCTTTGTTCATTGCGTCCTTCCAAACTTGTTGCTTCACAACTTCCTCAAATGTTCCAGGCTTAGATTGGACGATGGTGCTCATGGCTACTAAGTACCCTTAGTACCTATTCGGCTTCTTACTTTCACGGAATGTTCCCCTTGGTGTAATACGTCGCTCGGCATCTTCGAGAGTATCTCTAAGCCATGAGGGTCTTTTCTTTGTAGACGTGGACTCTCTAGGAGGTGGATCAATAGGATCCATCAAACTTTCAACATCCGGCATTTGTTCATCCTTCAGTTCTTCTTGATTTCCTGCATCTTCATCTTTGTCTTCCTTTGAAATAGGAATATCTCTAACCTTCCCAAGTGCAACATCTTTGTCGAGGGTGACATCATGACTTATCCCCACTTCTCTTTGATCAAGCACATAGATTTTATATGCCCTGTGAAGTTTCACTTCAGCCCACAAATGTTACCTTCTTTCTAGAAGCATCCAACTTGCTCCTCTTTTCCTTCGACATATGAAAATATATGGGACTTTCGAAAATTCTAAAATGAGAAACATCAGGTTTCTTACCATTGAAGATTTCTTCGGAAATTTTGGAGTCCAATGCTTGTTCTGGGCATCTATTTTGAACATACACGACAATGTTGGCAACTTCTCCCCATAGGAACTTTGGAAGACCTTGGTCCTGTAGAATGGCACGAGTAGCTTCAATGATGGTTCTATTCCTTCTTTCGACAACTCCATTTTGTTTGGGAGTATACACAGTAGTGATCTCCCTCTTAATGCCAACTTCCCTACAATAGTCATTGAACTCATTTGATTCGTATTCGGTTCCATTATCGGTCCTCAAAATTTTGATATTCTTCTCTGTTAGATTTTCAACCAAGACCTTAAAGGTGCATAACCATTTGAATACTTCGTCCTTTTTCTTCAAGAAGTATATCCAAGTTTTGCAGGAGAAGTCATCTATGAAAGTGACATAACATAGGCATCCTCCCAAGGATGTTACAGGCAACATACCAGATAAATCAGAATGAATCAATTGTAGAATGTCGATAGTCTTGGTATCACTTGCGGGGAATGTTCCCCTTGTATGCTTCCCTTCGGCACAACCCTGACATACACCCTCATGATCAACTTTGAAATTAGGCATACCTGTGACCACCTTCCTTGCTTCGAGAAGAGCCTTATAATGAAGGTGACAAACCTCCGGTGCCATAATTTGGATTGAAGAGTTGTGTTGCATGTCATGTCTCACAACGAACTTCCTCCAACTTGATAAAGTGTATCATCCCTGAAACCAAGAGTGAATGCTTCTTTGAAATTCCTCTTCCAAATGCGTACCTTTCTATCAGTGAATGCCACCTTGAATCCTTAATCTTCCATCGCCGAAATAGACACCAATTTTTCTTCAAGTCAGGTACATATAACACATCTTGTTGATGAAGGATTTGACCTTGATTTAAATGAAGAGTCACAGTCCCTGTCCCTTTCACGTGATAGGTGGCGTCCAAGAATCATTTCCAATTTTGTTTCCTTTTCAATCAAATGTGATAGGGCCTCTTTATATCCAGTGAAGTGCCTTGAGGGACCACTATCAATCAACCAATTATCCAGGGTGTCGGGAGGAGATGCAACAAAGAGGGCATATATAAGAAGACATTCTTTTTGCTTGTTATCTACAATATTAGATTCATCATACTTGGAGTTCCTTGACTTCTTGAAAGTTTGACCATTTCCATTTCCATTTCCAGTAGAGGGAGCCTCTCTCTTTCCTTTGTTGTTGAACCTGTTGTTCCTTTGATTTCCATTTCCCTTGAAGTTGTTGTTATTGCTGTAGTCATCTTCTTGGGGAGTGTCCCTTTTATTGGGACACTCTCAAGCATAGTGGCCAAACCTGTTAGAATTGTAACATCTACCCTTCCTTCCTTTGAATCCCAATCTTCCTTGTCCTTGATTTCTCGGACCAACATTATTCTTCTTCTTTGCATGAACAGAGAAAGTAGTAGGTTCATTTCCATTTGAGGGCTTGTCTCTCTCCATCGTCCTCGTCTACTCTTAAGTGCATCTCGTCAACAATTCATCAAAATAAGGAAATATGTTATTATTGAGAATAGTGTTATTGAATACATACCATGCCCGAGGAAGACCTCCAAGAGTAATGAGAGTGAGCTCTCGCCCAGCTATGACCTCTCCAATAGATAAGAGGTCATTTTTGATTTCGATATTGCTCATAAAGTAGGATTGGATGGACTCTCCTTTATCCATCTTGATGTCCTTCAGCTTGTTCTTCAAAAAGGGAATTTGATTTGCGTTGCTAGCCCTGAACATGCCATCCAACTTGTCATACATCTCCTTAGGTGTGCCCAGCTTGGATATATAAACAAGCAAATGCTTGTGAATTGAGTCCCTGATGATCTTCGTCGCTTTGTTTTCCCCTTCCCTGTACTTTGTCTTAGTGGCAATCAATGCATTTGAAGGAGGCTCAATAATCTTTCCCTACACATAGTCCATAACATCTTGTTCCTCCAAAGTTAAGTCCAAGGACATTTTCCAAGCATGATAATCAGATTTATCATTGAGCTTGTCATCAGATTTGAAGTATGATGAGGAAGCCATTGACCCTTGTCCTTGTCCAACATATTTTAGTGATTTCTCTTCTCACTCTTGCTTGGGCTTTGTCTTTACCTGACCTCAGAATGCGTGCCAATAGCTACAACCTTCAAAGAGAGGCTCCTTTGAGGCTGTACGAACCAATGACGGGAGAGATAATGTGTGATGAGATGATGTCCAAATGAGGAATGAGTCTCTCCAATTTATATCCATCAATGAGGGGTGGAGACACATCTTTTGGGGCTTATGAGCCTACATTACAATTCTAGCCGACCTTGACAATTTGCACGTGTGAGCGAATAAATTAAAAATCCAACTTCTGCTCATCCAAACAAGATGAACTTTAGATCAATCTTGCACCTCTTGGAAAGAGAAATCCAACAAAAATATCATCTCCATCATATGAGTGGTCCAAAGTGGAGTTTGGCCCTAGTTGCCAATTTTAGCAGATTGCTACCGAAAATAATTGGAAACTATCATTGGGCTGCGAAAGAAGCACTGTAGTTAATTATGCTAAGCATAGAACATACCATGTTAACTAAAATTAACATGGTTTCAGAGGCCAGTTGAAGACAAAGTCCAAGCAAGAGAAAGAAAAGCAATCATTAAGATCTGTTGGACAAGGACAAAGCCTCAATGTCTTCTACATCATACTTCAAATCCGAGGATAGGCTCATTGATAAATCTGATTATCATGTATAGAAGATGTCTTCGGGCTTAACTTTGGAAGAAAATGATGTCATGGATTATGTGCACGAAAATGTGATGGAACCTCCTTCAAATGCACTGACTGCTACTAAGACAAAGTATAAGAAAGGCAAGGTCAAAGCTAAGAAGATCATTAGAGACCCCATTCAAAAGCATTTGGTTGCTTACATTTCTGATTTGGGCACATCTAAGGAGATGTATGACAAGTTGGTTGGGATGTTCAAAGCCAATAATGCAAACCAAACCCTCTTTCTCAAGAACAAGTTGAAGGACATCAAGATGGATAAAGGGGAGTCTATCCAATCCTACTTCATGAGAATTTCCGAAATCAAGAATGATCTTCTATCTATTGGAGAAGTTGTTGCTAACAAGGAGCTCACTCTTTTTGCCCTTTTGGGTCTCCCACGAGCATGGGACGTGTTTAACACCACTATCCTTAACAATGATATGTTCTTGGTTTCGATGAATTGTCGACTAGATGCACTCAAGAAGAGACAAGGATGATGGAGAGAGACAAGCCTTCAAATGGAAATGAGCCAAGTGCATTCTCCGCTCATGCTAAGAAGAAGAATAATGCTGGTCCAAATAGACAAGGTCAAGGATACAAGTAGTGATTCAAAGATGCAAGAAAGGGAAGATGCTTCAATTGCAACAGGTTTGGCCACTATGCTAGAGAGTGTCCTCATAAGAAGGATACACCACTGGATGATGACAACAAGAACAACTACAACAATTTCAAAGGCAATGGTAATCAAAGGAATAACAAGTTCAACAAAAAAGGAAAGAGGAATGCTCTTGTTGCTTGATATGGAAATGGTCGACCTCCCAAAAGGTTGAGAAACTCCAGGTATGAGGAAACTATTCTTGTAGAAAAGCAAAAAGAATTTCATCTTATTTCTGCCCTCATTACTGCATCTCCTCTAGACACTTTGGATAATTGGTTGATTGATAGTGGTGCCTCAAGGCACTTCACTGGGTACAAGGAGGCCCTCTCTAATTTGATTGAAAAAAAGATATATTTGGAGATCATACTTGGAGACAATGCCACCTACCCTGTGAAAGGGATAGGGATTGCCACCCTTCACTTCAATCAAGGTAAAATCCTTCATTTACAATATATATTGTATGTACTTGATTTGAAAAAGAACTTGGTATCTATTTCTGTGATGGAAGACAAAGGCTTCAAGGGAGCATTCGTTGATGGGAAGGTGTGTATTTGGTGTATTTGGAAAAGGAACTCGAAGGATGCATTTGCACTTGGATTTATGGTTGAAGGTCTTTATCAGGTTGGAGGAAGTCCTTTGGGAGCTATGACTTGTGACACTTCTTTTAAATCTGAATTATGGAACCAAAGGTTTGCTCACCTTCACTACAAAGCCTTACTTGATGCAAGGAATATGGTCACAAGTATGCCCAAATGCAACATAGATCATGATGGTGTTTGTTAGGGTCATGTAGCTGGAAAACATACATGGGACAATTCCCTTCAAGTGAGAGTCAAACTATTGACATTCTTCAATTGATCCATTCTAATCTATCTGGTATGTTGCCTGTAACATCATTGGGAGGATACTTATACTATGCAATTTTTGTGGATGACTTCTCCCACAAAACATGGATCTATTTCTTGAAGAAGAAGGACAAAGTGTTCAAATGGTTCCTCTCTTTCAAAGCCTTGGTTGAGAATCAAATATGGAAGAAGATCAAAATATTAAGGACCGATAATGGGACCGAATATGAATCAAATGAATTCAATGACTATTGTAGTGAAGGCGACATTAAGAGGGAGACCACTACTGCATATACTCTTGAGCAAAATGGAGTTATCGAAAGGAAGAATCAAACCCTCATTGAAGCTCTTGTGCCATGCTTCATGACCAAGGCCTACCAAAGTTCTTATGGGGAGAAGTTGCCAACACTACCGTATATGTTCAAAATAAATGCTGACATCAAGCATTGGACTTCAAGACACCCGAAGAAGTTTTCACCAGTAAGAAACTTGATGTTTCTCATTTTAGAATTTTTGGTTGTCCTGTGTATTTTCATGTGCCGATAATGAAAATAAATAAGCTACATGGATTTGGGAAGACAGGAACATTTGTGGGCTACATTGAAACTTCAAAGGCATATAGAATTTATGTGCCTGGTCAAAGAGAAGTTGAAATATGTCATGATGTTACCTTCGATGAAATTTCTGCCCTTGGGAAAGTTAGAGATCTTCCTATCCCAAGGAAGGACAATGATGATGATGCATGAAAGCAGGATGAATCTCTGACTGATGAACCAATGCGCGATGTTGAAGGCTCGATGGATCCCATTAATCCACCTCCTGGTGAACCCTCTACCTCAAGGAAAAGACCAGCATGATTCAAGAATATTCTCGAAGATGCTAAAAGGGATGTTGCACCAAGAGCGGACATTTCGTGAAAGTAAGAAGCCGAACATGTACCAAGGGTACTTAGCTGCTATGAGTACCATTATTCAATTTGAGCCATGTACGTTTGAAGAAGCCGTGAAGCACCAAGTATGGAAGGATGTGATGATTGAGGAATATGAATCAATCACGAAGAATGATGCCTGGGATGTGGATCCTAGACCCAAGGACAAGTCAATGGTCACTTCAAAATGGCTTTACAAAATCAAACATGGAGCTGATGGGAGTGTTGAAAAGTTCAAGGCCAGGTTCGTTGCTCAAGGCTTCTCTCAAATGAAAGGAGTGGACTATGATGAGATATTTTCAACAGTTGCTCGATATACCCCCACTATCCGATCCATCATTGCTCTCGTTGCCTCTCAAGGATGGAGCTTACACTAAATGGATGTCAAAATTGCTTTCTTGCATGGTTGGCTTAAGGAGGAAGTCTATGTAGAGCAACCCGAGGGGTTCCAAGTTCAAGATCGAAAGACACATGTATGCAAGTTGAAGAAAGCCTTTTATGGATTGAAGCAAGCCCCTAGTGCTTGTTATGAGAGGATTGATAGCTATCTGATGAAGCTGGGATTTACAAAGAGCGAAGCTCACCTGAACCTTTACTTCAAGGTTGAAAAGCACATGCCTCTCATTCTGGTACTTTATGTGGATGATCTCTTTTTGACCTGTGCTGACCCTCTCATTTATCAATGCAAGAGGGAGTTGGCTTCCGAATATGAGATGAAGGAGCTATGGTTGATGCACTACTTCCTACGCTTGGAGGTCTGGCAAAATCCAGGTGAGCTTTTCCTTTCTCAAGGAAAATACATTGTGAAGCTACTTGAGAGATGTGGGATGGTGGATTGTAAGTCTGTGTCTACTCCGATGGAACTCAACATCAAGAAGCTATGTGGAAGTGCTGCTGGGCCCGATTTGGCAAATCCTTCTGAGTATCGACAACTTGTGGGGGTCGTGATGTTCTTGGTAAACTCCCGTCTTGACATATGCTTCGCTGTGAATACATTGAGTAAATTTATGGTCGAGCCTCATCACATACAATAGATTGCTTTCAAGAATCTCTTGTGATATCTTCGGGGCACAATCAATCATGGTTTGAGATACATTGTTGGTAATTTGAGGCTACATGGATATACCGATGCTGACTGGGTTGGTAGTGTGGTGGAACATAAGAGCACATTTGGATGGTTCTTCTCATTGGGATCTGCTTCAATATCTCAGATGAGTAGTTGGCAAAAATTGGTTGCTTTAAGCTCCGTTGAGGCCGAATACATTGCTGCTAGTATGGCCTTTTGTGATATTGTTTGGTTGAGAAAGCTCTTTAGTGAGCTATTTGAGCATGTGCTGGATATCACCGTGATCTACTACAACCAAAGTGGGATTCGCCTTTAAGAGAATCTCGTGTTCCACGACCTCTCCAAGCATATTGATATCAAGTACCATTTTATCTGGGATATGGTACAACGGGGAGAAATATGGCTCCATCACATCAGGATCGATGAGCAGGTTGCAAACATTCTCACAAATCCCTTAGGGAAGGTCAAATTCTTAACCTTTCGAGAGAGACTTGGAGTCATGAAAAGACCCTCCTATGAGGGTCCCGTATGATTTGGACATTGAGCTTTGGGAGCTCCTGGGGGTTTGGGGTACTTCTTGGAGATATGAGCGACCATAGGGTGAGTGGTTTACCTTCCCTTATTGGTGCACTATGTATAGGGTGAGTGGTTCACCTTCCCCTGTGATACCCCATGATGGTTGACATGTGTGTAGGGTGAGTGGTTCGCGTTCCCCTGAGATTGCGGACACCTCTATTTTAAAAATCGGCCGTTTCGACTCCGACCAGGCCTGGTCGACCGAGCCATTAGGCTGGCCGGTCCGACCAGGTACAAAAACAGCCAGGTTGGCCGGTTTGTTACCGAGCGATCAAGCTTTGTAATTTCTACGCACACGTAGAATAAACCGCCGACTGTGCTCGGCCCGAGTTAACCTTACGAGCCAAATCACGTACGGCCCAAAAAATCGGATTTTGTGGACTTGAAACCGGATTTTATTCTGCTGTTAGGTTTGTTTGAGGTTTTCTGAAGAGTTGTGGAGTTGGTTTTGGGAGCAGCTTCATGGTAATGTTAAATTCTTAAAGTAAAAGTGACATTCTCCTTAATCTTCATTTTCATCCTTTTATTTAAATTTTTAACATTACCATGAAATGACTCAAGATGTTTGAGAGTGGTTCCAACCTCATTGGATTTCATATGGAGAAAGTAGAATTTTAGATCTCATTCAAAATCCAGCAGACTTATCAGTTTTTCAGGATTTCAGGATTGGGTTATTGCAATGTTTCCATCAAATTTTGTCGTGTATTAGGGTATGGAACTCGTATTTAATCAAGAGCACCAATCCCTCTATGTACCTTGATGACATGATGTTAGTGACAATGACCAAGAACAATATGTGATCATAAAAGCATGAGATACAATATAGGGTTTTAATAAACTAATGGAGGATGGAATTCAAAACATCATCCTCATCTAAATACCCTAGAATCCACAAACCCTAAAAATTAGGGTTTCATATGTGAGCTAGGGTTTTCCATGAGTCATCTAGGGTTCTTATTCAAATTAAACCCTCCATCAAAAGAGCCTTAAAACAAATAAAAATAAATAAATGCATTACACATACTATGAGAGAGACCATACCTCTGATTTTACGTTCATACAAGTTGCTACAGGGATTTGCTTCAAAGTGCCTTGCACTTCTATAGTTTGTCAGACTTTCAAGGGCACTATCATCTTTATCCAAAGGTGCCAACATAGAGGAGCTACATACTTTTCTTAGATGAACTTCCTTTGCTTCAGCTGCTAGACAAAAATAGAATCACATGAAGGGTTGCCACTAAACCTTCTTAAAATCACATCAGCTGCTAGATAATGAGCAGCTTAGTCAACAATATGACATCATGGAGGGCTTTTACTATTTTTCAAAAATCATTTTCAAATTGATGTCTAAAGAGACCATCCCTTCTCATAGCTGCATTTTGTATTTTCATTGACTTCAAGGCACCTTTTATGAATGCTTCAAAGACATGAATATATATTAATTATTGATTTACAAGTCGGCTTCGATGGAACTAGCTTATAATACTTGTGTGTGTGTGTGTGAGAGAGAGATTGTAACAGTGATAAGGACTCAACCTCTTCTTCTATACACAAAATAGGGTTCCTTGATTTTACTGATATAGATCACAAAGGATGCCCGCTAATTGTCTTTTTAAGGCTACAACTCATACCTTGCAAACGTATGTATACAAGATCTTGGCTTCCTTAAATTATGGAGGGCCTTAGAATTGTCCTTTATAATGATGTGCCTCTAAATCGAGGACAAGTCCTCCTCACGATCATTGATAGGATACCACCCTTCTAGTTGTAAATGAAGTCACCTTTTAAGTCCTCATAGTCCAGTGACCACAATGTCAAATGCCGAATTTTTCTTTAGATTAGGGGATTTAACTTTCTTCAGAACAATGAGAATAACAAATTCATAACAAGGATGCACTGTCAAGAGAAACAGAAGAAAAATACCCTTCAATTCTACTTGAGCAAAGAAGTCCTCCATAATTGCTTCAAACGAGGGGCAGAGATACCTTGTTTATACTTAGAATCAAGCCTTCAAAGTAATGTACAAAGATGTCGTGAATTGATCCACGTTAAATTCTCAACGTAGATAGGGAACTTAATAACTCGGTTTGAAGGCTATTGTGGCTGAATTGCAAATGCTTTCTTTTTTGAAGAAAAACACAATGAAACCCTCTTCAATCAGGTCACAGAACTTAACACTGTAGGTTTAATCCACGGTTCTTTATATGCTTTGAATTACCACAGGCCTTTTAGAGGGTTGATGTCTTGTCGAAAGGAGTCACCTGTGACATTGGTTATGTTTTCTATTTTGATCTCTATATCATCATCCTGTATTGGACAGTGCACTAGGTGCAATTTTGATATAATTGATATATTCATGAGCGTACTTTGATCATATGTTGTCTTTTGTGACTTATCTATATTGTAATGCTTTGTGTTTAGAAACATGAATAAAAATCTTTAAATTTATGTTTTTGTATAAAAAAATTAATATTTAATGTATTTTTTACAAAAACCGAGTCATTGAAACCGAGTCATTACCGATTCGGAGTCATTACCGAGTCATTACCTCGGCCTGGTAGCTGACCGATTCCGTTTTTTAAAACATTGGCGGACACATGTATGTAGGGTGAGTGGTTCACCTTACTCTACGATTGACATATGCATAGGATGAGTGGTTCACCTTCTCCTATGGCATATGATTAGTATGAGTGGTTCACCTTCTCCTGCTGATGCCCCAACATACATTCGACCCATGTAGTCCGAGACTCATGGGAAGTACCTGTCATCTGGCCAATGAGTTGGGAAACGTGGATAGGGACCATAGCACTACTGATGGATGCATCGTCTACTGCCGTACTCTGTATGTCTAGGATGCATGGTGTTCAACGACTTGATTTGGGATCAACTGAGGTTCTACCTTTGGACTGACTTGTGTCAGGTCTTGTGACTCACTCTCGATCAATTCTTCATTATTACTTGATGGTGCAGCAGAGCAGAGCAGAGATGACAATGATGGTACATGTCAACATGATGACATGATGATCAGTGACAACAGTTGGATTGGCAGATGGAATTCTCCCTAGTTTAGAGGGAGTGTTAAAATTGGCAACTAGGGGCTAATTCCACCTTGGGACAACTCATTTGATGGAGATGATGATTGCATTGGATTCCTCTTTTTGAGAGGTCCAAGATTGACCTAAATATCATCTTATTTGGGCAAGAAAAAGTGAGATTTTGAATTTATTCCCTCACATGTGCAAATTGTTTAGGTCAGCCTCAGCTTAATGTAGGCTCAAGAAGCCCAATAGACATGTCTCTTCACCCAAAACAAGTCGTATAAGTAGGAGTGAACTCTCACCTCATTTGGACATCGTTCACTCACACATTCTTCTCTCTCTTCATCAGATTGGTTCGTACAGCTTGGGCATCTTCTCTCTCTCTCTGTCTCTCTCACACACACACATGTGGCTAGGAGGACAGATTTTCTGGGCTAAAACAGAACCGAAATTTCAGATTGTTGACCGGTGTTGACGAGCGTTGACCGAGGCTGCTTTGATTGAATTTGACTGCGGTTTTAAGTGTAGAATTTTGCTTTCTTGAGGCTGCATTAATTCACATGAAAATTGAGAGGGTTGTTTGACCTATGTTGATCGTAGGCCTGTTTGACCGCAGGGATGACTGTTGTTTGACCGAGCTTGACCAAAGTTTGTGGGACTGTTTTGGGGTGACTTTAACCTTTGTTGGAGGCCGAATTGGAATGCCTTTGAATGAGCTTCAAACAAGGTGTTTTGTTGTTGATTTGACCAACGTTGACTTTCTGGTTAGGGCTGATTTGACTGTGTGTTGGGCAAGTGAATTTGTTTTTTGTACTCTCTCTCTGCTGAACTATTGAATAATAATAAGAAGAATTGATCAAAGGGTTTTCCCCACATTGGGGTTTTTCCCTGGCATCCGCCAAATCTGGTGTTCTCTTGTCTTGGCTTGTCTTCTGCATTTTGTTTTATGTTCTATCTGCATTAACTGTCAATTTGATTAAGTTAATGTGATTGCTACTGGAAATAATTGGAAATTGTCATTGGGCTGCTAAAGGAGCATTGAAGGTAATTGTGCTAAGCATAGAACATACCATTGTTAACTAAAATTAACATAGGTAGCATGGAAGCATATTTCAAAATTGAATAAAATCTTACAGTGGCCACGAAGATTCAAGTTACTAAAGTTCATATAGGGAAGTGGGAAGGATGCTTTGTTTGTCTGTGGCCAGAAGTCAAACAAATTGTAGTACATTTATTCCAACCAACAATTTATTGGTGACTTTTATAAAATGTTCATCAAGTTTGAGGAAAGAGGCTGCATACACTTTCCTTGTTAGGTTCATTTTTATGTTATTGTCACATTTTAGAAAGGAGTTGGAACTATTTGTTTTTACTTCCATGCAACACACTTTCCATGTTGCTTCCAAATTAGAGGCTAAGATGCCTAAAACTGATGTTGTCAATCAAAAGAGGTCAATGTCCTCCTCACTACACTTTGCCACTTCCAAGGCTAACTCAATTGTTGTGGATAGAACTTGGGATCTCCTAGCACAACCCTTGCTATTGGACTCAAAAGAAGAGGAAATGGTCTCCTACTATAGAAAGTATGTTATTCTAATGGTGAGTGCAACGTTTTCTAAGTAAATATCATTGAGAAGGTTCAATCCTTTCTTGCTAAACTTGTGGGAGACAAAGGTGTAGAGGTCACTAGTCTCACCTCTACCACTAGTCATTTTGTGTTGATGCTTCAGATTATATGTTGAAATTTGGTTACCGGAGGACAGGTGGTTCCCTAAGGCTTTGATCTTTGGCCTAGGGAAAAGTGTCCAAAAGAATTAAATTTTTCTCCTAAAGTGACCTTATAAAGTTATAAAGTCAAATTTAATTTAAAAGTGACTTTATGTGATAAGTTACTAAGTCTAATTTTTAAGTGACTTTAATAAAGTCAATGTGAAATTAGAAAGGGAAAAGTGACTTTGGAAATAAATCACTAAGTGGGTTTTTATTTATTTTTTTTCTACGTAAAACTAATTCTATTATGTATAAAAGTTACTGGTTCAAAACTACCACAGTGTCAGCTGTGAGAGCTTGACCACTGGGCTTGATGAACAAGCTAGTCAAAGAGAGTCTGGACTGCCCTAGATGGGAAACCAATCCTTTTAACAAAAATATCTTGGCCGCCCTTGAAAGGGAAACCGGCCTTAAGTTCATACATAACAAGGTAACATAGAAATATGTACTGAAAGTAACAATCAACCTTTCCAGCTGAGCCTTGAGGCAAGGAAGCAAAAAATTCCAACAGTAACTGAACAGAAAAACCTGGAGAGTTTGTGAGCTAAGAGTGTCACTGTTCATGAGCCGGAGACGGAGGTTCTTCCACAATCCTGCACCCATAGTCATTGCTGCTTTCGTCCATTCCTGCTTTGAGAGCGCCTTCCATGTCAGTGTGTTCAACCTCCTTGCTCAGCGCGTTCTGGGGAGGGAGATTGGAGGCTGCAGGCAAAACCACTCCGTTGGGGAAGCTTGAGACCTGAGGGGGCAGGGGAGTGGCTATACGGGTCGGAGCGAGGTTGGGAGTCTCTTCACGGAGAGTAACAGTGATAAATGCAGTAATAATGGGTCTATTCGAGGAGCATTCGAATCGAAATTCAGCACGCTGGGAGGATTGCCGAATGGAGGGACTAGCATTCTCATGAGAAACAGGAGGGAAAGCACTGCTGGAAGGAATAGAAGCCGAGGGAGGGGTAGACGGAGCAGCACGAACATTTTCCGGGAGGCGACCTCGTCCTCTTCCTCTGCAGCTTCGCGTAGCTTGAGGCTGAACATGCTCCTCATCAGCAGAGGAAGATCCCGAGGCGGAGTTGAGGGAAGGGTGGTGATAAGTGGCAAGGCCCTGACTGATTCCTTGCCGGCACCGCATTCTCTGGCGGAGGCGAGGCATGGAGACAGGGGCAGGGCGATGGAGACTAGAGCAGAATGGACGGACAGAAAACTCAGGAGCCCTGAGAGGGGAATTGACACCGCTGAAGATTGCCGACTGAGCATAAAAAGGAGAGTCAAGACCACCAAGATGATCTGCCCAAACACTGTGAAGAGGATTAACACTACAGAGGAGACTGTGTGAGAAGTGATACCCTGGAAGTGGCTCAAAACATGCAAGCAAGGTGCAACGACGTCCAGTGTGCGTTCTTGCACTGGATTCTGCAAAACCAGGAGGGCATTCACCGCGGAGGGGAGACGGAGATCCGCCACTGCATTCACAACCATTTGAACCATCCAGAATGAGCTCCATGACCAAGAGAACCACCATATGAAATTGAATAGTGATCCGATCAAGAGAATTAACGTTTGCTCGAGCTGGCGAGTTAATGTTTTCATAAATGCTTGTATAGAGGGCCATATGGGCTTCCCATGCGAGCTCCTTTGGGAGCTGCACAGGGACCCATGTCCCATCAAACAACTCAAATATCTGCATCCGGAAGACTAAGTGGGTTTTTATTAAAGTGAGGTGAATTAAAAAATAGAAAGTTAGATATAAATGAGCATTTAATCTCAACCCTAGATCTAAAGCTATCTCAGCCATTAGATTTAGGGGTTTCCCAAAAGTCACTTAGGGTTAGGTTAAAGGAGGAAATGAGGGAAAAATCATTCATTCTTTCATGAGCAGATTGAGAGAGGAGGAGAGAAAGCAAGAGAGAATTTCTGAGCAGTGAGAAGGAGGACAACAGCAAGGAGATTCAACAAATTTGTACAGCAAGGACAGAGCATGATTTTCAAGGCAAGAGGGCACGAAAATTGAGGAGAGGAGAACATCATTTATTGTTGCTATAGTGGCATGTTTCCCATGGTGGCCGTATAGCAGTTTGAGGGATTATTTTCTGATTTTCATACAACAGAGAATCAACACAGAAAGCGAGGCTGTACTACAGTTTCAAGGCAGTCGTACATGATGGATTTTGAGGCAACCGTACAACAGTTTTCAGCAGGTCTTACAATGCTGTTTTCGAGGAGGTCGTACAACCTTACAACACGGTTTTATGCTGTCCGTACAACATTTATTGCTGCACGTTTTTTTGTAAATTTTTGTTTTGTGTTGGCATGAAAATCGAGGTGGAGTTGTGCACGGTTTTCGAGATAAGTACATTTATGAGGTTGCTGTAATTTTTACTGTGTTTTTTCTCTCACTATAAAAGCTATTTATCAGAAATAAGAAGAGCTTTCAGATTGGTTTTCCCCAAGAGTTGTAGGGGGTTTTCCCAGGGTCATATTGACCAAAAATCAGCATGTCAAACTTCTGTGTGTCGCTGATATATTTTTCTGAGTTTTATTTCTGCATTTCAGCACTGCGAAATTTCCAGAATTTGTGTTTTCAGAAAATATTTATTTTTCCAGCTTGTTGAATGTATGGCTATGTGAATGGGCATTTAACTTAATGGGAGAAATAAGGAGAAACTGAAAAATAGGGGTTGAGAATATAAATTTCTACATGGTATCAGAGCTATTTTGCTGAAAAGTGCAGTTTGGGACAACAAGAAGAAAATTACAAGAAGTTGATTTTTCACACAAAACAATACCTTTACTACAACAGTGTTATTTTCATTTTATTAGGACAACAAGCATTTCTTTGGGCTTGAGGGTGGAGGATAGGTTGGATGGGCATAACAACTACAACATATGAAAGGAAAGAATGCAGAGCATCTTTGAGGAGGTAGAAGTCTGGGGTATAATGGTGCATTTCCAACAACACCATGTTAATGTGCCTATTGATGCTGTTCAGTTGGCAGATTTTAATAAGAAGAATAACAAGGGTAAGAGATTGATTCTGGATGGTATTAAAGACCATGTCAATCCTCATGTGAGAGGAAAGAGATTTGCTCATGAGATGTGGACAACCTTGACCAATCTCTACCAGAGTACCAATGAGAACAGAAAAATGGTCCTAAGGGAGAAGCTGAAGACCATTAAGATGGCTAAGACTGATAGTGCTACTGGATATCTCACAAAGATCACTAATGTGAGAGATGCGTTGGTAGCAGTTGGAGAGGTCATTCCACCCACTGAGTTGGTGCAGATTGTAGTGAATGGCCTTCGTAGTTCATGGCTGAACTTTGTTGATGGGGTTTGTGCACGTGAGACCCTTTCCACTTGGGAGAGGTTCTGGGATGATTGCATACAGACTGAAATCAGAAAGAGCCAGCTTGGGGTAGCCAAACTTGTTGAGCAGGATGATGATGTAGCACTGTTAGCAGGAGGCAAGAAAGGCAAGGGAAAGAAGCAAGCTTCCACAAGTAGTGGTGGGGGCAAAGGCAAAGGTAAAGGTAAACAGGGTGGAATTGTCAGAAGGACTATTCCAAGGTGAAGTGTTGGAATTGTCAGAGGATGGGACACTATGCAGTTGTGTGTCCGAATAAGAAGAAGAAGGGGAAGAACAAGACCATGGCAGCATCAGCAGAGATAGAGGACTTTACAGATAGTTTTGATCGGGAGTTTGGGTTCATTGCTTGTGAGTCCACTAGTGCATGATCACTTGCCACAGAGGTTGAGAGGGAGTGTGCATTTCCCTCCACTAGCGGAGCATCTGTATCTCGGGGTATGTCGACAAGTGGGGCTTCACGTCATATGACAGAGTTTGAGCATTTCTCTGAAGCCGAGTGGCACCGATAGCAGAGGTGTAGTATTCTGAGATGACAACGCTGGTTAGGGCAAATAAAGTGTGAAATACTGACACTATTAGGGAACCCAAACCTCCCTTGAAGGTGTCAGATGTTCTATATGTGCCAGGGATGAGGAAGAACCTCATATCCGTCTTAACATTGGAGGACAGAGGGTATGATATATTGTTCAGGAGAGGACAGGTGCTTATATATCCAGGGCGCTCTAGCTGAGTCAACTAAAGTGATTGATGTACGCCATGCAAAGGTGTACAAATTTGCATTTTAACCCCTTTTGGCATTGAGCAGTGGTACCGACAACAGAGCTAGCAGTTCAGAGCTGTGCGAGATTTGACACTGCAGGATGGGGCAGATGTATCATGGAGCCTTGAGGACATTGCGGGAGATCACTACAGGTGTGTTAGATTTCAGTACTGATCACATTGATATATGCAGAGGATGTGCTATGGGCAAGTTTGCCAAATCCCCTTTTCTCAGTAGTGATAGCAGATCTAATGGGATAATTGATTTGATTCATTCCAATGTGAGCAGTCAGATGTCTCATGTTTCCTTGAGTGGATATGAGTATTATGTTTTAGTCATTGATGATCACTCCAGGAGGACCTGCATTTATTTCTTGAAGACCAAGAGTGAGGTCTTCAAGCGGTTTCAGGAGTTCATATCTCTTGTGGAGACTCAGACATGTCAGAAGATCAAGTCTCTGAGGTCGGACAATGGAGGGGAGTACACCCTTGGTGAGTTTGTTGATTATTGTGCGGAGGCGGGCATTAGGAGGGAGTCCATAGTTCCTTACAACCCCAGTAGAACGGGGTTGCAGAGGGGAAGAACAGATCCATCGGAGGGGCTGCCAAAGCCATGCTGCATGATCAGGGGTTGCCATTGTTTTTGTGGGAAAAGGCCTGCAACACTGCTGTATATTTGCAGAACAGGAGTCCGCATCGTGCCTTAGGGCATGCGACTCCGGAGGAGGCTTTTTCTGGGAAGAAGCCTGATGCTGGCCATCTTCATATCTTTGGGTGTATTGCATACTCTTACCTACTCGAGGAGAAGCGGACCAAGCTAGAGCCCACCGCAGAGAAGGGTATCTTTGTGGGCTACAGTGAGACCTCGAAAGCCTTTCAGATTAATATTCCCGCACAGAGGAGAGTTGTTGTCAGGGGGGATGTGAAGTTCGAGGAGGACATGGCTTTCAAGAGGTCACGGGAGTTAGAGTATCTGGATCAGCCAGATCCTCAGGAGAAGCTGAGTCAGGCACAAGGATCTAGTGGGCAGGGATCAGGAGGATCCAGAGGTACATCGATTACAGTGTCAGTTCCATCAGTGAGCAGTGGCTCGCAGAGTCAGAGGGGTGCTGCTTCGGGCAACATACAGAGCAGTCCGCAGAGCAGTTCACTAGGGAGTCCACTGATGGACAGTTCACACGGTACTTCAGCATCTGCATGTTCAGGTTCAGGCAGGAGGACAATAGACAGACAATCAGGAGTTCAGGCTCCTGATGAGGAGGAGTAGTTTCATTCTCCAGTGGGAGAAGTGTGCTCAGGGAAGAGGAAGCCCAAGTGGATTCAGGATACCTTGAGAGAGGCCACATTTGTTGCTGGGTCGAAGAGGCCGGTCAAAGAGAGCAGACCACTTGAGAGGTTCTGTAGCTATATGGCAATGGTTGCCAACATCATTGACTCTGAGCCTTCTAGCTATGAGGAGGTAGCTAGCCAGCAGGTCTGGAGAGAGGCCATGCAGGAGGAGTATTCTTTTATCATGAAGAATGATGTTTGGGAGGTGGTGCCGAGGCCTGAGGGCAAATTCGTGGTTACTTCCAGATGGCTTTACAAGGTAAAGCATGCTGCAGATGTTAGCATTGAGAAATTCAAGGCAAGGTTTGTGGCTAGAGGGTTCTTGTAGGAACCTTAAACTTTAACTGTCCAAATTTAACCATCAATCTCAAAATACATAACTGTAAAGCTCCTAATTTTCGAAATTAATACTCATTCACAAAATTCATACTACACCATTCAAAATGGGATTTTTCAAGAAGAATATATATCAATAGACTAATTAATACTTACCTGAAATCGTGCTTGAAGATGTTCCTGATCTACCATGGCTCCAGCTTCCGTCACCAAACCGCTGTTTTCCTCCCAGCCTATCTGAGGTCAACCTCTCCGGTCCCCAGATCCAGAAGACAAGTCTTCTGGACCCTGTGCCCAAAACTCCAATAACAATCGAGAGCATTCCATAACTCTGTTAGAACTCTCGAACTCACTGCTCGTGAACCACGCAGTTAGAACTCCTTTGACAACATCCAGGTTAGTTTACCCATTCACTACCCATGCTCATCAAGTTTACCCCTCTTCCCTTTTATCCACAAACTCCATTCCTGATATTTATTAGAATATGATCTTTTAATAAATATCTTTGAAAAATATCTTAAAAATATTATATTTTAATAAATGTCTCAGATTTATTAAAATATTATTATTTAATAAATATCTTGGTTTTATTAAAATAATATTATTTATTAAATATCTTAGATTTATTAAAATATTATTATTTATTAAATATCTTGGATTGATTAAAATAAACATCTTTTATTTGCATAAGTCAATGTTTTTTTTGTTTTTAAATTTTCTTTGAACAAAGTATTAGTTTATATTATGATAATGGTAGATATAACTAATACATTCATTATATGATGGTGAGTTAGGGAGTTACTCAATACTTCAATAATTTAGTCTTCACCGAGTTTCTTTTCATAATTACTTAGCGCATGTACTAGCACCGTACACGTGATACATACATATTTCTATGTTTTATATAATTCGAGTTGGGTCGTTACATACACCCCTCTAGAAAACTTCGTCCCGAAGTTAAGTTTTATGTTGTATATCATTAATTAGTGATTAGTATAATCATATATGGTTGTTGTATCTTAGTTAAATATGTGAGAACACTTTTAAAATTTATGTTTTGATCATTTATTGGTTCACCAATTTAGTAGTCATGTTTTGACCAAACAATGTCCCCAAGCTATTCTAGAATCATCCTATCCTTCCTAATCTCTTCCGCTCCCATCCTATCCATCCTCTACAGGAATATGCCATGGCATCAGTTTTACTGATCCATCCATAGACCTTGAAGGTAGCAGTGTCGATTACGTCGACATGATTTTTGTAGGCATCCGACAGTGATCATCGCACGTCTAAGGGAGCGTGACTCGCACAGTCCTTCCATGACTCCAAGTTTTGGAGGATAAATGGCGGGCAACACCTCCACCCCTCCTAGTAGGACCAGGGTCAACACCCTATCAGGGAATCTCAGTGCATCTCAATTGTTCTTGGAGTTTTGTCATCACGCGGTCGGTTTGGTAACGATATTATCTGCAATTTAAAACACTTGTCCACAAATTATAACATATGTATCAATATGTTCAAAACAAATTGTTACCCATACACATTCCAAATATGTTGCTATCTGTGATATTGATCCTTGAGTTCATATAACATATTTGGTTAAAACACTTGTCCACATGTGTATCAATATGTTCAAAACAAATTGCTACCCATATAACAATTTCTACACATTCTAAAATAGGTCTATAAATTCATTTTCAACCTGAATAGTGAAGTGCTATCACTCTTTTATTTCAACCTCATTATTTTAGGTTGATAGGTAAAATTATAGATACCATAGCTGTAACATAATTCATAATTTATATTAGTATCCCCGTTTCAGCAATGTTTAAGCAAAACTTTCTTCATATTGGTATCCATGTACCAGCAATGTTTAGGCAATTTAACATATTCTCACATGTCATAGTACAAACTGACAGTCTTAAGTATCCATCCAAAACAAGGTAAGATTATACAAAAATAAGTTTTAAAGGCTTATAAATATAACCCACAGTTATAATTGTCATGTAGAATAATCGAACACGGACATACAAATAATGATGTAGCCACTATTTTCTATACTCTATTAATCGATTAATCTTATAAAAAGTCACAAGTTGAGACTCTAAATCTAAATGGAGGGATGCTCCAACCTTTGCATATATATAGAAACGAAATGAATTGAAACAAGAGCACAAAATGCTTACTGTTTAGTCGAAGCATGATCTAATTTCTTGATACATGTTGATTAAGAACTTTAAAGCACAAACTACATATGGATCCAGTCAATCTTTTAATTCTTGTTACTTATTTGTCTTTTAAGTCTAATTATCTTTGATCTATAATCTACATCCCAAGAGATAATAATAACATTAACTTTTTTATCATGTTATTCCAGCTCATCTTCAGCCAAAATTCTAGAAGTCAAGGAGTAGGTTTTTGCAGGGCTAATCATTGGGGTTATGCTGGAGATGGAGGAAGAGTTAATTGACTACTCTAAAAATCCCTTAGCGAGCGGTTTATTTTCATTGAAGGAATTTGTTACTGCTTGAAATTGCATTACTCACTTTTCATTATACTTGGTTTACTAAGAGTGTCATGTTTTCAACAAGATGTCAATTGTTGACAAAATAATAATTTCCTCTTTCAATAAGAAATTCACAATTTACAAAGTATGCATAGTCACATTATTAGTATGTTACAGTTTCGACATAGTCTCTTTATTTTCAAGTTTCACCATTTAGAGTCTTAACTCTAGTTAGGATATTACTAGCTTTACCATCATTCTTTAAACTATTATTTCACTTCTATTAGATTGACTCATTTAATCCAAACACATAACACATCACTGGTATACCCTCTTCTTATTCTTCACATTAATCGTTTTCTCATTAGTTCTTCAGTCTCATCTCATTGCCAAATGTATCTTATTTTCTAACAGTGTACAATTATTATCTTCAATATTTCTTTTTAAACATTTTCCCAGTTTGTCACTTGTTATTCTTGACAGATTAGGAGTGTTCACAACTCCTTGCAGGTCGTTGCTTTGACCCTTACCATTCATGTTGCTCATATCTTTAAGAGAATTCTACTTGATAGAAAACATCCCTTCACTTCCTTATACCCGATATTCCTAATATTCCATGTCTACTTTAATTTGAAAAGGAACTTATTTATCAAATTGACTTTGTTTTCTCACCTCTAGTCATCATGGTTTTCTTTTCTTCTCTCTTAATGGATACACTTATTTCACTTGGAAATGTCGTTACTATTTCCCAACTTGGGTAAGACCCTATAAATAAATTCAGTAACGTGGATATCAAATGTAATCTACTTATTATTTCAGGTTTTAAGACATTACGGGATAGAATTTCCTAATCATACTCCATGATGTCCATAATCCATGGATATAGTTAGTCACTTAAGGAAAATTTTATAATGTGACTCTCTCTTTAAAGAGAGAAACCATAATAGATGTTGCCTATGCGCATAAATTATCCTATAATTTGATTGACGTTATTGTAGATTCACTCTTTAATCTAATTTCATTGACTTCTTCTATTGCTTTGTGAAACTTACACTCACTCATTTTTGGTGCTATTTTGTCGATCTCAATATTCTAAGTTGATTACGATAACTAACATTTATTATCCTCATTAGAAGTTTGTAATTTCTTTCTTTTCCTGTCCTCCCTAGGTATTATATTGACTATATTATGGTAATAATGGAGATCAAACTTTGAAATTTTCCGTTGCACTCTCTTGGCAACTATATCGTCTTGTTCTAATAGTGTGTTAACTACCTTACAGTTTGGTTTCCTACCATCTTAACATGTGTTTCATCCATTTTGTTTTCGTTTGATGTGTACCTTTAGTGAACTATACTTGTACTCTCAATTTGATTACTCATGATTTCTCCCAACATTTCTTTAATAGTTAGAGTCTTCTTTCATTTATCAATTTACCTCAAATTAGCTTTGCCTTTTATGTGGTTGTAGCTTCATATCTAATGGTCTTGCCTTAATGTCTATAGTCATGCTTTCATTAGCAACTTTGCCAACTAATCTCTATATATATACCTAAATAATCACCGTGATTCATCTTATATAGTGTCATAATGTCATGTGCTTATCATATAGGGCTATTGGTTGGTTGGTTGTCCATAGACGAGAAAAATTTCTCCTACGAGTTACTAACTTTTGGTGGGTAACAAGTCCCTTCTATGAATGCGACTTCATTACATCAAGTAAATCTTATCTTCCAATACCCTCTCTTAAGTTTTTACCATACAATCAAAAGACATTAACTAAATCATTTTTCGAATGTTTTTTTTTCTTCTTTTTTCGACAAACAATGCTTGCACTGCGTAGGGCTTTTGTTAATCTGCCTCATAACTTTTGTAAAGGTTTAGCTCCTAAGCCATATTCTTAATTTCTTGGATTCCACCTCCGTGAACCCCCAAATATGAATCTCCTTCGTTATTGAAAGAAATGTTGAGTTGCATTCACAATGCCCCATCATGTGTCTCATGTCCTTCTTAAAGGTAAAATTCCCAATATTCAAAACTCCCAAACTATATGAGCATTGAGCAATCATCCATACTAAGTTGTATCTACACTAGGTCCCTACCTTGTCTTCTAGGTGTGGGCCTCGCTTCTCATGAAAGCTTCATCTATTTTACTATACTTTGTTCTAATATGACGTGACGGTAAAGACTTCCTTACTATACAAAAATTTAAATACCAGAATGAAATGTCCATAAGGCAATATCCCCAATCACCAAGCCACCAAGGTACATAGCATAGTTAGGGTGCTTTCCAAGTTCTTTGGGATAATAATATGGACATAGAGTTCATCTATATCAATTTTTACGTCATAAACACTTTATCCATGCCTATTTTACATTTACAGATGCCTAAAACATTGATCATTAAACACACAGTAATATTTGTTCCACATGTACAACATAATAAGATAAGATAAATGTTGCTCTTATCATTGACAATAAGTATGAGTATGTATACAGTGCAAAATGGCAAATTGGAACCATGGTATACAATCCAAAATGACAAACTGGAACTACGCATTACTAGCGTTAGACACGTCCCTGAGTGTAGTTTCCAAGTTTAATCTGATGGAATATGAAAGAGAAGCTTCTATTAGTGTAGGATCTAGATCTAGAACTTTTTAAGCTTCAGCTTCCAACATTCCCTGGTAGGATGTGGAAGGTGGAACTAGAGTTATTTCTTAGATTTGTTCTCTAGTGTGTAGTTTCTGAGCTTCATTTGCTAGGAATTAAAACACAAGGTTCTTTTAATGTAGCATTTGAATGTGGATCTAAATTTGTTCCATCTTTGATAATTCCTGGTAACATCATAGAATATTTATCAACCTTAGAACTTCAATTGTGATGAAATGAGGATATGTTGTAACGTATCTTACTATTGATGAAAATCCAATTTATTGAGTTACATTTATAATTTCGTTGTGAAGGGAAATACATATCCTAGGGAAACCTGCGGGGCACTTCCCCTCATTCTGAGGATGGCACCCAGAATAAACTAGCTTCAGCAGAAGCTCAAGGCTTTGTCAACATAGGCTTAAGGTCATTACACCAATATTGAATATACTTGTTGAGAGCTCACATTAGTCACTTGCAGGTTTTGCAGGTTGAGAGCTCAACATTATTGTCACTTTTAGGAATTGAACTTGGGTGGGCAGGACAACATCATTCTTCCCAAGATAAACCCAATTGACATTCTTTCAAGGTTTTTATCTGTCTAATACCGCGAGTTCTTGTTAGATCAATTCCAAATCTCAATATTGGATCTTGACTTTTGATAATGGTGTGGGCAGTTGATATACAAATGACGGATTTATACCCGTTAATATACCCATTACTAATTCAATTTAATATATTTATACATTTATACATTATCCAATTTTGGCCGTCAGGAAATCCACGTTATAACTATCAAACTTTAATATTTTTGGTGGCCTAGAGGTTTTTATTTTTTTATTTTTTTTATAACTAATTTTATTTTCTCAAACCTACTTTATCTTAAAGTCAATTTTGGTAAACTCTTCCATCTATTAATTTAAATTAAATTAAATTTATATTCATTTGGTAATGATTTTACCTTAATATAACTAAACTATATATCATTGGATGTTTAACACTATATAAAATAGTTTTGAAAACATCAAAATGCCTATATGACTTTTAAGAATTTTGAAGTTAAAAATAAAAATTTAATCATCTTACTGAAGATGGAGATTTCTTTTTAAACTCTAATCCCCCAACTATAATAAAGTTACTTAATAATCCTATTTAATCATTTTATAATAGAGAATCAAGGAAGGCATTGTTGTCTCCAAAATCATATAGCTCAAGAACTAAACGACAGACATATTTCGATGAGCATCGCTCAGCTTCAAAGATAATATATTTACCCAAAACTTCGTCAGACGTCCACTATTATAAGGTGAGAATGCCTATGTTATATTGTGGTTTGGATGTTGCTGATATAGGAGTCGAATGGTGCTGATATGATATCTAACTTCAGATTATAACCTTCATTATTTCTTAAGTTCAGTGTGGCGTATCAGTTATGCTTTGTGATCAAATTTACAGAGTCGGAGGAAATTGGTTTAACAGCGTTGAAATGGCACAAATGTGGTTTGGTGTTGTTGAGTGGTTGGACTTTGATGGTATATGTATCATGATTTTAAATATATTTATATTAATTTAATAACAATTATATTAATTTAATAAACATCTTTTAGAAGTTTTAACGATAACTACAACCTTAAGAGTATCTTCATTTAAAGTAATTATATTAATTTACTAATAAATATGTTAATTTGATAAACATCATTTAGAGGTTTTAATGTTAACTCTAATGAAATCAAGGACCAGCTGTCCGTCCACACTTTTATTGTCGACCGACTGAGAGAGATTTGCCAAGAGAAGACGATTTTTTTTTCTTTAATTATTTTGTTATGTCTTCTGTATGGAAGACCGAGCTCTTCTTTGCCAGCGATGCGATGTTTCAATACATTCTCTTAACAATCTTGTAGCTGCCCATCAGAGATTTCTAGTGATAGGGTTTAGGTTGGCCTTGAACCCTCGAACACCATTTGTCCTTCCACAAAAACTTCTGCACAGTCGACTGAGACCACCAACAAAACCACAAATCTTGAGAAATGGTCCAACGGAAGTCTCTGCAACGTTGCATCAAGGAGTACAAAAGGGAATAGGAGGAGGAGGCATGCCCCGAAGAGGTACTGTTTTTGAGTATTTTTCGGATTTGCTACCGCTCTGGAGAATGGATGAATTTCAAGGCGTTGGCATGTGGGGTGGAGGTCTTCGGTTGAAGACCCAACCCAGCTCCCGTAGCCCAATCCTTTACCAATACACCACTAATTTACCTGAATTGGACAATGGTTATAGCTTTGGTGAGGCAGGTTCTTCCATGCAGATAATACCAACTTTGTAGAAGAATGGTCTGCAAATTCCTTTATCACGGAGGAAGATAATTCTGAAAACTATCTTGCACAGGTGCTTGAAATGCCTCCTCCACCAACTGCATCTGGCTTTATTGGCCTCGAAGAATTATTTTTCATCCAAAGGAAGGCAAGCGAAGAGAGGACTTGACGATCTTTGGATTCGATGATGCTTCTTTGGTTCCTGACATCGGATGCCGATCTTCTCCACCTGATTCTCCTCTTTCTAAGAGAAGAAGATTGCATGCTTAGATTCCATGCTTGCAACAATTCGTGTGCCTCGGCCATTCGAATTGACGACCTTCTCGACAATGAAGGACGACAGAGAAAACCTAGAGGCCTTTTTGTCGACCCAAGCATCCCGAGATGGCTCTGTCAGAATTGTCCACACCCTCTGTTTGGGAGCCAATCGAATGGAGCATTCTGTTGTTGTTTTGCCCAAGCAGCGGATTCAGATACCCGGGTTTTCGTCCTCGTCCTCGAACTGGTGGAAATCAATACGCTTGCAATGTTTATATTTTACTAGAGTCATTGGGACGCAAGTCCCTAGGATGGATATTATCTTCCATCTAGTTACTACTTAGCGAAACGTTCCGCGTTGTTTCTTCAGAAAGAAGAACTAAGGGGTTGCGTTTCATTATTGAGAATTTCCATTTGTGCTTGCATGCAATATTTCCACGGTTCACATGTTTGCTGCTTTACTCGTTTGGAATAATGAATAATGCTTACAGTAGCGTGCTCTAGTCAATCACTGGTTGATGGTTATGAACAGTTTCTCCATCTGGCAATTGAATGCTACTTCTCTACGGTAGCAGAGCCCCAATGTCTTTGAAATGTGTTGTTGTCTACCCGACACTTGAAACACATAGTTTGCACCTGTTGCTATGTTTGTCATGAGATCCTAATGTATCAGCAGTGATGATAAGATTTGGGGAATTTCTGTGTCACGAGCCTAATTTGAAAATTGACTTGCAAAAATAACTTTTCAAATATGGGACTTGGAAAGTAACGTGAAATCTGAAATTAAAGGGAGGCAACAACACTCGGTATACAGGTGGTTACTCTGAGAGCAGTCGAACTGTGAAATTATTTTGGGAGGTGGTCAGAGGACTAGAACCAGGAGAGTGCTGCACACTATTAAATTTTGTGACAAGTTGTTCTCATGCCCCATTATTGGGTGTCAAGCATCTACAACCAACATTTACCATTTACCATGTGATACACCACTTTGGGCAATCATTGGAGGACAGGATGTGGACGGCTTCCGTCTACCTCAACTTGTTATAATACTCTAAAGGAAAAGTCACGGTGATAGAGATGTCTTAAAACTGTGATAACTAAGATTTTTGCAATACAATTAGAGCAGAAACAGAGTTATGTGTTGGTAGTTATGAACAACCTGATTGTTAGAATTCCCTTTTACACTAAATTCTTAACACCTTGAGGTCCCAAAGGGTTTAAACCTGGCTCCGATACCATGTGTAGGAACCTTAAACTTTAACTTTTCAAATTTAACCATCAATCTCAAAATACATAACTGTAAAGCTCCTAATTTTCGAAATTAACAATCATTCACAAAATTCACACTACACCATTCAAAATGGGATTTTTCAAGCAGAATATATATCAATTGACTAATTAATATTTACCTGGAACCGTGCTTGAAGATGTTCCTGATCTGCAATGGCTCCAGCTTCCGTCACCAAAACGCTGTTTTCCTCCTAGCCTATCTGAGGTCAACCTCTCCGGTCCCCAGATCCAGAAGACAAGTCTTCTGGCCCCCGTGCCCAAAACTCCAATAACAATCGAGAGCATTCCATAACTCTATTAGAACTCTCGAACTCACTGCTCGTGAACCATGCAGTTAGAACTCCTCTGACAGCATCCGGGTCAGTTTATCCATTCACTACCCATGCTCATCAAGTTTACCCCTCTTCCCTTTTATACTCAAACTCCATTCCTGATATTTATTAGAATATGATCTTTTAATAAATATCTTTGAAAAATATCTTAAAAATATTATATTTTAATAAATATCTCAGATTTATTAAATTATTATTATTTAATAAATGTCTTGGTTCTATTAAAATAATATTATTTATTAAATATCTTAGATTTATTAAAATAATATTATTTATTAAATATCGTGGATTTATTAAAATAAACATCTTTTATTTGCATAAGTCAATGTTTTTTTTTTTTAAATTTTCTTTGAACAAAGTATTAGTTTATATTATGATAATGGTAGATATAACTAATACATTCATTATATGATGGTGAGTTAGGGAGTTACTCAATACTTCAATAATTTACTCTTCATCGAGTTTCTTTTCATAATTGCTTAGCGCATGTACTAGTGCCGTACACGTGATACATGCATATGTAGCTATCATATGCATGCTAATATTTCTATTTTCTATATAATTCGAGTTGGGTCGTTATAGTTCTCCCAGTTAGAGGGAGTAGATTATGAGGAGACCTTCGCTCCCGTGGCTCGATATACTTCAATTCGCTCCATCATATCGATAGCAGTAGAGATGGGTTGGAAGATCCACCAGATGGATGTGAAGACCGCATTTCTCAATGGCTTCATACAAGAGGAGGTGTACATTGAGAGGACACATGTCTTTGAGGTGCATGGGAAGGAGTCCCATGTGTGCAGACTGGAGAAGGCCCTTTATGACTTGAACCAAGCTCTCAGAGCTTTGTACTTCTGGATAGATACATACTTGCAGGAGATGGGTTTCACAAAGAGTGATGCATATATGAACTTTTACTTTATTGTTATAGGTGAGGAGCCTCTCATTCTGGTGTTGTATGTGGATGACTTGGTCATTACAGGTGCAGAGAGACTCATAGAGAGCTACAAGAGAGATCTTGCGTCGGAGTTCGAGATGAAGGACATTGGTTTGATGCATTACTTTTTGGGTTTGGAGGTGTGGCAGGAGGAGGGGCATTTCTTCCCGAGACAGGGGAAGTATATTGTGGACATCCTTGGCAGATCTCACATGGAGGATTGTAGACCCATGTCGACACCTATGATCACCAACTGGAAGAAGCTTCACGCTTCAGATTCCGAGTTGGTGGATCCCACTTTGTATAGACAACTGAGTGGTTCCTTGATGTACTTGGTCAACACTAGACCAGATATATGTTTTGCAGTCAACACGATGAGCCAGTTCATGTGTGA
Organism: Pinus albicaulis; assembly: GCA_034641835.2. NCBI lineage: Eukaryota > Viridiplantae > Streptophyta > Pinopsida > Pinales > Pinaceae > Pinus > Pinus albicaulis. The sequence continues at coordinate 1,108,731,014 of CM076583.1, read as the reverse complement.
GCCCAGGGGGGTGCACTGGGTTGCTGCAAAACACATTTTGCGGTACTTGTAGGGGACAATGGAGTATGGTCTAGATTATAGGCAGGGAGATGGAGTGAGATTGGCACTTCAGGGTGCTATTTTGGGTTGGGTTCGGCAGTTGTGTCGTGGTTTAGCTGAAAGCAGCAGTTAGTAGCATTGAGTTCAGTGGAAGTAGAGTACATGGCAGCCAGTCTAGCTAGTTGTTAGGCCATATGGGTACGCAAGATGTTGTTTGCCTTATTTGGTCAGCCTTTGAGACCTTCAGTGATATACTGTGATAATCAGAGTTGAATTAAACTCACGGAGAATCCAGTATTTCATGACAGGTCAAAGCATATCGAGATCAAATATCATTTCATCAAAGACTATGTTCAGAAAGGGAGCTGTGAAGCTTGAGTATATTCCCATTGATGAGCAGGTTGCAGATATTCTTACCAAAGCCTTACCACGAGGCAAGCATGTCTACTTTAGAGACAAGATGGGTGTGGTGAAGAACACCTTCCTCGGTAAGAGGGAGTGTTGAAATTTGGTTACCGGAGGACAGGTTGTTCCCTAAGGCTTTGATCTTTGGCCTAAGGAAAAGTGTCCAAAAGAATTTAATTTTTCTCCTAAAGTGACTTTAAAAAGTGATAAAGTCAAATCTAATTTAAATGTGACTTTATGTGATAAAGTTACTAAGTCTAATTTTAAAGTGACTTTAATAAAGTCAATGTGAAATTATAAAGGGAAAAGTGACTTTGGAAATAAATGACTAAGTGGGTCTTTAATAAAGTGGGGTGAATTAAAAAATAAAAAGTGAGATTTAAATGAGCATTTAATCTCAGCCCTAGATCTAAAGCTATCTCAGCCATTAGATTTAGGGATTCCCCAAAAGTCACTTAGGGTTAGGTTAAAGGAGGAAAAGAGGGAAAAGATCATCCATTCTTTCATGAGCAGATTGAGAGAGAAGGAGAGAAAGCAAGGGAGAATTTCTGAGCAGTGAGAAGGAGGAGGACAACAACAAGGAGATTCAACAAATCTGTACAGCAAGGACAGAGCACAATTTTGAAGGCAAAAGGGCACGGAAATCGAAGAGAGAACAACATTTATTGCTACTATAGTGGCATGTTTCCCAAGGAGGCTGTACAGCAGTTTGAGGGACTGTTTTCTAATTTTTGTACAACAGAGAATTAACACAGAAATCGAGGCCGTAAAACAGTTTCAATGCAGCTGTATAGCATGGATTTCGAGGCAGCTGTACAACAGTTTTCAGCAGGGAGTACAACACTGTTTTCGAGGAGGCCGTACAGCGGTACATCATGGTTTTCTATGCTGTCAGTACAGCATTTAATGCTGCACATTTTTCAGTAAATTTCTGTTTTGCGTTGGCACGAAAATTGAGGTGGAGTTGTGCACGGTTTTCGAGATAAGTACATTTATGAGGTCGCTGTAATTTTTACTGTGTTTTCCTGCTCACTGTAAAAGCTATTTATCAGAAATAAGAAGAGCTTTTGAACTGGTTTTTCCCAAGAGTTGTAGGGGGTTTTTCCAGAGTCATATTGACCAAAAATCAGCATGTCAAACTTCTGTGTGTCGCTGATTTATTTTTCTGAGTTTTATTTTTGCATTTCAGCACTGAAATTTCCAGAATTTGTGTTTTCAGAAAATATTTATTTTTCTAGCTTGTTGAATGTATGGCTATGAGAATGGACATTTAACTTAATGGGAGAAATAAGGAGAAACTGAAAACCGGGGTTGGGAACAGAAATATCTACATTATATAGATGATAATGAATGGTTCGTATCATTCAAAATTGGTATATCAAGGATTGGTGTGCTTCCACCAATTATGGACAATGGTAGTAAGGAGAATATGGTATCCTTGTAGTTGGTTGCAGAGTTAGTAAGCATATAAGTCAAAGTAGTTAATTCTTACCAACTCTCAGTACTATCGATCCTAGTTGCATCAATAACATAAGTCGAGGTAGTTGATGTTCTCAATAATTAGGATGCTATTGATGCTATTTTGAGTTAGTAGTCAAAGTGATGAGGATGCTAATGAATCTGACATCATCATGATGTCTTGCAATGTTATCTTCTTTTTATAGGGGAATGTTTGTAACTTCTTTGTGTTTAAGTTGAAAGTTCCCAATGTTTCCATCCAACTTCTAAGGTGGACCCAAAATTATGTCATCTTAATTGCGCTACAAGAATAACAATAATTTTTTGATACAAACGTATTATCTCCAATGTTCAATTGTAAATTGCTTATTTCATATTATTTCTTATCCCAAATGGTATGTATTATATTTGTACTTTTTAGTGCATAGTTACAGATGGTCGCATTTGGGAGACTTCCATAAATTGATCACTCACTTGCTTTATTGTATTTTATTGGAGGCTTACAATATTGATCACTCTCTCTTCAATTTTATGCTCCAATACTAATACAAATGGTTGTACAGCATGTGTATAACTCCAGCAATATGCTCTCATACTCTCAGACTGGCTTTCTTGTGTTTTACTGTGCATCTTACTTTTATGCTCATCAGACCCATCTTACTTTTATGCTCATCAGATCCGTCTCGAAGCTTAATAAATCTGAGGTTAATGTGGATCAAAAGTTTATTAATGGGTCATCTGTGGGAGTTCCTTGTATCAAGTTCTATGTCAAGGAAATGCCCAGAAATCATGGTACGGTTTTCATGGGCCAGGACTATTTGGGGATGACCATTGAGTTCTTCTACATCCAACTTTGAGAATAAATAATTGGATCTGTTTGTCTCCAGTTTAGGGCAAAATTCTAGTTTGTTTTTTGAAATGAAAAATCCCGGTTTTTCTTTTTCACAGGCATTTTATATTTTCAGGATCCTGAATTTGCATTGTCAGGAGAGGGTTGCTCATTTAGCTCTCGTATATGGAAAGTGATTTACTTTGTTTGGTGTTATTATTTAATGCATCATGTACTGTGTATTAGAGACCTTAAATAATAGTGTTTGTGATTCGAGTTGGTGGTATGCATTGTGTTGTATGCAGTTTTGTTGATTCTCAGACTTGTGTGGTAGCTGTGTTATCTATTCTTATTATTTTAAATTTCAGGGAAGAGGTTTTCCAAATAGGCTGGAGCCCCAAAAATGAAACGATATTGGCTTCTTGTAGTGCAGACAGAAGGCTTATGGTGTGGGACCTCAGCAGGTTGGTAATCACACCGGCATCATGATTTCATTGTTGTCCTTTCAGCTTTTTTATCCTTCTGCAATTTCCTTTCTCAGTTATTGATACTAGAATATCTGTGGAAACTTGAAACCAAACAAATACTCTCTCAGAGTAATGCAGCATGAAAAATCTATTATCATAGTTCTATGATCACTACAACCAGTGATTTTATCTTTATGTTTAGGTTTAGCATAATTTTTACTGTATGTGATAAAGATGTTAACAAAATGAAAATGGAAATAGTTCTACAGTTTTTTGTAAATCTAAATAACCTGCAGCATGTGGTCTCCAATTGCTATGAAATGCTAAATGAATGTGGAGCTCTGAATTATGCTTATGGTATTGTTTTGTACCATAGTGGATAAGTCTGCCTTTCTCTGTTATTGGCTTCTATTCTATGTTACCAGATCTGCCTATCGAGGATATTGGATCTGTATTTGTAAAGATCTGAATCTGGATCTTTCCAGGATATGTTTTTGGTTTAGAAGTGCTGGAGGATCCACTTGTGATGGGTTTTTGGTTTTCGAAGTGTTGAAAGTAACAGCAATCTGGTGGATCCTACAAACAAAATCAATTTTTTAAAACACATTAAAAAACACCAACTTTTACCTATAAAAGTTAAAACTAACCTAAAACAAATAAATGCAAGTTTTTCATAGCAGTCTGGACTCTGCACTGCTGAGGTTGTCAGAGTAGATCAGAGTGAAATATATTTGGAGATATGAATTTTCTATGTTTCTGGTTCATTTCCTATATATATATATATATATATGTTGTTTCCCATGCCTGGATCATTTTTAAAAAAAAATCCAGCAGATCCATATACATTACTATGCAATTAATGCTTATTTATTTATTACTTTTTTCCAGGGAAGCAAAATTAGTTTATGCTGCCACATTTTGCCATTCAAAATTACATCAAACCCTGTTTGTTAGTGCAGAATTCTGTTTAGCACTGATTGTGGTTCTCCTTTTACAAATATCCAGGGGGTGGAGAACATACTACTTTATAGAAACACCAACTTATAGGTATTTATTTTTGTCCAAATTATGTAACCCGAAATTATAACCAGAATACAAAACCCATGCATAATCTGAAGACCAAGTTCACAATAGAGAACTCAAAACATCTAAGCTTTTGTTGCTTCATGCTCCTGTTTATCCTATTTGAAAAATTGTTTCCAGCAATTTAAGCCTTAATTTTGTGGATTTCCTTTTCCAGGACCCCATTGAAATTCCATACAGAATCAACAACCTTCTCACATGGTGTTCACTGTCCTTGGGCAGGTTCACCTTTCTAGAAATATGGATTTTCAAATATAGCAGATGCACTCTGAATTCTATTTACTCTATTTTTTTGCTTGATTGTGGCTGATCTCAGCATGGATTTCTTTTAGGCAATGTTCCAACAAGACTCCGGGAAGGGGGACGTGGGTGTCGTGAGACGCATAAGAGGGACAAGTGGGAGTACCCTCAAATTTTAGGGAAATTTAGGGCAGATTTTGGGGTGTGTGTATATATATATATATAATAATAAAAGCAAAAATACATTGATCCATACGTAGTTGAATGAAATAATGAAATACGCTGATCCATATTCATCATTCATACTGATACATACATCATTCATCCATACACCATGAGATTCAGTAATGAAATACATTGATCCATATTCATCATTCTAGAATCTATAATCTACATTGATTTAAAAAATTAATCTACATTGATTTAAAAATTAAATTCTTCATTCTAGATTCTAAATTGATTTAATGTTTAAAATCATCATTCATCATTCTAGACTATGTCACAGGATTCGCCGAATTTGAACAAATTCGAACCTGAAGGTCGAACCTGAAGGCGAACCTAAAGATGAACTTGAAGCCAAATTTTATAATTTAAAAAAAAATTGGGGTTTGAGGTTAGAGTTCGGGCAGTTTTTGTCAGTGGTTTTAAGGTTTATGAGAAAAACCATGGGTAGCACATGGTTTTCTCTTGTTTTGCTTCTTGCCAGTGGCCACTGGTTTGTCTTTATTTACCATGGTTGTCGATAGATTTTCACAAGCCAACTTCAGCCTGAGTGTACTCGCTCTATTGTGCTCAGTGTTGTATTCTCTACAATTTCCTGAATTCAATTTCTAGACGCTGCTTGTCCCCGCTTCCTGAAGCGTGAAGTGAATAGTGGTTGTGATTTGTGACTCATGCATTCTCATTGCTATTCATATAACTTTATTGATTGATTTTGATTTATTATATATATATATATATAGTCGAACTTAATGCCGAACCTCATGCGAACCTCAACGAAAAATTCGAATTTGAATCGAACTTAATAGTTGCCGAACTCGAATTCGAACCCGAACCGTGTGACATAGATTCTATAATGTAATTAGTCCTATGCAAAATAGACTATAGTTGATACTGAAGTCTGAAGACTGAAATAGTAAATTGATATAACTCGAACCCAAAAATGGTAAAGAGTGATGAGTGTTGAAAAGTATAACTAGGTAGGTCTTCATTATGACTATGTAATTATGTACTTATGTAAAGAAGAAGTCAATAATAATAAAATGAATTTTTGGTTTACTTGCTTCATGGGTTTCATGAGCAAGATTCTTAGTATAGGTCTATAGACTTCTTCTTGATGTCTATTAGGATCATAAGTGTAATTAAGAGTCATGTAAATGGCATGTTTACTATGAAGAGTATCCTCCAAGATGTTGCAGAAAAATGGCTTACAAGACTGCCCATATTTAACGTTGAAGATATGCCTATGAAGTCGGCTTACAAACAAGTGTTAAAGTCGGCCTACTTAATGGCTATAAGGTCGGCTTAAATATCTGGCTAGAACTACTATATATACCCTACATATGCTGCGGTAAAGGAGCAAGGTTTTGCGGATTACACTGAGGTTATACAGCATGGTAAAAGGAGAAAGTTTTGCGGATTATACTAAGGCAATACAGCGTGAAGAAGGGAGCAAGTATTACGTTAAAGTCTGAGGTAGACAACATTAAAAGAAAGAACAGATTTGCGGACCTGTCTCTGAGATACTGCGGATATTTAAGGAACAATTACAGTCAAGTTTGAAGTCAACAATCGTGGAAGAAAGAACAGGAATTGCGTATTAGTTTGAAGATATAATAAATCAGATCTAAAGACAATACTGCCTGCGTTCAAGTCTGAAGGTGACATTGTTATATTCCTAATTAGCACCGCTAATTGGAATATTTGATTTTTGTATAGTTTTGCCGACTATAGTTAATTAATAAACAAAAGTGAGAAAAGGGGTCTAACTCACTTAAATAAAATAAAGTGTTTCCCTAGTAGAGGCAACGTTGTAACTTAAAGGGGAAAGCCTTGGGGGTCCACACACATGAGAGAGGCCTCACGTAAACTCCTAAGGTAACTGCGCAGGTCAAGGAGGAACTCAAGGACGCAGTTAGGGTTTTGAGGGAGCTAGCACTATGAAAGGTGGGGGTTTCACTCCATTTGGCATTATTGATATGTTATTGATATTGAGAGCTAGACTTCTGTCTACTTCAGCACGCCGGTTGTTTGGTCGGTCTGCAGCACTGTTTAGTGCGAACTGAGTGTCTCCGGTCGGAGATCTCACCCTTAGCCTCGGGGGACTTCGAGTGCCTGCCCTGGTAAGGTTTTTCCTTCCGCTGCTTGGTGACGGCGTGGATTTCAGTGGGACTCGCTTGCGCAGGAGTTGTCTCTTTGTGACCGCGTTAGCCTAGAGAGAGGACGCAGCTTTGTTGAGCAGTAGTTGTCAGGTGGGGATTTTTGTTGATTTCGCAGTTTTCCAATTTGAGGAGATTGCTATTCCATCCGGAGGATTTGCAGTGGATTCACTCCCCCTTTTCCCAACGTTTTCTTGCTTCGCGCTGCCTCGCGAGAGACAACGTTTTCCGGAGGGGGTTTATTTGTGGTTTTTTCAGGTGGAGTATTTGCTTCACGATTTCTCGGGTTTTGTCCTTCAGGATTGAGTTCAAACAGTCTTCCCGTTTTCAGCCTCATTCCGTGAGGGGATCGCCCTAGTTCCGCACCTTGTAGCGCTGTTCTACCTACGCTTCTCCAAATGCCTAGGACGCGCCTAAATTGGCAATGCATTTCTTATTCTGAGAGGGTCTCCACATGCCTAGAGCAAGGATAGGTGCACTCCTTCTGATTATCTTTGTACCCATATACATATATTCTCAGATTAATAAAATGGCTTAGTGTTCTGGCATTTTATGTGTATTTGTTCCATATTCTGGTTCCGGCATTTTGTTCTATATACCTGCTTGTGGTTTTTCTGTGTATTACTGGTTATTTCCCGTTGGGGATATTACGTACAGCGTTTGAAAGATAGCAGATACAGGAACAATTTTTGAATGCAGACTTATCTGAAGGAAGAACTGAATGATACAACTTCGAAGGTAACTAAAGGACGTACTCTACAGAAGTAATTGAAGGATAGTAATTGCAGAAGTGACTGAAGATTTGAGAAATTGACGAAAGGATATAATAAAATTATCTTTGAGGAAAGAATTTGTAAAAGACAGAAACCTCAAGTAAGGATTTACCTTCCTAACTATACTTCAAGATACTCAGTTACAAGTGAACATAATTCAGTCTCTACATTTGACTAAATACTTTGATAATTGACTTGATGAAAGAATAACTAAGTGAAAGAAGAAATACATAAGTAAGATCACAAGTGTGTTATCAAGAAGAGAATTTGTATTAATCTAAGCCCCCCAGATTCTCAACAGTTCTCAGCATGGATTTCTTTTAGGCAATGTTCCAACAAGACTTCGGGATGGGGGGACGTGGGTGTCGTGAGACGCATAAGAGGGACAAGTGGGAGTACCCTCAAATTTTAGGGAAATTTAGGGCAGATTTTGGGTTGTATATATATATATATATATATATATATATCTATTAATAAAAGCAAAAATACATTGATCCATACGTAGTTGAATTAAATAATGAAATACACTGATCCATATTCGTCATTCATACTGATACATACATCATTCATCCATACACCACGAGATTCAGTAATGAAATACATTGATCCATATTCATCATTCTATAATCTATAATCTACATTGATTTAAAAAATTAAATTCTTCATTCTAGATTCTAAATTGATTTAATGTTTAAAATCATCATTCATCATTCTAGAATGTAATTAGTCCTATGCAAAATAGACTATAGTTGATACTGAAGTCTGAACACTGGAATAGTAAATTGATATAACTCGAACTCAAAAATGGTAAAGAGTTATGAGTCAAAGGATCAATGAAAGGTAATCCATATCTAGAGCCAAGACTCAAAAGTTAATACTGAAAATAAAAAATGGACAATGAGCATTAAAGAAGTATCGTAGGGGAGGAGAGGCAACAATGAACTGGTAAGTCGAATGAGTGAGTTAGGGGTTGCAAATAGTTTAGGTTTTGATATTTGTTATGTATTTTTCTTTTTAGTTTTTTTTTGGGGTCTAATTTTAAAATTTCAAGGGTTATTAGACAAAATTGAGGGGACACTCCCCCTTTAAAGGGGTGCTTTTGGGCTTGGTGCTCTTGATTAAATGCTGGTTCTAGACCCTTGTACATGATAAAATGCAATGGAAACATTTCCATCCCCCAAATCTTGAAACCCTGAAAATTATTGAGTCTGATGAATTTTGAGTGAGATCTAAAATTCTACTCTTCATATGAAATCCAATGAGTTCAAGACTGCTCTCAAACATCCTGAATCAATTAATTGTAATGTTAAAAATTTAAGTAAAAGGATGAAAATGAATTTAAGAATTTAATGTTACCATTAATTACATAGCAATAGTAGGGACTTAGGGTTGAATATTAAACTTCTCCACTCATAAATTATCGCTTTCAAGCAAAATTAAGTTTCCAAGGAGGGACACCCACAAGCACCCCTTTTGGGGAAATGGATCCTCCACATTGGGGAAACATTTCCCCTTGCATCTCACTGCATCTCCCTAAAAGGGGACGTGGGGGAATGGTTCCTTAGGTGTCCCTCGGTCCCAAGTGGGTGGGAAGCATGGGGTGTGTGCAACCCACCTTGGGGGACGTGTCGAAGTGGAACATTGCATTTAGGTCAATTGTCATTCGTTCAAAAAGGTCTCATTTTTTGCAGCAAGAATAAAATTAGTTTTTTTTGGTTAGAATTTCCGCTTCTTCCTTCTTATTCTTCTGAACTCTTTTTTTTTTAATCCCTAAGCTTCTCCACAAATTCCACTCTTGCAAGATTTCACTGCTTTTCCCTACTGTGTCTCATTTTAATTGGTTCCTTAATCCCCTACAACTGTTTTGGTCACTAACTTTGTCATCCTTCTTTCACGTCAATTCATTCTTGTATTGACCAAAGCAATTTGTCTTCATATGCAGTCTAAATCTTAGAATGGAACTTGGTAAAAGTGTTAGTCATTATAAATATCGGTCCCCATTAAGATATTTTTCTTGTATAATCATATGTTGACTCATAATGCATAATTTCTATCCCCTCACTAAATTTATTATCAATTCACCATCCTATCCACTAGTCCCTCTGATCTTTTGACATAACTGAGGTTAAAATGAGTTTTTGCTAGATTTGAAGTCTATTTTGACCTAGAAGTATACAAAGATTTTGAGGATATTACTTAATTAGAAACCCCTTTAATTTCCAACCTTATAGAAGCTTTTGTGCAAATTTGCAGATTAAAACACCTACAATGAAGCCTTAAAATTCCACCTATTTTTTTAAACCTAACCCTGACCTTCACTTATAGACCAACTTTATATTCCCTTTGTGTGATCTCTTATCACTCCACCACATCTTGATTTCCATGGGAGTTGTGGAAGCGTTGCTACATTTTTATGGTTCCAATTTGACTCTATTATGAGGCTCCAATCCTTGCCCCTTACATCCTCCCCCTCTGGGAGACTATCTGATATTATTGAGACTAGTCCGTACGCCAGGCCACATGTTCTCTAAGCATTAGAGAGATCAGCTCCAGAAAGATCCAGAGTAGAGCACATGTTGCCAATCAAACTACCTCCTAGATCTAGAGGAGCAACCATAGTTCCACTTGGAGTTCCTTCTTTTGACCTTGGATGTTAGGAGTATCCTTGGTCCATACATCTCCCCTTGGATTGTGTTGCCAGGATCCTCAATGGTTCCAAAAGACTTTGACAATGAGCTAGTGCCCAGTGGGGCCTCCTCACCCTTGTGTTAATTTTTCATCAATTTGTTTTGTGTCGCAACTATTACTTCAAGAATATCCAATAACATCCAATTTAACAATTTCACTTCTTCAATTATCCAATAGCAGTACAACAATAATGGATTAAACAATTTAAACAAATGCACAATGAAAGACAACTAAAAGTCAAGAGACACAAATTTGGTCAATGACCAGGGAAAACCCTTGCAAATCTTCTTCTTATTATATTGTCTTCAAATGTTCAATAGAGAGAGAGGATTCCATTAATTCAATATCCAAATAATATCAAAGTACGAAGCAACTATAAAAGAGAAATGGAGTCAACTGTAGTCAAATCTGTTTTGCTTGTAGTCTACTCAAGTCAACAATAGTCAACTGTTGTCAATATGTGCCCTAACCAGAGATGTGACAACTGTCAAAAGGTCTCCAAAGGAGCTCAATCCTGATGAGGTGAATGCAACCTTCTTAGCTGATCAAATAGAGCCTAAAACAATATGAACTGAAGTAGTGAAACCTGGTCAATGTGGAGGAGCAATCTCCTGTCAAAGTCTGTAATAAGGGCTTTAATCAAACATCACATATTGCCTTGAATTTTCCGCCAACAACTGTGGCCTGTTAGAACAGAGCAGAATCACCAAAACCGCAGTCAAAATGTGTCAAAACTGCCTAAGTCAACGCTGGTCAATGTCCTGCAATTGTCCTGAAATTCGGCTCTATAATTTGGCCTTGCAGTTAGCCCTGTAATTCGACCACTTGTACCTCGCATTAGAGAGAGAGAACTTCTTTTGAGTTGTATGAACCAAATAAGAGGAGAGAAGATGTATGTGTTGATTCGTGCCAAAAGAGGTAAAATGTCTCTTGTATTTATACCAATATGAGTGGGTGAAAATACATGTCGAATGGGCACCATGAGACTACATAAATGTGTGGCTGACCTTAGCAAATGTACATGTGTGAGAATAAATTAAAATTCCAACTTCTGCTTGTCCAAAATGAGTGATCTTTAGGTCAGAGGAATTTAATGCAAAAATTATGTCCATCAAATGAATTGTTCAAAGTGGAATTTAACCCTAGTTGCATAATTTAACACTCCTTCTCAACTAGGGAGAATTCCACCTGTCAATATTTGTGCATCGATCATCGTATCCTCTTGTCATCATTTACCATCTCTACTAATCTCTGCTCATCCAATGCTGAACATTCTCGAATCTAAAGAAGAAGAAATGCTACAGGGGAGCTCCAGCGACCACCCTGCCTTTATCATCATCGGGGAGACACTGCTACAACTCAGAATAATCATCATCATCATCATCATCGGGGAGCCATAGCTTCCACTTGAATCCAAAGATAATGGGCGAGACCAACCTGCCCCAAGCGTAGGGATCATACTTTATCCCAAAGTCCTTGACAATAGGTGAGATCAACATATGGATCACACTCTACCTTATTGTCCCTGATCATCCATCTTAACCCTAAAGAGTCAGATGGTAGAACACATACATCACCAACTTGGGCGAGATCCACCTACTGCAAGGGGTAGGGATCACACTCTATCCCAAGTCCCTTGACCCATTGGCCAGATGGGAGAGGTCATCCCACAAAGTGGGCAAGAAAATAATTGGGGCATACTCTAACTAGTGGAGATCTTAGGTCTCAACATCCTATCGGTCAGAGATCTCTCATCCCTAGGAGCCCTATAGTTCCATTCCGCACCCTAGGAGTTCAACTAGGGTGGAAGAGCACTGTTATGACTGTTATTCAAAAGGGTCATCTCAACCAGTCCAAGCTGCTCTTTGATGACCAAAAACTTCCCTTTCAGCAAAGGCTTGGTGAGGATGTCTGCTATCTGCTCAACTAGGGGGGAAGAGCACTGTTATGACTATTATTCAAAAGGGTCATCTTAACTAGTCCAACCTGCTCTCTGAAGACCAAAAACTTCCCTTTCGGCAAAGGCTTGGTGAGGATGTCTGCTATCTGCTCATATGTCGAATTGTGGTGGAAAATCACAACTCCTCTCTCCACAATGTCACTGATGTAATGATATTTGATCTCAGTATGCTTGGACTTGTCGTGAAACACATGATTCTCGGACAAACAAATCCCACTTTTGTTGTTGCAATAAATGACTGTCGTGTCTAGAACTTGCTCAAATAATTCTCCAAAGAGCTTTCTCAACCAAATTGCTTCACAACTCGCAAGGCTAGCTGCAATATACTCAGCGTCAGCAGTGTTAAAGGCTACGAATTTTTGCTTCCTGCTCATCCATGATATCATGACAGATCCCAAACTAAAACAAAATCCGGAAGTACTCTTCTTGTCGACAACACTACAGGCAACATATCTCAGTCCAATGTTAATAGTCCCATGTAGATATCTCAGAATATGCTTGGCAACAACACAATGTACATGGTGAGGCTCGGTCATAAACTGGTTCAAAGTGTTAACTACGAATTGTCTATAATCAGAACGATTGGTAGGTCCGGTCCAACGTCTTCTCCACAGAACTTGAAATTCATCTCGATAGGTGTAGGCAACTTGCATTCAACCATGCCAAATCTCTCTAGGAGTTTCACAACATATTTTCCTTGTGAAAGGAAAATTTCGCTCGACTTTTGCCGTACTTATAATCCTAGGAAATAGTGCATGGAACTAAGGTCTTTCATCTCAAATTCAGAAGCCAACTTCCTCTTACATTCTAGAATGAGAGGGTTTGAACCTGTCGTGAATAAGTCATCAACATATAATACCAAAATGAGAGACATACCTTGGACCGTTTTGATTTACAAGTTTGGATCAACATTGCTCCTTGTGGATCCCAACTTTATCAAGTAACTGTCGATACGAGCATACCAAGCATGGGGGGCTTGCTTCATTCCATAAAGAGCTTTCTTTAATTGACATACATGGGTCTTCCTATCATGAACTTGAAATCTTGGAGGTTGTTCAGTGTACACTTCTTCTTGTAGCAAACCATGTAAGAAGGCGGTTGTCACATCCATTTGGTGGAGAGTCCATCCCTGACTTGTTGCAAGGGCATCCATCGAACGAATGGTTGTGTATCAGGCCACAAGAGAAAATATATCCTCATAATCTTCTCCCTCTTTTTGAGTGAAATCACAGGCTACAAACTGTGCTTTGTATTTTTCTATGCTTACATCAACCCCATGCTTGATCTTATAGAGCCATTTGGAGGTTACCACAAATCTTCCCTTTTGTCTCGGCACAATATCCCATACTTCATTTTTCATAATAGACTCATATTCTTTGGCCATTGCAGACTTCCATACTTGTTCTTTCACGACTTCTTCAAAGGTACTAGGTTCCACTTGAATCATCTTGCTCATGGCTACAACATAGGCTTGTTATTTGCATGTCTTCTTGGTTCCATGAAAGTTCTCCGAGCAACAACATGCTTCTGAGCATCTTGTAATGTGTCCTTGAGACAAAGTGGTCTTTTCCTTGTAGGAAGATCGCATGGAGGAGGATCCAAAGGGTCCATAGGCTCCATGGGATCATTAACGATCTCCTTCTTTGATTCAGGCACAGAAGGACTTTCTAAAATATCCATTTCATCATTCTTGTCGTCAGGAGGAGTAGGTGGAGGGAGGTCCCTTGCTCTTTTTTAAGGGCAACATCTTCATTGAATGTTACATCCCTGCTAACTTCAACCTTCCTTTGACCAAAAATATATATTCTAAATGATTTAGAATCTTCACTATATCCAATAAACGTACCTTTCCTCTTTGTAGCTTCTAGCTTGTTTCTTTTGTCCTTTGGCATTTGGAAGTATACGAGGAAGCCAAAAGTCCGGAGATGACAAATATTTGGCTTGACGCCTATGAATACTTCCTTAGGAGTCTTGTTGTCCAAAGCTTGATGAGGCAACTTGTTTTGAACATATACTGCTTGTTTGTTGCTTCAACCTATAAGAACTTTGGCAACTTTTGATCATGGACCATTGCTCTGGCAGTTTCCACAATGGACTTGTTCTTTTTCTCAGCCACTCCATTTTGTTTGGGAGTGTAAGGCACAATGGTCTCTTTAATTCCTTCCTTCTTGCAAAAGTCTATGAATTCATTTGAGATGTATTCTCTGCCATTGTTGGACTTGAAGATCTTTATTTTATTTCCTGTATGATTTTCCACCAAAGCCTTGAATTCCTTGAATATTTCGAATGGCTCATCCTTGTGCTTCAAATAGTAGATCCATGTCTTTCTTGAGAAATCGTCGATGAAGGTGATGTAATAAAGATGACCCCCAAGTGAATGCACGAGTATTGGACCACATATATTTGTCTTGTTTTCGCTAGAGGGGAATGGCCCCCCTATCTTCTTTCCACTTGCACAGGGCATACTCCATCATGTTGAGCTTGAACATCGGGGATTCCAGAGACCAACTTCTTCAACTTTGGAAGTGCATCATAATGAAGATGGGCCAACCTTCGGTGCCACAACTCGCTTTGAAGTTTTGTATTATGGACCATAGCTAGAAGAGGTCTTCCAGTGACTCTAGAGTCCTTCAGACCTAGTTCCTAATGTGAAGGCATTCCTCATATAGGAATCAACAGGCCAAGTAGTTAATAAATGCAACCCTCATTCCTTTATCTTCCAAGGAAGATATGGAAACCAAATTCTTCTTCAATCCTTTCACATATAATACATCATGGAGCAAAACAAATTCCCCAGAGTTCAAATGAAATTTGACGGAACCAAAGCCCTTTACGCGATGAGTGGTATTGTCACCAAGAATAATGTTCAAATTTGTCTCCCTCTACCAAATTAGAGAGAACCTCCTTATATCCAGAAAAGTGATGAGTAGCCCCACTATCAACCAACCAACTGTCCCTAGACTCTGGAGGAGATGAACTAGCTAATGTAAAAGTAAGAATATATTCAGATTGATTAGTAATATTGCCTTCATACTTGGAGTTCGTTGACCTTTTTGGAGGACGCAGTTATCATCGCGATCATCGGGGGAGCCTCTTTTCTTTCATTACTTATTTTATCATCTCTTCTCTCATATGACCTGTTGTTGAAGCCACAATTATTGTTATAGGACCTTGAAGAGTTCCTTCTTGGAGCATCTCTCTTTTCGGGACAATCTCGAGCATAGTGACCCTTTCGATGACAATTATAACATTCAACATCTTTTTTTTAGCCTTCTTGATTCCTTGGAATCTTGATTGGATTGATGAGGTTTTCTGGATTTGGATGGCTTTCCCATTCCTTTCTTTGCATTCTTCTTCTTTCCTTGAGAAACATAGGTAGCGGGCTCTTCTTCTTTTGATCCTTGAATTCTTCCTCTAGATATCATCCTTGATTGTTCTTGTGTGAGCGCTTTCCAACAAGTTCATCGAATGTCGGGATGCTATTGTTGTTGCTTATGGTAGTAATGAAGGTTTCCCAAATGGGAGGGAGGCCTCTAAGAGTTACAATCACCAATTCTATGTCAAGGGTGATTTCCCCAACTCTTAGCAATTGATCTCTGAGACGAGATATCCTCATAATGTATGATTGCACAGATTCTCCTTTGTTCATCTTCGTGTCTTTGAGTTGATCTTTCAAAGAGATGATTTATTTCAAATTGTTGACTTCATACATGCCAACAATGTTGTCTACATGTCCTTGGACATTCTCAAATTTCCGACATAAGCAAGTAGGTTATCTTGTAAACCATCAGCTATAATTTGCTTTGCCTTTAAGTCACCTTTCTTATGCTTGTTTTTGACAGCAGTGGAAGCATTTTCTAGAGTCTAAGGTACTCTTCCTTGAATGAAGTCCAAAACATCATTGTTGTCAGCTATTATTTCCAACCTGACTTTCCATGCTGCAAAGTTAGATGAATCACCCAGCTTCTCATGCTCTTTGAAGAAATAGGAAGACATTTGTACCAAAATATTTTTCCTTTTTCAATCAGCTGCTTGAGAGATGGATGCTCTTGCTCTATGTTTCTTGGACTTGTCCTTACCTCAGGTCTGATACCATGTTAATTTTTCATCAATTTGTTCTATGTTGCAACTATTACTTCAAGAATATCCTGTAGATTCCAATTTAACAATTTCACTTCTTCAATTATCCAATAGCAGTAGAGCAATAATAGATAGAACAATTTAAAGTTTTAAACAAATGCACATTGAAAGACAACGAAGAGACGAGACAAATTTAGTCAATGACCAGGGCAAAACCCACTGTGGGGAAAACCCTTGTAAGTCTTCTTCTTATTAGAATCTCTTCAAATGTTCAGCAGAGAGAGAGAGTACATCATTAATTCAATATCCAAATAATATCAAATACCAAGCAACTATAAAAGAGAAATGGAGTCAACTGTAGTCAAATCTGTTTTGCTTGTAGTCTGCTCAAGTCAACAACAGTCAATTGTTGTCAATTTGTGCCCTAACCAGAGATGTGATAGCTGTCAAAAAGTCTCCAAAGGATCTCGGTCCTGATGAGGTGAATGCAACCTTCTTTGCTATTTCAAATAGAGCCCAAAACAGTCTGAATTGAAGCAGTCAAACCTGGTCAACGTGGAGGAGCAATCTGCGGTCAAAGTCTGTAATAAGGGCTTCAGTCAAACATCACGGTTTGTCTTGAATTTTACACCAACAACTGCGACCTGTTAGAACAGAGAGGAATCACCCAAAACCGCCGTAAAAATGTGTCAAAACTGCCAAAGTCAACGCTGGTCAACATCCTGCAATTGTCCTGAAATTCGGCACTGTAATTCGGCCACCTGTACCTTGCATTTGAGAGAGGAGACTTATTCTTCTGAGCTGTACGAACCAAATAGGAGGAGAGAAGATGTAAAAGGTAAAAGGTCCCTTGTATTTATACCAATCCGAGTGGTTGAAAAGACATGTTGAATGAGCTCCATGAGCCTACATAAATGTGTGGCCGACCTTAACAATTGTACATGTGTGAATAAATTAAAATTCCAACTTCTGCTTTTCTAAAATGAGCGATCTTTAGGTCGATTTTGGTCCTCTCAAAGAGAGGAATTTAATGCAACAATTATCTCCATCAAATGAGCTGTCCAAAGTGGAATTTAATCCTAGTTGCATAATTTAACACCTCGGCCATCAGGCTCTGGAAACATTGACAAAGAGGCTCTAAATGGATTGCACTAGGTGCTATTTTGGTTATATGCACTCTTTCTATATGAGAAACTTTTCATAATTGTTTATAATGGTTTGGATTCATATTGATGAACATGAATAGACGTGTTTTTTTGGTTATAGCAAAAATTGAATGTTTATGTATTTTTTGTCCTGTTCTGGCTCAGTTTCTGGTTTTTTGTCCAGTTTTGGTCCAGTTCCTGGTTTTTTTGTCTGGTTCTGGTCCAGTTCCTGGTTATGGGGTTGACTGGTTTGATGAGTGGTCCGGTTCTAATAAAATTGGTGTCATATCCCACTCTCACTCTCTTTTTGGGTTGGGTTGTCAACCTTTCCACTCTTGGACAAACTCATTTAGTGTTTTGTTTCACAGTACCTTTGACACAGTTTTATACATATGTTCTGATGTTATACTTATGTTTCTTTCTTTGTATACTAGCAGTTGCGCATTGACCTACTTATGTAGTCATTTGTATATGGGGCATATGCAGACTTTGCTTTTTGAATATGCTTTTCTGATGTTAAGTATTTCTTTTCTCAATTATATTTACAATTTTCATAATTTTTGAAGTTCTTAGTTGCAATATTGTATTTAGAAGATTATCACGTGATTTTGTAGGATTGATGAATTGCAAACAGCAGAGGATGAGTTAGATGGACCACCTGAGTTGCTGTTTATTCATGGTGGGCATACTAGCAAGATATCGGATTTCTCCTGGAATCCATGTGAGGATTGGGTTATAGCTAGTGTAGCTGAAGATAACATTCTTCAAATCTGGCAAATGGCTGAAAATATATACCATGACGAGGATGATATGCCTCCTGAAGAAGCAGTGTAACTCTTATCTAGCTAGAAGTTGTGAAATTAAGAGCAATGTGAGGATTGGGTTATAGCTAGTGTAGCTGAAGATAACATTCTCCAAATCTGGCAAATGGCTGAAAATGTATACCATGGTGAGGGGAATATGGCTTCCAAAGAAACATTGTAACTCTTATCTAGCTAGAAGTTGTGAAATTAAGAGGTGTATTTGCTTTCAGAGTTTCTCAATAAATGCCATGGTTCTCATTCCATTTTCTTTTATATAATGAGAAGCAAAACTTGGCTTATAATCTTTTTTCTTGAGAAAAGACACGTTGAAAGAGTTTAGACCTTTAGCTTTTGCTGTATTTATGTAGTTTGCAATCTGGTGAAGGTTATGCCAGTTTGCCTTTCCTTGTAATAGGTTTGATAGACAAATTTATAGCTGAAAGTGATGTTCACTTTCTAGGTAAGATGGGAAACATCAGAATGTAAGGGTATCAAATGTTGTTGCTATTCAATTTTCATCTATTTCTGGTCCTGTGGGTTTTGCTGGTAAGATATTTGAAGATGTCCAACACTTGTTTCTAGAATGTATTGTGAAATATGAGCACATAACTTAATATGAGTTGCAACTTAAGTTAGTGCATATCTATTTGTATATGCCTACTTTTATTGAGCTTTTTCAATTCCCTACATTATATTTTGCACCACCTTATTATAGATTGGATCTTATGTGTGTTCATGTGTGTGTGATTCATTAGTTTGTATGTATTGCAACTTTACTGTGCATTCTAGCAGTGAAAACTGTTTGCATTGCACTATGCAGCAGTTACATTATCAAAATGTTAAAGTGGATCTGATGTCTGAGACTCCGATTTGGTGGACCTCACTGGGGTTGAGTCATTAATAATTTTGATATGTTGGAGGGATATTGTAAGAACATGGTCATATTTACTTTCCTTTATGCAGCAGTTACATTATCAAAATGTTAAAGTGGATCTGATGTTTGAGACTCTGATTTGGTGGACCTCACTGTGGATTTGAGTGATTAATAATTTTGATATGTTGGAGGTATATTGTAAGAACGTGGTCATATTTGTCTTAGGGATATGATTATGAGGAATTTGAATCAGTTGGAAGGCATGTAAGCTTACCATATTGTAAAATCTTCGATCATATGACTCCTAAATCATTTGTAACTTCATTGGCTGTTGTTTACAGTTTTAGTAGCGATTCCTTTTTCTTGCATGTTTTGTGTGCAGTTTTGGAAGGCATGAAAGCTTACCATATTGTAAAATCTTTGATCATATAATTCCTAAATCATTTGTAACTTCATTGGCTGTTGTTTCCAGTTTTAGTTGCGATTCCTTTTTCTTGCATGTTTTGTGTGCAGTTTTTAATGATGGGCATTGGACATCCTCCATAGGTTTAATATGGCTAAAAGAGGTCCAAGGTTGGCAACGAGGGGATAAATATTCTTTGCTAGTGATTTAACTCCTCGAAACACTGGGCCATCTGATGGTTTTATATATTTCCATAAGCATACCTCCACAAGTGATTCACGTTTGCAATGGAGTGAAGCAATAAATATTTATTGTAGCATAATCTGAGTCAAAATTCTGGGCCATATATGCAAAATATGTTGATTGGTAAGTACTAATGATAGCAACAAGTTTATTACTCGATGTCTCAGATTGATGGTGATAAATATAGCCCTCTGTGTACTGAAGCAGCACAGAATTTATGCATTTGGGGCACAGCTGTGTCTGGCAGGTGGTATGGCATCCCTTTATGGTCATTAGAAGATCAGAATAGTAGTACGTCTTGCACCAGTGTGCCATGCTGGCATTCTATCTTCGTCTGTATGTGAATCAGTACACCCTATCGGTATAGAGTACAGGTAGCACTATTTCACCAGCTACATCTGGTGTATGGCAGATTATATTTATCCTTGGTTGTATCAGATAGATAGTTACGTCAACTTGAAAGGAAGGATCACTGACCTTGGTTAATATCTTTTTTATTTTTATTTTTATTTATAAAAAATAATACTATTCTGGGATTGTGCTGTAAAAGATAAAAGAAAAAAAGCACTTGGAAGTTTTTATTGTCTGATTTCAGGTCTAGTCGACTCCAAATTATTTGTATCAGCCTCGATTCTTGTATTCCCTTTCATTGGCGTTCGTTTGCACATCCATTGGTCCTTTAAATCACGGGTATTCAACTTTTTCACCTAATGGAGCAGAACTCCGAAGTTCTTTAGTCAACTCCTCTATCTAGTTTGGGTCAATTGAGTGGGATATTATGCCAAACTCATCAAGTTTCGGTCTACCTTTGGTATGTTCTTGGAACACACAAGTATCTTCACTTCCAGTAGGAAATCTCCACAATAATCTTTTTAGTAGGATATGGCTATAGGGTGTTTAAGTATTTAGATTTCCAAATCACAATTTAAAGCGATTTCATTTGTACCATTATTACTCCATTATTACTCCATTTTTACACATTTTTATTATATGTTTGTGTTGGTTGACCTAAACCATATTCCTCTCCTGAATTGAGCTGTTTTGTCCTCGAGCATTGTTAATGTTGGAAGCTGGATGCAACGAGCCTCGTTTTGAATATGTGCATGTGTGCAATCTTCAACTGTACACGCTTTCTAGTTGTAATATTATCTTTACATTTTCAAAAATTTGCAATTTTATTTGGTAATATTATCTGGACAGTATTTCTAGTTTTTATTTGAGGCAACACGCATGAAAAACTATGTGGTACTGCTTGGAAAATTTAATTACTAATTCTGCTTTTCACTCTTGTGCATTACTTGGTACACTGTATAGAATCTTGGTGGTTGTTTTGGTTTACGAGTTTTCTTCAATGCTATTTGCTTACCATGTTGAAGATCACCTAGTTACAACTTCATTTCAAATTTGTGTTTTTCATGTTTTGTTTTACTGTGGAATTATGTTTAACATGTCCATTTCTTCTATTCTATTTGTAGTTGCCAATGGTTTTTTCGGTGTCTAATTTTTGTAGCTGTGTGATGGGCAATATCACACCTTGCTTACCATGTTGAAGACCACCTAGTTACCTAGTTACAACTCCATTTCAAATTTGTGTTTTTCATGTTTTGTTTTACTGTGGAATTATGTTTAACATGTCCATTTCTTCTTTTCTACTTGTAGTTGCCAATGGTTTTTTCGGTGTCTAATTTTTGTAGCTGTGTGATGGGCAATATCACACCATCATTCTTCCACCATAATTTATCTATGCCAATGGTTTTATTTGTCTGATACAAATATTTGTAAGTAGGTTTCAGGGCATTCATTGACAACCGTTGTGTATTAATCTGGATCACGACAAGTAATACTCCTAATGAGTTTCGTTCCAACTGATCTAATGAGTTTCGTTCCAACTGATTTAAAGAATCCTTTTGAAGATTGTGTATGACCTCATGATCATTCTCAGTAGCTATGATTTTAAGAATCCCATTTTTTTTTTTTTGGCTTTTCTATTTTTCAAACTTTCATATAATATGATGAAAGTACATGTCTTAAAATTGCTTTTGATTGGTTAAGGGCTCATCTTCTTTGGGTGTAAGGAAACAGGTTAATGGCCCAACACCCAGAGATATCTGGCAGGAGTGAAACCCACCCTTCTTACGGCCCATAAATGGATACTTCCAGGTGGTGTGGTTTTCTTAAAATAACAATGATTAGTTGGCCTACATTTGCAGATAACAGCCAGTGATAGTTGTTCCAACTGTTGGTTTGACAACTGAGTTATGATAGATTTTTTCACTAATTAAAAAATGATAAAAATGTTTTTTCTTTCCAAAAAAGACTTCATTTTTTCCTTTTTAAATGAGGTTCTGGAAATTAAAACATAGCTATATCTAATACCCTAATATCACCTTTCTCCTGTTAGTGTGGCTGAAGAATTTACCATAGTGAGACTGGGCTCTAGGTAACATATAATACAATAAACTACAACCTATACCCTCATTAACACCACGTGGGCTCTAGGTAACATATAATACAATAAACTACACCCAATACCCTCATTAACACCACGTTACTACTATGGCCATGTTCTTGATATTTACAAACGATTATTCTAGCATGGTGAGATTGGACTTATATACTGGGGTTTTGGAAATAGAACCAGAACTACATCTAATATCCTAGTATGACCGTACTATTATTAGTGTTGCTGAAGAATTTACTATAGTGAGACTGGGATTTATATAAAGTATAATACAAGAAACTACA
The DNA here is from genome assembly GCA_034641835.2 of Pinus albicaulis. NCBI lineage: Eukaryota > Viridiplantae > Streptophyta > Pinopsida > Pinales > Pinaceae > Pinus > Pinus albicaulis. The sequence continues at coordinate 1,108,708,401 of CM076583.1, read as the reverse complement.
TCCAATGCCTTCATTGGCATCACCTTGCTCCTATGACGTGTTCTCCATATATCAATATTTTACCATAGAGAGATTGGGCATTATATGACCTATAATCTGGTGATGATGTGGAAGTAATAGATGATTTTTGATGTGGTAAGGTGTAACACAATAAATGAGGGTATTGTCATTATTTAGGTTTATTCGGGTACAATAAAGATATGATGAATTCTGGTTAAGATGGTTTAGATACCAGTAGTAACTTTAGCTTTCAAACGATTATACAAGTATATTTTATAGGAATGATTGACATACATCAATTATGTATCAAAATGGATAATTATAGAGGGCAATGTTTATATCGAGTTTGAAAAGTTTAAAAAAATTAAATATAAAATGACTTTAAAAGTAAGTTGTATGATACAAAGAAATATATATATATATATATATATATATATAATTTTTGGGGATTTAGAAAAATTGTGTAAATATGTAAATAGAGAAATTTGAATAGTTAGAATGGGAAGAGACATTGGAATCTAAATACCAAAAGTCACTCTTCTTCATGTATATAATGATGTTCACATTAATGTAAAACACAATTTGGGGAGTTAAACATTTTGGCGTACATGATATTAGAGCATAGGTTTTAGGTTCTAAGTTTAGGCATTCCGACTTGCTTTTGTAACTTATATGTTGTTGTTGCAGCTCTTAGAAGCACTCCTTGGCATCTCGGTGTGTCGTTCCCTTAGAAACGTCCCCTTTGTCAGGAATGCAACTTGTGTGTGCATTAGACTTGTTTGTTACTCTCCTCGTGCCCAGGTTGTGCCACGCTCAAGTATTTCGCTAGTCCGAAAGTTGAGATGTTGCTCCTGAAGCATTTAGGATTTACACAACCTCCTCCCCTTGTTGCACAATTTGCGGCAAAAATCAAAGTTTAGGGCATAAAACCTTAACCCTATTTTCTACGTGATCTTGGAATGTTTGAAAAATAAGTCATTTGTGGGCTAGGTATTAGATCCATCACCCCTAGCATTAGGGTTCAATAGTCGACATTTAGGCCTCTCACCCATTGCTCTTCCCTAGCATTAGAGTTCAACAATTTGAAGTTAAGCCTCTCTTGTTATGACGTTTGACCTCTCCATTGAGTGACATAACCTCTCCATTCAAACAAAATATTTCCCCACATCTCTATTACTATCTCACTTGGACTAGGAGGAGCTTTGCAAAATTTTTATGGGTTGTGACACACTACCAAATATTGCACACCTGTGAAACATTGCCAAGGGAACTTGTCCCTTTATTCATTTTTTTGGGTACTTCAACCACTGTAAGTTGGACTGGAGAGACAATTATTAGAGAATTTCATATAGTTAAGTGTTGAATGCATCATGTATTTTGTATCAGTCTTCATATACACGTCTATTTTAATCATTACTCGTTGACTATGTTGATTGGGATGTCGAGGGTTGCCATGGAGAGAAGCAAAGCAATCGAAGGAGTGTTTTAGACACTTGAGGTTGAGCTTCTTCAATGACAAGGTCTTGATAGCTTCGATACTTGCACCTATAGTTGTTCCCAACATTTTTATATCTATCTATGTTCCTCAACATATGTCTATGCGTTGTAAACCGCATGTGTTATTGCAAGGTTGTTTTAAGAGTTTGCTAGAGACAACATGTGTTGCCTTTTGAGATGGACATTTGTGGTTGAATCATGAGGTTAATCTAAGATGACAAATTTCTATTAAATATTCAGAGTATAACAAAAAATATTATGGACTATATAGTTGATTTTAGGCGTTGTTTCAAGTTCTCATAAATTAATATTATTTATGTTTTGGGTTTGTCGATCATTTCCTTACGTTAAAAGTTTAGTGGCATCTTCGTTCATTAGGTGAGACTGTAGTAGCTCAAAAATGTTGGTAAAGATGCATTTTCTCATCTCCATAGTTGGAGTAGTACTCACTGGCAAAGAGAACTGCCATGATTGATCCAAAAATATCATGCACAACCTTATCTTCAATGAATTACTGGAAGGTATATGTGAAGGAAAAGGTGACAATGCACTTGCCAAGCCCACATCAAATAAAGAGTTAACCATCCAGGTGAATAAAGATAGCAAAACTTATGCATTTATGGTTGCTTCTTTAAGTGAAGATGAGAGTCCTCATATTATTTCAATTACAAATGTGTTGAAGAAGTTGAAAGATTTATATGACACACACTTAGAGTTGGAAGTAGTTCAATTGATGATTAAGCTCATCAACCTGGAGTTGAAGGACGATGACCCCATGGCTCTCATTAGGGGAATTTTGAGGTCTAAAATGGGCCTTTAAAGAAAAACAATAACATAATAGTTAAAATAATAAAATAAGTTATATTATTTTAAAAAGAGAAGGAAAGGAAACTATTTTTTTCTTATTATATTTTTGACTTTTCTCCTTGTTGTTTTACTCAAATGTCCAAGTGTAGACACTGATTTGATGTGAATTAAATTTCGCATCCAATGAAAATACATGAAAAAAATAGACCCATATCGTGAAAAGAATGAAATACATGAAAAAACGTGTTGAACACACTTTTTTCATGTATTTTCAATTTTTTTGACTTAGGTCTACTCAAAAGTATGCAGAGTGGGTACTCGTTGGATGCGAAATTTAATTTAATTCTGTGTGTCTACACTTAACATTTGAGTAAACCTACAAGGAGATAATCCAAAAATATAGTTAAAAAAAGTTTGTTTGTTTGTTTGTTTGTTTTTTTAATTAATTTTCCCTCTAAATTATTCTCCTCTCGTGATGACAATCATTTTGAATCTTACTGGTTCTTTTAAAGTTAATTTTTTAAAGTATATTTATTGCTTTGAGGCCCATTTTTGACTTCAAAATTCTCCTAATGAACTTCAGAGATTAGAACCATCATGCATGATGTGGAAGCCACTGTAGTTAAAATGGATATTTCTCTCTCAACTTTTTTCAAGGCCCTCATGTTCTCACCATCTTGAATCTTTACAAGCTATTTCCCAACTCAAGGACATTACATTTGACAGTCTTGTGGAGAAGTTTGCAGTACGAGAGAAGGATTTTGGGAAAAGAAGATAGCTTCTCAATTTCCTAAAAAACCAATATGCCTTACACAAACAAAAGAATCAGTCACGTGATCCTCTTAAAGGAAGAGGCGGTAGAAGAGGATGTGGAAGAAATAATCACAAAGGCGAGAGGGGGGCGAGGTAAACGCTATTATGAAGAAAGTTATGATTTCCATTGCATTCATTGTGATAGAAATAAACACGATGCATCCACACGCAGAATCCCTTGGGAAAGAATCAAGCAAGAACACAAAGAAGACAAAGGTAAAGCATTATATCCAACGAAAGGTAAATCACCTAAATATGCTCATTATATTGTTGCACATTACACAATTGGAGCAACTGAAGATGTGTTTCATACTTCATTTTCCTCTTGGAAAGATGCATGGTTACTTTATATAGGTGCAACTTGCCATATGACCTTTCAAAAATACTTCTTTGAAGACCTCAATGACAATGTAGATGGAAAAATTTCCTTTGCAAACAAGTCAAGTCTCAAGCCATCTGGACTTGGCACCATCAAGGTTAAACTGCCTGGACTTCCTGACTTTCTTTTGCATGATGTACTCAACCTTCCAGAGTTGGGGAGAAAGTTGTTGTCCTTTGTTCACGTTTGCTAAGAAGGATACCACATTCATATTTTTGATGCCAAAGTTGAGATAAGGAAAGCATCAAACAACACAGTTTCCATGACTGGAATAGATGAGGAAAGACTGCTAAAGCTGCAAGGAACATATGCTTGTGCACAAAACTTTGCATACAGTTCTTAGTACAACGAAGGTACATTTTCATCTAGTGTTCTATGGCATGCAAGATTTGGACATCTTAATTATGACAATTTTCGTTTGATGAAAATAAATTGTTTTTTTGGTTTGTCAACTATTCCAAGGATATTGAAGTAATGTGTTGCTTGTATGCTAGGAAAACATAAAAAATGACCATTTAATAATTTTGTTTCTAGAGCACGTAGAAAGCTTGCACTGATTCATTCTGATTTGTGTGGTTTTATGCCTATTCCTTTTGCAAATGTAAATAAATATATGATGAATTTTACTGATGATTACAACATAATGTTTTGGGTATACTCGTCGAAAAGTAAATCATAAGCTTTTGAAACTCTTAGAAACTTTCATGCATGGATAACAATTGATGCACGATCACATATTGGCTCTCTTCATATTAATAATGGAAAATAATGCACTTTGAATGAATTTGAAAACTATCTTTGCCAACATGGGATTCAACATCTAATAATTGCGTCGTACAATCCTCAACAAAATGGTGTAGCTGAAAGAATGAACATGACTATCCTAAATATGGTTCACTCAATGATGTTTAAAAAAAATGTAAAGCTAATGTTTTGGGCTGATACAATTCTATGTGTAATATATATCAAAGATATATGTCCATCAAGGTTTTTGGTTTTACCTGCTATGCCTTGATTCATAATGAACAAAGAAGCAAGCTTGATGCAAGGATTCGATTGTGCATATTCTAGGGGTATTCAGATACCACCAAAGCATATTGTTTCTATGATGAGGTAAATATAAATTTTAAATGTCTAGAGATGTGATTTTTTTGAATCTTCCAAGACTGACAATACTGTTGGGTGGTAGCTTGACCGTTTGGATAGATTCAATCATTTAAAAAATTATCATGAATTTGATAATGAGATTCCACATCTTGAAGGGGCGATCCTTATCTTGGATCAATCTATGGAATATTCTTTTGAAGCACTAACCCTCCCTCATAAGTTTCAACTGATTCTTCAGATCAGGGAGACCCTTTGAGTGATGTGATTGAGAGGATTGAAAGGCTAAACCTTGATGCATTCCTATCTCAATCAACAAAGAAGCTTGGACCATCTCAGAAATGTCCTCCAAAATGGCTCATTAAAACTCGTGATAGTGTTCATTTTGATGAGGTTTGAAAGACATGAACTAGAGGTTCCACCAGTCAGAATGAAGTTGATGTAAATGATTATGATTCAATTGATATGGATGTTTCTTATGATTGTGAATTAATTTTGTCTACTAATTTTGAATCAACTTCCTTCAAAGAAGTTTTTCTCATGATGAATGTGAAGAAGTAATACAAAAGGAGCATGCTCTCATAAAGAATGGAACATGGAAGATGGTGGACCGTCCATTTTGAATCAAACCAATTGGTTGAAAGTGGGTCTTTAAGAACAAGTATACATCAAATGACTCACTTGACAAGCACAAATCAAGGCTCGTGGAAAAATGGTTTGCATAGAGAGGAGGTGTCGATTATTAAGTGACATTTCCCTCACAACAAAATGTGCCACCATCCAAACTCTCTTTGCCTTGGTAGCTCATAAAACATGGAAAGTACATCAAATGTATAGACTACTTTCTTGAATGGAGAATTGAAAGAAATTGTTTTTATGTCTCAACCAAAAGGTTTTGTTATGAATAGACAAGAACAAGATGTATGCAAACTCATCAAATTTTTGTATGCCATAAAAGAAGCACCACGAGCATGGCATGAAAATTTCACTGAGCATCTTCTAAAATTAAATTTCAAACACTTTAATTTTGATGATGCAATATTATTTGTCAAGAAAGTTGACAAAGCTGTTGTCTATCTTGTGGTATGTTTTATCTCAAGAAACAATCCCTTGGCTATGGTAATGAATCAGTGCTTAAGACAATTTATAAATGTATGTCACAATTACGACATCAAATGGCCTCTCTTTAACACTTTTGGAATTTAATTACTTAATACCCTCAATAATCTGATATAATGAAAGCCTTCATAATGCCATAAAATGCTAATACTTGAATGAAATGAAAAGAAGAACTGTAAGAGAAACTCAAATGATATGCTGAGAAACATAATCCATCACTTTTAAGTTTCAGAGGAAATCGTTGGAGAGAGAGGAAACCCGAAATAATATGCTGTAAACACAAAATCTATTACTTTAAAGTTTCGTCAAGAGTTTGTGAAAATAGAAGAGATGAAGTGAAGCAGCTCAAATTAAGCTGATTTAACTCTTACTCACAGATGTAGTTAAGAGACCGGCTACTACATTACTTCACTTCATTCAAAGAGGAATAAACACAGAGCGAAACTAGAAAGACGTATCAACATCAACAAGTGCAGGAAACTTGATCTTCTTTCATTAATTTCTCAGAAAATTTAGTACCAAATTAACAGTCATCCAAAGGTCCAAAACTTGGAACCCTTTTTCTTTATTTCTATCTACTTAAATACATCAAAGTAGTTCATAACTGCTGAACTTCTTGAAACTATTCGACTATCTAAACTGTTAATATTACTTATGCAATCATACAAAGAAAAAAAATAAAAACTGGAAATATTGTTCATTTTGCTGAATCTGATGTTGCTGATGCGTTCTCACGAAGTGCCAAGGTGTCATTTTTGGTTATGATGCAGTAGCTGCACAGTTCGGTAACAACGCCTTGGTGCCCGATTTCACCCAACTGTCGTGCTTCCCACACTGCCACTACACATTCTTCTGCCAGACTCTTCCTATGCCTCTTTATTCATTGGCCACCCCTTCGCATTACCTTATCGTATACACGGCTGCAAATTTATAGATACTCCGCAGACCTGTGGTTTACGGGCCCACACACAACTTGACCAATCAGAAGCAATCACACTTCACAACTTATTCGCTATCGCACATCGGAAACTATAACAAATAGCTTAAATGGTAAACAATAATAATGCCGATGTGCGAAACCGCTCTGTTTGCGATTTAACCTCCACTGTTGATCTGCGCCCCAATCCAACAGTCCCATTGTATTGTCTCACATCGGCATCTCCCGTTTGTCGCATCGCAACCAAAATACTTTACCTTGTGAATAGTTAATGCTAAACTCTAAACTTGCCGATGTGCGATATGCGCTGAATCGCTGTGCTAACACGTGGCTCTACCCTTTATCGCATCACAAGTTTCGCTTCTTACCGCATCACACGTTATTTTGTTTAACTTGTGAAGTCCTTAACGCATAAACTAAATAATCGCCGATGCGAAATCGCGCTATGCCGACACGTATCCACTTCGTAACTTTTCAAACTTAACTTTGCGATGCAACCTAGTCTGTCCATCTCTCACTTTAATTCTGTGATTTAATCCTCGCTGTCAAATCACCTCCTTGGGAATCTTCTAAAGGTTTTCTGCCTTAATCGATTTCTCTGTTTCTTCGGTTGTCGCCGCTCTACAACTCCATCTTCTCCATGCTACTCCCTGCGATAGTTCATTCAATGAACTCGTGAAACTCCATATTTCTCCACGGTGTTAAAACCATCCTGAGCTTTATTTTGGTTATCCAATCCTTCGACGTACCTTCACATCTCATCACGAAATGTTAATGTACCCACATATAAATCAAAATTAATTTTCAACATACAAACTTTTACATTTTCTAACATATATGCTTTTTTGGTGTTTTGAAAATTATTTCAAAGGTAAATGCAAATGAGCCACAACATTTGGCTCCACCTGGGGATAATGATTTTTTCCACGGAAGCGCTAAGGACTGCAGATTAGTGCCTTATCCATTGGGCATGGAGTCAAATATTTATTGGTGACATATGAACAATGAGAAATCCGATATTTACAATGGTGAAATGCTGACTTTTAATGTTGGAAATAATGCTTTAGATACTGCCCGTTGATAGGCAACTGTTCTGACTCTCCATCTAGATATTCCAGAATGAATGTGTTATTTGACCTTGCCTCAGAGATTCTGTATGGACCATACCAGAGAGGGTCAAATTTACCATGCTTCCCATTTTCTTCTCGTCCCGTGTTCCATCTTAGTACCAAATCTCCTACTTGAAAGAGAACTTCTTTTGCTTTTCTGTCAAATATAGACTTCATCTTTTCCTGATAAGTAATCAAGTTATCCTTGAATTTGTTTCTATTTTCACTTGATTCAATTATCTTCTTCAATCCTCTTACCAGAGCATTAGTTTCTCCCTGAGCTTCTTGAAGGAAAGAAATCACTGGTTTGGCCAACTGAGTAGGAAATAGTGCTTGAGTCCCATAAACCAGTTCATAGGGAGACTTCCCAGTAGATCTCCTGGGGGTGACTCGAACTGACCAGAGGGTGAACTTCAACTTCATATCCCAATCCTTTTGATTCTCAGTGATTGTCTTCTTCAAGACTTTGACCAATGTCTTATTTGAGGACTCTGCCAATCTGTTCCCTTGGGGATGATATGTTGTGGGATGTGATAAAGTTACATTATATGTTTGACAGAAATTAATGAAACGAGCATAGTTGAATACCTGAGCATTATCAGTCACAATTTTGACTGGACATCAAAATCTGCTGAAAATGTTTCCCTCCAGAAACTTCATCACTACTTGGTCAATCGCCTTCTTAGTGGGTATTGCTTCAACCCATTTTGTAAAGTAATCAGTGGTAGTCAGAATCCACTTGAATTGTCCACTTGATGGTGGATTGATCTCTCCAATAAAATCAAATCCCCATTGCCTGAAAGGTTCTTCAATAAACACTGGGATGAGAGGTAATGAAGCAAGTTTTCTCTTTTCAACAAACAACTGACACTTTTGACAACTTCTGACTAGTCTATAAACATCTGCAAACATGGTTGGCCAATAGAAGCCTGACTTGAGAATTTTATGAGAAATGAACTTCTAGCTATAATGTCCTCCACACAGACTTTCATGATATTGTTTGGTGTGTAGAAATTATATATATGCATGTATATATCCAGATTCAACTGATATAACAATATCTATCTTCTTGCTAAATACAGAATCCTTCCACTGTTAATATTTTGCGGAAATTTAAAAACTCAATTGCAAACACATGAAGCAATAAAAACAATCGCACATAACACAGTTGTTTAACGGGAAAGCCTGAAGCTAAAATCCCAACTATCATATATTATGTATCATGGAGATCATGTAACAATCTCATACAAAGCTTAGTACATCAAGCTCTCAGTACAATCAATCGTCACACACTAACATGAAGAAATCTGTAAATCCATGTACTGATTTCTTGCCACCTGATAGCCTGCCTCCACTGCGCAATCCCTACTGAAGAAGACCCCTGAATGAATTCCCATTGGCCTTGCCTTGACTGTGCAATCCTCATTGGAATTTCCAATGTGTGTGTGATACAATCAATGCATCACTATAGTCACAACAGATAGTCCATCTTACCCTTTCACCTATCTCTCCACTGGGTCTCCAATGGAACTGACATGCACTGTAGTTAACTGCTGTATTTGTTCAGTTGATTAATGTGTTATTATTTGTGAATTAATTAACTAATTAATTCACTCCACTCTCACTAGTGTATCATTCAGTTAGACTAGATACAACTAGCTCAATTGAGTTTAACTCCATTAACTGAGTTAAACTGAATAACAACTCCATGAAATACTCTTCCAACTCTGTCATAATTTTTCCACTTCAGTTCTAACTGAGTCCTCCATGCATGAGCCACCAATAAACCCTAGGAATTGCGTAATTCCTTCAGCCCACTGATTTGCCAAATCTATTCACTGAAATAAAGTGCTCCGAGAGAATAAGTTGATATTTAGAGTCTGATTATTATTAAGGGCTAATAATAATGGGCACATCTATTTTTGGGTCAACGATCTATAAATAGACTTCGCCCAATATTCTAAAAATATAATTTCATCTATTTTTCCAACTTGACCAACCATCCACAAATGGCATCCTGCAACTTGTGAAATATGATCACCATGTCTAAAAATAGACTTCACCTAAAAATAGCCTGTGGGCCCACTTAGTGAAGGCGACTGATTTTCACTAAGCTTCATCATCTTGTTGAATCTCAACACTCCCTCTCAACAAGATAGGGATTATCCTTCACCCCGATCCTGCCTCTATGGTATTCAAATTTTCTCCTGGTGAGTGCCTTCATCAAAATATCTGCATCCTGATCTTCCATAGGAATGTACTGAAGCAACATGATCTTCTACTACACACAATCTCTGATATGATGATACCATATATCTACATTCTTAGATCTATCATGAAACACATGATTAATTGAGAGTTTAATGCAACTCTGATTATCACAATGTATCACTGTAGGATCTAAATGTGAACCGAACAAACCGACCAAGATCTTCCTCATCCATATAGCCTCACATGCAGCTTGACTTAATGCTATGTATTCTGCTTCCGCTGAACTGAGTGCCACAGATATTTGTTTCCTGCTGTACCAAGAAACTACTGTAGATCCAATACTGAAAACCCCTCCTAATGTTCTCTTTCTGTCCGTTAGGCTGCCTGCCCAATCTGCATCCTTGAAGCCATGCAACTTCACCTCATCCATCTGTCTGTACCAGAAGCCATACTCAAATGTGCCCCTGAGATACCTCAGGACATGCTTGCCTGCCTTCCAAAAGAGCTTGGTAGGCTTAACCATCGCTTGTGAAAGCTGGTTCACCACATAGCATATGTGCGGTCTTGTATTAACTAAATACATGAGCGAACCCACCAACTGTCGATAAACAGTGTCATCCACTACCTCTGCCGATGTAACATCCTCTTTCCTCCAATTTCTTGGAAGAGGAGTGTCGATAGGCTTGCAGCCTTGCATGTGAAACTTCTCCAGTATCTCCCGGGCATACTTGCCTTGAGACACAAACAGTTCACCTTCCCGCTGCCATATTTCCAATGCAAGGAAGTAATGAAGGAGGCCCAAATCCTTCATCTCAAACTCCTTTGCAAGATCTGCCTTGCATGAGTGTATCAACTGCTCATCATTCGTTAGTATTAAATCATTAACATAAAGAACAATGATTAAAAGCTTACCCTCCACCACAATTTGGTATAGGTTTGCATCAACCTCACTCTTGTTGAAGCCAAGTCCAATGAAATAGCTGTCGATCTGAGTGTACCAAGCACGAGGTGCTTGTTTCAACCCATACAATGCTCTTTTGAGCCTGTACACATGCAACTCGCTGTTGAAGATCTCAAATCCTCCAGGCTGCTCAATGTACACCTCTTCCTCAATGATCCCATTAAGGAACGTAGTGTTCACATCCATCTGATGAATGTGCCAACCCATCTGCGCTGAGAGAGCAAGGATGTTCCTTATGGAAGAATACTGTGCGAAAGGTGCAAAGGTTTCTTCATAATCAATCCCCTCGATCTGTGAGAAGTCCCAGAGAACAAATATTTCCTTATACTTTTCGACGCTCCCATCAACAACTTCCTTTACCTTGTAGATCCATTTCGATCCTACAACTGATTTACCCACTGGCCTTGGAACAATCTCCCAAGCACTGTTTCTGACAATGAAGTCATACTCCTCCAACATGGCATCTATCCATGTGGGCTCCTGCACTGATTCTTCAAAAGAAGATGGGTCTGTCACGATACACTTGCTCATAAGAGCCATGTATCTAGTAAATCAGTCAAGTGACTATCTTTGTCTGTGCTATGATGTAGCGACTCCTACATTCTGTGCCGCATCAAGCTTCAGTCTCTCAGCTTCTGTGGTATGCTTTCTACCTTGTCTGATGTTTGGTTCTGCATGAGTGGACTCCTCCACTCCATGAATCTCCTCCTGTGGCTGATCCACACCTAGAGGCTCATCTTTGGGAACAAGAAGTTCCTCCTCTGCATGCAAGTGTAGCTCCCTCTCAAGCGACAAATTCATGGATTTCACCTCATTAAATTTTATATCCCGTCGCACCACAGTGATCCGACTGTCTGGAAAATACACACGATAATTATGGGGTGTTTCTATGTACCCCACAAATATCCCAACTTCTGCAGTCAACTCCAGCTTCTTCCTTGCGTCCTTTGTCACATGAATGTAAACAAATGAACAAAAAATCTTCAAATGAGAAATATCAGGCTTCTTACCAGTAAAATCTTCTTCAGATGTACTCATGCCAAGTACTCTATGAGGACAACGGTTTTGCACATAAACTGCAGTGTTGCATGCTTTCGCCCACAAGTGCATCGCTAGGCCCTGGTCATGCAGCATAGCTTGTGCAACACCCATGATCGTTCTATTTTTCCTCTCCGAAACCCCATTCTGCTGTGGGTTATGAGGCGCTATGAGTTCTCTTTGAATTCCTTCTTTGCTACAGAAGTCTTTGAATTCACCCGAGATATATTCACCACCATTATCGCTTCGTAGAGCCTTCACTTGCTTCCTCGACTCCTTCTCCACCAATGCTTTAAACTCACAAAACTTTGAGAATGTTTCGCTCTTCTTCTGCATGAAGAAGATCCAACATCTACAAGAATAGTCATAAAAAAATATAACATAAAACCTGTGTTTTGCTATTGAAGCAACCGAGAAATTTCCACACACGTCTATGGGAATTCTCTCCAGGATCACTGAAGCATGGTTCTCATTTTCATGAAAGGTGGTCTTCACAAACTTACCCATAGTACATCCCTTGCACTGATCTGACTGTGCAAGAGTACCCTTGGGAAGTTGAGTAGAAATCTGCTGCAAAATCTTCAAAGCGCCATGGTGAGGATGGCCCAATCTCCTATGCCATAATTCGCCCTCATCTCGGCTCACCACTTCTTCTGCTTTGCCCATCATTGCAGCGCAGCCATCTACCTATAGCTTGTAGAGATTCTTAACTCGAATCCCTATCCTCTTGGTTTGACTTGTTGTTTTATGTCGCAGGTAATCTTTTCCCTCGCTGAAAATAACATCATAACCTCTGTCTTCCAACATTGCGACCGAGATCAAGTTATTCTTCAGACCTGGAACATGCATAACATCTTTCAACATAAATGGATTACCTGACTCCCTCTCAAAGGTAATGGTCCCAATGCCAATCGCACTGTATCGACCATCGTCGCCCATCTCTATATGCATTTGGAGATCCTTCTCCTCCAAGTCACTAAACAACTCCTTGTCTCCCGTCATATGGAAAGACACATCACTATCAAGATACCACACTGATCCCATTGAGCTTGAAACCAAGCATGCGATCAAAGAGAAATCAAGTTCAAATATCGAGGCTAACGCCTCACCCGCTGCAGCTCCAACAACCTTCTTGTTATTCTTCTTTTGTGGGCAGTTAGTGGCGAAATGCCCATGTTCGTGATAGTGAAAACACTTCACCTTGGACAAATCCTGCTTCTTGCCTTTAGCCTTGGATTTTGAAGGAAATTTATTCCCCTTCCCTTTCCTTGCTTTGGCAGCCAAAGCGCAATTCTCTTCATCTTCATTCTTCGAAGAAGTGCCATCCTTGGTACTTCGCCTTATCTCTTCCTGCACAAGATCCAACCAAAGTCGCTCCTAACCCGACAGTTTCTCCCGTCCATTGACAGAGTCTTCGTAGCTATGCCAACTCTTCAGAAGCCTAAGGAGAGCCAAGCTCACCAAGTCATCATCATCAACAGTAATCCCCACACTTCCTAGTTTATCCCTACAGTGGAAAAACTTCGTGAGATATTTTGGAATACTGTCGCCCTTCTCCATTTTTATTTTTCTGAGCTTATCTTTCAGCGCCAACTTCCTCTGGTCGCTGATGCTTTGGAACAAATATTTCAAAGCATTCCACATTGCAAATGGAGTGGCTTTCCCGTGAAGGCTGGACACAATATGGTCCTTCAAACCCTCCAACAGAATTCTTCTTGTCTTTGCTACCTTCTTTTTCCATGCGTCAAGTAATGCAGCATCGCTAGAACCAGGCTTAGGAACATCACTATCAATGAACTCCTTCAGTCCATTATCTTCCAGCACCACCTCCATTCTATCCTTCCAGGCTATGTAATTCGAGCTGCCCTCAAGGGCATACTCCAATCGCAACCCATTGAAAGACATTTCAATGTATACTCGACTGTCGCACCAATAAATTTCTGCAGCAAATTCGAATTGTCCACCAGCACAAACTCAACAATTCTTCACAATTGCAATCTTCAATAATTAACACTGCTCCGATACCATGTAGAAATTATATAACATATGCATGTATATATCTAGATTCTCCTGATCTAACAATATTTATCTTCTTGCTAAATACAGAATCCTTTCATTGTTAATCTTTTGCGGAAATTTAAAAACTCGAATGCAAACACATGAAGCAATAAAAACAATCGCACATAACACAGTTGTTTAACGGGAAAGCCCGAAGCTAAAAACCCCAAATATCATATATTAAGTATCATGGAGAGCATGTAACAATCTCATACAAAGCTTAGTACATCAAGCTCTCAGTACAATCAATCGTCACACACTAACATGAAGAAATCTGCAAATCCATGCACTGATTTCTTGCCACCTGATAGCTTGCCTCCACTGCGCAATCCCTGCTGAAGAAGACCCCTGAATGAATTTCCATTGGCCTTGCCTTGACTGTGAAATCCTCATTGGCATCTTCAATGTGTGTGTAATACAATCAATCCATCACTATAGTAACAATAGATAGTCCATCTTACCTTTTCACCTATCTCTCCACTGGGTCTCCACTGGAACTGACATGCACTGTAGTTAACTGCTGTATTTGTTCAGTTGATTAATGTGTTATTATTTGTGAATTAATTAAATAATTAATTCACTCCACTCTCACTAGTGTATCATTCAGTTAGACTAGATACAACTAGCTCAACTGAGTTTAACTCCATTAACTGAATTAAACTGAATAACAACTCCATGAACTACTCTTCCAACTCTGTCATAACTTTTCCACTTTAGTTCTAACTGAGTCCTCCATGCATGAGCCACCAATAAACCCTAGGAATTGCGTAATTCCTTCAGCCCACTGATTTGCCAAATCTATTCACTGAAATAAAGTGCTCCAAGAGAATAAGTTGATATTTAGAGTCTGATTTTTATTAAGGGCTAATAATAATTGGCACATCTATTTTTGGATTGACGATATATAAATAGACTTTGCCTAATATTATAAAAATAGAATTTCATCTATTTTTCCAACTTGACCAACCATCCACAAATAGCATCCTGAAACTTCTAAAATATGATCACCATGTCTAAAAATAGACATAGTTTAAAAATAGACTTGCACCTAAAAATAGCCTGTGGGCCCACTTGGTGGAGGCGAATGATTTTCACTAAGCTTCATCATCTTGTTGAATCTCAACATGGTGAATTCAATAGATTCTCCTTCGGTCAAACATAACAACAAAATACCTGCAGGATCTTTCCAGTATAGCTTTTCTTCTATGATAAAATATGGCCGAGACTTGAGCTTGAGAGCTCTGTATTTTTTTCTATTTAGTGAAGTTGGACAAGAAAAGAAACACAGATAATGCACAATATTTTTGTACCAATCAGAGCACAAAAAGTTGTGTTGAATACCTGTTTTGGACTTTTTTTGACCTTCTTTATTAACAGCTCCATCCACTAGTGCCAACAGATTGATTCCCAAGGCTTGAAAATTTGTTTCTATCAACAACTTCGCTAACCTCTATCCCTTGACCAACTTGGTGGGTTTGATGTCCAAATCATACTCTTGGATTTTTGCTATCCACTTCCCCCTTTTTCCTTCAACATCGCTTTGGACTAACACGTCTTTCACATCAGAATTAGGAACATAAGCAGTTATTTGGGACTGTAACACATAATTCCTGAAGGCTTTTAGTGCTTTGACCGAAGCATATACTTGTTTTTCTAGAATATTGTATTTGAGCTCAGCATCCCTGAGAAATTTACTTAAAAATGCAACTGGATGCTCCGTACTATCTTCATTTTTCTGCTTGTTTTTCTAGAATATTGTATTTGAGCTCAGCATCCCTGAGAAATTTACTTAAAAATGCAACTGGATGCTCCGTACTATCTTCATTTTTCTGCAACAACACATGGACAATAGTAGTGGGGCATGCAAATGAGAATTCCTGAAAGGCCTTTTGATAGTCTGGACTAATCAGAATTGGAGCTTCATGCAGTGCTTCCTTTATTCTAGCAAATTATTCTCTTGCTCCCTTGTCCCATTTCACTTCTGCATTTTTCTTCAACATATCTGTTATACTTCTCACAATGTCAGCATAATTGTGCACAAATCTCCTCATAAAGTTTATTTTTACCATGAATATATGGATATCTTTCTTGCTTCTGGGTAAAGGAATAGTCTGAATGGCTTCCACCCTTGCTGGGTCAATCTTTACTCCTTGTTTAGAAAATATGTGACTTAATAATTTACCTTATTCTAAGGCAAATAA
Source organism: Pinus albicaulis (assembly GCA_034641835.2). Taxonomy (NCBI): domain Eukaryota; kingdom Viridiplantae; phylum Streptophyta; class Pinopsida; order Pinales; family Pinaceae; genus Pinus; species Pinus albicaulis. The sequence continues at coordinate 1,108,692,167 of CM076583.1, read as the reverse complement.
AGACTTCTTGGGATTTAATGACAGACCAAACTTTCTGCACTTTTGAAAAGTTTTTTGCAAATGCTCCAAGTGTGTTGAGATTCAACAAGAAGATCCTAGTTAAAATTATGCACCGACATTAGGATGGAGCATCAGGCTATTTTTAGGTGGAAGTTTATTTTTAGATGCATGAGCAAATTCTATTTATAGAGGATGTCTATTTATAGATGGTGAGCATATTCTAGTTGTAGATGATGTTCTATTTATAGATGCATGTCGATTATTATTATCTCTTAATAATAGTTGGACAATAAATATTAATCTATTCTCAATGAGCACTTGGAAATAGTTAACTGAAGTGGAAAATCAGTTAGCTATAGGAAATTCAAGTTCAAAGGTTGGTTGGTGGGACATGCAAGTAGACTTAGTTGTAACTGAGTGATTCAAAGTTGTAGCAGAGTTGGATGTGTAGTTATGTGAGTTGTAAAGTAGTTTAACTCAGTCAAGTGAGTTAACCTCAGTTGTGCTAGTTGTAACTGAAGATACACTAGTGAGAGATCAATGAATTAATTATTTAATTAATTCACAATCAGTGGTCTCACATGCAACTGAATATTTACTATTGTTAACTACTTGCATGTCAGATCCAGTGGAGACCAAGTTGAGATGTAGGTGAAAGGGACAGTTTGACTATCAGTTGTGACATTAGTGGGTGCACTCAAGCAACCACACACACATTGTATATTCCCATGAGGATTGTGCAGTCAATGCAAGCAGGATTCCATTATTTTAGGGATTGCTATCAGCAGGGATTGCGCAGTGGAGGCAGGCTGTCTGGAGGCAGTAAATTGGCGCATGTATTTGCCAATTTTTGCATGACAGTGTGAGATGATTGTATATTGTACTGAGAGCTCTTGGATTAAAGTTTTGTATGATATTTTTTCATGACCCATGATATATACATAATATATGATAGTGGGGTTTTTAGATTTATGCTTTCCCGGTAAAAACATTTGTGTTATGTGTGATTGATCTTTCTTCTTGATATTGCAATTGGCGATCGTGTTTTAAATTCCGCAAGAATTTTTGTAGAAGCGATTCTATATTTAACAATGGCACATAATTGTTAGATTAGGAGAATCTAGGCAATACATAATTGTATTAAAATTTCTACACGGTATCGGATCACAGAAGATTGCAATTTTGAAGTAGGAGCTGAGTTTGTTGGTGGAAACAATTCAAATTTGCAGAAAGGCTTTCTTGGTGCTACAATTGAGTAAACATCGAAATGGATTTCAATGGCTTGCGGCTAGAGTATGCACTCGAGGGAAACTAGAACTACATTTCTTGGAATGAGAGGATTGAGGCGGTGCTCGAAGATAATGGCTTGAAGATATTCATCGACAGTGATGTTCCTAAGCCCACTTCGATGGATGCTGCATTACTTGATTCATGGCAAAAGAAAGTGGCAAAGGCGAGAAGGACTCTGTTGGAAGGTGTATGAGACCACATTGTCTCAAGCCTTCATGGGAAAGCCACACCATATGCTATGTGGATGGCTTTGACAAATATTTTCCAAAGAAACAACAACCATAGGAAATTGGCACTAAAAGATAAACCCGGGAAGATCAAGATGGAAAAGGGAAACAACATTTCAAAGTATCTCACAAAGGTTTTCCAATGTCGGGATGAACTGGGGAGTGTGGGAATCACTGTTTCTGATGATGCTTTGGTGAGCTTGGCTCTCTTGGGACTTCCTAAGAGTTGGCACAGTTATGAAGACTTTGTTAACAGATAGGAAAATTGCCGGATTGGGAATGACTGTGGTCGGATCTAGTACAGGATGAGTTCAGGCGGAACACCAGAGATGGATCTTCATCAAAGCATGATGATGAAGAGGATTTTTCTTTGGCTTCCAAGGAAAGGAAAGGGAAGGGGAAGAAATTCCATTCACAATCCGAGTCTAAAGGCAAGAAGTTGGATTTGTCCAAGGTGAAGTGTTTTCACTATCATGAACATGGGCATATTGCTACTAACTGTCTGCAGAAGAAGAAGAACAAGAAGGCTGCTGGAGCTTCAATTGGTGAGGCCCTTGCCTCGCAATTTGAACTTGATTTCTCTTTGATCGCATGCATCGTGTCAAGTGAATTGGGATCGGTGTGGTATCTGGATAGTGGCGCTTCCTTCCACATGACGGCAGGTAAGGAGCTCTTCAGTGACCTGGAGGAGAAATATCTCCAAATGCATATAGAGATGGACGACGATGGACGATACAGTGCGACTGTCATTGGTACCATTACCTTTGAGAGGGAGTCAGGTAAACCATTTCAATTGAAATATGTTATGCATGTTTCAGGTCTGAAGAAAAACTTGGTCTCAGTCACAATGTTGGAGGACATAGGCTATGATGTTGTTTTCAATGATGGAAAATATTTCCTGCGACAAAAAACAATGGGTCAAGCTAAGAGGATAGGGATTCGAGTTAAGAATCTCTACAAGCTGGAGGTAGATGGCTGCGCTGCCATGATGGGTAAGGCAGAAAAAGTGGTGAGCCAGGATGAGGGAAAATTATGGCACAAACAATTGGACCATCTTCATCATGGAGCCTTGAAAGTCATGCAGCAAATATCTACTGGACTTCCAATGGGAACACTTGCTCAGTTATATCAGTGCAAGGGTTGCACAATGGGGAAGTATGTAAAGTCCACCTTTCATGAAAAGGAGAACTGTGCTTCGGTGATCCTGGAGAGAGTTCACACAGACGTGTGTGGACCATTCTCGGTTGCTTCAACAACAAAACATAAGTATTATTTTATTTTTGTTGTTGAATTTTCTCGTAAATGCTAGATCTTGTTCATGCATAAGAAGGATCAAACATTTTCAAAGTTATTTGATTTTAAGGCATTGGTGGAGAAAGAGTCGAGGAAGCAAGTGAAGGCTCTGGGAGCGATATTGGTGGAGAATAAATCTCTAACGAATTCAAAGAATTCTGTAAAAAAGAAGGAATTTGAAGAGAACTCATAGCGCCTCATAACCCATAACAAAATGGGGTCGCGGAGAGGAAGAATAGAATGATTGTGGGTGCAACACGAGCGATGTTGCATGATCAGGGCCTACCAATGCATTTGTGGGAGGAAGCATGCAACACTGTGATTTATGTGCAAAATTGTTGTCCTCATAGAGTACTTGGCATGAGTACACCTGAAGAAGCTTTCACTGGTAAGAGACCTGATGTTTCTCACTTTAAGATTTTTGGCTTATCTGTTTATGTGCATGTGACCAAGAACACCAGGAAGAAGCTGGAGCCGACTGCTGAAGTTGGGATATTTGTGGAGTACACAGAAACACCCCATAATTATCGTGTGTATTTGCCTAACATTAAGATGACTGTTATGCGACGAGATATAAAATTTGATGAGGGGAAAACCATGCGGTTGTCGCTTGAGAGGGAGCTAGCATTGCATGCAGAAGAGGAATTGTTGGTTCCAAATGATGAGTCTCTAGATGTGGATCAACCACATGAGGAGGTTCATGGAGTGGACGAGTCCACTCACACAGAGCTAGACATCAAAACATGCAGAAGGCATATCACATAAGCTGATAGGCTGAGACTTGATGCTGCGCAGAATGTAGGAGCCCCTACTGCACAGTGCAGACAAAGGCAGTCTCCTGACCGATTTATTGGATACATGGCTCTCATGAGAAAATGTATTGTGACTGAGTCATATTCCTTTCAGGAAGCAGTGTAGGAGCCCACATGGGTAGATGCAATGGTGGAGGAGTATGACTCCATTATTAGAAATAGTGCTTGGGAAATTGTTCCAAGGCTGGTTGATAAATCATTGGTAGTTTCAAGATGGATCTACAAGGTAAAGAAAGCTGCTAATGGGAGTGTTGAGAAATATAAGGCCAGATTTGTGGCCCGGGGATTCTCACAGATCGAGGGGATTGATTATGAAGAAACCTTTGCACCTGTCACACAATATTCTTCCATAAGGAGTATCCTTGCTCTCTTAGCGTAGATGGGTTGGTGCATTCATCAGATGGATGTGAAGAATGCGTTTCTCAATGGGATCATTGAGGAAGAGGTGTACGTAGAGAAACCTGAAGGATTTGAGATCTTCAACAGTAAGTTGCATGTGTGCAGATTCAAAAGAGCGCTGTATGGGCTGAAGCAAGCACCCTGTGCTTGGTACACTCGGATAGACAGCTATTCACCGGACTTGGCTTCACCAAGAGTGAGGTGGATGCAAACCTATACCAAATTGTGGTGGAGGGTAAGATTTTAATCATTGTTATTTATGTTGATGATTTAATACTGACTAATGATGAGCAGATGATACACTCATGCAAGGAGGACCTTGCAAAGGAGTTGGAGATGAAGGATATGGGCCTCCTTCATTATTTCCTTGGATTGGAAATATGGCAGTGAGATGGTGAAATTTTTGTGTCTCAAGGAAAGTATGCAAGGGAGATATTGGGTAAGTTTCACATGGAGGGCTGAAAACCCATGGATACTCCTCTTCCAGGAAACTGGAGGAAAGAGGATGCTACATCTGGAGAGGTAGTGGATGCTACTGTCTTTCGACAGATAGTGGGTTCACTAATGTATTTAGTGAACACGAGATCGAACACATGCTATGCGGTTAACCAGCTAAGTCAAGCGATGGTTAAGCCTACCAAACACTTTTGGAAGGCAGGCAAGCATGTCCTGAGATACCTGAGGGGCACATGTGCGTATGGCTTATGGTACAGACAAACGGATGAGGTGAAGTTGCATGGCTTCACAGATGTAGATTGGGCGGGCATCCCAACGGACAAAAAGAGCACATCAGGGGGGGATCTTTAGTATCGAATCTATAGTTGTTTCTTGGTACAACAGGAAACATAGATCCGTGGCAGTTAGTTTAGCGGAAGTGGAATACATGGCAGCGATTCAAGCTGCATGTGAGGCTATCTGGATGAGAAAGATCTTGGTTGGTTTGTTTGGTTCTCATTTAGATCCGACAATGATTCATTGTGATAATCAGAGTTGCATTAAAATCTCGATTAATCCTGTGTTTCATGATAGATCTAAGCATATAGATATCCAGTATCATTATATCAAAGATTGTGTGTAGCGGAAGATCATGTTGCTTCAGTACATTCCTACGGAAGATCAGGATGCAGATATTCTGACGAAGGCACTCACTAGGAGCAAATTCGAATACATTAGAGACAGGATCGGGGTTAAGGATAATCCCTTTCTTGTTGAGAGGGAGTGTTGAGATTCAACAAGAAGATCCTAGTGAAAATTATGCACCTACACTAGGATGGAGCCTCAGGCTATTTTTAGGTGGAAGTATATTTTTAGATGCACGAGCAAATTATATTTATAGAGGATGTCTATTTATATATGGTGAGCATATTATATTTATAGATGATGTTCTATTTATAGATGTATGTGCGAGTTCTATTTATAGATCACATGTCTATTTATAGATGCATGTCAACTATTATTATCCCTTAATAATAGTTGGAAAATAAATCTTAATCTATTCTCAATGAGAACTTGGAAATAGTTAACTGAAGTGGAAAATCAGTTAGCTATAGGAAATTCGAGTTCAAAGGTTGGTTGGTGGGACATGCAAGTGGACTTAGTTGTAACTGAGTGATTCGAAGTTGTAACAGAGTTGGATGTGTAGTTATGTGAGTTGTAAAGTAGGTTAACTCAGTTAAGTGAGTTAAACTCAATTTTGCTAGTTGTAATTGAAGATACACTAGTGAGAGATCAATGAATTAATTATTTAATTAATTCACAATCAGTGGTCTCACATGCATCTGAATATTTACTACTGTTAACTACATGCAGGTCAAATCCAGTGGAGACCCAGTTGAGATGTAGGTGAAAGGGACAATTTGACTATCAGTTGTGACATTAGTGGGTGCACTCATGCAACAACAAAAACATTGGATATGCCCATGAGGATTGCGCAGTCAAGGCAAGCAATATTCCATTATTTTAGGGATTGCACAGTGGAGGCAGGCTATCTGGAGGCAGTAAATTGGCGCATGTATTTGCCAATTTTTGTATGACAATGTGAGACGATTGTATATTGTACTGAGAGCTCTTGGATTAGATTTTTGTATGAGATTGTTTCATGATCCATGATATATACATAATATATGATAGTGGGGTTTTTAGCTTTATGATTTCCCGGTAAAAACATCTGTGTTATGTGTGATTGATCTTTCTTCTTGATTTGCAATTGGCGATCGTGTTTTAAATTCCGCAAGAATTTTTGTAGAAAAGATTCTGTATTTAACAGTGGCATATAATTGTTAGATAAGGAGAATCCAGGAAATAAAAAATTGTATTAAAATTTCTACAAAGTGTTCATCATCTGACCTTGAGAAAACGGTTACATCATCCAGATATATAACTACAAACCTATCACCAACGAATGCTATGTCCATGGCCCTCTGAAATGTTGCACCTGCATTCATAAGGCCAAATGGAATCCTTGCGTACATGAAGGTGCCCCAGGGCGTAGTGAAAGAAGTCTTCTTCTGATATTTTTTTTTACTGCTACCTGATTATACCCAGAAAATCCGTCAACCATAGACAACCTATGAGCTCCTGTCACCTTCTGTACAACATAATCCATTTTCAGCAAAGGATAATTATATTTTAGAGATGCTTGGTTCAAGTTCCTGAAGTATACACAAAATATTATCTCTCCATTATTCTTTCTTACAGGGACTAGATTAGAAACCCAGTCTGAATATTTGAGAGGGACTATAATTTTCGCCTGCAACAGTTTCTTCACTTCTTTTTCGATTGGAGCTAACAACAATGGATTGATATGTCTGAGCTTCTGTCTCTGTGGTTTGAGTCCTTCCTTCAATGGAATCTTATGCTGAATTATGATTTTGTCATATGTTTTCAGGTCTTCATATGACCATGCAAACACATCCATATATTTCTTGAAAATATCAATGTATCTTTCTTTGTAGTTTTTGGGAACACCTTTGAACAATTTCACAATTTTGGGTTCCTATTGAGTTCCCAAATTACAATCTTCCATCTCTTCTTCTTGATGTGTTTTCTTTGAATCAACAACAACATCATTAGCATCGAATAATCTTTCAAGGGGAACCAACCCTTTGGGGAACACGTTATCTTTCAATTGGATAATCTTCTGTTCACCTATTGACTGCTTAAGTTTTCTTATTTATGCTTTTTGCTATGTTTTTTCTTCCTCTTGGTCTATCTCAGCATCTTCAAAGTTTCCAATCATGGTCAAGAACTGATTTATCTGTTCACCATCATCAAACACCTGCCAATGTTTCACATTGTCAGGGATAGAAGGTCTATGTCTAATTTCAATTTCATACCTTAACCTTGGATTTATTGGATGTTTGAAGGTGCTAGCTGCAAATGCTAAAGAATGAGCTAATCTATCCTCCTCCCTCGGAATATACTGAATATTGAAGGCTTCAAAATAGTTTTCTATCAGATCCCAAACTTCATTCGTATGCGATCTCAATCTTGGATGCTTGGTTTGACAATGATTTTTAATTTGGCTTATTATCAATTCAGAGTCACCAAAAATTGAAATACATTGAACTCCCATCTGTTTAGAAACTTGAAGGCTTGAGATTAAGGCCTCATACTCAGCCAAATTTTTTGTTGAATCAAATTCTAGTTTAAAAGAGAAAGGCATGAGGTTACCTTCTGGTGATATCAGCAAGAATCCAACACCTGCGCCCTCCTTGGAGTAGGAACCATAAAAGTAGCACTTCCAAATCTTCCTTGAGTGTAGCTCATTATTTACAACTTCTGAAGAGAGCTGCTTCCCTGTGTCTTCAACAAATTCTACATCTTCATTGAGCATGAAACAAGAAAGATCTTCTTTTTCTTGACTATAAATGGGGGAATTTCCTGCAACTATCTTGGAGGTAGTCTTCACAAACCTTGTTTCCCTGTACAATATCATTTATTCCCCATTAAAAACTAGAATGATAGCATAAGTGAAATCTAATTTTAGTACACCTGCCAACTTTGCTCCCTAAGATCTTGATATGAGCATTCCAAACCTGGCTGGGATGTCAACAACAACTAAATCCATGAATATAATCTTTGATGGGATTTGTGCCAACGAAACTGCTACATCTTTAATTAACCCAACACATTTCACCCTTTTGGAATCAAATGAATACAAATCCCTATAAGGTTTGGTAATATTCAAGTTAAGTTCCTTCATAACAAACAATGGCATGAGATTATGGGACGCTCCTGAGTCCAACATGCAATTATATAGAGTAAAATCATGAAGCAACAAAGAATTATAGAAGGGTGGAATAGAAGGATCTAATTCTTCTACATGAGGACCAAATGTTACCACTAGATTTTCTTCTTGTAAGTTCACCGTGTCACTTATATCTTCCACCTGTGTGAGATTAATAAATTCTGAAATTTCTTTCTTGTAAGTTGGTATTTTAGCTAATTCTAGAAGAGGTACTTGGATTTTAACCTTCTCCAACTCCTTTTCCAGACTAAAAGCATGAGTTTTCTTAACGTTATTTTCAGGTTCTTCTCCACTCTTTCTAGAATTTTCCGCTTGTTCGGGTACATGAACAACTTTCTCCAAAATATTAGTGTCAACTAATTTGTTATGGGAAGATTCAACCTGCTGCACATTTGTTCTATTAAGTGAATTTACAGGTTGTTTCCCCTTACTAATCTATTTCACAGGGTCCTTTTTTTGTGGAGTCGCCATTGGAGGAGGAACGAAACCTTGTTGTTCACCTTCATTATCTTGCAAGGCTAGATCTCTTTATAGACCTAAAATCATACTTTTTATGTAACTCATCTTGCATGAAATCTGTGAATTGTCTATAGTATTCATCCATTTCATCTTGATCAAAAGATACTTTAGCTTCAACATATTCTCCCTCAAAATATTCCTCTTCATCCTCTTCTATTGCATACATATCAGATACCTGATCCTCGGCCTCCCTTTGGTCATCTCCTGCCAGCTCTGTGGGTGCTGCTTCTATATACAACAATGCTTGAATCTGGTCTTGATATCTTCTTTCCATCTGCAAAATTTGCAGGGGATGTCTTCTGAATTGACGGTTAAACCCCCCTCGGTTTTGTTGTACTTGTCTTTGGGAGTTTTTATTTTCCAATTCCATCTTGGCTAGATTATTGGTTAGATGCTTCATCACCTTTGTTATATCTTCAATTCTTAGATCTTGTGATGATTCTTCTTTTGCTTTCCCCTTCTCTTGGACCGACTGTTTCCCATTCGCTTTTCCAGCTGCAGTCATATTAGCTTCGATCTCTAGAGCATCTGTCTGTATCTGCTCAAGAGTAGGGGCTCTTCTCTCTCTCTCAATGTAAAGCTAAAATCAACTTCAAAAGCCCCAAAACAAACTATCTTTTCTCCTACAGGGGGGGATTCATCTCTATGGGTGAACTATTTTACAATTTGTTGAATCTTTTTACGAACTCAGAAATGCTTTCATTAGGCCTTCTTTTAATTGCATTAAACTCTGTCAATGAGTAACCATGATCTCTCTTTTCTCCCCATCTTTGAGTGAATTGAGTTTCTAACTCTTCCTAGTTATTTATTGAACCATTTGGTAAACCTTTGAACCATTTTCTAGCCTCTCCATCTAGAGATTGCACAAATAGTCTCATCACAACATCAAGATGTTCTACATTTAAATTCTCAGCAAAAGTGCAAAACAAGGGTAAATTTTGTTCTGCAGTTACTTCATCTTCTCTAGTGAAACGAGGAAGTAATTTGAGGTATTCTTGAGGCATGGTATTCATTGGTTGCGTAAGATTTAGTGGAGTATATCTGTTCAACAAAAAGGCTGGTGCTGCCATATTTACACCTTGGTTAACTATTCCTTAGGTAGTTGAGGTTGATGAACCTGCTGTGAAAGTGAATGAAGGTGGAGGCAAAAATGATATGGGAGTGGGTTGATGAAGAATGTTAGAAGAACCAACAACTATATTTGGTTGAGCTTGAGTGAAGGTAAAAGAAACAAACTCGAAAGAATGTTCTTCTAACTTACGTTCTTGAAAATGAATGGGTGTGGAAGGAGAATCTTGTTCCAAGAAAGAGAATTCCTCAGAAATATCTTCAAACAAATGGTTATGATAACTACTGTCAGGAGGAGACAATGTAGGATCATGTATTGAAGGAATTTCAGGTTTCTGAGCCTTTTTAGAAACCAATATTTCTGGGTCTGGCAAAGTAGGGACTATCTGTTGTGAGGTATCTGACCTCGTGTGAGGCCTTTTGAAAACCAGAATTTTGAAAATAGCAAACACATGCCAATATTTCCTCCTCACTAAACAACCAGAGAAAATAATGTAAAAAACTCAGGGAAAAATAAACTTCGTTTCTTCGTCCTTGGAAACGGCGCCATAAAATGTTGTATCTCAAGAAAAAATCCCTTGGAAGTGGTAAGGAATCAGTGCTTAAGACAATTTATAAATGTATGTCACAATTACGATATCAAATGGCCTCTGTTTAACACCTTTGGAATTTAATTTCTTAATACCCTCAATAATCTGATATAATGAAAGCCTTCACAATGCCATAAACTGCTGATACTTGAATGAAATGAAAAGAAGAGCTGTAAGAGAAACTCAAATGATATGCTGAGAAACATAATCTATCACTTTTAAGTTTCAGAGGAAATCATGGAGAGAGAGGAAACTCGAAATAATATGCTGTAAACACAGAATCTATTACTTTAAAGTTTCACCTGGAGTTTGTGAAAAGAGAAGAGATGAAATGAAGGAGCACAAATTAAGGTGATCTAACTCTTACTCACATATGTAATTAAGAGACCGGTTGGTACGTTACTTCACTTCATTCAAAGAGGAATAAATACAGAGCGAAACTGGAAAGACATATCAACATCAACAGGTTCAAGAAACTTGATCTTCTTTCATTAATTTCTCAGAAAATTCAGTACCAAATTAACAGTCATCCAAACGTCCAAAACTCGGAACCCTTTTTCTTTATTTCTATCTACTTAAATACATCAAAGTAGTTCATAACTGCTTAACTTCTTGAAACTATTCGACTACCTAAACTGTTAAGATTACTTATGCAATCATACAGAGAAAACAAATAAAAACTGGAAATATTGTTCGTTTTGCTGAATCTGATGTTGTTGATGCGTCCTCATGAAGTACCGAGGTGTCCTTTTTGGTTATGATGCAACAAATGCACACTTATGTAACGACGTCTTGGTGCCCGACTTGACCCAGTTTCCGTGCTTCCCACAGTGCCACTATACATTCTTCTGCCCGACTCTGCCTATGCCTCTTTATTCATTGGCCGCCCCTTCGCATTACCTTATTGCATACACAGCTGCAACTTTATACAAACCCCGCATACCTATGATTTACTAGCCCACACATGACCTGACCAACCATAAGCAATCTCACTTCGCAACTTATTCAATATCGCACGTCGACAACTATAACAAATAGGTTAAATGGTAAACAATAATAATGTCAATGTGCGAAACCACTTTGTTTGCGATTTAACCTCCACCGTTGATCTGCGCCCCAATCCAACAGTCCCGTTGTACTGTCTCACACCGCCATCTCCTGTTTTTCGCATCACAACCAAAATACTTTACCTTGCGAAGAATTAATGCTAAACTCTAAACCTGTCGATGTGCGATATGCGCTGAATCGCTGTGCCAACACGTGGCTCCTCCCTTTATCGCATCGAAAATTTCACTTCTTACCGCATCGCAAGTTATTTTGTTTAACTTGCGAAGTCCTTAATGCATAAAATAAATAATTTCTGATGTGGAATTGCGCTATGCCGACACATGTCCACTTCAAAACTTTTCAAACTTAACTTTGCGATGCAACCTGGTCCATCCATCTCTCACTTTAATTATGCGATTTAATCCTCGCCGTCAGATCGCCTCCTTTGGGAATCTTCTATTTGTTTTTTGCCTTAACTGATTTCTCTGTTCTTCGGCTGTCACCGCTCTACAACTCCATATTTTGCATGCTACTCCCTGCGATAGTTCATTCAATGAACTCGTGCAACTCCATCATTCTCCATGGTGTTAAAACCCTCCTGAGCTTTATTTTGGCTATCCAATCCTTCGACCTACCTTCACATCTCATCACGAAATGTTATTGTATTAACATATAAATCAAAATTCTTCTTCGACATACAAACTTTTACATTTTCTAACATATATGCTTTTTTGTTGTTTTGAAAAATATTTCAAAGGTAAATGAAAATGAGCCACAAAATGGTACATGTAGATGATTTGTTGATAACAAGAAAAATAAAAATTATATTGCATCCATAAAGAAAGAATTGAAGAAATGATTTACGATGACAAATTTGGGACACCATCATTACTGCTTGGGCATTGAAGTGACCCAACATCCAAGGTATATGTTCCTCTCTCAAAAGAAGTACACTAGAGAATTGTTGGAAAAGTTTGACATGGAATTATATAAATTTTTAGGTCTAAAATTGGGCTCCTAAGGAATATTATAAAATAATAGTGGAAATAATAAAATAATATTAGATTACAACATCAAATTTTAGAGGGAAAAAAGAACACTAGTTTTTCAACTCGTATTTTCAATTTATCTCCCTACAGTTTTACTCAAATTTCAAGCAGAAGCATTCGTTGGATGTGAAACTTAATTCCTCATCCAAGTAGTACCCACGTTGCATACTTTTGTTGAACCCTGCTAGACGAAAAATGAGAAATACATGAAAAAACATGACTACAATCACACTTTTCATGTATTTCTAATTTTTCGTGTAGCAAGGTCCATCGAAAGTATGTAACATGGGTACTCCTTGGATGATAAATTAATTTTCACATCCAACACGTGCTATCGTTCGAAATTTGAGTAAAATTGTAGGGAGATAAATTGAAAATACAAGTTGATTTTTTTTTTTTTTTTTTTTTTAATCTTTAATATTTTTACTATTTTACTCCAAAAATGGTGAATCATTCCGCATGGTTGGCATCATCATCTTGAATCCTATTGGATCCTATAAAGTGTATTTTGGTTGTACAATTTTTTTTTGAAGCCTATTTTAGACCTCAAAATTTCTCCAACGCTGAATGCAATCCTTTGTCCACTCTAATGGAACAAAATCTGAAGCTCACATACAAAGAAGGAAATGAATTTGAGGATGAAATTAAGTGTAAACAATTTGTGGTAAGTCTTATCTACCGCAACATGGTAGACCAAGTATTTCATTTGCTATTGGAATCTTTTCCAGGTTTATGCAAAATCTTTGTGAAGAACATTGGTCTACAAAAAAGTTCTGAAGTACTCGAAAGGAACTCAAGACTTTGGACTCAAGTATTGGTAGGTGGATGAATTCAGATTGATTGGATATTTTGATTCATACTTTGATGGGGATAAGGAAAATGTAGTGTTTACTTCAGGCTATGTTGAGTCTTGGATAATGACCTGTCTCCTATATGTCATGCAAATAATAAGTTCCAACAGATTCCATAACAAAGGCAAAATATGTTTTAGTTGCAGAAGTAACCAAGGAGATTGTGTGACTTAGCAAAATTCTTGAATATTTGCAGGAGAAACAAGTGAACTTTACTCTCCTAATCGACAATACTTCTATAATTAAATTGGCCAAGAATCCCAAATTCCATGATCAAACCAAACATATCAACACACAATATCATTTGATTCGACATCAGGTGGAGGCAAAGACTATTCACCTACGACATTGTGCCACAAATGAGCAAATTGCAAACATTTTCATCGAAGCGAAGAGAAAAGTTTGAAAGATAAAAAATGATGTTTGGACTCGCAAACACCTCTTCGGATTAAGAGGGAGAATGTTAGACACCTAATCCTCAGTGATTAGGTGGAAATGCTTAGATATATGAACAAAGGAATTTGAATAGTTAGAATGGGAAGTCACCTTAGAATTTGAATCCCAAAGGTCACCCCTCTTCATGTATATAATGATGCTCACATTAATGAAAAACATAATTTGGGGAGTTAAACATCTCAGCCATATATATATATATATAAAATGATACCAAAACCTTGAAAAAAAACATTTACGTTTTAACATTATAATTTAGAATACAAATATAGATTCAAGAAGAATAAATTTGCAAGTGCTCAATTCTCCCTTGCTCAAGATTCAAACAATATGAAGAGAAATGACAGAGAGTCTCTTTTATAAGATTTTTGTTTTTTAATTTTTGTTTTTTAATTTTTGAGGCTTTTATAAATCTTTGAAAAATATTTTAAAGACATAACTATAGATTTTTATTTATTTATTCATTTCTTTGGATGTTATGGTTTTAACAATGAAACAGGGAAATTGGGGCATATTAACGTGCCGTATGGGTCCACACACTTTGCATGCCTGCTGATATGCGTTGTACGATGTTGATACATGCTGTATGGCACTCGATATGCATATCATGAGGGGTGTGTGTATCACTGCTCTTGATATGTGTATCAAGCGTCTATCACCTACGTTTCAACATATTTGTACCAAAATGTGCTTGATACGAAGGGGCTGTGTGTGTGCAACATAACTTTAAAATTGAATTATTTTTACAATTCATAAATTTCACAAACTTAATGTTTATGTAATTTCCCCCCCTTTTTATATCTCAATTGTATTTAGTTGCATGCTGCATTATTAATGTTAGAATATTTTGTTTGTTTTTTCATGAAAATTTCACATGGGTTAAATTTAATTAGATTCAATGATATACATTTGGTGTTTTCTCATTGAAGGCATCAAAATATGTGTCTGATATTCTCTCATGACATGTAATCCATTTTAACATAGAATCAATTCAATAGATAAATAATAAGAGAACTACCTCTCAAAGTATTATTTTGATTATGGGATTAATTATTTTCAGTTTACTAGAAGGTTGCATGTACTATTTTAATAATGGGATTAATGATTTTCAATATATTAGATGGTTCTATAATAGTGAAAAATCATGAGAACACAATTATGAATTTAAGCAGATAGGTTTCCATATGTAGGATGGGTTGTTTAAAGTAAACAAGTTTATCAACTTATTGAATGCACATTTCATGGGATAATTCAAGTGTTAAACCATTAGATATCACATAAACTAATGAAGAAGGCATATTACAGATTACATTAAAGAGATTGAACATTAAATTCAAATAATTAGTAAGGAAAGATGTAATATAAAAAGGGAGTGTGAGTGATCCCAATAGAATTATTATTTGTGGTCAATAGCAAAGTTTTTGGGTTTTTCATCATATTTTCTTTTGTAGATGGAAGATAGTCTTCCATATTTATTGCACAGTGTAGAAAATGAGAAAAAACAATAACTTTTAGTTGTAAATTTCAATTGCGAACATAGAAGTGAGAATTGGTCTAGTGGATGGAAAGACCTTTAAGAGGATGAAAGGATGCTTTTGGTTGTTTTATAAAATTAGTGAAACAAAACCTTAGGGTTTGATTTGAAAAGATAATTTTTGATGCGGTGACCCCCAAAATATTATAAACTTGGGAAAATTAGTATAGGATGATATATAAACATACCATATGTGAAAAAAATTAAGGATGAATGCATATATTTCATAAGGGTGTTTGCACAATGGTGTGGAGGTATAATTGGATGAACAAAACATGGTAAAGTCACTTGTTAAAAGTAGATGAATGTTGGACCAATGATGACAAACTATTTTTTGGAAATATATAAGCGCTCTTGATGATGGATATTTAGGTTGAGAGAATTATGGCAACTTTTGTCAATAAGATATTTGAATGCCTCGAATGAAGATGGCTTCAAGGGTTTTTATAGATTCGATTTTATCATCATTCATGAAGATTAAAATAAATGAGAAAGGTTGAGGGTGCGAAGGTGTTTTTAAGGATTCAAATATTGTACTTAAGTATAATATTGCAGAGGACTATTTTGGATTAAAAAATCGTACATATAAATGTGTCGGGGATATTCAATAAAAAAATATAATTGACTATCAAAAATATCCAATGTTGGTGAATATTATCAATTTAGTAATATTTTATATAAAAAACTCATAAATATTTAAACAAAAAATAGTCAATTGGGAAAGTATATTTAAAAGGTAAGGGCCTTAAAAATAATTTGTTGGCAAATGTTCTCCCCTAAAAAGCCTTTGTTAAAGTACAAACTAAGATTTGATTATGATAAACTTATGTGATTTGGATTACATATAAGTATTATGGGAGTAATGATCATTGTATTTGATCATTAAATACAACAAAGTAACAATCATAGGGATACGAAACCTAGAATATATGAGAATACAGAGAAGGAGAACTATTTATTATTTCAAAGCATGATTGATATCATGATTACCTAAGAAACAACCATGGAGAGCTTGGTATTGTAAAATGAATCTATTGAGAGAGAGAGCGTGCACTTCATGCATGTGATGGGCGAACCATCTTTTGGTCAAGTTATATGTATTCTTGGAAGAGTAATATGATATTAACTAGCAACCTATGTGTAAAGGAGGTGAAGAAGATGATAAAACTAATTTTTTTTAGAGTTATATTCAACAGAATAAAGCACTCCAATGTGTGGGAATGCACTTGGTTAAGAATTTCGTATAGAAATGAAAAGAAAATCCTAAAATTGTATATAACTTAATTGGAAATAAGGGAATGAGATGTGATATTATGGATGTTTAAGATATTAACAAATATCACATCATAAAGGAAATTATTTGAGCGATAAGTGAGAAGTAATGGAAGGAGATGAAAATAGAAAACATTGAGTAATTCTAAATATACAAATGGGTAGCATATCAAAATAAAAAAGTAACAATTTTAGTGATTTCTAGATGGAAAGTATAAAGGACACATATGAAGTGGGATATTTATACATCCTTTGTGTTGGTTGCAAATGATATGAACTTTGATAGAAGTCTGATGCAGAAGCATCATACAAACCTTAGTCAAAATTGAAATTCAAAGCCGTGGAAGGATAGACGTGGAAAACGATCTGAAAATGGGCACTAATTTCCGTGAAATTCGGTCAAAATCATAAATTTGTTCCCTCAAAGGTGAAATCGATGTGGCATCTAGAAGATCACGATTTATTTGAAAAACTGCCATGTAATTAAAATAGAGTGATCTTAGCAATTAGTTGCATATTCTAAGGAAAATTATTAGTGATTTAGGATAGATCAAATCCATTATTGATCTGATCGTCATTGTATATTTTTATATAAATATATGACCTATGGCATAGTGAGGGGACAAGGGCCAACTATAACTGAGAGACGACCAGGGCCTTGGGAGGCCACAAAAAATGTAATATCAGGTCAGAGATTTAATATAAGAATCCATGTACAATTGTTTTAATATGTGTGTTTGTGCCATTCTGTGCGTGAGTTTTATATTGTCATGTTTGTACATCCATGAACCAAGTGAATGCGTGTGAGTGTGAGGTTGAGGTCATAGAATGAAATTGCAGATAGGAAGCATTGTAGAAATGGGTATTCAGGTGAAAAGATTCACCATCAATTTTTGAATATAGGATGGATCGACCATGATCCACTTCAAATAGTATTGAGAAATGGAAGATCCGATTGGCCATTTGTTCGGAATATCAATGGTGAACCATTGAAACGATAATGTGTGACACAATAAGGAGTGGAGTGCTAGATTGTTAAATTCCCTACAATGTACAATGATAGTTGGAATAGGAATGTCAGGGTGCTAGAAGAATTTCCACACAGATCTATACATGCTTGGAATGAGATCGTTGATGATGATAGTAAAGGTATTATGAAGTTCCTATGAACTTCACAATACAAGCTTGACGAGAAACACCTGGTCACAAGGTTTTCAGAATGGAAACCGTCAGAGAATTAGATTTGACAGATTAGGGTTGGCTCTGTCATCAAGTGGTATCAGAGCAGAAGGAAATTTTGCATGCAATGGTAGGAGGTAAACATATGTTGAGTATTGGTAAGTTTCTGTTATTTATATTTTTTTGCAGGTAGCAGCAAAGGAAGGTGAGAAGATTTGCAGCAACCTAGAGCAAGGAGTGTTCATACGGTTCCAAAAAAGAGAACCAGATAGATGCTAAAAGACTGAGCTCAGAGGAGAGAAGCTTATTGAGGTATCGTGTAGCAAGGAGGAGGCTTGCTACTGTAGAGGTTTTGTTGCAACTCACGAGTGTTGTTACGAAAAGACCAAGAAGGAATATGAAGAGGAGGTCATAAATTTTTGTACCTCAGGAGCCTGATGCAGGAGCATCAAAACACCCTTAGTCAAAATTGAAATTCAAAGTTGTGGATGGAGAGACGTGGACAACGATTTGAAAAGGGGCGCTAATTTACGTGAAATTCGGTTAAAATAATAAATTTATTCCCTCAAAGGTGAAATCAATGTGGCATCTAGAAGATCACGATTTATTTCAAAAACTGACATGTAATTAAAATAGAGTGATCTTAGCAATTAGTTGCATATTCTAAGGAGAATTATTAGTGATTTAAGATAGATGAAATCCATTATTGATATGATCGTCATTGTATATTTTTATATAAATATATGACATGTGGCATAATGAGGGGGCAAGGGCCAACTACGATGTAGATCGACCGAGAGATGACCAGGGCCTTGGGAGGCCACAAAAAATGTAATATCAGGCCAGAGATTTAATATAAGAATCTGTGTACAATTGTTTTAATATGTGTGTTTGTGCCATTATGTGCGTGAGTTTTATATTGTAATGTTTGTACATCCATGAACTAAGTGAATGTGTTGAGTGTGAGGTTGAGGCCGTAGAATGGAATTGCAGATAGGGAGCGTTGCAAAAATGGGCATTTCGGTGAAAATATTCACCATTGATTTTCGAATATAGGATGGATCGACCATGATCCACTTCAAACAATATTTAGAAATGGAAGATCCGACCGACCATTTGTTCGGAATATCAATGGTGAACCATTGGAATGATAATGTGTGACACAATAAGGAATGGAGTACCAGATTATTAAAGGCCTTATAGTGTACAATGATAGCTGGAATATGAATGTCGCGGTGCTAGAAGAAGCTCCACATATATCTGTATGTGCTTGGAACGAGATTGTTGATGATGCTAGTAAAGGTATTATGAAGTTCCTATGAACTTCACAATACAAGCTTGACGAGCAACACCTGGTCACGAGGTTTTCAGAATGGAAACTGTCAGAGAATTAGATTGATGGATTAGGGTTGGCTCCGTCATCAAAGTCTATATGAATTTGGAATGATATATTTTGAAACATTAAATAATATAAACTTTGAGTAGATTTGGACAAGTAAAGGAAGAAGAGAATGAGGTTGAATAACAATATGGGTTGGAAATAATAAATGGCAAAGTTGGCCTTTGCTGGAATTTATTAAGAAAATGGAGCAAAAATTCTTGCAGGTGAACATAACACAAAGGTGATACAAACTGTTAGATTATCCAAAATACATAAACTTAGTTTCATAGTTAGAATATAATATTTAATTAAATATTGGAGACTTTTTAGAATAATGAATTGTTGTAAAAGATATGGCATCTAGAAAGGTGTCATTTCTTAGGCTCCAATTTAGGAAAATAGTTAGTAGTATTATTAGGATAACATTTAATGTAAATGGGCACTTGTTAATAAAATAAGTGATCCATAACTAAATTAGGCTAGGAAATTTAGCTTATTTAAAGAAAATTTCCCTACTTGCAAGAGAAGGTGTCGTTTCTTAGGCTCCAATTTAGGAAAATAGTTAGTAGTATTGTTAGCATAACATTTAATGTAAATGGACACTTATTAATAAAATAAGTGATCCATAACTAAATTTGGTTAGGAAATTTAGCTTATTTAAATAAAATTTCCCTACTTGCAAGAGTGTTGAGTTTTCGTGTATAAACTCGTGCAATTTTTCTATGTAATTTTTATTTTCCTTATTAATAAAATTTGTGTGTCTGAGGACACTTCTGATATTATTTTGGTATTAGAGCTTCAATGATGTAGATGATGTGAAGGAGTTTCCAACTCTGGGGGGCTTTTGGAAAACTCTACCAAACGGTTAATTGGTATGCAATTTGTTTAAATTTTTATAAAAGGAAAAGAAATTTGATTTAAATTTTTTTAAAATATGGACATATATATATTAAATCTGGAAATTTGTTAATATTTATTTTTTTGGAAATTTGATATCTCTCATTCAAAGGTGATTTTATTTTTTTTGAATTTGGTAACTGTGAATTGTTTATAAGAGTCGAATTTGTCTTTCATAGAGACTATCTACCTTCAAAAACAATTTTCTGCTTCTTTCTAGATCTTGAATGATTCTTAGTGCATGTTAATTTATTTCATTGGGTATCTTGGTCACTGCAACATTGGTAAAGCTACATATGCCATTACTACAAAAAATGCTCCAAAAAAAAATCTAAACGAGACAAAGCCTGACCAAATTTCGTGCAGTGGGACGTGTTATCGAGTGGAAACTTAGTACGAGAAGTGATTCATATTTCAAATGGGGAGCACCCCATAAATTGTGTTTCTATTCTTCGTATGGATCTCGGTCTTTTTTTTTCAAAAAAAAAAAGCGTAATTTTATTTCATCAGTCAAGAACAAAATTACATTCAGAAGAAAACACATAATTGTGTTAAGAAATCAATACTAAGATCGATTTTAGAGACACGAAAGTATACAGGCACTATGGATAAGATTTGTAGATCTACACACATTACATTTAGAATAAAAAACACATAACTGTGTTTTGCTATCAATACTAGGATCGATTGCAGAGACATGAAAGTCTACAGGCACTGTGGATAAGAGTTGTAAATCTACTCACAATACAAGGATATCTGTTCGGCCATATTGTTACAGCTCATATAAGAGAAAAACATACAGTCCATATGTAGAAGTAATGGAATGACAAATAATGTGATTGCCAATCCAAACAATAAAACCCCATCGCATTGGGTTTATAACAAAATATAGAGGTTGTATGATTCGAAGAGCTGTGATATAACAGGCCCAACAACATATGTAAACAAACAACACATGAAAACTATGACATAAGACACCAGCAACGAGGCCAATTTCTCCTTATAAAGCCCATGACACATCTAAATCAGAATCCTGATGGACGAGGACTCAACTTGCTCAAAAGAAGAGAGGTCTGTGAAAGTATTCCTGTGAGAATCCATCCCTTACCTCTTTCACCTTCTAGATCCCCATTGCCGTCTGCAGCCCCTCCTTAGAGGCTTGATCCACATTCTCATTGTTTTCCCTGTATACATGTCGGCATGTGAAAGAGTCAAGACTGAGAATGATCTCCCTTATTGAAGTTAACAGATTGGCAAGTGTAAGATTTTTGCATTGTTGAATTCCCCTTATCCAATTGATAACGTTCATGGAGTCACCATAGATATTGATAATTCGACAACCTTTTTCTACTGCAAAGATGAGAAGAAGTTTGAGACTCAGAAGCTTAGCATAGTTTTTAGAGCCCTCCCCACAGTCGACATATAGCTCAAATAAATGATAAACAAATAGAAAAGGAGAGCTCCAACCCCACAAGAATTATTCCTCGATGCCCCATCGAAAAAGCCCCAAGGGATCTCCTTATCGATATCCAGATCTAAGACCTCCCTTTGATTTGTAGCACAAATATGTTGAGGAAGCGCATAAAAATAACCAACAGTTAGAGCACCAATGATTTCAGGAGTACAAGCTTTCTCTTCGAAAATCAGATTATTTTGAGCAAGCCAACAACCCCAGATAACATGAAGAGGCAGAGATCTATGAGATGATTTAGTAGAAGAGGCCCACCATGATTCCCAAGCTTGTGTCACTGAAATACCCTCCCATCTGCAGGGAAAACCCAACAGCCTTGAGCATTCCTTCCACACATCTTTGATATAGGAACATGTGAGAAAAATATGAGTGCCCGATTCCACCTCTGATTTGCATAGGGCACACCACCCGGGCCCCTGAAAACTCCTTTTCTGCAAATTTTCCCAGGTAGGGGCCTTGTTTTCGAAAACACACCACATAAAGAGGTGAGTCTTAGGAGGGAATTTGAGCTTCCATAGTTTCCTCCACCACAAAATTTATTCCCTTTGAACCCCGTCAACACTCAGGTTTAAGTAGCCAGCCTTGGGAGTATAGATCCCTGAAGGATAGAAGTCCCACACAATTTCATCATCCCTCTCCTAAAGCTGAATATGCACAAGGTTTAATTATCCAATGTACAATTCCATATCCCTTTCATCCTGAACATCCAATCTAATAGAGGAAGCCATTCTCCAAGACTGAACCCAAGGCTGTCTTTGAATCGGATCTGCAAGATGGAAGAGAAAGATAATCCCCCTATGCCTCAAAGCCTCAATCGTACGCCCCAAAATTAAGTGCTGCTGAACACTTCCCATCCACATATCATCTCCCACTTTTAACCTCCTGCCACTGTCCACATTCCAGACTAGATTAGATTCCAGAAGATGAAAATACTTTACCATTGCATTCCAAATCACCGACCCTCCTACATGTGACTTCCTTGGATTTCTAATCCAATCTTCAATGGAATCAGGTTCTAGATATTTTTGTGCAATCACTTGGTTCCAAAGGCTAATCGAATTGATAATTCTCCACCCACCCTTTGTAGCAAGGGCTTGATAAAAAAGGAATATATTCTTAAGGCCCCAGCCCCCCAGCCCTTTGGGCACCGCAATTCTTTCCCATCTAACCCAAGGGGTCACCTGGGACTCCTTCTTCCCACTCCAATGAAATATGAAGTAGACCCGAAGAGCAAATTTGAGGATGCCTTTAGGAATCCATGAAAGAGACATCCAATACACAATAATTTCCTCCAACACCGAATTTACCAATACCAACCTCCCAGCATGTGAAAGCCATTTGTGGCTCCACACTTTTAACCCCTTTTATAGCTTTTCCAAGAGCCACTTCCAATCTTGTTTTTTGTAGTCATTTGGTTTTAAATGAAAACCCAAGTATTTCAGGCCATCATCTAACCCTGAAGGGTTAAACAGAAATACCCTAATGAGTTCAAGCCTCTCCTCAACCCTTAATAAATGGGTGGTAAGGGAAGACTTACCAACGTTCACCTCCATACTAGCAGCCTTGGAAAACAAGTCCAAAATCTCCCTTAGAGTATGAGCATCCGTCACAGAGTCAAAAAAAAAATTAAGACATCATCCAAAAATAGGAGCCATGTTATAATAGATTTAGGGAGATTCGAATGCCCTTCAGGGTCCCCTGTCTCTTGGCCTCCATGAGAGACTAGCTCAGACTCTCCGCAACCAACAAGAACAACAAATGAGACAAAGGGCAACCTTGGCGAGGCCCTCTTTTAGCATGAAAGAAAGGGGATGCCACCCCATTAATCAAAAATGAAAAAGATACAGTGGTAATACAAATCATTATCCACCTGATAAATCCAATACCAAAACCAAGATGGGTCAAAATCATACGAATATACAACCAACTTACTTTATCATAGCCTTTGGAAAGGTCATTTTTCAAGACCATCCCTTTGAGGTTCTTTGTTTTTAGACTGTGAATTCCTTCCTGAGCTACCCCAATGGCTTCATGAATTTTCCGGCCTTCTAAGAAGCCAAACTGTTCACCTGAGATATGTGCTGAAAGGATTCTCTTGAGTCTTCTATCGATTACCTTAGATACCACCTTATAAATGAAATTACAAAGTGAGATAGGTTTGAAATAATTCATGGAAAGAGGATTGTCAACTTTCGGAATAAGAGCAATGAAGGAAGAGTTAAAACTAGTTGGAATCCGCCCAGATGTTATGGTATCTTAGACCACTTTCAGTAAATCCTCGCCAAGCAAGTAAAAAATATCCAAAAAGAATTCAATTGTCCAACCATCTAGCCCAGGACTCTTGTCTTTTTGAAAGCTTTGGAGCACTATCTTCAGTTCATCCTCCGACACCTCTTCCATCAAATCCCTGTTGTCCTCCTCCTCCAAAAACCGTGGAAACAACTGAGAAACTCTAATGACTTCCGCAATGGAGGCCTGAATTGGATTTTTAAAAAGAGCCTTGAAATAGTCAACCCCCAGCTTCGCCTTCGCTTCAAAAGAAGTATGTTCAGTTCCCTAATCATTAGTCAAGCTCCAAATAGTATTAGTTGCCTTCCTTCCTTTATCATAAGCATTTTTTTTTTGTATTATCGTCACCATATTCTAACGAGGTAGCTTTGCTCTTCAGTCTCCAAGACTCCTCCTTCTCCAAAATGAGGGTGTTCCTTCTCCCTTCCATACGAACCGGTGAGTCCATTGCCTCTTGAGATATAAGACCCCCTCCATCCCCTTCATAAATACGGAGAAGGTATTCTTCCACCTGCTTCAATTCTCTATCCTCCCTCTGCCTCTTAGCCACTGACCACTCCGAGATGGAACCCTTGAGCCTCTTGAAATTATTAGCGAATTGGAACACCACAAAACGTGGATTAGTTGGATTGAAAGGAGTCCACCTGGAGTGAACTAAAATCTTGAAAGACTCATCCTTGAGCTAGATATTGTTTAACTTTAAAGGACTTGATGGCTTTAGAGGCACTTTTTTAATCTCCAGAAATATGGGAAAGTGATTCGAGGCGCCTCCACTACCAAACCACTCTCTAATTTGAAGAAGCCTATCCACTACCTCTTCACCCACTAGGAAACGATCAAGCCTCTTTGAAACTATGCCTTCACCTCATCTATTATTCTTCCAGGTATGTTTGAACTTGATGGGCTCAATTTTTAGAAAATTCTTCTCCTCCAGTTTCTGTGTAAAGTAACTAGTAAAAAAAATCAACTTGTGCATGAGGCCCCAAGACCTTTGACTGGCCCATTGAAAAATTGAGATCCCCACCTAGGATCACAGAGTCCTCGCTGAGAAAAGGGTTACTGAGAAGAGAATCCCAGAAAAGGATCCTATTAAGATACGAGACATAGATATTAAAAATGGAAAACGATTCACCTAACTCCAGTGCCAAGAAATTTAGACCAAGAACTGACTCCATGCCCCAATAATTCAAGGACTTAACTGATCTTTCATTCCACCCCATTGCCAGCCCACCTGAATGCCTCTGACATCCAAAGTTTCAAAAAGCCACCCCGAAATCCAACTTTCCAATGTAGCTTTGACAACTTCTCCTACTCCTAAGGTCTCTTGTAATAGAATGGTATTCGATTGTTCAAGAGTAATCTCCCTCATGAATGCTGATCTTTTATGGGGACCAACCAAACCCTGTAATTGAATGACATAATCTTCATCTATAACCCTTTCGCTGGGCTCTATCTGCTCTAAGCACCCGTTCAATTGATAGCTTTTTCCCATATTGAAGATTCAGTTTAGTCCTACACTGAGCCTTAGCCAAATAGGATTTCCTGCCCCTTCCTTTTGCGGTCGGGACTCCCCCTCTCCCAACCCACCAGAAGATTTTTTTCACTTGACCTTAGAAAATATCCAGAATCTAAGGAATCCAACGATGAAATATTTGGGTCCAGCTCTTCTACAAAGGGATCAGGATCCAAAATGAGTGGGAGGCCCTCCATAGAGGTTGCGGGAGAGAAAAGAAAGGAAGTGGAGGATTGAGGGAGTCGAGAGGAAAGGAATAAATTATTTAGACCCTCTACCCAATCCAACTTCGAGAGAGAAACATTATTGAGATAAAAGTTTATGGAATGAAAGAGGGGGATAGAGGAAGTGTCCAGGAAGGGGGACCCTAGTAGATTTTGACCTTCCATCAACATTCCATTATCCACCACCCACTGTGAGGCCACAACTTCCTCCTCTTGAATGTTGTTTTACACCTCTTCACTTACCAGATCGCTGCTAGGTTCCTGAGAAGATGAAGGCTGAGTAAAGGGTAAGCCTGGACCTTCCTCTTCCGTGCCCTTCTCCTTATCACTCCTTTGAAAGCGTCGTCTATTTAATGAGCAGAAAGGAGGCTTGTAATCCGAGGCTAGATGACCATAGGCATGACATCTTCTGCACCTAAATGGCACATTTTCGTAATCCAACACCTGTTTTATCACACAAGGCCCCCAAATGAGATTCATAGCTTTCGCAAGACCTTCACTGACATTTCTATTGACTAGTATTTGAGCCACTTATCTTTGATTAGTCTCTAGAAAAGAAATATTAGCTTCAAGGAAGGTCTCAAGAATATTTCCAATGCTACGAAAGTGTTCCTCATTCCAATAGTGGAGAGGAAAACCAGGCAACCGCACCCACAAAGGAACCGAATCCACCCTCTCCCTACTAGCGTAAAAAAGAGGGTGCCAGGGCTTAAGGAGCAGATGAGTATGATCCAAAGCCTAGTTCCGATGTAACACTCACAAAAAATTCTCTGCTTGCAAGAAATTGAAGGGAAACCATCCTTGCGCGAGAGTCACAACCTCCAACACATAACCAATAACTTCCTTCCAATTTACTTCTGCCCACAAAACCATAGTCTTAAAAGAAAAATTCCTCCCCGAAACCCTGCCCACTATGGTTCTATTAGACATCTAGAGCACCTGCGCCCAACTTATGTCTTCCCCCAACACGTAGTTGTATTCCACCTTCTTTGATTTGGATCTTGATCTGTTAGAATGTACGCACCCGTGGATGTTTCAACAATCAATATTGCTATAACCATATACAAAGGTTGCGAAAGAGACAAATCACCGTCCACGTCTGTACCATTATTTGTCAGGTTTGCCTCCAATTTCAAATATTGTAATCCTTTCTGAACAAAATACATAAGGGCACCAGGAGGTATTAGGTTACCATCTATGGGATTTTTATGGATGTCAGATTCATACCCTAATGTAAATGCGACATGGATAAATCCCGATTCATGGAGGTAGCGAAAAACTAGGTAGTTCATCTCGCAGGAAGTGATCATGATCGTGGCCATCCACGCCTATTTTGATAAGCACACTTGAACCTCTCATTGTATTGGAGCTTTCCGTGGTAGTCTCAAGATAGGAATTGTACATCGATAGTCCACAACAATCCGAGTTTAAAATCTAGAAACACTCATACCATACATATTATTGTATCTAATTTCATAGGATATTTTTTATTTGTATATGAAACTTTAAGGTGCGAGTTTTGTCACTTTGGAGTGATAAGGTGTTATTTGTAACTTTTGGAGTAGTCATTTTTGTAAAAATTGTAAATTTGGAGTAATTTTGTAATTTATAAAATTGTAACTCAAAGTAATTTTTTACTTTGAGGGGGGGTGGGGGGGGGGGTGCGGTGGGGTTAGAGTAATTTTTAGTTTGAGGAAAAAATTGAAAGAGCATTGAAAAAAGTCAAATTTCAAAAGTTTCTTTGTAAAAATTCTTAGAAAAGTTGGCTAGATCCAAGTGCAAAGCTCAGTCAGTTTTCTCCTCTCATGTCTATACCAGGGTCAAGGCCAAGCCATGATAGATTGTTTTTTGTGTGTGATGATGTGAGTGATGTGTTGCTTATATTTTATTTTCTGGTGCTTGATCCATCTTGGTGCATACATTTAATTTTACATTGTCCAAGTTGGTAAAATTATTTTCTGATTCTGGTAAACTTGAAGGCGCAGACATACAAGACATGGAAAAGGATCATAGAAAGATATTTGATTTATAATGAACTTTGGAGAGATGTATGTGATAGTGATGTTAAGCCAAATAAACCTTTAAATGCAGATTTACTAGGAAAATGGGAGATAAAAAATGACAAAGCATTATAATTAATCAAATCTTCAGTTAATGATGAAATGTATGTTCACATTGAAAATGATTCTGATGCATGGTTTTCTTTGAAAACCTTTAAATTTTTGTTTGATACACAACCTGAATCTGAGAAAGTTGATCTTCAATTCAAGTTTCTCCAACAGAAATTGGCTGAAGGTGGAGATGTACTAGAATATATTTCCAGACTTAAGAACATTAAGTAGGAAATAGTAAATGCTGGATTTCTAGCAGTGGATGATAGTTTCATGATTACAATTTTGATTGCTGGTTTCCCTTCTTCATATACAATTTTTGTGGAAACTTTACAAGTAACTGGAAAGTTGGCGAAGTTAAAGTTTGATGAATTAAGTCAAATTTTAGGTCAACATGAATTTTTTTTTGGAAGAAGAAACATATTGGGGAAGATGTCTTCTTCACAGAAGCCAACACTAGTAAATATTCAAATGATATTTCTAGAGGTAGAAGAAGAGGGCACATCAATCAAAATCCAGGAGCACATAGTGGACATGATCGTGGTAGAAGTCAAGGAAGAGGGAAAAACTTTAGTAGAGGCAATAGTTCTGGAAGAGGAAACTTTCAATGCATAGGAAATAGTCAAGGCATAGGAAACAATCAAGGAAGAGGACAAAATCAAGGTAAAGGAAAAAACCAAAGCAGAGGACAAAGCAGAGGCAGAGGACAAAGTCAAGGCAGAGGCATAGATTTCAGTCAAATTGTTTATAGAAGGTGTAACATAGTTCATCATTATACTGAAGATTGTCGAACTTATATTGAAAAAATTCCAAACTTTCACCAACACATGGTACAATTTTCTAATGATAAAGAGATGATGAATCAGAATATGTCTTTGCTACACATCAATTTCGAAATCAACAACATTACAGGTATCCACATATCTTAAAAGTGAATATGAAGACTTTTTGACGTGAATTATTTTGTAACTTTCAAAATTGTCATCTCAATTCAATATTTCTTGTAGATGATACAAGATACACTCCTTGTGGAAAAGGTGTAGTAAAAGTTTCCCTTCCTGGCATTGGAGAAAAAATGATTTCAAATGTTTGGTGTGTACCAATTTTTTTATTTTTTATTTTTTATTTATTTATTTATTTATTTGTCTTTAGTCATGATTCGACAAGCAGGACATCAAGTTGTTATGGAGGGTGGTTTAGTCAAAATCAACTCAATCAAACAGAATATGAAAACAATCATGATAGGATATGAAGATGGAAAACTATTAAGGATGAAAGGAACAATTATTCCACGAAATTCTGACTTTACAGGAGAAATAAGTACAAATATTTGACCAAAAAGGTTGTGGCATGTAAGATATGGGCATTTAAAATTTGAAAGTATCTCTCAACTTTAAAAACAAGGAATGGTTAAAGGACTTCAAACATTCAATAAAAATGCAAAATGTGAAGCTTTCATTTATAGAAAAAAAAGTCGAGAGACTTTTCCAACAAGTTCATGGCATGCAAACATGAATTTGCAATTGGTTCACAATGACATTTGTGGACCTCTACAAACTTCTCTAGGAGGTTGCATATACTTTTTACTCTTCATTGATGATTTTAGTAGAATGACTTCGGTTTATTTTTTGAAGAAAAAGTCAGAAGCATTTGAAAAGTTTACAACTTTTCGCCAACTTGTTGAGAATGAAGTCAAAGAAAATATGGGCGCTCTTAGGACAAACAATGGAGGATAATTCACTTCTAATCAATTCCAAACTTATTGTAGGGACAATGGTATAAAAATACATCTTACAAATTTCTACACTCCACAACTGAATTGAGTAGTAGAAAGAATGAATCACACCTTGTTGGGAATGGAAACATCCATGCTAACTTTCAAAAATTTAAGTCCTATATATTGGGAAGAAGTAGTACATACAACAACCTACTTAAGGAACATGTATCCTACTGCTTCTTTATATGTAATTACACCTTATGAATCATGGTTTGGTTTCAAACCTCAAGTAAAACATCTTAGAGTTTTTGGTTTAGTGTTTTATGCGTTAGTTCCGAAAGAAAAATGAATTAAGCTTGATTCACGAAGTTTTAAGTGTACAATGATTGGATATTCCAATGAAAATAAGGGATATAATCTTCTATCAAATGAAAAGTTTATTGTCAGCAGGGATGTGATTTATGATGAAACAGGAAGAAAGAGTGCCACAAAGATCTAAAATTTTCTACAAAAGTTGGAAAATAAGGGAGATAATAAGTGAAGCAAAATGAAAAATCGACCAAGTACACGACTTTGGTATGATATTAATTTTCCTTCATTTGAAAATGGTTCATCCAACCCATCTACTTCAACTACACCATCTGGATCTTCTGGTAGCTCATCTGAATATCCTAGCAGTAGTAGTTCATACAACAATGACTCTCCACCCCCTGAACCTTCATTTGATTGAAGAACCTCTGTTTACATCAATCCAATTTACAATGATGGTGATTATTCAGATCCACAAAAAAGTGAACATCAACTGCCAAAATCTGCTATACAATTTTTGAAGGATGTCAGGCCAGATGATCAAATCAAAACAAGCACATGGGGGTCACATAGAAATGAGGAAAATTTTTCCTTGGTAAAAAATGATTGTACTGAATCCTCCACATACAAAGAGGTAGTAAAACATAAAGAATGGAAAAAGGCTATGATTGAAGAATACTAGGAAGTTATAGAAAACAACACTTGGAAACTTGTTGATTGTCCTCGAAATGTAAAATCCGTCGGATGCAAATGGGTTTACATAATTAAGTACAAGAAAAATGGAGAAATTGACAAGTAAAAATCAAGACTTGTTGCTAAGGGTTTTGCATAGTAGGAAGGCATCGATTATGAGGAAACATTTTCCCCTACAACAAAATGGAACAACATTCGATTAACACTTGCATTAGCAGCTCAAAAATGATGGAAAGTTCATCAGATGGATGTTAAAAGTGATTTCCTTAACGAATATTTACAGGAAGATATATGTATGAAACAACTGCCAGGTTTTGAGATTGAAGGGCACGGACATAGAGTCTGCAAAATGATCAAGGATTTATACAAATTAAAACAAGCTCCTTGAGCTTGGTATGCCAAAATGGATGAGTACCTTCACAAAGTTGACTTTAAGCGAAGTGAACTTGATGATACTTTATATGTACACCAACAGGGTAAAATCTGGTGATTCTTGTCATATATGTGGATGATTTGATCATTACTAGGAACAATGCTGATCATATTTTACATGTAAAGAAGGAGTTGCAGGCATGTTTTAAGATGATTGATTTGGGATTACTTCACTACTATGTGGGAGTTGAAGTATTCCAACATACAAACCATATTTTCATTTGTCAAAGTAAGTATGCCTCTGAACTTGTTCAAAGGTTTGGAATGTAAGATTGCAATCTCGTTCTCACTCCCATGGAGAAAAAAATTAAACTTTCAAAACTTGAAGGGCAGAAAATGGTGGACAATAATACTTATAGAAAACTGATTGGCGACCCGATCTATCTGAAAACCACTCGTCCATATTTATCTTATGCAGTCAATATTCTTTGAAACTTTATGCAGGAAACATGGGACAACCATTGGAATGTAGCAAAAAGGTTCCTTAGATATATCTAAGGTGTTAGCTCCCTGTAATTTGCAAGATTGGCAAAGTCAAACTATAGAGAGAACACTATTTCAACCACTTTGGGATTCTAGGATCAAGCCCTCCTGAATCCGGAGAGGGATCTCTCCAATAAGTGCAAAGATGGATTTATCTTTAAAGCTTTTGGGTAGTGATATTAGGCTAGTTATGAAGTCCGAGGGTTTTTTTTGTTTTGGATGGTTGAGCATGATTATTATTTGAGTGGAAAGTCCTAAATGGAAAAAGTTTCAAAGGTGTGAAGTTGCAAGAAATCAGAACAATTTTTTGGCTAAAAAGATAGATATAACGCTGGTTTTTAGTCCATTGGGCTATGGAGTCATAACAGGGCTTTAATTGAGAAACAACATCAAGAGTGATCCAAGGGGAAAGTCATCTATATCACAAGATCATTTGAGATAAAATGATGGAATGGAAACAATAAAAGTGTTGGAGGGGTGGAAAATGATAATAATTTCAATAAGGATTTATAGTCAGTCCAAACAAGAAAAGCCTCTTAAGTAACTGTTTAAAACCAACCAAGAACAGGGCTCATCATAAATTTCTTGGGCAAGTTCGTATTAAAGCAACTCAATAGACAACAATCTAGTAATCCTCATAATTAACTTCAGAAATTATGAAAACACATAAGAGAAACAAAGTGCTACTTAAGATCAGATAAGGTACTTTTAAACCTAGTCTGCTTTCAGCAAACACTAAGGGAAAATTTCAGAACTTACCTTTGGAGAAAGAAGCTAGAAAACAGGGCACACCATCACTTTTCTAGTCTATCTTTAATAAGAAAATGATGAAAATAACATTCAAGAATAATGTTTAAAGAAAATAGTAGGACGAGGGAACGCCAACATTCATAACTATTTAAACTGTATTGAATCATTCTTAAATAAACAAATTGGAGGAAAACATTGAGATAAAGCTTATCAGTCAGAGAAGGGTACTGTAAACAGTAGGTCCTAAATCTATGCTTGATGTTCTTTATCAGAGAATAAATGGACAATATGGCATACACAACAGAAAAACAATTACACAGAAAGGAGCACTTCACCAGTGATATAGACCAGGATCCCAAGAAACAACTTGTTATTGATGTCAAACCAGTTACAATCTTCAGGTCCAATGTTTCAGTTCAGCAATCATCTTCACTTCTCAGCCTAACTATTCGATCACAAATAGAGCTCCAAGAGCCTTTGAACACTATTTACAGGTAGAATTTCGAGCACAAGTATACTTCAAAGTTCTGCAACCAACCTTTTCTCATCTTCTACAGAAGTATTTATAGAAGACATGAGGAGGTGGGATCTGATAAAATATCTTCAAGGTTCAATTAATACAGATTTAATACTTCTCGGCTTTTGAGGGGCTCGATGGAGAATTTTACAGATATGTCATCTGTATTAAATGTTTTACATTAAGAATTAAGCTCGGTGGGAGCTTTTGTTGACTTTAAGGCTCTGTGTCATGTTGTAATAAATCTGCTAATATTTTTTCATTAAGTTCCTTTGGCTAAATTAAATATTCGGCTGCGTTGAGGCAAATATCATATTTTCTGATCATAACTCGGCCTCTGTTGAATGCGGTGAAGTTACAGGTGGCATTAGGTAGCTGAGAGGAATCAATTAGCCTCTGATGTGGCAGTGGAGGCATCCTCTGTCCAACAGATATTTTTGATTTTCCTTTAAACTGTGTTTAATTTAGTGGATTGGGATTTTGATTTTTGATCTTAGCCGTAATCCACCAGAGCTGTGATTCTTCCTTTAATTCTTCATTTCTGGCTTGATTTGGTCTTCCACACTGATACTCTCGGTTTTAATCATGTTTCACCGTGTCTTGTTGATGTGCAAGTGCGCAGAGGATTTATAATAGTATCGGTGCTCATGATGCACCGATAAAACTTGATGAGAACCTTTGCAAAAGTATTTGCTTTGATAAACAAAGGCCTGGAGAGTCGTCACTCTTGAACTTCCATTTCTTTTAAAATATTTGAAAAAACCTTTAAAGTCCTACACAGAAAAAGAAATGATTAAGAAATCCTGCATATTGGGTGAAAACTTCTTCGGAGGCTGTGGATAGGAGCAAATGGTGGGGAGATTAAGTCAGATTCGTCGATCTACCAAAGATCAACAGTGGGGATTAGTCGTGAATATACAAAGTGAATGAGTCACTTTATAATAGTATAGGCGCAAAATGCGAAGAAATACAAAGGAAATAGGTTAAAATACCCTTTGGCGGAGGAAAAGCATTAAAATGGAATTTGGGGTTTCCGAATGGTCATGGGCCGTTAGATCAGTTCGACCCTAGGAGATCAATGGTCAGGATGAGAAATGAAGGCCCTTGGTGAGTGGGCGGAGGGTGATAGTATATGGCCAGATTAAATCTGAGCCATTGATCTGCAGAGATCAACGACGGGAAATATAACGCGATAAAACACAATGAAAAGGGGAAAGCAGTTTCGGGAGGAGAAACCAACAGTATCACGTAGCAGAAGGGCGAGAAAGCGGTTTTAGATTTTTGGACGCGATATGCATCAGAAGCTGACATGTGGATTTTAAATACCGCCCATATCGTTTGATTTTGGGGAATTAACGCCCGAGCTTAAAGTTACGTGAAAATGCGTGTGAACCGTTAGATCTGGGGTCTCAGATCTGATGGTGGGGAGTGAGCGCAATATCGACTAGATGCGTGGTGGATAAAAGGCGGGGTGGTTTTATTATGGACCGTCCGATCAGGGGATCGACGGCGGAGATCAGATCTAGAGGGAGGCAGGACCCACAGGGGTCGGGTCTGTCGGGGTTAATATGAGCCGTTGGATGTGTAGGATGAACGACGGAGATTTCATCTGGGGATAAATGGAAAAATAAACAATGCGGAGGAAGGGTTAATAAGGGCTGTTGCTCTGCAGAGATCAATGGATGAGATTTGGCCAAAAAAATTATGAAGCGGGGCGCATGAATTTAACCAAAGTCGGGAGACGCATTCTGGACCGTCCGATCTGGACACGTGTATGGCCCAGATGCAATCGGAGCTTTAGAAATCGGTGGGGAAACAAAAATTAATGGTGCCGATGCGATTGGCTTTGGACCGTCGATCTGCAGATCAGATCGACAGCGGAGAACGGATCGGAAGGTGACCAATCGGGGGTGGCATAGTAAAATATTTAACGCGCCAATGAAAATCTCCGATGCGATACAGCGCTGGCCATCGGATTGGCCCAAGATCAACAAAGGGGAAGGGCTCCAGCCAATGAATGAGAGGGACCATATTATAATATAAAAAATCAAAACTTTATGGAAAACAAAGGTTTATGGTGTCAGGCAGGATATATATATGAGGTTTGGCGCCCATCTGCAGTGCCTGTGGATACGTGGAAAACACAAAGGGACCGGGGCTTATATATGTATAAGGGCCAATCGACATCTGAAGCACGGTGCAGGATTTTCAATCTACCCATTAGAATTTCTCCGATGCGATATCGCGCTGATCGTTGATCGGGTTTTAAGATAAATGGTGTTTATTAATAAAAAATATTGCACCGGCGCGTTTAGTTAAAAACTTAGGAAAAAAGGGGTTTTATGTATTTAAAAAGGGAAAAAGTGATCAGGAATGGTTTGTATGAAGTGTTAAGCGCTCGATTGCGGGCCTTGTGGTTATAAAAAGTGGTAATAAGATCGGGGGTTTACATACAAAGGGATAATCGCATCGGAGGCTTTTAACATGGCAAATAGACTTGTGCGCTCCAATTATTTCCGATGCGATAAGCGCTCGAGATCATTAGCGCTTGGTTCTAGCACTAGGGCATATGTGGGGAAGTGGTTTAAGACTTAGCCCAAAGGGGCTTAAGCCTTAATACAAAAAAGTGTATTTTTATGATTTTTTCAGGGTTTTCTGATGGATTTGGGGGTTTCGACAAAGTTTAAAAATGAGTTTTAAACCTTGTGAAGGGGAAGGAGGAATACATGAAAAATAGAATAATTTCATGGGGGAAAAAAGGGAATAAAATGAAGGTTAGTTTTCAGTGGAGGAAGGGGAAAATGAGATTTGTAGCAGTCTTTTCTCTATAAAAATAACATAATTTTTGAGTTCGAAAGGGGAAACAACAGTGAAGATTAAACTAAGGGCATGATGTCTTCATGAGTCTTCAAGAGATAACACTTTTAGCAATACAACCTATTTCTTGAAGGCTCCAAAAATGATTTAGCCACCTTTTGGTATAAATTTTTTTATAGGTGGCTAACAGTGGCTCCACTTGGGGATGGTGCCTTGTTGAAGGCATCAAGAACTTCAGACTTGCATTCTCTGGAGGCTGATCAATGGCTTATCTATTGGGCTGCCTTTTCTTCATTTGGATGATCTTCTTTTGTTCTGAAAATATTAGCAGCCATGAAAAATAATGGATTTTCATCAACACAAGCTTTCTACCTACCCAATCCTACTGATCTAACATTTTTTCTTCTTTAGAGTGCACTTGGATTGGCAAACTCTTTTTACAACATTTTATTATTTTGAAAGAAAAAAAATCTAATCTATTTCTACTTCTTATTTCTACATGAACTCATATTAAACAGTTGAGTTCATATGCTTCTCTACCTAATCTACTAATCTGTTAGGATTAAACAGTCTAACATATTTTTATTCTCTAATTTCTAAAACAGAAATTTAAAAGCATACAAGTAAGGATTGAACAGTCTAACTTGATGCTGATCTATGGCATAAAAAACAAGCTGCACATAGCTATTATTTTGCATAAAATTACATCAAAATGGAAGGCTTTAAAATTTGAAAGTTCAAGCACAGCCTTCTCTTTTCTTCAGCTCTGTTTTTACTTCTGTTTGAGCTGCTCTTTGCTTGTTCTCTGGTTCAGATTTTGAGTTGATTAGAACCAGTTTTACCTCTCGTTTGACTCAGAAATTTAAACAGATTTGAGTCATCCTTGTTTGGAAACTTAGGTTCAGATTTTGAGTTTGTTTGAACCTTTAATTTCTAGCCTAATTTACCTACTGATAAGCCAAGATTACGCTGTTTGGAAAATCGAATTCACTATCCTATCAGCAGTCAATTTAAAAATAATTAGTCATGATTAGGCTGTATGACTAATTAGAAGTGTGTTTTTCAGGAGTGGCATTTAAGCTTGCACACTTTCAGACTTTGTTTTTCTCTTTATGGGGCTGTAACTTTATTGTTTTTACAAACTGCCCTCTTTTCTTTCTTCTATTGTTTTTGTATTTTTAATTTTTCTAACTTTGAATGCAATGATGGGTGAAATATTTGTAATGAGAAAAAAGATAAAAAGGCTTTCAGAACATGACATGGTTCAAGAGAAGTAATGTTTGAGCATCCTGCCATTGACAGGACCCCCAAAAAGTTCTGCTTCATTCAACTCCTGCAAGAAAAATGAATTGTTACCAGCAGCAGAATGAATGAGATAAGGGCCAAGCCATAAGTTGTCAGATTTTCCGTGCTTGCCCTTGTGTTCTCTCCTTGAGTCCCACTTTAAAACTTTGTCCCCAACATTAAAATTGCTGGCCTTTGTTCTTTTGTCAAAAATCTTTTTAATGCTGTCCTGCTTTTGCAATTCTTTGTTATAAACCTCCTCTCTGGTTTGCTGAAGATGAATAGTCTGATTTATCCTTTTGATCATGTCATTGTCTTCAGACTGAAACTCTTGAATCAATTTCATAACTGGTACACCAATGCTAGTAGGAAAAATTGCATTTGTACCATACACAAGATGGTAGGGTGACATACCAATAGATTTCTTCAATGTCAATTTTTCAACCCACAGTGCATGAACCAGCTTTGTGTGCCAAGACTTCTTATTTTCCTCCAACAAATTCTTGATTATGTTCACCAAAATTTTGTTTGAGGATTCTGCAAGTCCATTACCTTGAGGGTAATAGGCCGTGGAATGACCCAATGTTATCTGATACTTGTGACAGAACTCAACCATCTTCTTTGATCCAAATGCTGCTGCATTATCAGTGACAATATTTCTAGGACAACCAAATCTAGAGAGGATATTAGTCTCCATGAATTTTATAATGACAGAATCATTGGATTGCCTAAAAGGGATGGCTTCTATCCATTTGGTGAAGTAGTCTGTGGTAGTGAGAATCCATCTATGCTGGGCAGAGGATGGTGGGTGGATTTCTCCTATGAAGTCAAGTCCCCACTATTGAAAAGGATCTTCAACAGTGATTGGATGCAGAGGTAAGGGTAGCATCTTTCTTTTGCCTTCAAAAAGTTGGCATTTATGACAGGAAATTATCATCTTGTGTACATCAAGAAAGAGAGTAGGCCAATAGTAACCAGCCCTTAGGATCTTGTTGGCTATTGTATTCCAGTATAGGTGGCCTCCACATTCTCCTTCATGGAACTCATGCTTAACCTTCTCTGCATCATACTGAGGCAAACATTTAAGCAATATCCCACTTGCATTTTTCCAATAAAGACATTTATCTATAATGCAATAGTTTACAACTTTTAACTTTAGAATCCTAGCCTTTGTTTTTGTCAAACTAGGAGGTGTGTTCAAATTAAGCAAAACGTAAAGAATATTAGCATACCAAGAGGAATTCATAAAATGATCTTCAACAATGGGAGTTGAGATTTCCTCTTGTTCATCTAAAGCATTAATCATATTAATATCAAGAACTTCAAAATTTGATTCAGCCATTAGTCTAGCTAGACCTTGGCCTTTGATGAGTTTAGTGGGCTTTATCTCTAAATCATATTCAAGAATAACAACTATCCATGTACCTGTCTTACCATCTGGGTCCTGTGTTAGAATGTCTTTCACAACTGAATTCGGGACAAAGGCTATGCTGTGTGAGTGCAAGATGTATACTCTGAAGTCTTTTAAAGCCTTAACCAAAGCAAAGGCTTGCTTTTCCATAATGTTGTACTTTAGAGGGCCATCCCTCGAAGCCTTGCTAAAGAATGAAATAAGCTGCTCTTGTCCTTGTGGATTTTTCTGTAAAAGGACATAAGCTATTGTATGTTCTGATGCAAATGAAAAAATATAAAAAATCTTTTGAAAAATCAGGACTGATTAGAACCAGTGTTTTGGTTAACACTTGTTTCACCAGCTCAAAGGACTTCTTTGCTTCCAAGGTCCACTTAACCCCTTGCTCCTTCTTCAACATGTTTGTAATGTTTCTAAGGAGCTCAGCCAAGTTGGGTATGAACCTTCTCAAGAAATTAATCTTTCCAATGAAAGATTGCAGTTCCTTGATGTTCTGGGATGGGTGACTTCCCGGGAAGTCCTGGTTATCGGGTGCAAGCCCCGGAAGTGATGATTGACGCTATGTGATTCATTTCACTAGTTTCAATCCCACTTCTTCACCCCTGTGAGCATCACCTGATGCAATGAGTGCTAATTGGACTATTCAAAAATCATGAGAAATTAGTCAGTTACGACTACCTCTCATGGAAATGGTCATAGATGAATGACTAAATTAACGCAGTTGAATCCCAAAAATGATATCTAATATAATGCACTGCGTAAACCCCTCATACTTAAAAATACTAAGAGTAAAGGGATCTCTTCTTTAATGGTTCATGAGGCACAATAGTTGCTAAGGTTTTGCAAATGGGGTAGCAAGCTAAGTGGGCTTGATTGTGGGGAAAACTCCACAGTTAAGCGCGCTTGAGCCAAAGGAGTTATGAGATGGGTGACCTCCCGGGAAGTCCTGGTTATCGGGTGCAAGCCCCGGAAGTGATGATTGACGCTATGTGATTCATTTCACTAGTTTCAATCCCACTTCTTCACCCCTGTGAGCATCACCTGATGCAATGAGTGCTAATTGGACTATTCAAAAATCATGAGAAATTAGTCAGTTACGACTACCTCTCATGGAAATGGTCATAGATGAATGACTAAATTAACACAATTGAATCCCAAAAATGATATCTAATATAATGCACTACGTAAACCCCTCATACTTAATCTACCTTCAATATTAGGACCAAAAATAAGCTCTGGTTGGTCATCGTTAAGATTGACTGTGTCATTATTCTCTTCTATATTAAAAGCCTTCAGAATTTGAGACCTATATACATTCTGGGCAGCTAACTCAGTAAGAGGAACATAGATTTTAATTTTTGAAATTTCCTACTCCAAACTGAAAGGGATTTGATTCTTTGAAGTGCTTGTCTCAGCCTTATTAACTGCCACTCTATCAACAAAATCTTCTTGCTGATTTGTTCTATTTACATTTGAAAAATTGTTTTAACAAGAGTATTAGTTGAGGTGCTAACACTACTAAGGTATGCACTCTGTTTTGCATTGTTTTGAGTGCCTTTCTCTTTACCTTTATCAGAATTTCCAGCTACTGTTTTTTCCTTCTGTTTGACAACTTTAGGCTTGTTTACAGTGCTGTTTTGTGAAGATTTGTCAGAGGTTTTAGTTTTGGGAGTGTCTTGATTGGTTTTACTTCGAAGGTCATATTATTTTTTAGACTCTATGATGACATTCTCCATGTCTTGATAATTTCATCCACATCTCTCTTGTCATCATAAGGTGTGTATAGACCTTGTTTTCTATCATAATGAACCTCAAAGTCATCATTATCTACTCCCAACATGTTGATATCATCTTCTTCTGTTGGTTCATCTGTTTCTTCAACCTCGCTTACATAGTTTTTATGGAAGGGAGGAGTGATATGTTGATCATCTTCCCAAGGTCTGTTTGGAGGTCGGTTTCTTCTGAAATTATGATTCTGGTTTTGATTTCTATTTTGAGGGGCAGTTTGGTTTTGAATTTCTTGTGCTCTTTCAAGAATGCTCATTTTGTTCATCATCTCCTCCATCATTCTTTCCATCTTTGAGCTGGAAGTAGAAGGTGTGGATTCCTCTCTGAAGGACACTCTCTTCTCATTCTTAATTCTTGCTCTTTTCTCCATTAAGTTAACTTCCACAGCAAGAGCCCCTTTTTGCATATCTTCAAGGGTTAGAGGATCTCTTTCTCTCAGTTGATAGGCCATTTCATGATCAAACCCTTCAGGAAACTTGTTTAACGCTGAGCCTTGTGGAGGTTTTAGATCTGGGGGAGGTGCATTATACACACTGTTAAATCTGGTACAATAATCTTGTACACTTTCCCTAGTGTTTTTGTGGAGGTTCTTGTAATCAAAAATTATTTGGAGAGGATTCTTCTTGACTTCCCATTTGTTTAATAATTTCCGATGGAAGGCTTGGAGATCATTGATATTGTGGGGGGCTAAGCCTTTAAACCATTTTGTTACTTCTCCCCCCAAACTCTGAGCAAATAATCTAAGCTTGACAGATTCATCATCAATTTCATTTATGTCAAAGTAGTCATTCATCTTATCCACGTGTTGTGATGCAGTAGTAGCGTTACTAACATCATATAATGGTATTTTGGACTGATAGTCTTGTGGAAGATTGACTAATGGTACAGGAAGGACTAAGGGAGCATACCATGCTGCCATGGTAGGAGGTGGAGGTGGATTTACAAGAGGTGGATTAACAAGAGGAAAAGTGGGCTGAAGTGGAGTGGTTTGGACAGTGGATGTAGGATGAGCAGATGTGGATGGACTAGGAATATATTGCTGAGCTGATCTTGGATGAGAGACACCTAAATTGCGAAGGAAATGTAAATCAGGTGGTGTTGTTTCTCTACTACCAGGATGTTCACTTGTTTCAGAAGATGAAAGTGAAGACTCAGAATCTAGCTGATCTAAATCATCAAGCGACCTAGTTCTAAATGGATTTCTTAAGTCTACTTGTGATTGTTGTAGAGCTGCAAGATTTTCAGGAACCGAATTAGCTCTCAAGGGTGATCTGAAAACAATTGAAAATTTTATCTTAGGAGACTTCCTAAGGATACTTTCCGAGTTATCAACTATCTCAGGTGGGTTAGGGTCAGGGTGAGCTCTAGTATGGATCTTTCTAGGAGCCACTATGATGTATTTTTCAGACCCATCTAAACAAGAAAAATTTAACCAGATATGACAATCTTTAAGAGGTTAACTGATCTGTTTTAAATAAGAAAACTTTAATCCTAAAGCCTTGTAACTGAGTTTAAAAGATGTTATAAAGATAATGGTTCTTCCCAGTGGAGTCTTAAGGTCTGTTTAGGATTGTGGAGTCACCAAGTGGAAGCTTTTAGCTCTTTTGGAGGTAAAAGGTTTTATGGTCCACCACCATGTTTATTGAATACCAATCTGAAATTTTTTTGGGTTTTTTGAGTTATTTTTCAGTCCTATTGGTTCTAAGAGTGTCCTAAATCTGTTTCAAAAATTATCTAAGGTTATGAGACAAAGACAGTCTATTCTTATGGCTAAGCTAGCTGATCCTTAAAGGTTATACAAGCTCTTATGAGAATCCTAGGGTTTGCCTAGTTTGTCACCGATTCAAACAAGTTTTACCATGATTACCATTGGTTTGGTAGTGCTTGAAAAGGCTGCTTTTACTCACTGCACAATGTTCTTGAATTTAGGATTTTCATGAGTCTTAAGGTGTACTTAAACTGTCATTTAACTCAGAAGCGTCCCCAGTGGAGTCGCCAGAAATGTTAGCTCCCTGTAATTTGCAAGATTGGCAAAGTCAAACTGCAGAGAGAACACTATTTCAACCACTTTGGGATTCTAGGATCAAGCCCTCCTGAATCCGGAGAGGGATCTCTCCAATAAGTGAAAAGATGGATTTATATTTAAAGCTTTTGGGTAGTGATATTAGGCTAGTTATGAAGTCCGAGGGTTTTTGTTTGTTTTGGATGGTTGAGCATGATTATTATTTGAGTGGAAAGTCCTAAATGGAAAAAGTTTCAAAGGTGTGAAGTTGCAAGCAATCATAACAAGTTTTTGGCTAAAAAGATATAACACTGGTTTTTAGTCCATTGGGCTATGGAGTCATAACAGGGATTTAATTAAGAAAAAACATCAAGAGTGATCCAAGGGGCAAGTCATCTATATCACAAGATCATTTGAGATAAAATGATGGAATGGAAACAATAAAAGTGTTGGAGGGTTGGAAACTGATAATAATTTCAACAAGGATTTATAGTCATTCCAAACAAGAAAAGCCTCTTAAGTAACTGTTTAAAACCAACCAAGAACAGGGCTCACCATAAATTTCTTGGGCAAGTTCGTATTAAAGCAACTTAATAGACAACAATCCAGTAATCCGCATAATTACCTTCAGAAAGTATGAAAACACATAAGAGAAACAAAGTGCTA
The DNA here is from genome assembly GCA_034641835.2 of Pinus albicaulis. Lineage (NCBI taxonomy): Eukaryota > Viridiplantae > Streptophyta > Pinopsida > Pinales > Pinaceae > Pinus > Pinus albicaulis. The sequence continues at coordinate 1,108,649,580 of CM076583.1, read as the reverse complement.
CTTAAGATCATATAAGGTACTTTTAAACCTAGTCTGCTTTCAACAAACACTAAGGGAAACTTTCAGAACTTACCTTTGGAGAAAAAAGATAGAAAACAGGGCACACCGTCACTTTTCTAGTCTATCTTTAATAAGAAAATGATGAAAATAACATTCAAGAATAATGTTTAAAGCAAACAGTAGGACGAGGGAATGCCAACATTCCTAACTGTTTAAACTGTATTGAATCATTCTTAAATAAAAAAATTGGAGGAAAACATTGAGATAAAGCTTATCAGTCAGAGAAGGGTACTGTAAACAGTATGTCCTAACTCTATGCTTGCTATTATTTATCAGAGAATAAATGGACAATATGGCATACACAACATGGAAACAATTACACAGAAAGGAGCACTTCACCAGTGATATAGACTAGGATCCCAAGAAACAGCTTGTTATTGATGTCAAACCAGTTACAGTCTTCAGGTCCAATGTTTCAGTTCAACAATCATCTTCACTTCTCAACCTAACTATTCGATCACAAGCAGAGCTCCAAGAGCCTTTGAGCACTATTTACAGGTAGAAATTTTGAGCACAAGTATACTTCAAAGTTCTGCAACCAACCTTTTCTCATCTTCTACAGAAGTATTTATAAAAGACATGAGGATGTGGGATCTGATAAAAGATCTTCAAGGTTCAATTAATGTAGATTTAATACTTCTCGGCCTTTGAGGGGCTCGATGGAGAAGTTTATAGATATGTCCTCTGTATTAAATGTTTTACATTAAGAATTAAGCTCAGTGGGAGCTTTTGTTCACTTTAAGGCTCTGTGTCATGTTGTAATAACTCTGCTGATATTTTTTCATTAAGTTCCTTTGGCTGAATTAACTATTCAGCTGCGTTGAGGCAAATATCTTCTTTTCTGATCATAAATCGGCCTTTGTTGAATGTGGTGAAGTTACATGTGGCATTAGGTAGCTGAGAGGAATCAATTAGCCTCTGATGTGGCAGTGGAGGCATCCTCTATCCAACAGATATTTTTGATTTGCCTTTAAACTGTGTTTAATTTAGTGGAATAGGCTTTTGATTTTCGATCTTAGCCGTAATCCACCAGAGCTGTGATTCTTCCTTTAATTTTTCATTTCTGGCTTGATTTGGTCTTCCATACTAATACTCTCGGTTTTAATCATGTTTCACTGTGTCTTGTTGATGTGCAGGTGCACAGAGGCTTTATAATAGTATCAGTGCTCATGATGCACCGATAAACCTTGATGAGAACCTTTGAAAAAATATTTGCTTTGATAAACAAAGGCCTGGAGAGTCGTCCCTCTCGGCCTTCCATTTCTTTTAAAATATTTGAAAAACCTTTAAAGTCCTGCACAGAACAAGAAATGATTAAGAAATCCTCCGTATTGGTTAAAAACTGCTTCGGAGGCTATGGATAGGAGAAAATGGTGGGGAGATTAAGTCAGATTCGTCGATCTAGCAAAGATCAACGGTGGGGATTAGTCATGAATATACAAAGTGAATGAGTCACTTTATAATAGTATAGGCGCAAAATGCGAAGAAATACAAAGGAAATAGGTTAAAATACCCTTTGGCAGAGGACAAGCATTAAAATGGAATTCAGGGTTTCCGAATGGTCGTGGGCTGTTAGATTAGTTCGGCCCTAGGAGATCAACGATCAGGATGAGAAATGAAGGCCCTTGGTGAGTGGGCGGAGGGTGATAGTATATGGCTAGATTAGATCTTAGCCGTTGATATGAAGAGATCAATGGCGGGAAACATAACGCAATAAAACACAATGAAAAGGGGAAAGCGGTTTCGGGAGGAGAAACCAGCAGTATCGCGTAGCAGAAGGGCGAGAAAGCGGTTTTAGATTTTTGGACGCGATATGCGTTAGAAGCTGACACGTGGATTTTAAATACCGCCCATATCAGGTTATTTTGGGGAATTAACGCTCGAGCTTAAAGTTACACGAAAACGCGCGTGAATCGTTAGATCTGGGGTCTCAGATTTGACGGTGGGGAGTGAGCACGATATCGACTAGATGCGCGGTGGATAAAAGGCGGGGCGGTTTTATTATGGACCGTCAGATCAGGGGATCGACGGCTGAGATTAGATCTGGAGGGAGAAAAGACCCACAGGGGTCGGGTCTGTCGGGGTTAATATTAGCCGTTGGATGTGCAGGATCAATGGGGGAGATTTCATCTGGGGATAAATGGAAAATAAACGAGGCGGAGGAAGGGATTTGGCCAAAAAACTTATGAAGCGGGGCGCATGAATTTAACCAAAGTCGGGAGACGCATTCTGGACCGTCCGATCTAGACATGTGGACGACCCAGATGCAATCAGAGCTTTCGCAATCAGCGGGGAAAAAAAAATGAATGGTGTCGATGCGATTGGCTTTGGACCGTTGATCTACAGATCAGATCGAAAGCGGAGAACGGATCGGAAGGTGACCAATCGGGGGTGGCATAGTAAAATATTTAATGTGCCAATGAAAATCTCCGATGCGATACAGCGCTGGCCATCGGATTGGCCCAATATCTACAGCGAAGAAGGGCTCCGGCCAATGAACGAGCGGAACCATATTATAATATAAAAAATCAAAACTTTATGGAAAACAAAGGTTTATGGTGTCGAGCGGGATATATATATGAGGTTTTGCACCCGTCTGCAGGGCCTGTGGATACATGGAAAACGCAAAGGGACCGGAGCTTATATATGTATAAGGGCCAATCGGCATCGGAAGCACAGTACGGGCTTTTCAATCTACCCATTAGAATTTCTCTGATGCGATATCACGCGGATTTTTGATCAGGTTTTAAGATCAACGATGTTTATTAATAAAAAATATTGCACCAGCGCGTTTAGTTAAAAACGTAGGAAAAAGGGGTTTTATGTATTTACAAAGGGAAAAAGTGATCGAGAATGGTTTGTATGAAGTGTTAAGCGCCCGATTGCAGGCCTTGTGGTTATACAAAGTGGTAATAAGATCGGGGGTTTACATACAAAGGGCTAATCGCATCAGAGGCTTTTAACATGGAAAATAGACTTGCACGCTCCAATTATTTCCGATGTGATAAGCGCTCGGGATCGTTAGCGCTTGGTTCTAGCGCTAGGGCATATGTGGGGAAGTGGTTTAAGACTTAGCCCAAAGGGGCTTAAGCCTTAATACAAAAAAGTGTATTTTTATGATTTTTTTTCAGGATTTTCTGATGGATTTGGGGGTTTAGGCAAAGTTTAAAAATGATTTTTAAACCTTGTAAAGGGATTTTGTGAAGGGGAAGGAGGAATACATGAAAAATAGAAGAAATTCATGGGGGAAAAAAGGGAATTAAATGAAGGTTAGGTTTGAGTGGAGGAAGGGGAAAATGAGATTTTGCAGCAGTATTTTCTCTATAAAAATAGCAGAATTTCTGAGTTCGAAAGGGGAAATAGCAGCGAAGATTAAACGAAGGGCATGATGTCTTCATGAGTCTTCAAGAGATAACACTTTTAGCAATAAAACCTGTTTATTGAAGGCTCCAAAAATGATTTAGCCACCTTTTGATATAACAAATTTTATAGGTGGCTAACATAAGGAACAAAATATTTTGGTGTTATATACAAAAGGACTAGGAACTTTGTAGTTGGTGGATATTCAGATGCCGATTTTTTGGAAGTATTGATGATCGGGCATCAACCTCAAGTTATTTGATGAATATGGGGTCAACTGTAGTTTATTGGAGTTGAAAAAAGAAAGCTATAGTGGCCACTTCTTCAGGAGAAGAAAAATATATATCCGCATGGGAAGCGACATGTGAAATTTTTTTGTTGCGCAAAGTTGCATCACTTGGGAATCCCTCAAGCAGAAGCTACATATTTATTCATCAACAACTAGTTTTTCATAAAGCTTGCCAAAAATCTAGTTTTTCATTCCAAAACAAAGCATGTCGATACAAAATATAATTACATAGGAAAACTCTTTGCAAAGGATGTCATCAAGCCGATTTATGTCCTTCAGAAGATCATATCTCTGATATTCTCACAAAACCACTTGGTAGGAGAAAATTTACTAAGTTCAGGGATGAACTTGGTATCTGTTGTAATGTATCTTTGGATCAAAGGTGGGAATGCTAGATGATAGAAATTACATAAAAATTGGTTTCATAATTATAATATAATATTTAACTATTTAGAATATTTAATTAAATTTTGGAGACTTTTTAGAATAGTGAATTGTTGTAAAAGATATGACATCTAGAAAGGTGTCGTTTCGTAGGCTCCAATTTAGGAAAATAGTTAGTAGTATTGTTAGGATAACATTTGTGGTAAATGGACACCTGTTAATAAAATAAGTGATCCATAACTAATTTAGGTTAGGAAATTTAACTTATTTAAAGCAAATCTCCCTACTTGCAAGAGTGTCGAGTTTTCGTGTGTAAACTCTTCCAAATTTTCTATGTAATTTTTCTTTTCCTTATTAATAAAATTTGTGTGTCTAAGGACACTTCTGCTATTAGAAACAACAAAAGGACTATTGACATAATCATATGGGGTTGAAGGACAACCTAAGTCAACGAAGAAAGTTGAAAAGTGTTAAAAGAAGTTACAATATGGTAATGAGGTTTCTACAATAGTGAATGTTGAACATGGTCAACAAGGTAGATAGAATAAAGAGAGAGATTTTATCATCTTAAAATTTATTTTGTTTATAGAGTGGAATTGTATGTTTTTAAAAGTACCAAATATAATTATGTTGAAGTAAATTCCTTATGTTGGGCATAGCTTTAAGAGTTTTCATCACTAGGTTTGCATACAAATATTGTTTAGGGAAATGTAGGTGATGTAAATGGTACTGATTTTATTAAAACATGGCATATCCTTGCCTTTATCATCAGCCTTGTCATTATTTCCTCCCATCAAACCGTTGCACCACCCCTGCCTTTACCAACACTAGCATCACCTATCTCTACAATCCTTACTAGCAACAACGATCCCTTGGGATTCCTATAAACAAGACTTCCATGTTGATTATCTTCAATTGAACCCTAATTATCACTTTTCTTGTACATAAATAATTGTTACTTCAATTAGTACTTAGGGTTTCAAGTTTTGATGGATTTCAATGGAGGCTTTGCGTTTTATCTATTTGTGGAAAATGGTGGCAATCCCTTATCACAAATTGAGGGCTTCAAACCCATTTATCTATGCCCCAAAATTTTTGCTTTAATTGCTACCCTTCTCTCAAATTAGGATAACATCATGGAAGAGTCAAGGAAGAATGATTAGAGGAGCTTTGTGGGCCTAAAGTTAATCATCAAATTTACATATATTTCCACTTGTGTCCACTCTCTCTTTGAGCTATTTGGAAACTAAAATTCCCGTTGGTGGAATAATAGGATTATAGGGTAAGGGAATTCACTTCGGAGCTAATGCATATTTGGGATGATTTGAAGGATGGTTTGTACCAATAATTTAAATCTATACTTCCATAAAATTACATGGATTCATGGTTAATCAAATTTGAGTTTGATGAAACAAGGTCCAACAAAAAAACTAATCGGGAATCCATGTTCATAGCCATTTTAAATATCTGCATGAAATTTTAGGGTTTTGTATTGAAGAATCCAAACCAGGTCAGACCTGTGGCATTGGAAAGAAGACTCAGAGGGCTATTACAGGACCAGAGCTTAAATCTTGGGGATCCGAAATTATAGAGATACACGAATTTCAATATAAATCTCCTCAAAAGCAAGAAAAACATGTGTATTTTTTTCAAATTGCATAAGTCTTGTTTGAAAAATAAGTTTGAAGTGATTCCAAGGGAATATTGAAGCATAGATATCAATATTGGGTTCTAAAACCCTCCCTTAAAATAATTCAACACCCATTAAGACCTCATAAGCCTCTACTATGACTCATGAAGAGGAAGAAGTACAACATGATATATCAAAATTACAAGAGCAAGTGCACCAAATTTTGGTCTCACAAAGAGCAAAAACAAAATGAAATGGAAGTTTTGAAGAAAGGCGTGGAAGCCAAGATGGATGGTTTGAAGAAAGACATGGAAGCTAAGATGGATGGCATGGAATCTAAGATGGATGGAATGGAAGCTAACATGGAAGACATGAAGAATGATATAAGAGCAGACATGGAAGGTTTGACAAAGTTGATACAAGAAACGATTCCCAATGGCGAAAAGGTAGTACAGGAAACTCATGATGAGAACAAAATAAATGTTAATCATGATTTCACAAACTATAGTGTTTTATTGAAGACCCACCATATTCAAAAGATGGATATGAGGAAGTTTTATGTAAAGGATCCTGTAACATGGATACTGCAGATGGAGCAATATTTTGATCTCCATAATGTGAAAAACACAAAAAAGGTATGCATTGACACTTTACATTTAGAACAAAATACATTTTTATCGTATCGATGGCTTTGTCCTCGTAAAAAAATGTCACTTGGTTAGTTTTTATGGAGGAAATGATATCACATTATGAGGATACAAAGAGCAACACCTTCTTTAGCCAGTTGATAAATCTCAAACAAAAGGGTTCAATGGTGGAGCACATTGAGGACTTCCAAAAATTGAATATAAGGGTAACTGATATTCCAGAGGAACACATGATTGATGTCTTCATAAGGAATTTAAAGGATAACATCCAACATGAGATTCACCTTTGGGAACCTGGTTCATTGGAGAAGGCATTCAGGTTGGCAAGTAAAATTGAAAAAAAAATTATGGCGACAAGGAAGCCTACCACTAACATATATAAAAATGGAATTGTTGTTACTCCTAGAATTCCATAACCTACAAGGGTAACACCACAACAATTGGAAGAAAAAAGAGAAAAAGGGCTTTGCTACAGTTGTGATAGCAAATACACTAAAGTTCATAAGTGTGCTGAGAAGAAATTATTTTACCTACATTGTGAAGAGGAGGAATAAAATGAACAAGGAACTTTAAAAGAAGAGGATATACACCAGGAACCAACCCTAGAGAAAGAAGAAATGAGTCCAAACATTTCCTGTAATGCATTGGCAGGAATTACCACTCCTCAAACTCTCAAGATAGAAGGACATATCAAGAAGAAAAAGGTAATAGTGTCAATTGATTCAGGTAGTACCCTTAATTTTATTCATTCTAAGGTAGCCAAGGAATTGAATTGCTTCCTATACCCAGCACTAGAGTGTCAAGTGATGGTTGCAAATGGAGGGGCTATAAATTGCTCTGGAAAATTCCATAATATTAAGCTAACCATGGGGGAATATGTATTGAATAGTCCAATGCTTTCCATTCCAATGGGAGGTGCTGATGTTGTACTAGGAGTACAATGGTTACAATCTTTGGGGATGATAACTTTTAATTTTCAGGAAATTTTCTTGAATTTTTTTTCGGAAGGAAAGGAAGTTGAATTATAGGGTATCGCAGGGAAGCCAAGAAAGATAATAAGCTCTAATGTCATGACAAAGCTTCTGAATAAATAACAACGAGGCATAATTGCACAATTATGCTCATTATAAGTTCCAACATCAAAATCATCTATTTCTCCATATCTCCAAAAAGTCTTGGACAATCATTCCAAGGTGTTTGAAACTCCCAAAGGAATCCCACCTATTCGTGATCATGATCATGCTATTCATTTGATTCCAGGAAGTGTTCCTCCGAACATCAGGCCTTACAAATATCTTTATGTCCAAAAGAGCAAAATTGAATGTATGATTGGAGAAATGTTAGAGGTTGGTATAATTCAGCCTAGTAAAAGTTCTTTCTCTGCTCCAGTATTATTGGTGCACAAGAAGGATGGATCATGGCGCATGTGTCCCGATTATAGGGAGCTCAATAAGCTCACTATTAAAGATAAATTTCCCATTCCTATGATTGATGAATTATTGGATGAATTACAAGGATCAATTTATTTTACCAGGTTGGATCTTTGTTCATGATATCATCAAATTAGAATGAAGACTGAAGATATTCTAAAAAAAACATTTGGAACTCATGAGGGTCATTATGAATTTTTGGTCATGACTTTTGGCCTTACTAATGCAACTTCCACATTTAAAGGGTTGATGAATTCCATTTTAAAACCCTTAGAAAATTTGTGTTAGTATTTTTTGATGATATACTAACCTACAACAAGTCTTGGAAGGATCATGTTTAACATGTTGACAGGGTGCTCAAACTATTGGAGGAGAAATAACTATATGCAAAAAACTCCAAATGTTTTTTTGGAGTACAAGAGGTGGAATATATGGGTCCTATTGTATCTTAGGAGGGTATTAAGGTAGACCCTAACAAAATTAAAGCCATTAAGGAATGGAAAGTTCCCACAACCATAAAGCAGTTGCGAGGATTTCTTGGGTTAACAGGGTATTATCGCAAGTTTGTTAAGAATTATGGGAGAATAGAAACACCTCTAACAACATTATTGAAGAAATATGCATTTTAATGGACTCCTGAAGCAACTAAGACCTTTGAACATATTAAAGAGGTAATGTGCCTAGCATCGGTATTAGTTATGCCAGACTTCACAAAAACCTTTATTGTGGAATGTGATGCCTCAGGAAATGGAATTGGTGTTGTTTTAATGCAAGATGGAAGACCCATTTCTTTTGAAAGTTGTCCAATCAAAGGAAAGTATTTATAGAAATCTATTTATGAGAAGGAAATGTTGGCAATACTACATGCATTAAATAAAGGACGACCTTACCTAATGGGAAGAAAATTCAAGGTAAAAACTAATCATGATAGTCTTAAATAATTTTAGGAACAAATACTATCTTTATAAGAGCAGCAAAAATGGGTCACAAAAATGTTGGGTTATGAATTTGAAATCATATACAAAAAAGGGAAGCTAAATGTTGTTGCAGATGCACTCTCAAGAAAGGATGAGGTGGTGGAAGCATTGCTTTGTGCCATTTCTATTATCCAACTGGATTGGATAACCGAAGCAAGGGAGGAATAGAAGAAAGACGAAGAAGTGTGGACACTCATTCAAAAGTTGCAGCAAGATCCCAGTACATATGATACATTTAGTTGGAAAAATTATTCCTTATGGTACAAAGAACACTTATATCTTTGTAATAATTCCCAACTAAATAAAAAATTGTTTTGGAATTGCACACCTCTCCCATTGGAGGACACTCAGGATTTTTAAAAACTTACCACAGGGTGAAGAATTTTTTTTTTGGGATGGCCTTAAATATGATATTCAAAAGTTTGTGGCAGAACGTTTGGTTTTCCAACAAAATAAATTTGAAACAATTAAGACCCCGGGTCTGCTACAACCTTTACCCATTCCAAGTCAATGTTGGGAGGATGTTTCAATGGATTTTATCATAGGCTTGCTTAAGTCCAAAGGAAAGAGTGTCATCATAGTGGTAGTTGATAGAATTACTAAGTATGCACACTTTTGTGCATTATCTCATCCATTTAAAGAAATTATAATTGCTACTGCATTTATGGAAACAATTCAAAAGCTACGTGGAAACCCAAATATTATTTTAAGCGACAAAGATCCCATTTTCACTGGAATTTTTTGAACATAATTATTTTCTTGTTTGGGTACTCAAATATCCCATAACTCATCTTATCATCCTCAATCTGATGGACAAACTTAGATAGTGAACAAATGTTTGGAAGGATATATTCGTTGTTTTGTATCTGATAAACAAACACAATGGGTCAAGTGGTTACCTCTGGCTGAATGGTGGTATAACACTTCCTTCCATACTGCAACAAAAATGATCCCTTTTATGGCACTTTAGGGATATCATCCACCGTCCATCACATCATATTTAAGATAAAATTATAAGGTTAAAGCAGTGGAAGATCACATCGAGCATCAACAACAAGTTCTCCAACTCTTAAAGGATAACCTAAATTTGGCACAAAATTGAATGAAACAACATGTAGATCGACATTGTAGTGAGAGAAATTTTGATGTAGGATACTTGGTATTTTTACGGCTACAACCATATTAACAAATTTCACTCAAGAAAGCTAAGAAGGATACTAAATTATCGCCAAAGTACTATGGTACTTACAATGTGTTGCAAAATATTGGTACTATGGCATACAAATTGGAGCTTCCTACTTCTTCTCGAGTGCACCCATTTTTCCATGTTTCATGCTTAAAGAAGGTTACAGGTGACAAAATACCGGTTCAAACAATATTTCTAGAACTTGATGAGGAAGGAAAAATTATATTTGAACCTGAAGCAATCACGGAAATAATAACTCGACAACTACGACATTGATCAATTTCAGAGTATCTCATCAAGTGGAAGAACTTACCCTTTGAAGATTCCACATGGGAGGATGAAAATTTTATACAAAAGCATCCAGAGCTACTCAAGCGTTGAGGAAAACACTTTTTTGAAGGAAATGTGAATGTTAGGTCCCTATATTACTAGTGTAGCCCCTTATTGTTATTGTTGTACCCATGTAGTCCTCATATTGTTATTATTGTGCCCCATAAAACCCCACTATTGCTATTGTTGGCCCTTAGATTATTATTGTTAGGCTGTCTAGGATTATATTGTGACCCCATGGACTCCTATATATAGAAAGGAGGTTTTGTCATTTAAATCATCCAAGAATTGTTCATTTATGTAATGTAAAGGAGGTTTCCCCCCTCAAAGTGGCTGATTTATAAGGCGTTGATCTATATTTTCTTCTATTTTTGGAGCTGGTTTCATAACAATACACAAATCTTAACCTGGAAACCCACGTGGCAGAAAACCATAAAAAATTATATTTATAAATGTATGTAGGCACCAACCTAGTTTTACAAATATTTCAGGCACTAACCTACTGGAGACACCAATCTCCTTAGTTTAGCACCAATTCAACAAGATATTGTGTAGGTACCAACCTATTGGAGACACTAATATCCTTGGATAAGTACTTCTAACTTCACTTGCATGCTTCATACTTCATTCATTTCACAACATCATCATACCCTTAACTTTCATGCTCCAACACCTTTCCTTGTTTCATGCCCTAGACATAGCTTGAAACCCTAGTCAGATTTAGATTTCGAGGCCTAATGAACCTCATAATATCATTCCAAAAACAATAATCCTAAAATAGTGCAATTCATAGAATCACAACCCCAAAAAACGAACTTCACAACATCCTAGACCTTGTCCTTCATAGTGCACCTTTAACACTCTTAGGAAAACTTCTTAGACTCTTCGCACACCTTTAAAATAAAAAATACTCCTTAGCTCCTTTTGTGCACCTCAAATATCTTTTGTGCACTTGTACTCGATATTCTTACTTGGATACACTTCAAATGTTCTCATATATCAATTACTTATAGTGTTTATGTGTTCACTTATGGGGTCGAATTGTACTTGTTGAATTTGTAACTATGGTCATTCTTCATAATGTACTTTTGGCCACTTGATGTAATGGTATTTATCATTGTAAATCATAATTATAAATGCTTGAGTCAAAGAAAAATTTCGAGTCAAATTTCCTTTGCAAATTTTAAAAGATATTAAATTTGAATTCAAAAAATGATTTTTTTGGCTCCAAAAGTGACAAGTCGACTTCCCTCCAAGTCAAGTCAACCCTGGCCAAGAGACATGTGCATTCACCATAGATAAAATACTATATAAATGAAACTTGAGCATCTCATTTGGGAAATTTTCATTCCTCTCTCAAGACAATTTACAGGCAAGTGAGTGAAGGACAAGAAGGAAAAATAAGGACGAAGAAGAAGGCCAATTTTTTCTCTCCTATCTCTCCCTAACAACTCGCACATGTGGAGGAATCTCTCTTTGTGATTCACAGTTTCTGGGGAAACTGTTGTAGGGGGCTGAAATTTTATGGGTTACTAGGGAAACTACTACAAGGATGGAATTCTGGGGCAACTGGTATTGTAGGAAGGCTGAAATTATAGAAGTGCAAGATCTAATTTGAGTGACTTGACTTGGATAAGACTAGTTTTGACCATAGGTCTAGATGTGTCTCTCATTGAACAAGAAGAACTTCTCTATTGAAAAGGTTGCTGGATTTTTCCCCGTATTGGGTTTTCCCTGGGTAAATATTGTCTCTCTTTTGTGCATTGTGATATCTGATGTTCTACCGTTCCTTATTGTTGAATTTATGAAGTATAATTACTGAATGATATATTAGAATAAGTTAAAAGAAGATCTACATAAAAAGTATTTATCAAAATTTCAGAAATATTTTGCTAACCCTATGTTAAACACAAATGGAATGTGGACAATGGATATGATAAATCATTAGTTGCATATTATTCATAATTATATACAATTTTATATAATGTCTAATGAACCTTGGTTTCCATATTCCAAGTGGTATCTTGGACTCCAGTGACTGTTCACATTTCACACCAACCCTTAGCGAATTAGGTGTCTAACATTCCCCTCCTTAATCTGAAGGGGTATATACGAGTCCAAGAAGAGATATGTAATACAAAATTTGAAAAAAATACATGGAAACACTAGGTTGAATGTGCTCTCTGAGATGGTGGTATAAGGTGGGAGAACTAGAGGTCTAAATTGACATTTTTTAAGGATGAGTACCAACACTGGAACACTTAGTGCAATTCCTGGAACTCTTCCAAATATGGAAAGAAGATGAAGTATTCTGCTAGAAAAGTGCTCTCTATTGTTTCGAAAAGGGATACCATTGGGGATTCAACCCAGAATGCTTAGTGCAGTTCCTAGAATAGTTCCAAATCTCGAAAGAAGATTTTAGTCTTATGCTAGAGGAAGTGTCCCTAATGCTTTGAAAAGAGAGACCATCAACATGGAAAAGGGAGGTATAAACCTACAAAAAAAGGGAGAACCTCAACTTTAAAAGGAATGTCTCAAACTTGGGTAGTTTAAGGAAGGCCACCAATCAAAATGCATGCTCATGGGCTTCTCTTTCTCTGGATACCACTCTAAATATGGGTATGGATTTCTCTGGATGTAGGATTAGATTGTGGTTCAACCTTTCTTGATGTGTCTTTGAGTCTTGTAGATGGCCATCAATTCTCCCGCTCTCAAATACAAGGTGAGAATATAAAGAGGCTTCAACTGCAAGAATTTTAAATACTCGAGAACAAATTTTGTGATATGATCAAAATATCTTCTTGGCTATTGAAGCCCATTCCCAAGAAGCGATACATCCAAGGTGAATATTCATTCTTGTAGGAGGCATGTTTCGAAAGCATATATTTGAATGATGAGTGTTATTGCCACAATGCTCACAAACGAAGATCAAACCAATGATCTTTCACATTGCCAACTCTGTTACAATGTTGGCATTTAACAATCTGTTGTGAAGGAAGAGGAGGGGAAATTGCAGATGAGTTGTCCTTATGAAATATAGCACTCTGAAATTTTATGGGTTTTGAATGATTTGGAATATGAAAGGAAAATTCCTTTTGCATATCCAAAACATTTTCTTTGCTTATTACTGAAAATATCTTCCCAAGGTATGATGATGGGCTTGGGAAGTGCAGGTTGAGTTTCTACATTTGCATGCAAATAATCTCTTTCAATGATTTGATTAGTTTTTGGTAGTTGATGGGATTCTGTCTCAATCTGAAAGTGAGGATTTTTTTGAAAAAAAAAACAAGTTCAGAATGATGCTTACGCTGTTATAGCTCCTCTTGTTGTAGATGAGATTCAAGCTGCAAAAAATCAATTTTATCTTGTGCATTTTGCAAGCAAGTTTGAATGTCAAAAAGTGTGTCTTTTCTGATGTTAACCATCCTATCAACAATGGAATGTATTAGAGTATTCAACAACTCTAATACATCACTCATTAGATGATCCGAATGGAAATTGGCCTACACCCATGGTATTCATCCACCAATGGTATTTATCTTCCCATGGTGTTCATCCACCCATGGTATTTATCTGCCCATGGGTGGATGTCATTTACAATACCATGGGTAAATTCCATGTGTGGATGAATAACATGGGTCCTTTTACAAGATGCGACTTGTTACTTATAACATTTTTTAGTTACAATACCACATGTAAATTCCATGGGTGGGTAAATACCATGGATGAATGAATACCATGGGCATATGTCACTTACAATACCATGGGTGATGAATGCCATGGGTGGATGTCATTTAAAATACCATGGGTAAAGTCCATGTGTGGACGAATACCATGGGTGGATACATAGCACAGGTGAATGAATACCATGGATAGATGTCACTTACAATAGCATGTGTAGATAAATACCATGGGTGGATGAATACCATGGGCAGATAAATACCATTGGTGGATGAATACCATGGGTGTAGGCCAATTTCCATTCAGATCATAAACTGACTGGCATATAACTTTGTCTTCAAAAATAATGATACAAGCTCTCAATATTGACCAACACACATATGAACCAGTGCATTCTATGCAAATATTAAAGCATAAGTGAACTCAATCAAACCTCATATAAACTCACACCAAATATATAACAATATGATTTGTATTCAATTCAAGGCACCTAATATATTGTGTATATTCCAATCATATATTATATATCACAACCTCAATAAAAATATTTTAAACTCATAATGCAAGGCTTCAATCAACGTTCAAAACATACCATTAACAAACTAACACATACATGAAAATTCATATTCACTTTAGATTATTCCAAGTCACATATTTAATGTAGAGAATTGACAAATATACACCAATTTTCAAATACACCAATGAATTACTCAATGCAACATACACTGGAGTCTTCAACGAACATTCCAATGCATAAAAATCATTGCAGAGACCAACACATACCACAACCATTGTTGCATGAAAAATGACCGTTAGGATTTAAACTTTCAACATAGAGATACTACACACTCACCACACCATAAAAAACATCCATATGACATTTTTCAACTAAATATATTTCCTTCACATATAGTCCAATGCTTATCTAAGAAATCTTGAGGTTGAGAGTTCATGCCTCTCTGAGCCCACATAGTTGACATGAGCACTGTGTTATGCATCGTATACAAATATTTAGAAAAACAATGTTTTGTATCTCAATGCAGAGTGATGTGCAAAAACATTATCGATTCTCTTCTCACACAACAAAGTCAAAGCATAAACAATGAATTTCTATAACTTGTCTTTCCAAGCTCAAGGAAATCACACTTTAGGATGTTCTTTAGGCTAGAAACAACTATGCTATAGTCGAATTGGGGTTCAAATCTCATGCCATTACACGATCTTAAGTTATAATCCAAGTCAACACGAATATAAAGCATACCATACACACTCTTCAAAACATTGAACAAACTGTTATGAACCAATTATAATATACATACATGCCACAACTCTTAATGTACAATGTTAATTTTAACAACTCTCATTTCAGGTTTTGAAAATCACACCAAAAAACCATTCCAATGCATTCAAACACATACAATTCATATCACATACCATATCAATGCAACATACAACACTTGTAGAAGTTACACACAACAAAGAAAAATCAATGCACAATCTTCCAGTTGTCAAATGAATGAAAAAAATTAAAAACACACAAAAAAGAATGCTCAAACTTAAAATAAAATCACAAAGAATATACACCAAAATCACGAACTTGGAATTACCACACAACTCAAACACAAAGTTAATGTTTGAATTAAGAATGAAGAATGAGTGCACAAATTCAATTGGTTTGTAGGAACATGTCTAAGCAGGAGCGTGAAATTGACAGAGAGCATTAGATAATTGGGTTGGTAGAGAGGGACAACTCTGGCAATATTCCTTTTTGTAGTTGCAGGGACAACTTTGACAAAGGCCAAAAAATAACAGTGGTTCAAATTGAAGTAGGGAGAGAGTATGCCCGCTATGATACCATGTTAAACACACATGGAATGTGGAAAAAAAATAGGAAAATTTGTTAGTTGCATATTATTCACGATGATATACAATTTTATATAATGTATAATGATCCTTGGTTTCCATATTCCAAGTGGTCTCTTGGACTCCAGTGATTCTTCATATTCCACACCAACCCTTAGCAGAGTAGGTGTCCAACACCCTAATTGCACTATAAAATCAACATGGTATCAAATATTTTGTGAAAAAAGGAGGGTACAGTGAGATCACATTTGCAGAAACCATAGAAAGATATTTTTATTAAGTTCCTTCTTGCACATTGGAATCTATGGTTTCCTCCATGAAATCCAAAAACAAGCTAGAGGGAGCATCAAAATTCAGAGCTTGGAAAGTCATAATAGATCTTATTCTCACCAAAAACAAAGTATTAAATATTGTGATAGGAAAGGATATTGAACCAACTGATGTAGCTAGAAAGGATAAGTTCAAAGAGGATGATATTACTACCATGAGTCTAATAGTGAAATCCATTATAGATAATCTCATTCCTACATTGAAAAGCATGATACCTCCAAGAATATGTATGATGCCCTAATAAATCTATACACTATCAACAATGTTGGTCAGTCCATGAATTTGAAGACTAAGATCTAAAATACAAAGATGACTATTGATGACACTGTGGCTGCATACTTCATAAGTATTTCACAAATAAGAGATCAAATTTCAGCTACTGGAGAAACTATCTCCAATCAAGAACTTGTTACTACAATGCTCAGTGGTATCCCTAGATCATGGGATGTATTTTCAACTGGCATAAGTAGTTGGAAAAAATCTCCTTCATTTGAGCAATTATGGAAACCAAGTGCTCAATAAGAATAAATATTGTTGACTAGATATCGTTAAGATGAAACAGTTCAAGCCCTTGCAGCTTGCTTCGAGAACAAGGGAAAGAACAAGTTTGAACCTCAACATAAGAATTCAGGAAAGTGATCTTATTCCTCTAATAAGAAGAAAGAATTATCTAAGATAGAATGCTATGGTTTTCAAGAATATGGAAATTTCAAGAGACATTGTCCTAATATGGCTAACAAGAAAAGAAAAGGGAAACAACATGCTTCCACAACAGAAGTTGAAGAAGATGAAAAGCCGAAGAAGCCTAAAGGTGAAAATATTTCTTCTACTATTTCGATTTGACATGTTCCTTTTATGATGATGATGACATGTGGCTAGTGGATGGTGGAGCACCAAGACACATGGCCAATGAGCAAGGGAATATTTTAAGCATGACAGAGAAGTTATCTCAAAGGGATGAATTGGGAGATAATAACAACTATGCATTCAAAGGAGTTGGAAAAGTATCCATAGAGCTGGAACCTGGTAGCAACGTTCATCTCGACAATGTCCTTTATGTACTGGGTTAAAAAAATAATCTTGTTTCTATTTCTTGTGTAGAAGATAAAGAAGATAGGGTTTCTTTTGTGGATGGAAAAATACTTGTATGGAAAAGGGCTCTGTATAAATGATGCTAGAGTTATTGGGATTCATGATGGAAGATTGTATAAAATTGTGAGTCAACCATATCAAGCATTAGTACATGATGAAATATATATAAGTGAGCTATGGCACTGAAGGTATGGACATCTTCATTTTAGAGAATTTCTTGAATTAAGTGAAATAGTGTCAGGGGTTCCTGAACTACAAATAAAAAAACGACGACATATGTAAAGGTTGTGCTCTTGGGAAGAACATCAAGAAACAATTTCCAAATAGTGAGAACATATCTAAGGAATATTTGGACTTGATATATATGTTGTCCGTGGTCTGATGACTGTAAAATCAATTGCTATGTATTAAAGACAGAAGATAAGGTATTTGACAAGTTCTAGGAATTTAAAGGTGAAGGGGGAAACTTGATAGGTAAAAATATGAAGATACTAAGATTTGAAAATGGAGGAGAATACACCTCAAAAGAGCTTGTTTATTTCTGCAAGCAGGATGGGATTAAGAGGGAGATAATTTTTCCCTATACTCCATAATAGAATGGTGTGGTAGAGCGAAAGAACAGATCCATTGAAGAATATTTCAAGGCCATGTTGCATGAGTTGGACTTGCCATTTTTCTTATGGGTCGAAGTGTCACGAACAACTATGTACATTCAAAATTGAAGTGCTCGTAGGGTTCTGGAAGGTATGAATCCTGAAAAAGCCTTCTCTAAAAGGAAGCCAAAGGCTGGGCACATGAGAATCTTTGGTTGTCCTATATATATTCATGTTCCTAAGGATAAGAGGAACACAATTGAAACTTCAGGAAAGAAAGGTATATTTGTTAGATACAATGAATCTTCAAAATCCTACAAAATATTCATTCCAGAGAAGTGCCAAATTGAGGTTAGTTGAGATGTCACCTTTGATGAGAAAGTGGTATGTTGGAGGTCTAAGTAAGTATCCATAGATTCCTTGGAAGACGTTGAAAAATAAGCCCGAAGGGAGGAGCACTTGAGTTCTATAAAATGTACTGGAAGGCCAAAAGTGCCTCAAGATCCAACAAAATAAGTCATAGTTCCAAATATCATGAAGAGAATAGCATGGATTACATCCACATTACAAGAGGCAGAAGTACATGCATCTCTCGATGACACATCTAGAGAAGTAAAGAAACCTAAGAGGTTCTCTAACTATGCAACCCTCATGACAATACTCATTGATGAAGAGCCTTCCACATATGAATAAGTAACCAGTCAACAGGTGTGGAAGGAAGCAATGAATGTGGAGTACCAATCAATCATGAATAATGATGTTTGGGAAAAAGTGCCATGGCTTGAAGGGAAGTCTGTGGTTAATTTCAAGTGGATCTACAAGATAAATCATGCTGCATATGGTAGTATTGACAAATATCAGGCGAGGTTTGTAGCTAGATGATTCTCCTAGAAAGAGGGAGAAGACTATGATGATAATTTTTCTCCAGTTTCCAAGTACACCTCCATTAGATCCATCATTTCTCTTGCTACTTCCTTGGGATGGAATTTGTACCAGATGGATGTGAAGACTACTTTCCTCAATGTTTTGATTGAGGAAGAGGTTTACATAAAGAAACCTCAAGGATTCGAGGTATATGGAAAGGAGTCTCATGTTTGTAGGTTGAAGAAGGCCTTGTATGGACTGAAACAATCTCCAAGAGTTTGGTATGCTCGTATAGACAACTATTTGACAAGATTGGCATTTACCAAGAAGAAAGATGATCCAAACCTTTACTTTAAGGTTGTGAAGAATGCACCTATGATATTACTATTATATGTAGATGACTTGTTTCTGAAAATTATCATTTAGTGCAAGAAGCTGTTGGCTTTTGATTTCGACATGAAGGATATTAGGTAGATACACTATTACTTTGGATCAGAAGTCTGGTAGAAACCTGGTGAAGTATTCCTTGGTCAAGGAAATTATGTGTTAGAGATCCTTCAAAGATTCATTATGATGGATTGAAAATCCATGGTGACCCCTATGGTGAATAACTTGAAGAAGTTAAGAGGCTCCAACTCCATATTGGTAGATCCATCTATGTATTCACGGTTGATTGGTATGTTGATGTATTTGGTTAACACCAGGTTAGAAATTTTCTTTGCTATCAACACCTTGATCCAATTCTAGGTAGAATTGAGACACAAGCATTGGATTGCAGCAAAGCACATCTAGAGATAATTGCATGGTAAAATGAACTATTGATTAAGGTATGTTGCAAACAAGGACTTACAACTTCATGGATATACATACGCTGATTGGGAAGGAAGTATTGAAGACAAGAAGTGTACCTCAGGAGTATACTTTATTTTGGGATAAAATATGATATCATAGATAAGTAGAAAGCAAAGGTTGACCACAATTAGCACTGTTGAAGCAGAGTACATCACAGCCAATTAGGCTTGTACCAAACAAATATCGTTGTTTGCAGGATTGTTCATCCAAGAGTTGGAACCGACAGTGATACACTGTGATAATAAAAGTTGTGTGAAGCTTTCAGAGAATCCCGTGTTCCATGACAAGTTGAAGCATATTGAGATCAAGTACTACTACATTTGTGACATGGTGAAAAGGAGAAAAATAAGGCTTGAGTAAATCTCCACTTATGAGAAGACATTTGATGTTTTGATGAATTCATTTCTAAGGGAAAAGTTCATGTCATTCAAAGACAAGCTGCAGATCGTGGAGATCACCCCTCTTGTTGAGAGGGAGTGCTGATTTGTCTGCAACATGGATGAAAATTATCCTGAAGGGGAGAATGGGTCCGAGAGACCCAAAGGGCTCAACAAGCAGTGTTGGGTGATTGTATCTTGGAGGAGGACCCTAATTATACACCATAAATG
The DNA here is from genome assembly GCA_034641835.2 of Pinus albicaulis. Lineage (NCBI taxonomy): Eukaryota > Viridiplantae > Streptophyta > Pinopsida > Pinales > Pinaceae > Pinus > Pinus albicaulis. The sequence continues at coordinate 1,108,629,404 of CM076583.1, read as the reverse complement.
GTGAAGTGAGGTCCTAGAACCTGATCACACACTGATATAGGTGGATATTGGTGGCCACCCGCCTATTCCACTTGTGGCCCCACCATTGTCTCTTTCAGTTTTTCAGTTTTGGCACAACTTACTATTTTTAGTAGTTTTTCGGGTCCTGAACTTCTGGAGCTGTTTTGAGGCCCTAAAAGACATATTTTTGGGAAAACTGAGAGAAATGTGTGTCCATGGACCAATTTTTCCCACATAAAAAGTTGTAGTCCTCAGATAGATATTTCTAATGAGGTATGGTGCACGTCAAACAGAGATCGTATGCCAAAGTTACGTCCCTGGGAAGTTGAAACACCAATTTACCCAAACGGGGCCCATAGTTTTGGTACTTCATCTCGTAGGGTTAGGGTTTTGGATGTTTAGGGTTTTCAATTGTTTCTAAATAATAAATTGGCCCTTGAGCCTCTTTGTAACTCATTTCAGAGGCCTGTAGCCGCCACATCTCTTCTCAGAGACAAGCTACTAGCACCCTAGCTAGTTTATTTCCATTATGGCTGTAAGCAAATTTCAGTTCTTGGATATTAATGAAATGAAGTGTTATTTCCGCTGCATATTTGTATTTATGGTTACATGTGTATTCTTTTGCATTCATGCATAAATCCGGATCAGTGGTATCAGAGCAGTCTGCTTTTTCTCGATCCTTCTTTGAATATCCCCAACGAGGTCGGGGTATAAGGAGTTAGGGCTTGATCTGGTTGAACCTTTGCAAGATCAACCTTGAAAAGCTCGACAACCACCCATGGGGGACAAAAATAAAGATGAGGGAGCAGGAGATCTTATAAAAATATTTCTTGAGGAGGCCCTCGAAAAACAAAGGAACATGATGATGGATAAATTTTCCCAGATCCTTCAACGACTTCCCATCGGCGACACATCTGCATCCAACAGCCACTCTAGAGGCACGACTCCCTTCAAGGTACAAGTAAACTTTGACATTCCCATATTTGAGGGTAAAATAGATGCATATGTCATAGATATATGGTTGAATCTATTAGAAGGATATTTAATGGTTCATGACTTTTCCGACTGGGAGAAGATTATTTTTGCACTCCTCAAAGCTACCCTCCATGTCAAGGACTGGTGGGAAACCTACTATGAGAAAAAGGACGAGACAAAACCCTCTCTGTTCTCAGCTGTAACCACTTGGAATTATTTCTGAGACGCCATCAAGGAACAATACTATCGTGTGGGGAGCTATGAGGACAAGTAAATGCAATGGACCGCGCTACAGAAAAAAGGGATCAAGATGTGCATGAGCTGATGAATCTGTTCCATACCCTGCGCACAAAGTTGGGTATCAAATATTTGGAGAAATATTTGGTGCTAAAGTATCACAGTTGTCTGCACATATACATTCAGGAGGAAATGGAGTTCCTTGAAATCTCCTCGCTTGGTACGACATACTGGTATGTTGCCAAGATTGAGTAGAAATTCAAATAGAAGAAGCGAGACTTTGGATCTGCGAATAAAAAGAAAGGGAAAGGTGCCCCAAAACCGCAGAAAAAAGGACAAAGACAAGGCATGGAAGCCCAAGAAAACCTTCTAAGGCCACAAGCAAAGAACAAGACCGCGATGCCAAAGAAGGACACGGGAAAGTGGTGTGAGTTCCATAAGAGCTCCACTCACAACACAAGTGAGTGTTGGGCCAAGCAGTCGCTAGTGGCTGAGATGAGGGCTTCTAAATCAGATGCATGCTCTGACTCTGAATCAGAACCTGGCAAGGGGAATGAGAAATGGAAGAAGATTATTGATGTGGATCCCAACGCCACTATTACCACTGCGAATATCCAAAGGAGGAACCGGAAGATCCAGAGGAGGCAGAGCGTCTCTTCCACTCCTAGATGTGGGTAAAGGGTTCCTCGCTACAGTTCATTGTCGACAATGGGAGCCAAAAGAACCTCATTTCAGCAGATGTTATGAAGAGGTGGGGCTTTCCAACCACAACTTACCCACAACCATACACCATCGGATGGCTTCACCAAGGATGGGATCTCCACGTCAGCCAGTAGTGCCACCTTCCCTATAGCATCAAGACCTTCATGGATGAGGTATTATGTGACATTTCTCCTCTTGATGTTTTTGATGTATTATTAGGCCAACCATACTTGTGGAAGTGACATGCTGTGTATGAGTCCCGACCTCGTGCTATTATTGTTACTTTGGGAAATAATCTGTACAGGATACTAGAGGTACCACCACCTACCACTATCTCTTTGGTTACTGCAAAAAAATGTAGTAAGCTCATTTCCCAAACTAGGAAATTTTTTTCCTGATGATCCAACCCCAGGGCAAGAAGAAGACTATGGCCATGACCTCTATACATGGCTCCTCTGCACGACAAAAACAAATGGACAAGGTTGTGGAGGAGTACGGGGACATCTTCACCTCACCCACAGGGGTGCCTCTACACTGTCAGGTCAAACACCCCATTGATCTGACCCCAGGTGCGCCGCTACCTAATGGACCGATCTATCGGTGCTATGTTCTGGAGAACGATGAAATTAAGAGGCAGATTCATGAGATGCTGCAGAAAGGTCACATCCAGCCAAGTTCATCGCCCCGTGGGAGCCCGATCGTGTTGGTACAGAAGAATAATGGGACTTGGAGACTTTGTATTGACTATCAGGTGCTGAACTAGATCACTATCCGAAATAGTTACCCGATCCCATGGATTAATGACCTTCTGGACCAACTCAATGGGGCAAAGTATTTTAGCAAGATTGACTTGATTTCTGGGTATCAACAGGTACCAATCGAACCATCCGATGTGTGGAAGACTACCTTCAAAGCCAAGGAGGGCCTTTTTGAATGACTGGTCATGCCTTTCAGGTTGACGAATGCTCCCGCAACCTTCATGAGGTTGATGGATGAAATCTTGCGGTCATTCACCAACTCATTTGTAGTGGTGTACTTGGATGAAATTCTGATCTTTAGCCAAACTTGGGAAGAGCACCTCCACCACATCTGACAAGTCCTCCAAACACTACGACAACACAAGTTGTGTGCCAATTTGGAGAAGTGAACTTTTGGCATGACCCAGGTTCAATATTTGGGATACATTATCGATGAAAGGGGGTTGCATGTGGATCCAACCAAGATCCAAGTCATTTGGGATTGCCCAGCCCCAACCACTCTAACAGAGCTTCGCAGCTTTCTGGATCTTGCTAATTTCTACCGCAGGTTCGTGTTGGGATTCTTTCATATCACTTGGCCCTTGAGTCAAGTCACCAAGGGAGGAGTGAAGGAAAAATTCTTTTGGTCGGAATCTCAACATAAGGTGTTCGTAGAATTGAAACATCGCCTCCGTTCTGCCCCAGTGCTCACATTACCAGACTTGCAACAACCATTTGAGATTGAGACAGATGTCTTTGACTATGCTATTGGGGCAGTTATTACTCAACAGGGGCATCCAGTGGCATATCACAGTGAGACATTATCCGACATAGTTCACAAGTATCCCACTTATGACAAAGAAATGTATTCCATTGTGCATGCATGTCGACAATGGAAGCATTAAATTTTGGGGAAGGAAATAATCATCCACACAGACCACTGACCCCTTAAGTTCATACAGACACAAGGGAAGTTGCAGAACGATCACCATCAGAAGTACTGGTCCACATATCTGCAACAGTTTCATTTGAACATCAAGTACAAGAAGGGTAGCACCAATAACGTTGCAGATTGCCTCAGCCGACCACCGATCGTGGCGCTAACCACCGTTCTCAACTCTTGTGGGCACGAGACTTCTGATTGGCCGCTTCTCTACAAGAGCAATCCAGAATTCAACCACACATACAAGGCACTCTTCGGGGGTATGCAAGTTCCAAATTGTCACCCCCAAGATGCACTATTATGTCACCTGGGACACCTTTGTGTTCCTTCAAGTGAGCATGCCAAGATGATATGGGAAGCACACTAATTTCGAGTCGCTGGGCATTTCGGGGTCGAGAAAACAGTGGCAATACTGCAGAAGTATGTCTATTGGCCAAACCTTCGAGAGGATTTCGAGAAGTGCATCAGATCCTGCACTTCTTGAGCCATTTCCAAACTGACCATCAAGAAGCAAGGCCTTTATACTCCGCTACCTACCCCTAGTCGACCTTGGGAATCCATCTCCCTGGATTACATGTTGGGCCTTCCTTCTACTAAGCATGGAAACAAATGTGTTTTTGTGGTCGTCGACAGATTATTGAAGATGGCCATTATGGCGGCCTGCAAGAAGAATATCATGGCAGAAGCCACTGCTAAAATTTTCTTTGAAAGAGTGTGGCTGCACTTTGGGATCCCACACTCTATCATATTATATTGCGACATCAGGTTCGTACATTTTGGTCCAGCCTCTGATCAATATTGGACACCAAGCTCACAAAGTCCACAAATTTCCATCCCCAAACTGATGGCCAGATAGAGGTCGTCAATAAGATGATTGTACACATTCTGTGCATGTACAATTCAAAGCATCCACGGACATGGGATGAGAGCCTCCCCTATGTACAACATAGTTATAACCGGGCTCTCCACAGCTCAACCGGCCATAGCCCCTTTCAGGTGGGATTGGGATTCTAGCCACTATGTCCCATTGACATCGCCATGCCATTTGCGGCTATCAGGCCGATTCAGCTCATGTCCAGTCTGAAGCTGACAAAGAAAAAAACTTCATCGAGTGCATCCAACACATCTACCAATAGGTTCATGACATATTGGACAGAGCCAATGCTAAGTACAAGCAACGACACGATCAACATCAGGTGCCACACAAATTCCAAGTGGGCGACAAAGTGTGGCTACATTTGTAGAAGGAGCGCCTCATTGGACCCCACCGTAAGCTTCACCCGCTTCGATATGGGCTGTACACCATCACCAAGGCTGTTGTAACAATGCCTTCAAGCTCAGTATTCCACCATTCCTTGGTTTGCACCCAGTATTCAATGTGGACTGCCTTCGTCCCTACTTCCCACCTCTAACATTGTAGAAGAACTCACTCCAAAATAGTTAAATCCGAACTGCATGGAGCAGGTCACCACAGATTGTATCATGGAAATGCAAATAAAAAACACTCGCCAACAGAAGATCCAACTGTATCGGGTTGTCAAAGTTGGCCAACTCCTGCACCAAGGCAAGTGGTTCACCGGGGACCAAGTTCAACAGAAGTTTCATCATCTCATGGGGGAACTCAATGCCAATGGGGACCATTGATTCCTATGGGGGGAGGAATGATCTAGGTGGATATTGGTGGCCTACCACCTATTCCACTTGGGGCCCCACCATTGTCTCTTTCATTTTTTCAGTTTTGGCACAACTTACTATTTTTAACAATTTTTCGGGTCTTGAAATTTCGGGGCCATTTTGAGGCCCTAAACGATGTTTTTTTTGGGAAAACCAGGAGCATCATGGGTCCTCGGATAGATATTTCTAATGATGTATGGTGCGCGTCAAACAGAGATCGTATGCCAAAGTTACGTCCTCGGGAATTTGAAACACCGATTTACCCAAACGGGGCCCATAGTTTTGGCGCTTCATTTCCTAGGCTTAGGGTTTTGGATGTTTAGGGTTTTCCATTGTTTCTAAATAATAAATAGGCCCTCGAGCCTAATTTTAAATCAGTTTAGAGGCTTATAGTTGCCACATCTCTTCTCAGAGATAAGCTACCAGCGCCCTAGCTAGTTTATTTCCATTCTGTCTGTAAGAAAATTTCAGTTATTTGATATTAATGAAATGAAGTGTTATTTCCCTAAATCTTTGTATTTATGGTTACATGTGTATTCTGTTGCGTTCCTTCATAAATCTAGATCACACACTAGGCATGGAAAAGTGATGTCCTTTAGCTTCTGGACCTTGATCACACACCGAAAGGGTGGAATGAGGTCCTGGAGCCTAATCACACATCGGGTAGGGTGGAGTGAGGTCCTATTCAACATATAGACCTGATCACCAAATAGGAAAGGGTTGAGTGAGGTCTTGTCCCAGAGTGCTCACGAGGAAGGGTGAGTGAGTGCTTTCTAGTTGAGGGTATCGACATTTTTTTCTAGGTGGTGGCCATGCGATTCAAGGACCGATAACTCTAGAGGAATGTGTCCTGATATGTTGATGAAATTTCCATGGGTTTGGTACTGCCTCAGATATGGGCACTAGTGGATGTTGATGATAGATGATGATGCCGGTAATAATGGACAACCTTTTATTTAGAGAAATTTGTTCAATTTGAGAACATCTATGACAAGGATTATGAATACCTACCTAGTTAAGAGGGAGTGTTGAATTTGTAACTATGATAGATATTCATAATGTAATTTTGGTCACTTGATGTAATGATATTTATTATTGTAAATCATATTTATAAATGCTTGAGTCAAAGGAAAATTTGTTTTGAGTCAAAGTCCCATTGCGACTTTTAAAATATGTAAATTTGATTTTTTAAAAAGAAGTTTTTGGCTCCAAAATTGACAAGTCCGTTCCCTTCAAGTCAAGTTAGCCCTAGAAAAGAGACATGTCCATTCACTCTAGATAGGCTACTATATAAAGTCAGCTCGAGCTCCTCATTTGGGAAATTCACATTCCTCTATCAAGACAATTTCTAAGCAAGTGAGTGAAGGAAAAGAAAGACAAAGAAGGACGAAGAAGAAGGCCATATTTTCTCTCTTTTATCTCTCTCTAGAAGCTCGCACATGTGGAGGAATGTCTCTATCTATGATTCACAGTCTATGGGGCAACTTTTGCAAGGGGAGAAATTTTATGGGTTACTGGGGAAAATGATGCAGGGCTGAAATGTTGGGGCAATTGGTATTGTAGGAAGGCTGAAATTCTAGAAGTGCAGGATCTGATTTGGGTGACTTGAATTGGAGGATAAGACCAAGTTTGTCCATAGGTCTAGGTGTGTCTCTCATTGAACAAGAAAATTTTCTCGATTGAAGTGTTTTCTGGGGTTTTACCCGTAGTGGGTTTTCCTAGGGTAAATACTGTCTCTCTTTTATGCATTGTGATATTTACTGTTCTACTATTCCTTATTCTTGAATTTTTGGAGTATAATTTATGAATGATATATTGGAACAAGTTAAAATAATTTATACATCAAAAGTAATTATCTAAATTTTAAAAATATTGTGCTAACCCTAATTGCACTAGAAAATCAACAGTACTTTCTAGTTGGGTTGATCTAATAGAATCTTTCATAACTTATCATTCCTATGAGTTAGAGGGACGGAAATATACCATTGGAAAGGTGTTAGAATAATATTTTCAAACATATATATTATGCTCACATTTGAGCTAGGTATTTGGAGTAAAAAATCATTCAAGATAAGGAATCTAAATTGGGAATTAAAAGTCTAAAAATAATATTTCCAGCAATATCCATATTGCAATATTTATATTGGGAATATTTATTCTCCCATTGTCTTTGAAATCAATGAAAACATTATTTCCAACACGAAATCATGAGTACATGGTGAAAGAGTAACTGAAATTTTGAATCTCAGACAGATAGAGGTGACATTGAGGAAAATTCATTTTGATGACCCTCTCATATATGTGCTCATTGTATTAATGTGGTAAAATAGGGGGGACCTACATTCCATTATATTCATCAACATTGCAAAGTATTCCCACTGATCAGTGAAATTCCATCATCTATCATCTATCTACATCATCAAAAACTGAATTGGGGGCAAAAATTTGCTAAAAATTCAAAGTGCTCAGAATTACTCGAAACTTGAACGACCGTGAAGTGCTCATCGCCCTGATTCCGACGCACTTTGTTTCATTGAAAACCGACTTTGTATGATAAAGTTAGAGCTTATTGCTCGCTTTGCCAAACATGCGAATTTAAAAAAAAAAGGTCAAACAGGGTCAAAGGGGTAGAATTTTTGGTTTTCCCTTGGCCAATGGTGTGCTGACACTTGTCAGCTTGTGGTTGGCCCAAATTTCTGGGCTACACAAAAATTTGATTGGTTTTGAATCAACCAATGGGATGAGGACACATGGCTATCCTGGAGGACGCCACGTGCCCCTTAAAGGCTGGAAATTTGACTATGTAAAGGTCGAATTTCATATAGTGTGGTGGAGAAACATTTTATGGGGAGGAACGATGGAGGTTGGGGTCGACTCGGTGACCTCTCCCGTAACACTCAACACTTATACCAACTACCCTACGTAATGTTTCTTAACATCTATGGAGCGCCACACATATTTATGTTTAAAAAAATATTGTGGCAAAGGTAAAAGCGGCCCAGCCCCGTCGGGCCATCCCCAACGCATAGAAACTATGGCCCAAACCACTGGCTGGGAAAAAATTTAATGGCATATTTATATGTGCTTAATTAAGCACTAAACCAACTTAAATATGCACGTATCCATGCTAAATGTGGATTTAACCAAATGCGCCATTAGCGCCTAAATCGTACTTAACCTCAGTTAAATGATGCTTAATCCTTAATTAATGTTAAACACACACATGGTGTATGAAGAAACTAAACACACATATAGAAAGATAAGCATGAGACACTCATATTATTCACCATAGATGTACATTTATAATACAATGGTGTGACTCTTGGATTCATCTTCCAAGGTCACTTGGACTCCTTTGTGACTCTTCGCCTTCCACACCTACGCATAGAGGATTAGGTGTTCAACATTCCCCAATTTAATCTAAAGGGGTATGTGTGAGTCCAAGAAGAGAGTTGTAATACAAATATACAAAGTATGCGTGGCAGCACTTAGGCTGAATCAACTCTCTGAAATGTTGTCATAAAGAGGTGGTTTAAGGATGACCACCAACACTCGAACGGAATGCTTATTGCAGTTCCCAGAACTCTTCCAAAACTGGTAAGAAGTTGAGGGCTTCTGCTAGAGGAAGTGTCCCTCATATTTGAAGAGGGAGACCTTCAACCTAAAATAAGGGAAGTCTACAACTTGTGATGGTTTAAGGATGACCACCAACACTGGAATGCTTGATGAAATTCCTATAACGCGACCAAAACTGGCAAGAAGATGAAGTCTTCTGCTAGAGGAAGTGTTCTGAAAGAGGAAGAATATCAACCTCACATAGCTGGTTTAAGGCCGTCCACCAACCAAAGGCATGCTCATGGGAATCCGTGTCTCCGGTTACAACTCTGAATCTAGAATGACGAATTGTGGCTCAGGCTCGCTTGAACTGCTATCTCTCTGGCTACAACTCCGAATCTGGGATGAGAGATTGTGGCTCAGGCTCACTTGATGTGGCGTTGAAGCTTGTAGATGACCATCATTTTCCCCCTTGTCAGGTACATGATGAGATGATGGCGAAAACTCAATTGCAAGTTTTTTCAATATTCTAGAACAAGTTTTGACATGCGACTTAAAAATGTTCTTAGTTGTTGATGCCCATTTCCAAGAAGCGATCCATCCAAGATGAATCTTTGTTCTTGAAGGAGGCTTGCTTCTGAAGCATCTGTGTGAAGAATGGTGTGCCTACCACAGTGATTTCATGGGTGAAGATTGAAACAGTGATCTTTCATATGGCCAATGTGATCACAGTGTTGGCATTTTACAATTTTTTGTTGCTGTGGAAGAGGAGCAGGATCTGGAAAAACTGCAGGTGAAATGTCATAAAGAAATCCGGCACTCTGAAATTTGATGGGCTTGGAGTAGTTTGGAATATGAAAGGACAACTCCTTGTCATATACAAGACCAGTTCTGTGCTTGTTGTGGACAAGATGTTCCCAAGGTCTGATGATGGGCTTGGGAACTGCAGACTGAACTGCTGCATCTGCATGTAAATATTCTCTTGTACAAGGAACTGAATATGAATCGATTGCAACTTTATATTCTTGCTGCTGATGGGAGTCCCTCTGAACAGGTTTAGAATGATGACTCCACTGCTGTAATTCTTCTTGTTGTAGCTGGGATTCAAGCTGCAAAAAATAAATCTTCTCTTGTGCATTTGTAAGCATTTTTTAATGTAAAAAAAGGTGCTTTTGCTGATCTTATCAACAATGGAATGTATAAGACTGTTCAACAACTCTAATGCATCATCAATTTTAGCCTTTTTTTTTTTTTAACGTATGAGGACAGTCCAATAGTTTTGTACTTCTATTAATACATGATACAACAAATATTAGTACATGATACAAGAAAGAATGTACAAGTATGTGGACATTTGCATAGTTGGAATTGAGAACAAATCAATTGGTACGAAACCCTAAAGATAGGGCTTTGCAAGAGTTCCACCCTACCGGTCTCCTTAGTATTTTCCTGCACATAATTCATTTTGAGCTCTCAACTCCAAGCAGTAGGAGTGAATATGCAGGCGCATTGACATCACTAGATTCTTGTTTCAGGACGGTGGCACATAATTACCCTATCGTTTCTCAAGACTCTCCTAAATTATTATCTCTGCATATTGTTGCCATAATTTATCCATCTTTCCAAAAATTGTTTTGTTTTGAGATTAATCGAACCATTTACTTACAATTCAAGCTGCAGATCCTGCCAGGAGTCGATACCAAAAGACATATATAGTGAAGATGGAGGAATAGATTTAGATTTCTCCTTACACTTGCTGTAGAGTCGGTCTCTACTCCTGAGCCCCGGTCCTCCCTCACTGTGTTGTTGTTGTAATAACCCAAAGCGAGGCAAATAATTTATGCACAATGTTAATCTGTAGCATATACAACATTTGTCTCCAATAGAGCATAAATGTTTCACTGCAGATTACAAGTTCCAATCAACTCTCACGACATCGCAGAGCTTTGACTATATTTTAGTCAACCTTCAAAGATAAATGAGAAGATTGCTCACATGCCGCACCCTTGCAAGATAATTTGAATCACTTGCTAGGACCAGAAGCTAGTCAAAAATATTGTTGGGATCCATTGCAACAGAGTCCAGATTACCAACAGTATCCACAGTCAACGTTCTAGTGCGTACCTTTATATTCGATACCGCAGGTGTGGCAACAACTCTCTCCTCTCCCTTTTGAGGATTTATAATCCAGAGACATATGTAACTGTTTCAAATTCATCCGCTCAGATAGTGCATGAGCAACATGGGAATGCTGCACCTTCTACATGGTTGGGAATATCATGCAGAGTTTATCCTTTAGTTTCTCTCAATCCTATCAAGGTCCGAGTCATCAACAAGGGGCCTTTGTACACATTTCATAATGCTAGGGGTGAATGCAGTGTCTTCAATGTGGAGCTTACTGATGAATATGTCGCTCAAATTCAGGAAACTATGTGTAAGGAAGCTGCAGAAAAGTTGTTGATATCGTCGAGCCTGTAAATAAGATGATGAAAAATTGAAATCGTTGCACATTGCAGCTACATAACACGATGGAGAGCATTACTGAATATAAATAAGTGTCGCTTCAGCTTCTGAAAATTATGTATTCTTTCCTATGTTGGCGTTACAGGCACACCGCCAACTGCATAATTTCAAATCTGCAAAGCACATAATGCAAATTTTGGATGCAGAGAAAGTGCAAGTTGTGAAACAGAGAGTGATTAGAGTCGAAGAACATATGTGGCTTAGGCTGCGCAGTGTTATGGTATGAGCGCTCTGTGTGGAGCGGCAAAGAGAGGTGAGGTGGAGTGTTATGCTGAGTGGGAGAGGAGCGTACAGGTCGAGGAGCACAGAGGTGTTATGAACCCATTAAATCTCAAAGTGGGGTCATACAGGTGGTTTATATTTCGATTAATGGAGATGCCTTAGCTCATGGCGCCATGAGGGACCGGATGTGGGTGCATCGAGGGACATGAGGGGAGGAGGCGCGAAGGCCGCTGGTTTCCGTCGATGAAGAAGGATTTCGGCCCACAAACAATGGAAAACTCGACCCTTTCATAATTGAACAAACTCAGACTTCTATTATAAGTAACTCGACCATTTTTGAAGATATTTTGTCCAACAGGATAAACATATAACTGGACCTCTTAATCACAAAGGAAATATCGGGAGCGTTAGAAAATAACGGGTGCATTAGGTTTGTTTCATAATTTTAACAGTTGGACAATTATTGTCTACAAATGAAGAGATTGGCATGGTGACAGGTCTATATTGGAGACCGGTAGGTTAGACAGGTAATGCATGCACAGAGCAATAGAGTTTCTTCACAAGGAATAAATTGTAACAATCATTTATATTAATAGCGCACTGTATCAGGAATCAAATAAAGGATGTGCAAAGCCGTTTATGACAGAGAAAACAGCAAGAGCGTTTGATGCAAATGTAGAAGAATAATTTTCTGACAAATTAACACATAAACTCACAATGGTATCGAAGCCAACTGTAATCACACCATTCTATGCAGCACCTTACTCCGGTCTTCATACCGATTCAACCTTCTCCGCACCAAGTATAAAAACAATGTTTAAACGCATAAGCAAGTTAGACACACGTAGCAGAAAATATAATGAAGGGCATAAATTGCCATAAACCTATGGCTCTCACTCAAATTGGAGCAGTGCCAACAATCCCCCGCTCTGATACCATGTTAAACACACACATGGTGTATGAAGAAACTAAACACACACATAGAAAGATAAGCATGAGATACTCATATTATTCACCATAGATGTACACTTATAATAAAATGGTGCGACTCTTGGATTCATCTTCCAAGGTCACTTGGAATCCTTTGTGACTCTTCGACTTCCATGCCTACCCATAGAGGATTAGGTGTTCCACAATTAATATGCACTTATCTTGGCGGTTAAGTTGGCAGAGGCCGAAAATTTCGGCGGGACCTCCATTTTGTCAAGGTTAACTGGAGTTGCTCCAGTTTTGGAGGAGCTTTTCTAGGAGAAACTGAAGAAGTCATAAATTTGGAATTTTTAGATCAAATTAGGCTAAAAAAGAGTCAATCCTATATTATTTGGATGCTCTGAGCATGATGGTGCAGGTTGTAGAGGCAAAGGAGCACTTATGGGAGTGATATTTCCCATTTGAAGATTAAATATGCCTAGGATCACTAGAAGAGGAGGTCATGTCTGCTTCACTTGAAAACCATTTGCAGAGCTAGAAAACTTAGGGGCTTTGCTTCACTTAGGGGCTTTTGGGTCTTCTAAATCCATTGGAGAAAACCCTTCTATTTATAACAAAATATTGAGTTAGTCTAGATATTGGTGCATATTTAAAATATTATTAACCAAATCAAGATCCAAATTTTATGGAATATTTTATTATATTTGTTGGAGGGAAAAAAAATTTGACTTGGGTCAAATCCCTTTATTTGTAACACAAATAAATAAATGATTTATTTATCATTTTAAGGATAAATATATATATATATATATATATATATATATATATATATATATATATATATTATATAATAATAAAATAAATAATGATTTATTTAACTATTTAAGGGTGATTTAGTCATATTCACTGTTAAATACATTTTAAATAAGATTTAAATAATTATTCTTAGAAATAATAAGATAAATAATGATTTATCTAATTAATTTCCCTGTTTTGGGTTAAATATAACTAGGAATATTAATTAAATTGCTGTTTAACTAATTATTCCTTGAGGAAAATCAAACAAATGTAGATTTATTTAATATTTCCTCATGGGGTTTCCTGTTTAGACCATAAATAGCTTAATAAAGGTGGTTTACTAAGTTATTTTTCATGGTGAATGCAATTTTACTTAGGGTAAAATTGGTCTTACATAGTGTACCTGGGTCCATCTAATAACAATAGGTTAGATGACCAAAAAATGGTGTAACAGATTTCCCCCCTGCATGCGAGCGTTAGGAGCTAATCGTATGATCGAAGTACGTTATAAGAACTCAGTCACTAGACACCGAAGGGGAAGTCAAAGAGAGAGAAGTATAAGGTATATCAAAGTGTTGAAAGGACTAGACCCTGAGGAGGTGAGACTTACAGGTGCGACAAGTCTCTTTTATGAGTGAGTACCTGTGCTATAGGCGATGGGGGAGGCATACCTATGCTCGTCGAGAAAAAGTATAAAGAATAAGGCATCCAGTAAACAAAGGGACTGAACAATATAGTACATGCTGGCATAAACATGAGCCAGATAAACAACATGATAATGAATCCCACACACATATTGTGCTTGGGATAACATCGAGGACTTGTACAATAATATCTGAGTACATGAGATATAAATACAACCCAGATGCCCCTATAAATAGGAAAGGGCTCTGAAAATATGACTGATACATGCAATCAAAATGGCGCTGCAAGCGGCTGAGGCCGACATCATCAAATCTATGGAGCTGCATCAAAGGGCTGTAATGGAGAGGTCATCCGGGTATGTGGGGGGATACCTATAGGGCCACCCCCTCATGAGGGCTAATACATCTCACACACACCCAGGAATAACTGATATCAGCTGCTGCATCAATGGACCATCAAGTATACAGATCTCGATCATGCTGAAAGGAGCTGGAGTTGAGAAACAATCAAGTCAAAGGGCAATAAGGAGTCCCTTTGCCTGATCCGAGGCACCGAACAAGAGTGGAATCTAGAACCAGGGTACACCGCCCTCTAGAATTTTCTTCTAGAATGAATGAGCTGATGTCAATAGAAAGAGATCTGCCAGAGGTGAGGCAATAAGGGATCCTCACCTAAGGTACGAGAGAAAATAGTAAAGCGACTGATAGACTGACACCAGGGATGATGATGAAATGGGGGGTACTAAGTAGCGAACGGACGACTTCCCTTATTAGAGCATAAAGGGCATGGATGTCCTGGCATCGACTAACACAATATCGTGAGGGATAGGGGACAATGGGATTGAAGGTCATAATGTGCAACACGAGAGAGGAACCAAGCAATGAAGGATGGAGGACTATAATGGGATACAAAGGGACTCGGGATAGATTCCATGAATGCAATGGTGACTCAACTCAGATGCTCTAAACAAGGGCGACTTGATGGTGATACCACATAGAAAAAAGGCCTAATGGGGACCATAAAAACAGGAATACATGATGGTTACTCATGACGAAGATCGACACAAGCATGGACGAGTATGAAAGCATAGGGGTTTCCCCAAGTACAAGTGTTGCAGGTGAAGAAATTTAATTTTGAGGAGGGGTGAAGTGACCCTTCTTGGAAAAAATGTATCCCGGTGAAGTTTCAAATCACGAAAAACTAACAAATACGCATTTGAGGGCTCGGTGAGAACTTTTGAACGATATAGACGGGTTGGAAAACTGAGCTACGGTTTGGCCGCAACAAGCGAAAGAAAAATCAGGGGTTTCTCTTTTAATAAGGCATTTTCCCTCCAAATTCACTCATTTGCATGTGGAGCTGTGGTGAATATAGAGAGGAGATAAGGCCCTAAATCTTGCAGCGATCGTAGCGGACAAACCGGCTGTTGGAATCGAGATTCGTTAGTTGCAGGTAAGAGGCCTAACCCCACTCTTTCATTTAAGTGGTTTGAAAGTTCAGTTTAGGTCCCCAGGGCTCAGAAACAAACCCCTACTCCTCTTCACGGCTGGGTCACACTTTTTGGGGCAAAAAGCGTGACCTGGGTAGCAGGTTTTGGGCACAAAACTGCGACCTGTCCCAAGTTTGGGCCTAAAAAGTGCGACCTGTCAGGGAGGGGTTTTTCTGTCTTATTTTTTGTCTGAGCACTGGGTTTTTATGTTGAGATACAATATTTCCTATATGTACACTGAAAATATGATGGTTTTGTGCAGATATGGCAGAATTATGGATCAACTGGAGAGAGAGGGAGCTGGGTGCATTACGGTCGTAGATCTGGGAGGATCAGGGTGTCTGCAGTGCATTGGCTAGGTTTGGGGTTCTAAAGTTTGTGGAGAACCCTCTGATGAGAGCTGGAGAGCCCATATTGGCCCGGATTGTCAGATATTGGGATCCGGACCATGAGGTATTTATAGTGCAGGGGCACTGGATCGAGTTGACGGTCTAGGAAATATATTTCCTGACTGGTCTTCCACCACTTGGGATGGTGGGGAATACACAACCAATTATACTGCGAGGGCAGAAAATCATGGAGTTTGTAGAGCGCCATTGTTGACCAGGTTTCCAAGTCAAGGGGACTCAGATACCTATTGGGGATCTAGAGAGGTTAGAGATCCGTGCAGTGGCCGCAGCGGTGCTGCAGATCTTGGGCAACTAGACACTCCACCACATCACCGGAGGGAAGATGATGCTTGTGGAGAGTGTGTTGGGTGGGACCTACTATGGTTGGGCCCAAACGATGCTGTCGTTTTTGAAATGACAGTTGTCGCTATGCAAGCGACAAGTGAACCATGACTGTGCATATGGTATAGTTTTGTGCTTTCTCTTCTTTGAGAACATCCCTACACTTCAACCTCGTATACAACTCTAGGATGGGGGCTCGAGAGAGCCAAAGATGCGCTGGTGGGGGCGACTACTGTATAGAGGAGGAGGTGGGGCAGTCGGACGGGTGTTTTGACCTGAGTTATTTGCACATTGGGATCAGATGCCATTATACATAGACGACTATCCCTATAGTGGGATGAGTTATTATGGGGACCCGGATTTGCCACAGCCTCCTGGTCGAGTATGGGGGCTTGATGGTAAGTGAAAAATGCTAATATTTTTATGTGCATTGTAAATTTCAGAATATTGTATATGGTACTGATTCTTCCACTTTTGGTATGCAGATATAGCATCGTTAAAACCGGCTGGGTATATGGGACGACCTGCAGTATCAGGAGCTGCAGGACCTAGTGGATCGAGGGTGCAACAAAATGAGGATGCAGCAGCCCTCCTGGAGGACATCCGTCATAGATGTGAGAGGCTTCTGACCAGTGTTTCAGAGCGCAGCTGGCAAGACTTAGAGGACTAGTACATCGAGCCGTGTATTGATCTACCCTCAGAGTGGCGAGGGGCCACACGGCGCATGGCGATGGCCGAACATGGGATGCGTGATCTACGAGCGGCGGGAGTAGAGCCATTGGCTTGGGATCCTCCAGATAGTGATTAGTGTGTAGGGGTAGGTGGTGCCCCCAGTTTTGAGTTTTTGTAACACGCTATGGGAATGTCATATGTATCAGAGTTGATGGACTTTAAAACATTTTATACGACACATATTATGGATATGCATCGGTTTGATATTTTTATGTTATTGTCTTCTGTTAAATGCGTGTGCTAAATGCCAATCTAGAATAGGGTTTTCAATGTTATCTACATAGTGATTTTGTGCTCTAGGTACATGACTGAATGTAATGATTTCAAATTCACGCGTCAAAAGCTTCACTCGTAAATATCTTCTAAAAAGGATAGGATTATGCACACGATAGACACCATTCAATTGCATGACAAGAAGCAGGGAATCTAAATGAACATGAAGGTGGAGGATGCGATGTGAAAGGGAATCGGCTAATAAACCTTACATTGCATCATATTCGTCCTGATTATTGGTAGCAGTACCAATGCATACACCGTTCGAGAGAAAAAGAGAGTGCAAGGGGGTAAAGATGGCCCAACCTGCCGAGGCTAGATTCCTGGAGTAGCGACTTGCACCATCGGCAAAACTGATATAAGGTGTGGACGGGAGGTCCATATGAAATGTGTCACAAGACAATAAATGGGAGGATGATGAAAAATGATGGCAACCTGAGCGCAAAGTAGAAATCGAACACACTCCGCGGGAGGGAGTGATCTGGGTAGGATGTCTACTACTCACACGCCGACAGTGAGGTGGAGTGTGGGAGCGACCAAAGGTGTAGCTTGTGCTAAGATTGTGAAAGTCACCATAGGCACGGATGGTGCCATCCCATTTATGGGCGGGAAAGATGAAGTCAGGGGTGGACACGGCTTCCATGATGTCATCATCACAATAGAAGATGGAGTGACTAGAGGAAGGGAGACCACATGACGCGGCGAAGCTACCTGAATCATCATCATCAGAAGAGAGGTTCACATCTGCATCATCATAGGGGATGACGTAAGAACAAGAAGATAAGGGATCTGCTGATGTTGAGCCCAGGGTAATCGCTGAAGGGAGGTCAAGTGAAATAATAGGGGAAGATGTAGAGGGAGCTTCCACCGAGGGTTTCATGGATGATGATAGGTAGAGGATGGTGGCCGCAGGCTCTGTCATCTCGGCATCGGGAAGGGAAATGTCAATGGGAGTGGGTAAATCCTTAGTCTGGCCTGCAACATACTGCGCGAGTACGAGCGAGGCGGATTGGTTTTGTTCAATATCGTACTCCCGAACTACCTCTAAAGAGGAGAAGTAATGCGTAAGGCAGGGACAATGGTGGGAATAATGGCCATGGAGATCACACAAAGCACAAGGTTGGTTGGTGTGAATAGTTTTAGGATTCTTGGTGACAGTCGAGGAAGAAACAGAGGCTTTAGGGACCGTAGATCCAAGGAATGAAACTTTAACCATGGGCTTGACACGAGGCAGTTCAGGACAGTTATGGGTGGCATGGTTGAAGAAATCACACAAAGCATAGGGCTTTGCGAGCGGGGGATGTGCAGGTTCTGTCGGGGCAACCTTGTCCTTGGAGGCCCTCTTGTGAGCTTTTCCCTTCTTACCCGAAGCAGTCACAACAAGAGGTGGTTCCTGTTGAGGTGGTTGAGGAACTGTTGCAATGGGAGAAGTTATGGGGATTGGTTGAAATGGGGTCAAAGCAAGATAAGGCTTGGGTTGACCAGGCGGGGTAGCGGCTGGAGGATCAAGATACCAGATGGGAATCCCAAGGGTTAAGTTAGGAAGAGAGAGGGTGGCCATGACAGGTCCCGTATATAATCCTGGTGGGGGAGCTAGGAATAATATCTAACCGGAGGGGTAATGGCCAGGCGGGATGACTCCTAAATGGTTAAGGCCTAGAAAAACCGTTCTAGGAGGGTAAAGAGGCTCAGGGATACCAGCTGAAGGGCCAAGAGGAGGAGGTCTAGAAGGCTGGATCGAAGGGCTAGGAGTAGGCTACGGAGGGTGATGAGGCCGCTTGAGGGCAGCCCGAGACGATTGCATCATTCAAAAATTTGATGAGCTGGGATCCGAGACAGGAGGAGGAAGACCAGGGGATGTACCAAGCAGTGAGGAATATTTGTAGACTCTGGGTGAGACATTGGTCAAAGGATCGACGACCACCGAAGAAATTATGGACTCAAGGGAGGTCCGAGACTTCGGTTCGTAATATGTCAACTGGTCAATGGTGACTATCTTTCCATTATGAGGGAAGGACATCTTGCAGTGAATTGCAGATGGGATAGCAGACATCGCATAGGTGTAGCTATGACCCAATAGAATGTTGTAATATAAGGGGGCATCTATGAATTCTATGTCAACGCAAACAGTCTTTCCCGCAAGAGTAATAGGAAAATTTCAGAATAGGCCAATGGGATGGGAGGCGTGACCATCCCACGCTCGGAGAGTGATCATGGAAGGAGCCAAATCAAGTGATCCGAGTTGCTTCCAAACCGAAGCGGACATCACATAAGTGGATTCCCCCTCATCAATGATGCACCGGGAAATGTTGGCGTTTCGAACCTTGACTGGGATTTGGAAGGCGACGGAGGCAAGGAGAGGAGGATGTTCTGACCGGTCAACATCAAAGACAATCAATTGATCGTCGAAAGGATCTGCAACGCCCATGGCAGATAGTTGAGATTTTCATTTTGAAGGGCATGACTGGAGGAGTTCCAACATTGAAATGGCAACAGGGGATTGTACCAAATCATCTACTATGCTATACGAATGGGCAACTTTGCTAGAAGCAACATTTTGGCGTAGTGGTCCCTTAGGGATCTTGGTATGAACCTCCACCTTAGGCTGAGGGATCTGCAAGGGACCATTAGGTGTCGAAAGGTGCTCTATAGAGACTGAAGGAGGCAGATTGGGGATAGATGTAGCGGGAGGCTTGTTGTACTGATGGGACCGAGTCTGAAGATTGATGTCTACGGTTAGAGGTTGATCGGATTTCATCATGAGAATATGGTAATCAGAGGTACCAGATGGAAGAGGTTGAGTGGCCACCTGACCTTCAGGTGGTTAGGTAGCCACAAATCCTTGCTGAGAGAAAGCATTAGTAAGCACAGGTGACTGACTAGGCGCAGAACTGGGAGGGACGGAAGGGGAGGCTTGCTATCCTTGCAATGTTGCTTGAGACTCCCACATCTGCCACATCTGTGGTAAAAGAGGACAATAATGTGTGTAATGACCATAAACACCACAACAAGAACATGGCTTGTTCGTGCGAACAGGCCTGTCCTGCTTGCGCTGAGTGCCCTGTTGCTGGTTAGTAGTGTTAGGAGCATTATCTTAAGGATTAGGTCTAGGATTACCGGGAGCAGATTGATTTTGAGTGCCTTTCCTCTTATTTTTGGAGGGATGAGGATTAGTTGCGCCTTGCTGTGCATACACCTGCCCCTGAGGGTGTGGTGGCTGCTGTTGCAGGGGTTGAGAAGGCAAGGGAGGGGGTGGTGCTAATGTTGGGGGAGCTGGAGCACCGGACTGTGGATACAGATAATAAGGAGGTTGAGTAATAGTGTGGTAAACAGGAGGTTGGGAAAAAAACAGAGGCATGCCGTATCCTGGATACGTGCTATCGGGAGGGGGAAAAGTGCAAGAGGTGCTGGCCCCCCCCGAGAAAAGCCATAGCCCACAGGAGGTCGAGCATATGGATTAGAGAGAGCTCCAACGATACTGTCGGCGGCGTGAGATGCCCCCGGTGCGTTGGCACCACCGGGTCTGGGAAGATCAGGTAGAACGGTATAAACATAACCCGACTGAGCCTAGATCAGGTCATATTTTAACGCAACTTGGGGAGTGGCTTCTTCAGTTTGAGGAAAGTGAGATGCGACATCTTTCTCGATAGGTGGCAAGAGAGAACTAAGGAACCAATCCATGTAGACACGGTCTTCGAAGGTAGGGGCTCGGCATAGGATCTTTCTTCTCCGCCATTCCTAGACATGTTTGGATAGGTGGGTCACAGACGATTGATGGAAAAAAGTCAAGAGTTTGGTACCAATGTCATAACGAAGGGGAAGCTGGAAGTAAGACAAAAAAGCCCGGGCAAGAGTCACAAAGGTGGTATGAGAGGAAGGGGCCTGATCAACATACGACTTAGAAGCTTCACCTGTAAGCGTACGTTGGAACAACCGAAGACAGATAGAGTCATCGGTAATGGAGTTAGACGAACACCACATGTGGAAAGATCGAACATGATTTGTAGTATCTTCTCCAGCAAGGCCTTCAAAATTGGGGATGTCGAAAGGGAGCTTAGTTGGCATAGTAGGCCAACTAGCATCATGGTGTATAGGGTCATTTATCAAATGGTCAAAATTGGGAAGGTTGAGGCTGTCCATGAAGGGGAGCAAGGGTGCAGCTGGGGTAGTGTCCGTTGCGGTCCCGCTAGTGGTATTCCCAGCATGAGGTTCGAGGTTACCACCAGCATTAGGTCCTGCACCAGACATGGTGAAGGTGACAGGGGGAGGACCGAAGGCGGAACGAGAAGGAGAACCCAATGAACCAGAAGAAGAGTCAGAGTGCAGACTTGGAGGAGGACTAACTCGAATCCTACGCGGGGGAGTAAGTATTCCTACTGGATACTGAGGATGAAGGTCAAGAAGTCTTCGGGATAAATGCCTTGGTGGCGCAATGATGATGACACAAACATGACACAAGGGAAAAAGAGATTGACAAGGGCAAGGAGGTGCAGGATCAACTGATTACAATGTCGAAACAAGGACAAAGAGGTGCAGGATCAATTGATTTAAATGTTTTAGAGTCTTTGCTTGGTGGTGTTAACCAAGCCCTTTTTTTCTTAGGGTGTGTGTGCAAAGTGTGTAAATTTTAATTTTTAAACCCAGAAGTTTGTAGAGAAAACCAAAAAGTGTGCTGTGTAACTGAAAATGAACCTGCAGATAATAGTATATGAAACTGAAATAACAGTAAATAAACAGTTAATAATGCAATAATCTAAACCCAAGGAGGCGGGCCTGTCAACAAGTAGTTTGTAGGCGGGACAAAACTAGTTAAAACACACCAAAATAGCCAATAGATCTAAGGTTCGGAGGGACAGGGATCTAAAGGTCAATATCTGCTGGAAAGTGGTGCAGAAAACAACAACAAATCAGAGGAAAAATTGCTGTAAATGAGGTGGCGAAAGGCTAACTCTTAGAGGGAAATAGAGTGAACCCTACAGGAAAAACCAAACAAAGATATATGAGGTGATTTGGATGGATAACAAGCCAATCTGAAGCGGATCTGAAGGTGAGGTATAAAATCTGAAAAATGGCTGAACACTCTGAAAATTTCAGACAACCTGCAGCAGCTAAAACTCTTCCACAAAGTGTGGAGGGTACTGAAGCCCTAGGGGTCTAGGTTCCCACTTAATTGAGTAAAATAGAACAAGTACAAGTCCAAAATGGGTGGAGACAGAGGTCAGACAACCCTAAACAGAGGCCTAGATAAACCTATAAAACTTTCAAAAAACTCCTGCAAAAAGTCCAGGTCACAGTTTCTGACCTGTTTTCAGCAGAGGTCGCAATTTTTGGGTTGATTCCCGCTTCCTGAAGCTCCAGGTTGCAGGTTTTGGGCCAAAAAGTGCGACCTTCACTTCCAGTACTTTTAGCGGCAGATTTTAGAAAAAAGTGTCGTCTTAGCTGTGGCTGATATCTGTCATTTATGCAATAGGTCTGAAAACACACAAAAGTTAGAATTTTTATCGTTTTAGGGTTTTATAGGTTAAAAACAACATCAAGAAAAACAAAAACAAGAAATGGAAAGGCTACTCTATCACCTTTATCTTCTATACTTGAAATGGAAAGAAATTTCTTATGCAAACCTGGAACAAATAGAATGTTGTTGGGGTGAATGTTGCTTCAATTCTCCAACTCTATAGAAGTTGATCCAATGCTTGCCACGGGATAGCTCTTGTTATCTATAATTTCCACTGAATAAGAATATTTACCCTTCGATAAAGTCTTAAATTATTTGTGATGACCTGTCATGTGCCTAGATGCACCACTATCAATGACCCAAATGCTCTCGTCTTGGAATTTTCCAGTGAGTTCCGAAAAGAGACCTTCATCCTTTTCCTCGATTACTTCTTCCTTTGCAGAGAATAAGAGATTCCATGCTTCCTTGATGCCTTTATTGATTTATATTGCAACCTTTGACCAATTCTTGATGAAATTCTTCAATGAAGAGGACATGTTCATGATGCCCTTATCCAGGCTTAACTCTGATACCATGTCGAGAATTTAATAGGGAAATGATTATATTTAATTCTATTTTACTTGATAAATTATTGTCTTTCCTTTTTACTTATTAGCTTTGTTCCTTATTATTATGTGTGTGAAGCATAAAAAATATATCAACATAATAAGAATAGTGACACAGTATATAGGTTGCAAGCCAGAGCCAAAACCTCCTCTTGAGAGGAAAACCCTTAAATATCTTCTCTTCCTTATAGATTCTTCAATTGAAAAATTCCATGACCTTATGACTGAGACCAATACCCTCCAAGATCAATACCAAATTCTTGAGATAATGTGACAACTTAGATCTAGCCAAATCCAGTAAAATATCTTCTAGTAGCACTTCCTCAACCTCTTGATGTAAGATTCTCGGCCTATTGCAGATCTGAAATTTTTTATTTTATTGTAACTGTTTCTACCACACGTGGGAACTTTTATCTTATTCTAGAGTCCTCCTCTAACCTTCACTTTCCTTTCTCTTATTCCTAGAGCTTGAGAGAGACCCTTGGTGACCTTCGCTTGACCTCTTTGCCTCATTTTCTCCAAGAACAAACTTGTAGAAGCATGCCCTAGGTCTTGCGCAAAAACCCTAGTCCTATTTAGCACTTCAGAGAGAGAATTATCCCAAAACCAAATCTTCTTCGTCCTTCCTCTTGTTTTCTACCTTCTCCTTCCTATTCTTCACTAGAATGAGTGATGAGTGTGAGTGTCAAATGAAGGACGAGCTCCTCTTTATATATAGGATTCTTCAAAGGTAGATGTGGGTCTTCATTTAGGCTAACTTAATAGCTGCTAGACCGACTTGGTCTTGGAGGGTGTTCCGACACTTTTAAAGAAAAAAATAATTTTCTTTACAAGTTACAATGTGCCCAGTGGGGTCTTCAACTTATGATAATGACTCGTTTTACTTATTGACCAAGGAAAAACCCTAGAAGCACTCACTGGGTGTTTTGACCTATAAAATAAAAGAAATTGAGCATGAAACCTATTAGTGCAAGGAGTCACTCCTTGAATGTAAAAGGAGTAAGCCTTACACATTATAATTCATTTAAAATAAAAAGGTTTTGAGTGGTGGGATGGCTTCTTAAAGAGTTTGAAATGATTTTTTCCTCTTTTAGACTTTCATGCATTTGGTAAGCTATATCAAGTATAAATTGTATGGGTAAATTGGTATTATAGGGAGCAGATTATAACAAATGAAGGAAGATAGATAACTGGTACTCAATCTAAGAAATATGCATATCCTAAATCAATCACACAACTACAATAGTGGATGTTTACGTAAACTCTATTTTATGTAAGGGAAACAACATTTATAAAGTAGAATACATGCATAAATAATTTCATAAATCCTTTATGAAACCTTCACTAACATGCTCTACAACATATATATGATTTGCAGAAGAATAAAGCTGATAATTAACTATTAGATCTTCTAATAATTCTCTTACTCATACTTTACTAGCTACTCCAAATCATAAAGAAGAAGAAATAAACAAGGAGAGAAACACACCATACATTAGATAGTCCTTAAATAAAAAAATCCTCCAGCATGAAGTGCAAAAAAGGAGGTTTATTTATCATAATAAGCCTTCAGGTAGACCAACATCTAACCCTGAAATGATATTTACAAATGATATATATATAGAGAGAGGCACCAACTCCATCTCTCCTAAAAATAGGGAACCACTCTTCCTCACATTACATAGGAATTATAGGAAATTAAATATATATCCCATAGAAATATAACTAACAAGACAGATGTAGATGAGAGAAGAGAAGACATTTTGGACTGTACTGCTGTGTGTGTTGACATGCTGCCCCTTTTTCTCTTGAATTCTCTCTCCATGAATTTGGTTCTTTAACAACCATTTGTCCTCATTAAATGTGTCCTTCAACAACCTCATAACCACTTATCAACCATAAATTTTCATATCCATATCGTTATGAGTCCTTATCATTTCTGAATTGGTTCGGAAATTCTACTGACAACTTTTAAAAATCATTTAAAACATGCGCTACCGGAAATTCCGGTAAAAACCTGTAACTGCGCAAAAACTATAATGCTATTGGAATTTCCAGTAGCGCTTTGTTTCTTTTTAAAAAATGCATAGAAAATACTTGAAAAAATTGTGTAGACTTATACACTTTGAAACTTGAGCTGCTGTTCAAAAATGTACTTAGTAAGCAAAAAGGTGTTTTATTAGGAAGCCCTTTTACCTTTCTTCCATATGGGATGCAACCTATGCAAGCTTGTCCAAGTTTGATTATTTGTCAACAACTCATCTTGATATTGTGGTCCTGGCGGTTATTTCTTTGACAATGGTATTTTCTCTTTTGAACCCTTTTGAATTTTTCTTCTTTTTGAGGATTCTGTTTGATGGTCTAAAGGGGCTTTACCCTTATCTTTCTTCTTGGATTCACTAGTCTCTGCAATTGAAGGGGTTATAGTATGTAACCCTTCAGATTTTCCTTCTACATATATGACCTCTGTCAACAAACTTGGATTATGTAGGGCCTTAGATTTGAGCCTAAACTTGTTGCTGTCTCTAGTGTGTCTTTTTCTACTACCAGAAACATGTTTTGCATCCTTTTTATTTATCTTGATGCTAATACCATACCTTGCATCTTTTAGGAGATCCTCATCAGACTTAGTGGGTTGATATTCCTTCTGAATATTTTGCTGAATGTCTACTTCTGAAACTTCAGGTAGAACACGTGCTTTGGATTTTTCTGTATTGCAAAATTTTCTCTCCGAGCTCTGGCATAAACTATGAGAAAGGAAGAATGGGAGGTGTTGAAAAGTGTAACTAGAATCAGTCTTCATATTGACTATGTAATTATGTATTTACGTGGAGAAGAAGACAAAGATAATAAAATGTATATTTTTTGTACTTGCTTCATGGGTTTCATGAACAATATTTTATTATAGATTAAATAGATTTCTTCTTGATGTCTATTAGTTTTTTCTTCTTCTAGGAATAAATATAATTAGGTGTCTTATATATGAAGGATCTAGTCTAAATTCTCCAATATCTTGTCCTAGAAACCATGGAAGAATGGCTCTATCAGCTCTCACTCAAACATTGGAAGATAAGATTAAACAATGTATTAAAATTCGACCTCATAACAGTCATGTCAGATCCCAAACAGTCATACCGATTCACCAAGTCAGGTCGACTTATATATAGGGGCAAACAACTATATATACCCCTATAGCCTTCACAGAAAACACATAATTTCAGATCATCTTTGCATCTGAAGTGTGGCTATCTTCAAGTGCAGTGCGAAGTGCAGGAAATGCAGTGCGAAGTGAAATAGGAGCAGGGCGAATTGCAACAAGCTCCAGTGCGGAATTTTGATATGTTTCCGGTCATCTCTACATCTAAAGTGGGGGCTATCTCTCTTCAGATTGTAAGGGAAATTTCAGTGCGAATTAAAGGACAAGTATAGTTAGGATTTCAGTGCTGATGTGTAAAGGAGACATAACTGGTCTAGATATGTATATCCATATACCATAAGGTGCATCAGCATACAATTGAAATGCAGATGTTTGAAGAGTTTCAGAACTGGTCTACATACATATATCCAAGTGTCATAAAGTGTTGCAACATCCTAAAGCAGAATCACCTTGAAGCAGCAATGTTAAAGTGCGGATACACCAAGTGCATGAGAAGGGTTGAAGTATCTTGAAGCAAGCTACAACATGACAAGGAAGTTCAAGAGCAGGATTGAAGTATCAAATCTATCCAAATATAGTTTGCATACTATCCTAAAGTGAAGCTACTGATAAATTTTTACATTAGAAAGTGGTCGGAAGAAGTAAGAAAAATGTCTTGGAAGCATAAATAGGTCAAAGGTCTAATTCCGAGTCACAGTACTTGTCATCAGAAATCTATAAGAATAATTTCTCGTGGGTTTTCCTCTCCAAGAGGAAGAGGTTTTTTCCCTAGCTTCAGGAGCCTAACTCTTGTGTCTTTTGTATTTTGATAATTGACTTGATGAAATATTTAATAAGCTAATGAATGAAAGACATAAGTAACTCATATAATCTCACAATTAATTATCAAGAAGAGAATTTTGTATTAACCACTAGCCTCCAAATTATCAATATGAAATCAGAGCTAAGGCGATGAACTCAAGGATTTCTTGACAAAGAGACACTCCAGGAAGCAAAAATCAAAGTTTGGGTGAAAAGTCAAATTAGTTTGCAAGGAAGACTCTCAAGCTATTTTCAAGAAAGATCTTCATCTCATTTAAAGAATCAACTTTTTAAGATAATAATCTTTTCCATCAAATATTTTGATTCAAGACATTGATTGAAGAGGACATCATATTTTGAAGATATCCTTTGCCATCAAGGATTCAAGAATACCTAGATTGAATATTTCTATCTTAGAAGAAGCTCCTAACTCCTTCGTCATCATCAAGGAGGTTGTAAGCCACTCTACTCAAGTAAGTATCTATGACCTTACTTAAATATGTCAAGATGACTTATTGTAAAGAAAGAAACAAGCTAGTTGGGTCATCAAACTTTAGCGCATGGAAGAAGAGGACAAATTTAAATTTAATTGAAGACAAATTTATGGACTACATCGATGTATCGACAATTAAAAAACCAAAAGAAGATGCTCCAGATCATACCAAATACATGAAGGGAGAAATCCGAGCCCAGAGGATTCTCATAGAATCCATCAAGGACTCACTCATTACCTATGTATCAAAACTAAAGTCTGCTAAAGAAATATATGAGAAACTTGTGGAGCTATTCTCTGCGAGTACTGTAGAAGAAACAATCTCTTTGAGACAAGAGATATATAAAATGAAATTTTCAAGGGAAGAAGGAATCAATCCATAATTTATGAGGATTTATGAAATAAGAGATCAACTGCAGGAACTGGGAGAAGTAATGTCTGACACTAAGATGACTACAATGGCGATGAATGATCTACCAGAAAAATGGGGAAACTTCACTTCAAGTTTATACCGGAAGAAAGAAGCCACTCCATACCATGATTTATGGTCTCTATGTAAAATAGATGAAACAAGACTAAAAGCCAAAGATGATACAAGACAAGTGAAGGGAATCAAGCCTTTGTAGCCACATACAGGAAGAAAGGAAGATTCATAAAATTTGGTCCTCAGATTAAAAGAAGGAATATGGAAAACATACGTTTCTTTGGATGTAATGAACTTGGGAATTATAAAAGAGATTTTCCTAAATCTAACAAAGACAAGAGGAAAAGGGAAGAAGCCCATATCTCAGAGGTGAGGGAAGAACTTGATGCAAATAAATCTAAGAAAGAAGAAGCAAGGGATATCTAATATGATTGAGATAATCTTCTCCTTCAAGTGATTTCTTGTGGTTGTAAAATAGTACGATAGGAAGCAGTCGTCAAGATCAAGGGTCATCATGGAAACATAATTCTGGGATGTGATGACATATTGATGGAGCAGGCCAAGGGAATGAAGCTCTTCATTCTAGAGAAATTTCTACAGGATGACTAAAGGGAAAAAGGTATAAGGTATGTATATATTTATATGCTGACACTGGATGTTGTGAAGTCATGAAATATGGTTCCAGGTAATATAATTCCATATTTAGAAGTATGATATATGAAGAAGGATCTTTCGGTGCACTGACAAATGAAATCAACATAATATGTCCTAATGGAATATGAGGTGGTTGTATATGAACGAGAAACTGGAAAATTTGTAAGTTCCTGGGAACGAAGAATGTGCAGAAAGGAAGAGATCATGAAATGCAACCATGTCAAGAGGCAGTTATCATATGGAAGCCAAAAATATGTAACTAGGAGATCTCCTGGGAGGATATGTAGACTATGACAGAAGTCTGGTAAATAAGAAGACCCTTAAAAAAACATATCATTAGGAGTTGTGTCAATCTTAATAAAGGATGTCGATGCCTACATGAATATGTCATGTTGAAATATCATCACTGAGGTAAATTTTGTTTTAAAAGTTCATATGTATATGTTTATCTGGATGAATTTGTGAAGGGCTGCTAATAATGAGAAAGGATGTATGATCCTTGGAGATGATTTGAAGGAAATCAACATGGAATAATGGTGGAACAGATGAGAAATACTGATGAATCACTTTTTGATAGAGGACATGATTCGTGAATGAAAGTGATGGATTGTCTGTGCCCTATGAAGCAAAAAATTGAATATTCCTCAATATCGAAATCCATGACATCGACGGGAGGAATTCTTCATGAGTAGATGGATTGCTTCTGCATGCCCTGGTTGAGAGGGAGCCTGGTGGTAAGTTTCTTACTTGGAAGAAACTTGAAATATGTCCTTCCTGTGTTGAGATGGAGTGACATATGTGATTCTCTAATACATGTGTCATGCATTAGACCAGGACTAACAACCGTAAGTCTTAGTGAAGGCCATGTGGAGAGAATGGATAGACACATCATTCTGGTCTTCATATGGAAGACAAAATGGAGGATTGGGTAATCATCTGGAATTCGATACTCTTTGAGAATGAGATAGGGCATTCAAGGTAAGAGTAGTCGAGGACCAATATTCTTTGAGGGTTGTCTACCCAAGAGAAGAAAAGTCCAAGAAGGTCATACTTTGGGAACACTTGGGTGGAGTATGTAACTTGGAGAGATAATTACTATGGTTTCTATAAGTCATGTGTCTTGCCAGCAATGTAGCCCATTGTCTCGTTGAGAGATGGGGCTGCTAGTTAAGGCCTTGCACTAGGACAATGATGGTTGATATGATGCTATACAGATGCGATTACCAATCTGATTCTTCTTTTGAGATTATTCAGTTTGAAAGCGACCATGTACCTATATGAATACCTCCCTAGTTAAGAGGGGGTGTTGAAAAGAGTAACTAGGATCGGTCTTCATACTGACTTTGTAATTGTGTATTTATGTAAAGAAGAAGACAAAGATAATAAAATGTATACTTTTTGTACTTGTTGTTAGTCTCTTGTATTTCACATTATCACAAGGTGACTGATTATTTCTTATATTTTTCATACTGAAAATAAAATTCCATGAATATAATTTATTTTCAGAAAATAAAGGGAAATCCTCATTGTTAAGAGGATCAAATGAATCTATCTTCCATTTAATTCAGTTGAAAGAGGATAGTGTTGCTGATTAAGTGTGATGATGAGAAAAATCCATACTGCCCTCATTCATTCCATCTACCCTCTTCTTACCTTTCATTTTCCCAAATTCTCAGACACTCCCATACATTGAATCCCATTCAAAACCCAAAAATCCACATACATGACCTTTTTGGACTCAATACCTTATAGAACCCACTTATATCACAAGTCCAAAACTCTATCGTTATAGCTCTGCCCACTTTTTGCACCCCGCAAGCCTTAACCTTTTCTGAATTCATCACCGAACATAAAAATATGCCGATGCGATTTGGTGGGACCTATCCAAACCCCCATATATAACGAATTGCATATCGCAAAGCTCAGGAGGTAATGCACTCGCAAGTTAAATGTTCTAAATGTGCGATGCAATCCGATCGCAATCACACATCACAATTTTCAAATAATTGTTGCCGGAGGTAAAGATTAAAAGCGCCGACATGCGACGTGCGCTGCAGGTGGGACCCAATCGCAATAAAAAATTGCACTGTTTAAAGAACAAGTTCAGAGGTAAATGTTAAAATTGTCGAAGTGCGATATGGGCGATGTGGGAGATGATTTGGCAAGTGTTGTATCCCTAGCTTGCGTACCGCACATCGCAAGTTTTAAGAGTTAAGCGCAAATGTGAATGTTATAATCGTCGAAATGTGATGTGTGATGCGGTGGGAACCGATCGTAAATCGTAAATGTTAAGTGATAGGCACGAGAGATAAGTGGTAAAGTATGCGAAAGGCGATGTGTGATAAATTATGGATGCATGAAATTCATAACTAAAATCTACATAATTTCAGGTCCGGGTGAACGAGTTTCCATGCAGTTTTATAAAATAATTCACGTCACGCCTACAAGGTTTGGAGCTCATTTCATGAATAAATAGGCCAAAAATCAACAAAAATAATTGTGGTAAAGACCCGAAAAGAAGCAAAGGTTTTCCTCCTCATCCATCCACCATCATCTTTAAATCCAATGGCCTATGTTTCATTCCAGCCCCCATTTACCATCGTAACTTTATCCTTGCATGGGGGGTCTAGAATGAGTGGTTTTCAAGAAAGGGAACCCCTTATGTGTCATTCTCTCATAAATGTGCACTCCCCCCTTCTAATACCTCTTACTAGTTCAGGGGGGTCCAAAATACCATTGTTTCTCCTTCAAAAACCACTTTCCCCAAATAAAATGGTATCAATATGTAATAGAGAAAGGGGAGTAAGATCAAAGAAGCGACAATGCCAATGCCGCATTGGAATTTATCATCCGGCAAAGGAAATTTGAATAGAAAAGCCAAATGTCAGAACCTCCATTGGTTTCCTCTTCGAAACCATCATAGATTCTTCCAATTCTTACTGTTTGATCTTCTGAGGAGCCATTGAAGAGTTTGGATCTACGAAGAGTTGCCCAGAATTAATCCCATAGGTGATGTTGTTGTCAGAGATGTCTTATCACCACCTGCACGTCTCCACTTGTCCATTTTCTGCTTAAATGTAATCACTGCAGTAGGAAGATTAACAGACTTAAGTTTTCTATAAATACAGTATGCATTAGCAGTATAAAGGAGGTCTGGAAGGGGAAAAACCATTGTAATAGAATCCTTCTATTGTAAACTCTCTCTTTTGGATGAATGCAGGATTATGTTGTTTTCCAGATTCTTGTGTTATGCTCTGTGGTGAAGTATTTTCCCATGTAATTTGTTATTCTCCTGTTTTATCATACTGTTTGCTTTTCTTAACTACGGATAGAAACTTTTGTGTAGGATTTACCATAGGGTACCTTGCATAGTCTTGAAACAATTCATTATATTTTCTTCTGAGATCAGAATGTAGAATTCAGAGATGGTCTGCTCTACATTCCCGTTGAACCTTTAAGCTCCTCCTCTTTTTTGTTTCATAAGGTGTTAAGATCCATTGACATGGATAGCTTGCTTGGTTGCACCCAACCTCAGTTATTCATCCATCTGAATTTGTTCACTCTTATGAATCCATAGCCCAATGGCCCTTTTCTGCTGCCTCAACCAAACATATTCAAACAAACCTCATTTTTGTAACTAGCCTAATATCAAAACTTATAGTTATCAAGCTATATCTAATAGAGAGAGCCCTCTCTAAGTCTAGGAAGGCTAGGTCTTGGACTCCAAAGTGGATTGATGTTTCCCTTAGTAGTTCTGTCTTCAACCTTCAGAAATTACACAGTGCGAACATAATGGCAACCATACTAGGGAACACTTATTGAAAAATCTCAGTGTTACTTTAGAACTTAGAAAGCACATCAAAGTTCAGACCTGATTATTGATGGTGGATAGTGACCAGATACAAGAAGGCTGCATTATTGCACCTGGCGAATCCACAATTCAAAGAACCCATATTTTGAGCATTCATGGCGACTCCACAACATACTGAAGAGAGTTCTTGCTGAACAAGATGAAAAGGTTTGTGGCAGACCTTCTATCTAGTGAAGTTTTAAATGCATTCAGGAACCAGTTATCAGAATTTCAGCTTGATGAAGATTTCCTAGAAGCTGTTTTTCTTATTTTGAAATCAAGAAAATTTAGGCTTGATGTTAAAACATGTTTTCTGGAGATAGTTCTTGAAATATATGAAACTGACATTAAAATTTTGAATTCTCAATTTCAGTCATATAATTTCATAGACCCTAAATAGTTCTTGGAAAATCTTCCTCCCCCTAAGTAAGAGAAAATTGTACTACCTCTTGACTCACATATTGAGGATGACTGCATTTTCAAATACCAAACTGAAGATGAGGTTTAAAGGTTTAATATTAGGGATACAACTGATCGAATAGTCATTGAAGGCCTAGAAACAAGTATTATACATCATGCTTTTATTTATCCTATAAAAACATATATGAAGGTTCTTTTTAGCTCAAGTTTTCAAACATGTATTATCTATAAAGATAAAATACATCAACAGTTGCCATTACATATTATAACTTTGATTATGAGGACACATAATCAAGTTATACTGCTGATTGTCCTGACAAGCAGTCAAGTTGTTCATCCATTTCTGCTGCTACTTGACTGGCTGCACTGGCATTATTGTATCATTTAGAACAACAACAATGTCAGTAGAGTAGGGTAGGTAGGTGTGCAAATAAGCTCAGTACTCTAAGCATATTTCCAGTTCTAGTTTCAGATTGCTTCCCATCTATACTCTTTTTACTTACCCTAATCTCTTCTCTTCTTAGCAGGTTTGTCCTGAAGATGAGTCTTGATTTAGACTTGAAACGTCGACTAAAAATGAAGACTGTGGATATTCTGAGTTTTTCATCTGAAAATATACACCACAGAAACCTCCAATATATCATTGTTACCCAGTACGGAAAGGATACATGGATTGAGATTCGTGATCTCGAAAAAACAAGGATAAAAATTCAAAGAAGAGAAGCAAATATTTCATTCCTGAAACATTTCCGTGATTCTAATCCTCCATTTATTTACCCTAATCTCTTCTCATCTTAGCAGGTTTGTTCTGAAGATGAGTCTTGATTTAGACTTGAAACGTCGACTAAAAATGAATACTGTGGATATTCCGAGTTTTGCATCTGAAAATCTACACCACAGAAACCTCCAATCTATTATTGTTACCCTGTACGGAAGGGATACATGGATTGAGATTCGTAATCTCTAAAAAACAAGGATAAAAATTCAAAGAAGAGAAGAAGATCTTTCATTCCTGAAACACTGCCGTGATTCTAATCCTCTATTTATTTACCCTAATATCTTCTCTTCTTAGTAGGTTTTTCCTGAAGATGAGTCTTGATTTAGACTCAAAATGTCGACTAAAAATGAAGACTGTGGATATTCCAATTTTTGCATCTGAAAATCTACACCACAGAAACCTCAAATCTATAATTGTTACGTTGTACGGAAGGGATACATGGATTGAGATTCGTAATCTCGAAAAAACAAGGATAAAAATTCAAAGAAGAGAAGCACATATTTCATTCTTGAAACACTACCGTGATTCTAATCCTCTATTTATTTACCCTAATCTCTTCTCTTCTTAGCAGGTTTGTCTTGAAGATGAGTCTTGATTTAGGCTCGAAACGTCGACTAAAAATGAAGACTGTGGATATTCTGAGTTTTGCATCTGAAAATATACACCACAGAAACCTCCAATCTATCATTGTTACCCTTTACAGAAGGGATACATGGATTGAGATTCGTAATATCGAAAAAACAAGGATAAAAATTCAAAGAAGAGAAGCAAATATTTCATTCCTAAAACACTACCGTGATTCTAATCCTCTATTTATTTACCCTAATCTCTTCTCTTCTTAGTAGGTTTTTCTTGAATATGAGTCTTGATTTAGGCTCAAAACTATTCCAAGTTTTTCATCTGAATATCAGTACAAGTATTTTCCAGACTTCAGTTTGCAGAGAGTGTTGATTTTGAACTAAGCCTTCTCAGCCACAGAGGTTTTTGTAGCAGATCAAGTTGTAGATTTTGGATCTTCCCAATGGATCAGGCCACTGGTCTACGATTCTTGACACCTTCTAATGGA
The DNA here is from genome assembly GCA_034641835.2 of Pinus albicaulis. NCBI lineage: Eukaryota > Viridiplantae > Streptophyta > Pinopsida > Pinales > Pinaceae > Pinus > Pinus albicaulis. The sequence goes on along the minus strand of CM076583.1, from coordinate 1,108,594,535 downwards.
GCTTCCATCCCCAGTTGGAGCCACTGTTAGTCTCCTGTATTTCACAGTATCACAAGGTGACTAATTATTTCTTATATTTTTCATACTAAAAATAACATTCTATGAATTTCATTTATTTTTAGAAAAGAAAGGGAGATCCTGGCTGTTAAGAGGATAAAATGAATCTATCTGCCATTTAATTCAGTTGAAAGAGGAGAGTGTTGCAGATTAAGTGTGATGGTGAGAAAAATCCATAATGCCCTCATTCATTCCATCTACCCTCTTCTTACCTTTCATTTTCCAAAATTCTGACACTCCCATACTCTGAATCCCATTCAAAACCCCAAAATCCTTATACATAACCTTTTTGGACTCTTATATAACCCACTTATATCATAAGTCAGAAACTCTATCGTTATAGCTCTACCCACTTTTTTCACCCTGCAAGCCTTAACCTTTTCTAAATTCATCAACGAGCATAAGAACTCTGCCGATGTGCTTTGGTGGGACCTATCCAAACCCCCACATATCACCAAATCCACACGAAAAGCCTTTTCTTTTTTCATTTCCCTTACCTTCCACCCTTTCGTACCTTTCTGCGTTTAACGCATTGCACTTCACACTGCGCTCATTTTATAGCTTACCTTTAAAAAAAAGCACCCACAAGTTATTTAAATTGCGATGCGATTGCAAAATTTCATATCGCAAAACTCAGGAGGTAATGCACCCGCAAGTTAAAAGTTCTAAATGTACGATGCGATGTGATCACAATCACACATCGCAGTTTTCAAAGAATTTCCACCGGAGGTAAAGAGTAAAAGTGTCGACATGCGACATGCGATGCAGGTGGGACCCAATCACAATCGCAAATCGCACTGTTTAAAGAAAAAGTGTGGAGGTAAATGTTGAAATTGTCGAAGTGCGATATGGGTGACATGGAAGATGACGTGGTAGGGTGACGTGGTAGGATGAAGTGGCAGGATGACGTGGCAGCGACGTAGAAGATGACACGGCGGGTGATGTGGTAGATGACATGGCAGGGTGACATGGCATGTGTTGTAGCCCTAGCCCACATACCGCACATCACAAGTTTTAAGAGTTAAGCGCGAAGGTGAATGTTATAATCACCGAAATGCAATGTGTGATGCGGTGGGACCCGATTGCAAATCAAAAATGTTAAGTGATAGGCATAAGAGATAAATGGTAAAGTCTGCAAAAGGAGATGTGTGATATCTTATGGATGTGATGAAATTCATAACTAAAATCTACAAAATTTCAGGTCTAGGTGAATGAGTTTCCACGTTGTTTTATAAAACAATTCACGTCGTGCCTACAAGGTTTGGAGCTCATTTCATGAATAAATAGGCCAAAACTTAGCAAAAAGGCTTGTGGTAAAGACTCGCTAAGGAGAAAAGGTTTTCCATCTCATTCATCCACCATCATCTTTAAATTCGACGACCTATGTTTCATTCCGGCCCCCCTTTACCATCCTATCTTTATCCTTACAAGGGGGGTCCAGAACGAGTGGTTTTCAAGAAAGTGACCCCCTTATGTGTCATTCTCTCATAAATTCACACTCCCCCCTTCTACTACCTCTTACCAGTTTAGGGGGGGTTCGAAATACCATTGTTTCTCCTTCAAAAAGCAATTTCCCTAAATAAAATGGTATCAGTTTGTAACAGAGAAAGGGGAGTAATATCAGAGAAGTGACAGTGCCAGTGCCACATTGGAATTTATCATCTAGTAAAGGTGGTCCGAATAACAAAGCCAATTGTTAGAACCTCCATTGGTTGCCTCTTCGAAACCATCACATATTCCTCCAAAGCTTACTGTTTGATCGTCCGAGGATCCATTGAAGTGTTTGGATCTATGTAGAGTTGCCCAAAATTAATCCTAGAGGCGATGTTGTTGTCAGAGATGTCTTATCACCACCTACATGTCTCCACTTGTCCATTTTCTGCTTAAATGTAATCACTGCAGTAGGCATATTAACCGACTTAAGTTTTCTATAAATATTGTATTCATTAGCAGTGTAAATGAGGTATGGAAGGGGAAAATCCATTGTAATGGACTAATTTTGTTGTGAACACTCTCTTTTGGATGAATTAAGGATTATTTTGTTTTCCAGATTCTTGTGTTATGCTCCGTGGTGAAGTATTTTCCCATGTAATTTGTTATTCTCCTATTTTCTCATACTGTTTTCTTTTCTTAACTGCAGATAGAAAATTTTGTGTAGGATTTACCACAGGGTACCCTGCATAGTCTTGAAACAATTCATTATATATATATATATATATATTTTTTTTTTTTTAAATTTTTTTTAAATTTTCTGAGACCAGAATGTAGAATTCATATGGTCTGCTCTACATTCCCCTTGAACCTTTAAGCTCCTCCTCTTTTCCGTTTCATAAGCTGTTAAGATCCATTGACATGGCTAGCTTGCCTGGTTGCACTTGACCTCAATTATTCATCCATCTGAATTTGTTCACTCTTATGACTCCATAGCCCAATGGCCCTTTTCTACTGCTTCAACCAAACATCTTCAAACAAACCTCATTTCTGTAACTAGCCCAATATCAACACTTATAGTTATCAAGCTATATCTAATAGAGAGAGCCCTCTCCGAGTCTAGGAAGGTTAGGTCCTGGACTCCAAAGTGGTTTGATGTTTCCCTCCGTAGTTCTATCTTCAGCCTTTAGAAATTATAGAGTGCTAAAATTTTCTTCAAGAATTTCATGAGCAAGATTTTATTGTAGATTAAATAGACTTCTTCTTGATGTCTATTAGGTTTTTGTCTTCTAGGAATAAATACAATTAGGTGTCTTATATATGAAGGATATAGTCTAAATTCTCCATGATATTGTCCTATAAACTGTGGAATAATGGTTCTATCATCCCTCACTCAAACACTGGAAGATAATATTAAATAATGTATTAAAAGTCAGCCTCATATCAGTCATGTCGGCTCCCAAATATTCACACCGGTTCACCAAGTTAGGTTGACTTATATATAGGGGAAAACAACTATATATACCCTTTTAGCCTTCATAGAAAACATAGAATTTCAAATCATCTCTGCATATGTAGGAGAAGTGTGAAGTGTAGCAAGATTTAGTGTGAAATTTTGATATGTTTCAAGTCATCTCTGCATCTAAAGTACGAGCTATGTCTATGCGGATTGTAAGGGAAATTTCAGTGCGGATTAAAGGACAAGTATAGTGCGGATTTCAGTACTGATGTGTAAAGGGTACAAAAATGGTCTAGATATGTATATTAGTATACCATAAGGTGCAAAAAAATACAATTGAAGTGTGGATGTTTTAAGAGTTTCAGAATTGGTCTACATACATATATCCAAGTGTCATAAACTGCTGCAACATCCTAAAGCAAAATCACCTCGAAGTAGTAGTGTTAAAGTGCGGATACACCAAGTGCATGAGAAAAGTTGAAGTATCCTGAAGCAAGCTACAACGTGACAAGGAAGTGCAAGAGCAGGGTTGAAGTATCATATCTATCCAAAGATAGTTTGCATAATATCCTAAAGTGAAGCTGCTGACATAGGGTGACATTAGACAGTGGTAAGAAGAAGTAAGGACAAGGTCTTGGATGCATAAATAGGTCAAGGGTATAATTCTAGATCATGGTACTTGTCATCAAATCTATAAGAATAATTTCTGATGGGTTTTCCTCTCCAAGAGGGAGAGGTTTTTCCTTGGCTCCAGGATCATAACTCGTGTCTCGTGTCTTTTGATAATTGACTTGATGAAAGATTTAATAAGCTAACTAAGGAAAGACATAAGTAACTCAAGTAATCTCACAAGTACTTATCAAGAAGAGAATTTTGTATTAACCACTAGCCCTCCAAATTCTCAGCAGGAGGCACCATCTTCATGGATTTAGGCTTTTTGGTTGGTTAACCTTCTCCTTTATCCAACTTCTTCTCAACCTTGATTGAAGGAGTCTTTTCTTTTCCATCTTTAGCCTTTTTATGGATGTTCTCCTTCTTAGCCTTTCTCTTAGTTCTCTTAGCAGGCTGAGGATTTTGATATGAAGCTGGAGATAGTTGAGATGGAACATCTAGTGTAGGTGCAAGTTGGCCTGCCCTGTAAAACAAAAAATGGTCCCATGATCGGTTTCTTTTCCTGAGTTCTTCCTAAACCAACACTTTGATAAGACCTTGATGATATAATATGTATTTTGATGCAGCTGTGTGTGTTTTTATCGTAGCTGACATATTTGTCAAGCTCTTCAACAGAAATAATGGTAAGTTGAGGGTCTTCATACCTACAATATGAAACAAAAATCTCATATGATAAAGAAAAAACATAGTATACCTCTTCTCATAGGTGAGGTAAATTTTGATGAGCTTGATAGTCTCAACCCATTCATTTTTGTGGTAACTATTGGGAATTCATTTAGCCCAGTTGGGATCTCTATTTCCATATTTAATGAAATTGTTGAGGTCTCCTCGAGTGATGACTTTGCCTTTAAACCATTTTCCTCCTTCCCGTGGAAGGTTGAAACCTTCAAAAATTAACTCTACTGATACCTGCAATCTGAGACCATAGATAGTTTCTTCCTATCCATTGAAAGAGTGTGAAAATTCCTTAGCTGCTCCTAAATGAGAGCTTCCCAATCTTGAACACAATGGATACCACCCTGCTTGAAAAAAAAGCCTTCTCACATTCAGATTAACGTCAACTATATCAACTCCTTGAGGTTCAATTAGTTTTATCTTTCCTCCTTTCTTAGTAATCTTTAGTAATAAAGAAGGTTTCCTGTTGAAATATGATAAGTGTCAATATTAGGGGAGCTCACCTAATAGGGGTTGTTGTGTCTTCAATGAAATCTGCCTGAACTCTAAGTCTCCTTTCTAAAGCTGCTCACTGGAATATCTCATTCACCAATATTTAAACTCAAAACTAATGGTCTTACTTTCTTTTCGGTGGTTTAAAACAGATACGTCGGTTCACCTTCCCATGCATGAGATTTTTCATTATGGTAAATATCTTGTACCGTAGAATACACCCTGTGGTAGTAATGATGAACTTCAGTTGGCTACAGAGTTTCAGATGATATGCTACAGGTGGTTGGAGATGAGCGGAGATGGAGTTGGCAGTCACCTCCATTGTATCTTTATTACAGGCCTAAATTTCCGGAAGAGTTCATGCGTGATTTACCAAACGGTCATCGCATTAAAACTACAGATCCATGATCTACCTTAACACATAATACATACCTTGACATGTGGATGAAATGACTCAGCTGACATACACGACAAAAAATGGTAGAATTTTAAAAACTGTGGATTGACACCTAGCGTGGTCCACGTATAACCACGACTCCAACTTAACATCACTCAATGTAAACCTTTCCTATCATGTGACCTAACTCATGATAAAAGGTTTGTAAAAAACATAGTCGATAGCGGGAACACATGGCTTAACACAAAAGCGGATGTGTTTTATTTTTTTAATTTAAAAAAAAATAGGGGAATTTACTGGAATTTCCAGTAGCATTGGGTTAAATAAAAACATACATAAAATAGAATGAAAACAAATTGTCCAAAAAGGGCTAAAACAGATGCTATCGAAAATTTCGGTAGCGTTCAATTTTTTGTTTGTTTGTTTGAAATTTACAATGTTTTATCCTAAAAATAAAAAAATTAAAATAGACACATGACATAGCAAATAACTGTGCTAACAAAACGCATGCTCCAAAGATATTGAATAATAATTTTCTTTTCAATTTATAATTTACAAGAATCAAAAATAAATTTCATACTTATGAAGACCGAAACTAGTTACATATTTTTCAACAACTTGTTCAAGGTTTATGTATATAATATCTTATGTTATCCTTTGAAACAAAGGAAGAACTTAGGTAATGGTGGTCAGGACAATACTGTGGATGGGGCTCCTACTCCAAATGGTGTGAGTTATAATTGGGAGTTCACATCAGGGATACCCCCTGTATGTTGGCGGTATCCAAAACCATCAACATTATAGTGCTAGAAGGAGGGCCATATGTCAAGCTGTGCCCATTGAGTCTATTTTGAATCTCTTAGTTAAATGACCCTTTCCAAAATCTTAATCCTAGAGTGTTCTTCTAACCTCCCTTTTGGTAAACTTTCAATCTCCACAGAAATTGTTCATGTTTTGTCTCAATTCAAGTTTGATGGTGAGGGTAGTACATTTTTATCCAATCACATAAATGATTTTCTTGTGTTTTCTAAATCTCATGAAATCAATGATGAATATGTTGTGTGTATTATTTTCACCTTCACTCTTGAAGGTTGTGTTAATCAATGGTGTCATAGATTACATCTGCATCTATCCATTATTTTGATCAATTCCTCAAGGAGCTTGATCAAGTTTTCAAAATGTATGATTATCGAGTTGTTTACAAAAGAATCAATCAACTTAGAATGGAGCCTGATGAATCAATTGATGATTTTTCTAGTAGATTCCTTCACTTACGTTATGATTTTCCTGAAGAAGATATGAATTGGGATTTCTTTAAGCAAAATTTTGAAGAATTGGTTCATATCTCTTTGAATTAGTTTGATTCTAAACCCCCAAATGTTCTTGTTTCCTCAACTTTTGTAAACTGTGAGACACCTCCAATATCAGAGGAGGAACCTAATATTCCTTTTGTTCCTTTTTCTCCTTTTCAAGTACCAATTTGGGTTCCTCCTTGCCATAATGTTGAACTTGGGAAATCTAGAAATCAAATACCCGATCCATCTCCTCAATATTCTTCCACTTTTCATGATTTATATCCAATGGAGGAAACTTTAGAATGGTTAATGAAACCTAATATGAAGGCTAATCCTATGATTTTTCAAGATGATATTAACACACATAAGCCTAGTCTTTAATCTGACTTTGATTCTTGTCCTTCTTTACAATCTCATTCTCATAACCTGTTGCCCCTTGATTTGCCCGATTTTCAATTTTACAATTTAAACAGTGACTAGGAGCAAGTTAGTCACATTTCAAAAGTAGATGAGTAGGAAAGTGAGTATTATTTTGATCTTTCTTCCCTTTTACAAAATCCTCCATGTCAAGATAATTTTCTTCCATCCTTGGTTGATTTTGAATCTAGTGATCTCGGTGATGAATCAAATGAATTTGATTTTCCCAATCAATATGAATTCTTGGACAACCTTCATTATATTAATTATGAATCTATTATTGTATGTAATGACGGTTTCCCAAGTGTACCTTTCAATAATTTCTATTTCTCAAGAAAAAATTGTTTCGAAACATTTGGATCTTGAATCTAATTCGATCCAAGAAAATGTTTTTATGGAAAATTCCTCTTCACCTCACTATCCCTTGTATTATATTTTTTTTATGCATTAACTTGTGAAGAAGATACTCCATGATTTTCAAGTTCACCATATAATGAGTTGTATTTTGAATTAACACAAGATAGTGAGGTTATTCATGATGAAGAGGAAAGTAAAGAAATCATTGAATATCCTTCCCATACCTTGTCGTTTTAAATTTTGCATGAAGAAAATTTTTCTATTCATGTTGCTCATGAAAGTAATGCAATACATTCATCCTTAGATGTGAAATAAAAAGAACCTTATGAATTGGGTAATATGTTTGGTGAAGATTTAAATTCTGAAAAAACCAGTGATGTAGATGGCTACCATTTGGATAGTAGTGATTTAGTTGAAATTATTGATGGTAGCTGTCCACACACCATGCATGATCTGATTCGATATTAAAAGTGAAATCCTATAATTCTTGGAAGTTTTAGGACTCATTAGGGAGTCAAGGAACTTCAACTTCCATTGATGGTTATGTTAGTTTCTTAGGACTCTAGTGATATCCATGAAATAAATTAGACTAGGACTTCCTCACAAAATTCTTTCCTTTGCACGATTTAACTAGATGTGAATTCCTTCTTGAAAGTTGTGTGGTATTTTAGATATAGCTATTTTAACTTTCAAGATTTGGTTTCTCATTGGTTTGAAGACTATAGTTCAATTAGTTCATCTTTGTGAAAAACTCTTGTAACAAAATTGGGTTTGGAGTGCATACCTTTCATGAATGAACAAAGCTATGAAGTTCATAATTTTGAAGATTATTGTTGGTAGAAGGATTCACACCTGTTAGACACTTTCTAAATTAATTAACTCCTAATATTTCTTGTGAATATTCTGATGCTAGTAATTTTCATTTTTGCAACATACCTCCTCTTGAGTGTGAGTGAATGATTGAACTATTTGTTGAATCAAGTTCCTCTTTTTCATCCACTATAAATTGACTAGTTTCATGTGTTTTCCATGTTGGAATTCCTGTTTAGTTTTTTCGATAATTGTGATGTTAACCAGTCATAAGGAAATGGTTGGTTACATTCAACTTGTGAGGAAAACCATTCTATTGTTCAAAGCATTTGCAAAGATGTTCAAATTGATATACATATGTTTTTTATTGATCAAGAGTTTTGTGTCGTCATTAGACTATATGATCATGACAACTGTAATTCAATAGATCATTTTCCCACTAGTGTGTCTGATGATGGTTTTTTTACATCAGTTGATATTTATGGTATATCTCCTCAATTTTCTGATACTTGTCAAGTAGTTGAGGCACTTCAACCTCAAATTATGGTTATGTTAGTGCCTCACTATCTTCACAAGATTTTTGAATATGATTAGATTCATTTTCCCTTGCAAGATTCTCAACCCGATTCCACACCATTAATTGAAAATTATTTCTCTTAAGGATATCAGGATCTTTATAAGGATTGTTTTGAATTTCATGATCCAATATATCATCAATTCAAAGCATCTTACTTAGCAATCCTATTTGCTAGAAACAACTCTCAATTTCTCTTGATGTTTGCTAAGAGAGATAATAATGATGCAGGTGCATTCATAAGAATCCTTCTAGGTTTGTTTCATTTCTACTCGCGTAAAAGAGCTAAGGTGGCAGGTTGGTTAAGGACTATACATATTTATACATCTAGAAAATAACTTCTATCATATGTGAAATTTATTAAAGTTCTTATCTTTTCTTTTGCACATTGTATTACGTTAGTTTTCATTGCTCGCATCTTTGTGTTTGTGGGTCGAGACTTATTATGATGGCTTCATTGGAAATATCATTACATGTATCCCATAGCTTCTAGTTGATTAGGTTAGGAGTAGGCTTAGTTTCATTTAGTTTCTCTTGCATTGCATCCGCCCTTTATCCTAATACCCATTGAGTCTCTGAATTTGTTTATTTTCTTATTATACATTTTTCATGTTGTTTTTACGTTCCACCTCCATTTGCTTTTTTGGTTCATTGATTTGTCATGTATTATGTTTTTTCATTTTGTTCAATAAGACTTTGCATGAAAGATATTACTGTTTGGCTCGAAAGACAATGTGGGAAAACTTTAAAAGGGCATTTATAATGACGAAAAATTCTTGACTAATTTGTTACCTCTTCTCTATTTTGGGTCTACATATGTTTAAAATCAATGATGTCTGAATGAACATACAATCCATTCGAGCAAAAAGCCATTAGTTGAACTATAAAGCACTGATCTAGGTGGATATTGGTGGCCACCCACATATTCCACTTTGACCCTCACCACTCTTTCTTCCAGTTTCCTTAATTGTAGCACAATTTACTATTTTTGGAAGTTTTTTCGGGTCTTGAACTTCTGGGGCCGTTTTGAGGCCCTAAAAAATGGTTTTTTGGGAAAACAAGAAAACTTGAAGAGTGCGATAGGGGTTTGAAGTCGAAAGTTTTAGTCCTCAGATATGTCTTTCTAATGAGGTGTTGTGTGCATCAAGAGAAGATTGTATGCCAAATTTATGACCCTAGGAACTTGATGTACCAATTTACCCAAATGGGGCCCACAAAATTTTGGCACTTCATCTCCTAGGATCATGATTTAGGGTTTTCCATTATTTCTCAATTATAAATAGGGCTTCGAGACTCATTGTAACACAATTGAGAGGCATTTTTGATTTGTAAATAGGATCATTTGGGGGAGAGAGCGATATGGAGAATACTAGGGTTCCACTAAGCTCAGACGCTGTCGCCATCGATGTGTTCATCGCCATAGTGCCTGGTTCAGACACATCTCCCCTCGATTACAACAACAGGGGTCAGAACCAACTACGCGAGTCTGATCCAGCACTTCTGTGCATCTGTGCAGCTGCCAATGCCATCAATATGATTGCAGCCACAATGACTGTATTAGCCGCAACCCACCCTGACTACAGAATCAAGGCTTCAAGCCAATGCAGCTGCACAGCAAAAACACATACTATCCAATAGCCATCGCCTTGCTGATGCTCTGCCTCTCGGATCCGCAAGCCAGAAAATCAGAGGGGCCATCACTGGTTAACCAGATCAGGTTTCACTCTGACGCATTCACTAGCAAGAGAGGAGTTAAAAACACTGAAAGAGCTCATGCATGCGAATCTCATCACTCAGCTGACATCAAGCCCCATATTGGCCTCGTGGATAACAAGGAAAATACTGCCATCTACAACATACCTCATCCCCACTTCGAACCCTTGCTCCATCGCGCATCTATTGAAAAGGTATAATTGAACCCATCTTTCTAGATCTAGATCTTACTTCTCAACGGAAAAACCCTGCTTTGCTGGGTTTGATTTGTGGATTTGGTGTAGAGTCTAGTGCATGCCCTCAAACTTAAGCTGAGGATCCCTTCTGCCCTATAGCAATTCCTCTAAAGACGTAAATAGCTCGAGAATACTCTTCCACTCTCTTTCTTTAATATTGAGAAAAACACTACTCTGGTTTTATCCCTTCGACTGCGAGGAGGGGCTTCCGGGAAACCATCCTCTGCTCAAGATTTCTCCTACAAGGATGCTGTCCATGCACAACAACCCAAGAAATCCACCCATCCTTCTAAGGCTCCCAAGCCATTTTTAGTGGATAAAATGGAAGACATACTAGTGGTGGAACTCTCCCACTCGAAACTGTATGACCAGTTTCAATTATATGCAGAAAAGGCCATTATTTTCTGCTTCAATGGATTATGGCCACGCTCAACAACTATTTATCAATTGATTCACTCTTTTTGGACCAATAACAACAATATTCTCTTCTACTCAAAGGGTTTCTTAATAGTTCTATTCGCTTTCGACGAGGACTATCAAAAAGTCTTAACAAGAGGACCTTGGTTCTGCGGAAAATTTGGGTTATTCCTCACACCATGGTTCCCAGACTTCCAAATTTACTAGCCCCTCTATGAAACTTTTCTGTCTTTCAAGGAATCAGAAACAACCTAAGATGCTTTCTGGCAATGGATACCTCCAGGGGGGAATTAGGCATATACACCTATGGTAGAATATGCACTGAAATAGACATCAACAAAGGCCTGCCAGATCAAATAAATATCAAAGTGGGAGAATTCCACTGGACACAGACCTTGGACTATGAGAACACCACCTTCCGATGCCATCATTGCCATCAAACATGACACCTTCAAAACTCTTTCTCCTCGTTCCTCGCCCAAAAGAAGAGGAACAACCAAAAATCAAATGCAAAAAGTTGGAAACCATGTGTACCACCTCCCATGGATGACATCGACTCCTACAACTCGGATGAGGAAGAGATCGAAGAAGATACGGAGGTTGTAAATCAAGAGAAGGACATGACCTCGACAGATCTTGGAGGGCCCACCGATCCCTCGAGTGCTTAGAAACGATCTCATGAAACCTCCTCCTCAGATTCAAATAAGGAGCCTACTCGTTCAAACATCAACAGGCTCCAAGTGGTACTAGCCCAACAACCCCAGAATGGCTGGATTAGAGTTTCAAAAATAAAGGAAATAAATTTCATATTAAGGATTCAATCCACTCTGGGTAGATTCCCGTGTTTATCTTCTGGCTCCCTTGCTTTTCTTCTTGTATCTCTTGCTTCTCTCTTGGCCATTTAATGTGATCGAGGTTGACTGTTCTTCATTTCTGGTTCGCTGCTATCTAGCCTCTCGTGATTGTAATCCATCTTGTACCATATACTTTTCTAATAGAAATAGTCTAATTTACCAAAAAAAAAAAACAAAATTGAGAGGCATGGAGCCACCACATCTCTTCTTAGACATAAGGTACCATTTCTTAAGCTATTTTATTTCCATTCTGCATGTAAGCAATTTTAAGTATTTTTTTTTTTATCATTGAATTGAAGCTCTGTTTTTGCTGTATCTTTGTGTTTATGTTTAAATCTGTATTTCAACCGCATTTCATTTCGTTGCTGCATAAATCTAGATTAGTGGTATCATATTGGTTTTATCTTTCTCTATTTTTACTTGCATGTCCCCAACAAGGTCAAGGTATAAGGATTTAGGGATTGAATTGGTTGAACCTTTGCAAGGCCGGCCTCATTGACCTTGATGACCTCATATGGAGGAAGAAAATAAATATGAGTGAGAAAGAGATCCTTTCAAAATATTTCTTGCAGAATCCATCAAGCAACAAAGGAACGAGATGATGGAACAATTTTCCTAGATCCTTTGGTAGATGCTCACATGCAACATGTTATCACTCCACCAGATCTCTAAGGCTGAAGAATAAATCCCAATAGAGGTAACCACAGACCAATATTTTAGCTTGGTAGCTAGCCCTACCAATATGGAGAGCGCTCTCTCCACAAATCACAACCAAGAGGGCTGGATGAGTTAGGTTTTAGGCTAGGTATGAGTACAGGGTTTTATTTTTTTGAATTTGGGTTGTTGGATGGGTGAATTAGGTCAAAGAGGTTAGGTCGGGGAAAATAAGATTAGGGTTGCAGAGATTCAATGGGGAAAGGTAGGCAGAAAACCTAACACTTTAGGGTTTCTTGAGTGGGATGGATAAGATAGGTGAGGAGCTAGAAAGAGCAAGGCCAAGCATGAATTCTTTCTAAACTGAAGAAAATGTACAAACTATGAAGGTTTTCCCAAAACAGAGCATGAGAGATGTATTATTTTTATCAACTTAAAAACCAGAATATCATATAAATGAAATGAATCATGAAACAAAACATTCATACATAATGAGACATAAGAAGAAAAATGCTAAATTTCCATACCACAGGTATCCCAAAGAAATAACTGCAACCTTTTCATTAATTTCCTTCCAAATAGATTACACTAGAGTCTCTGATCAATGCATCAACATCAAACCTCTTAAATGAGTAAAAAAGTACAAGATATAAACCTCAAACAACCTCTCCCAACCTCAGGTGTCGAATCCCTAAGTTGAGGAGTCGTTCCACCAAAAGCTGAACTGCATACCTAGAGTGTAGGGAGGTCCAAGTGACTCATCCCTTAACTTAAGTCAACTGATTCATTACACATCATGAATAATTTTTACCTAATGTATTTACCCTAGGTAAGTGTAAAAATACCATAATTACATTTAAATCATTTATTTATAGAAGTAAAACATCATTTTCCAAGTGAATGTAAAAAATTTCAGAGAAAATTCAAAATTATCAGTGTCTGATCAGGAGCGCAACGCCATTTTGCAGCCAAGTTTTGGAGGTGTTGCAGGTGTCCAAAATTAGCTCAGGATAGCCCATTGGAAATATTATCTAGTATAATTTCCATATCTATGCTTTTTTTTTTATATCTGACTTTATTTTACCTCCCAAACAATGATTCTCCCAAGACTAAATAGGAGCACAACGCCAAGCACAAGAGCGCAGTGCCACTAGGTCAGGAGCACAACGCCACCTTAAAACCTACTTATTGATGACTTTATGAAGTAAAAATTGAGTTCATGATATTTATTTTGAAATATATATCTCTTTTATACACAATGGACCTATCAAGCACTACAAATGATCAATTATAACCCCTAAAAAAGCAATTCTCCCAAGACTGGTCAAAAAGTGCAGAATGGAGGTGCAAAAATGTAGTGTGCTTTTGCAGGCAAATTGTGGAGGCATTAATCAACTCCAAAGTGATATCATGATATTTTTTTGGAAATATATCTCTATTGGATACACAATGGACCTATGAAGAACTTAAAATGATGAAGTATTTCACCTAAAAAATCAATTCTCCCAAGACTAGTAAAAACGTGCAGAATGGGGGTGCAAAAATGCAGTGTGCTCTTGCAGGAAAATTTTGGAGGCCTTAAGAAACTAAAAATTGAGCTCATGATAGATCATTGGAAATATATATCTGTATAGTGATAATTTGACTTATCAATAAAGTCATTTGGACACTCCATCAGGAAGAAAAATTGATTTTCCCAAGGTCACTTCATCGTGCACCAACTCTCTTGTAGCAACTATATTTTTGACATTTCTCCAAAACCATGAAACCAGTGTAAAAATGAAGGAGTTTTTACTTCCTTGACCTATTATGGAAAAAAACCTCTTTCAAGTTTGTAAAATGCATCACCATTTTGTCAGAAACATAGTTTGAAGAAAAACTGGCCCTATGTGTGGCAAGTGATTTTTCCCTTGGAATGATTTCTTGAAAAATGATGAAGACATGATGTTTATGAGTTGGAATGGCCTCATACTTGCTGATATGACCTCCATTATGCCTCCTCTGTTTAGATGTATTTGATTCCATAACAAACCCTAGCTCGATGGGAGAGGAAATTAGGGTTTAGTGCTTGTGGAAAATGATTATTTTGAGGGATAAGAGTGACGAGAAGTGTTTAGGAACACTTATGCGTTTTGGAGCTTTGAGTTGTAATATTGGGAATCATGAAATTTTTAAATTTTTAATGACATAAAATTACATAATGAAAATTAAAAATTACATCTTAAAACCAAAATTACATGTTGGAACAAGAATTTCTCTTTATAAATCATCTTCATATGGTGAAGAGATGTTATTGGATCACGCTTTACTTGCTGGTCTTATGAAGTGGAAATGAAGCTTTATTGGAACTTGGAAACCCTAATGACCTAATGGTAACCTTGAAAAACCTTAAAAGACCTAATGAGACCTTGAAGGACTGAATTTCAAGATGACATGAATGATATGATGACATGATGATATTGAATTTATGGATGGTGTACAGTCAGCAAGGTATGAAGGTATGCGAGCAAGTAATCAAATTTGAGGAAGATTGAATATTTTGGACTAGGGTTACCATCAGTGACTAATTTTTTGCATGACCTAGTGGAATGAATAAAAATTTCGGAGTGGAACTCCTAAAATGATATGAAAAGAGGATTTTGATCACTGATGGCAGGATGCAAATACTGACACCAACACGACACATATTCATCTGGTAGCCACCCTGGATGTACCACTCCCTTTGAGGTGCAAGTCAAATTTTACATTCCCATATTGGAAGGCCAGATAGATTCAGATGCCCTAGATAAATGGTTAAATATGTTGGAAGAATATTTTTCGGTTCATGATTTTTCTAATAGGGAAAATATGATTTTTTCACTCCTCAAAGAAGCGACCCGCGTCAAGGACTAGTGGGAAACATATTGCGAGCAGAGGGACAAGAGGGAACCCTCATTATTTTCAGCTTCACCCACTTGGAATTATTTTTGAGACGCCATCAAGAAACAATATTATTCTTTTAGGAGATACGAAGATAAGTACATAAAGTGGATGACACTACGATAGGGAAGGGACCAAGATGTGCTAAATTTCACAAATATTTTTCATACCCTTCGCACAAAGTTTGTTATCAAAGGTTCTAAGAAAAATCTGGTACTTAATTTCTGTGACTGTTTACATAAATACATCCAAGAGAGATGGCATTCTTGGACATCTCCTCACTTGGAATTTCCTATTGATACGCTATCAAGATCGAGAAAAATTTTAAACAGAAGAAGTGAGACTTTGTATCTTTGAATCTGAAGCAAGGGAAAGGTTCCCCCAAACCACTGAAAAAAGGAAAAAGACAAGGTAGGTGATGTAGGACAACCTGTCGAAGCCCAAAGAAAATAAAAACACCAGAAAGACAAAGGCGGACAAAGGAAAGTGGTGTGAGTTCCATAAAATCCCCACTCACAACATAAGTGAGTGTTGAGCCAAGTAGCCACTGGTGGCCAAGCTGAAGGCTTAAAATTCATATGAATTTTCCGACTCTGAGTCATAACTCAACAAGGGGAATGATAAAGGGAAGAATATTATTGATGCGAAGCCCAACACCACTATTTCCACCACCAATATTTAGATCCAAAGATCCAAAGGAAGGGGAGCGTCTATTCCACTCACATATGTGGGTGAAGGGGTCTCTGTTGCAATTTATTATTGAAATCAGGATCCAAAAGAATCTAATTTCAGCAGAGGCCGTGAAGTTCTTGGGCCTACTTCCCACACGACACTCGCAATCATATACCATCAGGTGGATTCACCAAGGATGAGATCTCCATGTCAGGAAACAATGCTGCCTTCCCTGCAACATTAAGCCCTTCAAAGATGAGGTACTGTGTGATGTTGCTCGTCTTGAAGTTTTTGATGTATTATTAGGCCAATCATACTTGTGGAAGCGTCACACTGTGTATGAGTCTAGGCCTCACACTGTTATTATTGCTTTGGGAAATAAGCTATACAGGACACCAGTGGTAGCCCCACCTACCTTTGATCTCTGCTAAGAAATGTAGTAAGATCATCTCCCAGACCAATATTTTTTATTTTCTTTTTTAGCCTCTCTCAAAGAGAGGGGAAGATCATGGCCACATCCATGCCCCCCGGGAGAGGTTCCTCCACACAACATAAGTAGGTGGATAAGTTCATGGAAGAATACATGGACCTTTTTTCCTCATGCATTTAATCAATTTGACCTCCCAGAGATCCTCTGCCCAGTGGGCCAATATAGTGCCAGTCCATTCTAGAAAATGAAGAGATCAAGTGGTAGATTTAGGAGCTGCTACAAAAAGGGCACATCTGACCAAGTTCCTCACCCTGCGGGAGATTGGTTTTACTTGCACAGAAGAAGGATGGGACTTGGAGGATTTGCATTGATTATCAGGTAATGAACAAAATCGATTTCTGGATTGGGTATCCAATCCCATAGATTGATTACCTTATGGACTAGCTCAAAGGGTCAAGTATTTCAGCAAGATCAATCTAAATTTTAGTTATCACCAGGTTCCAATAGATCCCACAGACATATGGAAGACCGCCTTTAAATCTAAGGAGGGACTTTTTGAATGGTTGGGCATGCCTTTCGAGTTGAAAAATTCCCTTGCTACTTTTATGAGGTTAATGGATGACTTTTTTCATCCCCTCACCAACTCGTTCATGGTTGTATATATGGATGACATTCTTATCTTCTAAAAGAGTTGGTAAGAGCACTTGCAACACATTATATGTTAGGTACCTATATTACTAGTGTATTCCCTTATTTTTCTTAGTGTAGCCACCTTACTGTTATCGTTGTACCCCTGTATCCCCCATATTGTTATTATTGTGCCCCATAGAAAGCCACTATTGTTATTGTTGTGCCCTTACATTATTATTGTTAGGTCGGCTAGGATTATATTGTGACCCCATGAACTCCTATATATAGAAAGGAGGTTTTGTCATTTGTACCATCCAAGAATTATTAATTTGTGTAATGTAAATGAGGTTTCCCCTTCAAAGTGGATGATTTATAAGGCGTTGATATCTCTTTTCTTCTATTTTGGGAGATGGTTTCATAACAGTTGGTATCAGAGCTTTGGATTCTAGGGTTTCACTACTTCAAACAGGTCATCGTGGAATTTTCGCTATAAATTTTTTTATACGAAGGTTCAAAAGCTAAAAAAAACCCATTTGCGAAGATATACTAAGGAAATTCGTGTAGAAATTTCAGATCTTGGTTCACAATATTTTCAGAGATATGATCTATGGAAGTTAGGGTTTTTTCACACTCCCGAATTTCATCTCAAAGACATGACCTTGGGAAAATCTTCATAATTCTTTCTTTGAGCATTAGATTGGAATTATATAAAAGGTGGATGCAATTACATGGACTGTAGTTTCCTGTATATCAATTTTAGAGTTGAGGGACAAAAAATGACATGTGGCATGGCTTACACATTTTCTTTACTAAACCAATCCATAATTAGGTCATTGTGGGAGATTGGGCATAAATTTGTCTTGAAGAATCCAAATCAAGTCAGACCTATGGAATTGGAAAGAATATATAGAGGGCTACTAAAGGAATGAAGATACAATCTCGGGGATTCAAAATTACAGAGATACATCGGTTTCAATTTCGAGCTCCTCAAAAGCGAGAAAAATGTGTGTATTTTTTTCTTCAAATTGCATAAGTCTTGTTTGAAAAATATGTTTGAAGTGATTCCAAGGAAATATTGAAGCATAGCTATCAGTATTGGGTTCTAAAATTCCCCCTAAAAATAATTCAACACCAATTAAGCCCTCATAAGGCTCTAATATGACTTATGAAGAGGAAGAAGTGCAACATGATATATCAAAATTACAAGAGCAAGTGCAACAAATTTAGCTCTCGCAAAGAGCAACAAAAAATGAAATGGAAGTTAATATGGATGGTTTGAAGAAAGGTGTGGAAGCTAAGATGGATGGTTTGAAGAAATGCGTGGAATATAAGATGGATGGTTTGAAGAATGGCATGGAAGACATGGAAGAAAAAATGAAAGACAACATGGAATATTTTAAGAATGATCTAAAAGCAGACATGGAAGGTTTGAAGGAAGGTTTAACAAAATTTATACAATAAATTATTCCTAATGGAGAAAAGATAGTAGAGGAAACTCACGATGAGAACAATAAATGATTTAATAAACTCTAATGTTGGATTGAAGACACACCATATTGCAAAGATCGATATGAGGAAGTTTGATGGCACGGATCCCGTAACATGGATACTACAGATGGAGTAATATTTTGATCTCAATAATATACAAAACACACAAAAGGTACGCATTGCAACTTTATATTTAGAAACAAATAAATTTGTATGGTATCGATGGATTTGCTCCCATAAAAAAATTGTCACTTTGTCAATTTTTCTGGAGGAAATGATAGCACAATATGAGGATACAAAGAGCAAGTTACACCTTCTTTAGCCAATTGATTAATCTCAAACAAAAGGGGTCAATGGTGGAGCACATTAAAGACTTCAAAAAATTGAATATAAGGGTAGCTGATATTCTAGAGGAACACAAGATTGATGTCTTCACAATGACTTTAAAGGATAACATGCACAAGAGGTTCACCTTTGGGAACCTGATTCATTGGAGAAGGTATTTTGGTTGGAAAAAAATTTGAATGTAAAATTATGGCGACAAGGAAGGCTACTACTCACATCTATAAAGATGGAAGTGTTGCTACTCCTAGACTTCCACAAATTACAAGGTTGCCATCACAACAATTGGAAGAAAAAAGAGCAAAAGGGATTTGCTATAGTTGTGATATAAAATACACTAAAGGTCATAAGTGTGCTGAGAAGAAATTATTTTTGATAGATTGTGAAGAGGAGGAAGAAAATGAACAAGAAACTTCAAAAGAAGAGGATATACACCAGGAACTAACCCTAGAGAAGAAGAAATGAGTTTGACCATATCATGCAATGCATTGGCAGGAATTACCACTCCTAAAAATCTCAAGATAGGACATATCAAGAAGAAAAAGGTAGTAATGTTGATGGATTCAGGTAATACCCATAATTTTATTCATTGTAAGGTAGCCAAGTAATTGAATTGCTTCCTATACCCAACACTAGAGTGTCAAGTGATGGTTACAAATGGAGGAACTATAAATTGGTCTGGAAAATGCCATAATATCAAGCTAACCATGGGGTAATATGTATTGAATAGTCCAATGCTTTCCATTCCAATGGGAGGTGTTGATGTTGTACTAGGAGTACAATGGTTACAATATTTTGGGACGATAACTTTTAATTTTCAAGAACTTTTCTTGAATTTTTTTTCGGAAGGAAAGGAAGTTGAATTACGGGGTATCACAGGGAAGCCGGGAAAGATAATAAGCTCTAATGTCATGAAAAATATTCTGAAGAAAGAAAAAAAAAGCGTAAATGCACAATTATGCTCACTATAAGTTCCAACATCAAAATCATCTATTTCTCCAGATCTCCAAAAATTCTTGGACAATCATTCCAAGGTGTTTGAAACTCCCAAAGGACTCCCACCTATTTTTGATCATGATCATGTTATTCATTTGATTCCAAAAAGTGTTCCTCCAAACATTAGGCCTTACATATATCCTTATGTCCAAAAGAGAGAAATTGAACGTATGATTGCAGAAATGTTAGTGGCTGGTATAATTCAACCTAGTCAAAGTTCTTTCTCTGCTCCAGTAGTATTGGTGCACAAGAAGGATGGATCATGGTGCATGCGTCCGAATTATAGGGAGCTCAATAAACTCAATATTAAAGATAAATTTCCCATTCCCGTGATTGATGAATTATTGGATGAATTACATGGAGAAATTTATTTTACCAAGTTGGATATTTGTTCAGGATATCATTAAATTAGAATGAAGAATTAAGATATTCTGAAAACAACATTTCAAAATCATGAGGGTCATTATGAATTTTTGATCATGCCTTTTGGCCTTAGCAATGCACCTTCTACATTTCAAGGGTTGATGAATTCCATTTTCAAACCCTTAGAAAATTTTTGTTAGTGTTTTTTGATGATATACTAATCTACAATAGGTCTTGGAAGGATCATGTTCAACATGTTGACAAGGTTCTCAAACTATTGGAGGAGAAACAATTATATGCAAAAAACTCCAAATGTTTTTTTGGAGTACAAGAGGTGGAATATTTGGGTCATATTGTATCTCAGGAGGGTGTTAAGGTAGACCCTAAAAAAATTAAAGCCATTAAGGAATGGAAAGTCCCCACAACCATAATGTAGTTGTGAGGATTTCTCGGGTTATGTAATATTCCTAAATTAGCGCACAACTAATTGGAATATTAAATTTTGATTTTTCTCTTAGATAGAGGAATAAGAGGGTAGGGAGACCCATAAATCTCCCGAGTAGGAATAAAAGACACTCCTAGTGTGAATGGAGGTCATATAAAAGCCGAATTGAAGACCCTTAGGTGTGAAAAGGGAGTAGATCATGAAGACTTGGTCAACTTTGACCAAATAAAACAATGTTGTTATGGAGGAGTGGCATTAATGGTGGGACAACATAATTTTGGAGGGAGATTGATTGCATGATGATGGAAACCCTAATGAGTGGGACACAAGGTGAGAAGGCTCACATTGTTTATAAGGAAGAGGATGGTAGCCATATGGGGTATGTTGTGATTATTATTTTGATATGTCTGTTTAGACTTTTGCTCTCTTCAGCTGTTTAGCTAAGATTGTTGGTGCTGTTTAGCACAGGGTGTTCCCGGTTGGGAATCCCACCTATTTCCTTGAAAGGATTCTTGGGAGAGTATTTATCCATAATTTCCACATATCCAGCATTCTGGGCAAGCTTCAGTCTTCAGCTACATCACAGTTTCTGTTCAGATTTGTGTTGTGTTGCAAGTTGTTGCAGTGGAGGGTTGATAAACCCACTTTCTGAGCTAGTTTTTCATAGGAGGAAGGATTCCTTCTCTTGGGAGATCAGAAAGGAGGGTTCTTGAGCGTATTTCAGATCTTTGGCACTAGGCAAACCTATGCCGATCATTCCCAACGCAGTTTCATTTGGGAATTGCGTTATTTTGGAGGGCAGTTTCAGAGAAGGATCTATTGGCTCTTTTAGAGTGTTTTCATGTAGGTGAAGGGTTCAGCCTTTCATTGGAGGATACCATTGAGGATATCTACAAAATATCTATATTATCTCAGCCTTCTATTATCATGAGGTTCAGTTTGCAGTGAATCTTTAGTCCTAGGGCTGTAGATCACCATTTGTATTTGGGTGTATTTCCGGAAACCCTTCCCGGGTTCTCTTGGAAAGGCGTCTAGGAGGCTAGATCTTCACTCATAGAATTATTTGAGCTATATAAAAACATATCTACATTGATATATCCTTATGCAATAGTTTATTCCGTAGAACTGCGTTGTCTTAGCTCAAGGGAATTTGTATGGCAACTATTTCTCATATAATGGCATATTTTTCTTATAGAGGCTAGTTTTGTATTGCTTGAGTGACTTGATCCTCAAGATATTGTGCCTATTATTTGCTGATATGTTTAATAATATGGCTGTAAATTTGTCACATATCATTTTGTGTTTATTTATTCACTATTCTTTCCATTATTGTGTTCATGTATTGCTACTTCCCCACTATCAAGAGAGTAAGGATAAGAAGAAAGAGATTAGGATGATGGAGAGAATGAGTTTTATCTCATCTCTTTTCATATCTAATAAGGACCTCACCAAGGAGGTGAAGCAAAGGAAAATGGAGAAAGGGAGTGAAACCACACTAGGGTTTCAAGATGAGGGAGGTCCATGTACTTCCTATTAGCAAAAAGAAGATCCGGTATTGCATAGAACTCCAAAGAAACATGCTATGCCCTTTTCTTTTGAAGAAAAGAGGCATGAAGATGGAGAACACTTATATCCTAAGATTCTAAGTGAGTATCCTGTAGAATATAAGTCTCAACCTAGAGATTTCAAGGAAAATCTAACTCTCCCACAGTTCATTCAGCTCAAAGAAGAAAGGAGACCTTGCAGCAATAGAAGAAAAGAGGACAATAGATTTCTATTGTCTACCTTTGATGGGTCATCCACATGCACATCAAGGGCTTGGAGAATGAATTTGGATGCATTTTTCCTGCTACATCAAGTAGTAGAGAAAGAAGTTGTTGATACTGCAGCGCTGCACCTTGAGGGTGAAGCAAAAATTTGGTGGTTCAACCATTTGAGTCATGAAAAAGTGACTTCATATGCAGATTTTACTCAAAGGTTGATCAAGAAGTTTGACAAGAAGAAATCAGATGGGAAGAGGCCTTTACCACCACTTACTGTAGGAGCACTTGCATCAGGAGAAATAACCCTTGCATCTTTGCAAAGTGGTCTTGATCTCTTGACATATAGAGTCCCATGCACTATTCTAGAGATGCATGAGGAGGAGGAGACTTGTACTAGCACTGATGCAACCATAGAAGGGAAACCATCATCATCAGTAGTTGGGGAAGTCATCACATTGGAAGGAGGAACCCTTGTAGCAATACAATATGTTCCCAAGCTTTACCAAGGTATGCATATGTTTCCACTTTCAGCACATCATATGGAGGATTATGGGAATGTACCATAGCATGACCTAGGATCAAGGTACATTGCTGATTTGGAGTAGAAAACTATCACTGCATTGAGCAGCCTTGATTTATTCAAGGAGGAGATATACAATCATCCTAGTGTATCATTTTTGAGCTGCACACAACTCTTGGGGTTGGAGTGTAGATTCTTAGAGGATGGGATGAGCATTGTCCTGAACCGTGCAATGTAGAACTATGTGTTTAGAACTGAGCATGATCTTGAGACAAAAAATGCAACATTATGGAGATCAATAAAGATTTCATTGAGCAGTAGTGATGAGTTGGGGGTTGAATCATTATTGGGGAATTTCAATGACCTTTCTACATGCATAGCAGAGGATAGGCATATGGTTGGTGAGAGACATATTATCTTCCATTATTATGATGGATCTTTCTTGATGAACATTTCATTGCTGAATGAGAAGATTTTTCCTTCAGTATATTTGGATCCTTATGGGATCAACTTGGTCATTAAGGAGTGGACTTTATTTGGAGATCTCCAGGAGATTGCATTTCAACACCCCATGAAATGCAAAGATAGAAATCTGATTTGGGAGGATGGTATTCTCCATTGGAGGGATGCCACTTTTGGAAATGATGATAGCCAATCACCATTGATTGGATGGGTGATGTTGATGAGCAAGAGGCTGGGAAGCCACTTGCAGATCTATGACACAGGGCAGTAGGAGGCAAGGCTACGTTGGTTACTCTTGAAAGAGTTTGGTAATCATATGACACATTCTATTTCAAAGAGTAGGTTGGTGGATGGACCTTGGCATGACACTTGCATCATATTGCAGCAAGGAGTTTTGATGTATTGGGGTGATGTGATATATTTCATATCAACTATCATGTTGTTGCTCCATAGTTTGGATGATGATGATGTGGGGAGGAAACAAGAGTTGTTGTTGCTTTGGAAACTCTTGTGAGAGTATGGGCTGATTTTATCCCATGGTTTGCATGATGTTGAAAGCGTAGGTGATGGCACTATCATGGTGCAAAGGGGCTACTCCTTAGCCTTGGAGGATCAGGAGGTACTTCCACTTTGGAAGGAATCTCCCATATATAGCAGCATTATGATTGATAACTTTGGCATATGGCATGTCAAAGAATGGAGTCATGGAGTGGCAAGAGCCTTATCACTAAGGCCAACAATGCTGTCACTTGGGAGCTTGGATTTGTTGAGGGAGTGTCCCCAGGATCACTTCACATATGATGCACTTGATGGGAAAGTAGGAGATGAGATTGATGGAGTAGTGGGTGGAGACATCTATTACCATGATATGATCTTCTTGACTTGGATTTCCAAGAAGGAGAAGAAATATCTTCATACAATACATAGTACATTCCTCTTCGTGGGAGTATATCATACTACTATGGATTGATCATTCATGGATCTTATTATTAGCCTACTCTTAGTACATGGTAATAATTGTGTTTTTGCACTTATTGATTATCTAACACAGTATTTTCATTGTCTTACCATCTATATAAAATGCATTGCTCCACAAGAGGGCAAACCTCTATTTGGGACCAATATCTATGATGGAGGGAGCTATTTCTTGTATGGATTTAGGCAAGTGTTGTACTATTTCCTATATGCTCAGTTGATATACAATTCCATTTACTATTTACTAGTATATGTGATAACATGCACAACTAGCAATTTGCTAGGAGACAACTTGCCATATTATTTTCTGAAACATCAGTTAGAAAAACTGCTGTGTAACTACTTGAGAGACTATTGGTACTTTCCAGCACTATGTGAAACCTTTCGTATCACTCTCATTTGGATTCCATATGATGATAATGTCATATTCATTTTATATGGGATGATCTAGGTAAGAACCAAAGAGTGGGTCTTTGAGGATCCAATTGCCTTGTTGCTTCATGAAGGCAACATTATTGTAGCCCAAATTCAGCAGCAGCTCTACACTTATCATAAATGGAGAGAGAGATAGCGTGGGAGGGACAATTTGATCCATCATGTTCAACTATGCAACCCACCTTCTTTGTAGGAGACTAAGGTGGAGGAATTTTTTCATGAGTTGCTATGTTGGAGGGTGACTCACGTTTTGTGGATGATAGCTTGGGGATGGAGGCTTCACATGGGAATGAAAGTTCCCAATATATTTCAGATTCCATGCCTCAAGAAGGCCTCTAGAACACACATAATTGCTTCCTTGTATATTCCACTTGTTCATGATGAGAGCCACTTGGATTTTTCACCATAGGCATACTTATACACTTGGGAGGATCAACTTGGAAACTTATTGATGAGGAACATCTTGTTCATTGGAGGAACTTATCACATGAAGATGATACAGGAGGAAGAGGAGAGGCTCTTCAGTTATATCCTTACATTTTCTTGAGGACAAGCAACATTTGGGAGGGGAGGACTGTAATATTCCTAAATTAGCACACAGCTAATTGGAATATTAAATTTTGATTTTTCTCTTAGATAGAGGAATAAGAGGGTAAGGAGACCCATAAATCTTCTTAGTAGGAATAAAATACACTCTTAGTGTGAATGGAGGTCATCTAAAATCCGGATTGAAGACCCTTAGGTGTGAAAAGGGACTGGATCATGAAGACTGGGTCAACTTTGATCAAATCAAACAACGTTGTTATGGAGGAGTGGCATTAATGGTGGGACAACACATTTTTGGAGGGAGATTGATTGCGTGATGATGGAAACCCTAATGAGTGGGACAAAAGGTGAGAAGGCTCACATTTTTTATAAGGAAGAGGATGGAAAACATATGGGGTATGTTATGATTATTATTTTGATATGTCTGTTTAGACTTTTGCTCTCTTCAGTTGTTTAGCTAAGATTGCTGGTGCTGTTTAGCACAGGGTGTTCCACATATCTAACATTCTGGCCAAGCTTCAGTCTTCAACTACAGTGCAGTTTCTATTCATATTTGTGTTGTGTTGCAGGGTGTTGCAGTGGAGGGTTGATAAACCCACTTTCCGAGCTATTTTTTCATAGGAGGAAGGATTCTTCTCTTGGGAGATCAGAAAGGAGGGTTCTTGATAATACTTCAGATATTTGGCACTAGGCCAACCTATCCCCATCATTCACAGTGTAGTTTCAGTTAGCAATTACGTTATTTTGGAGGGCAGTTTCAGAGAAGGATCTATTGGCTCTTTTAGGGTGTTTTCCTATAGGTGAAGGGTTCAACCTTTCATTGGAGGATAACCTTGAGGAGATATACATAAGATATATATTATTTCAGAATTCTATTCTCATGAGCTTCAGTTTGCAGTGACTCTTCAGTCCTAGGGTTGTAGATCACCATTTGTATTTGGATGTATTTCCGGAAACCCTTCCCGGGTTCTCTTGGAAAGGTGTCTAGGAGGCTAGATCTTCACTCCTAGAATTATTTGAGCTATATAACAGTATATCTACATTAATATATCCTAATGAGACATTTTATGCCCTAAAATTGCGTTGTCTTAGGTCAAGGGCATTTTTATGGCAACTATTTCTCATATAATGGCATATTTTGCTTATAGAGGCTTGTTTTGTATTGCTTGAGTGACTTGATCCTCAAGATATTGTGCCTATTATTTGCTTATATTTTTAATAATATGGCTATAC
The DNA here is from genome assembly GCA_034641835.2 of Pinus albicaulis. Lineage (NCBI taxonomy): Eukaryota > Viridiplantae > Streptophyta > Pinopsida > Pinales > Pinaceae > Pinus > Pinus albicaulis. Next base: position 1,108,567,806 of record CM076583.1, on the reverse strand, counting down.
ATTTGTCACATATAATTGTGTGTTGATTTATTCACTGTTCTTTCCATTATTGTGTTCATGTATTACTGCTTCCCCATTTGGGAATATTACAGGTTAACAGGGTATTATCGCAAGTTTGTTAAGAATTATGGGAGAATAATAACACCTCAAACAAAATTATTGAAGAAAGATGCATTTTCATGGAATCCTGAAGCAACTAAGGCCTTTGAACATCTTAAAGAGGCAATGTGCCTAGCACCAGTCTTACCTATGCCAGACTTCACAAAAACCTTTATTGTGGAATGTGATGCCTCAAGAAATGGAATTGGTGCTGTTTTAATGCAAGAAGGAATACCCATTTCTTTTGAAAGTCATCTAATAAAAGTAAAGTATTTAAAAAAATCTATTTATGAGAAGGAAATGTTGGCAATACTACATGCACTAAAGAAATGGTGACCTTACCTAATGGGAAGACACTTCAAGGTAAAAACTTATCATGATAGTCTGAAATACTTTTTGGAACAAAGAATATCTTTAGAAGAGTAGAAAAAATGGGTCATAAAGATGATGGGTTATGAATTTTAAATCATCTACAAAAAATGGAAGCTAAACATTATTGCAGATGCACTCTCAAGAAAGGATGAAGAGGTGGAAGCATTGCTTTGTGACATTTCTATTATCCAGCCAGATTGGATAACCGAAGCAAGGGATGAATGGAAGAATGACGAAGAAGTGTGGATACTCATTCAAAAGTTGCAGCAAGATCCTAGTACATCTGAAACATTTAATTGGAAAAATTATTCTTTATGGTACAAAGATCACTTATATCTTTGTCAGAATTCCAAACTAAAAAAAAATATTCTTTTGGAATTGCACACCTATCCCTTAGGAGGGAACTCAAGATTTTTAAAAACTTATCACACGGTGAAGATTTTTTTTTTTGGGATGGCCTTATATGTGAGATTCAAAAGTTTGTGGAGGAATGTTTGGTTTTCCAGCAAAATAAAGTTGAGACAATTAAGACCCCGGGTCTTCTAAAACCTTTATCCATTCCAAGTCAATGTTGGGAGGAGGTTTCAATGGATTTTATTATAGGTTTACCTAAGTTCGAAGGAAAGAGTGTCATCATGGTGGTAGTTGATAGAATTACCAAGTATGCACACTTTTGTGCATTATCTCATCCATTTAAAGCAAGTACAATTGCTACTGCATTTATGGAGACAATTCAAAAGCTACATGGGAACCCAAAGATTATTGTAAGCGACAGAGATCCCAGTTTTACTGGAAATTTTTGGATGGAACTATTTTCTTGTTTGGGTACTCAACTAGCTCATAGTTCATCTTATCATCTTCAATTCGATGGGAAAACCGAGATAGTGAACAGATGTCTGGAAGGATATCTTTGTTGTTTTGTATTTGATAAAAAAACACAATGGGTCAAGTGGTTACCTCGGGCTGAATGGTGGTATAACACTTCCTTTTATGCTGTATAAAAAATGACCCCATTTATGGCACTTAATGGATATCATCCACCATCCATCACATCATCTTTAAGAGAAAATTCTAAGGTTCAAGCAGTGGAAGATCACATCGAGCATTAACAACAAGTTCTCAAACTCTTAAAGGATAACCTGAATTTGGCACAAAATCGAATGAAACAACAAGCATATCAACATCGCAGCGAGAGAAGTTTTGATGTAGGGGACTAGGTATTTTTACGCCTACAACCATAGAAACAAATGTTCCTCAAGCAAGCTAAGAAGGATAATAAATTATCACAAAAGTACTATTGTCCTTACAAGGTGTTGCAAAATATTGGTACTATGGTAGTACAAATTGGAGCTTCCTGCTTCATCTCAAGTGTAACCAGTTTTCCATGTTTCATTCTTAAATAAGGTTATAGGTGACAAAATTCCAGTTCAAAAAATATTTCCAGAACTTGATGATGAAGGAAAAATCATATTGGAACCTGAAGTAGTCAAAAAAACAAGAACTTGACAACTACGAAATCGATCAATTTCAAAGTATCTCATCAAGTGGAAGAAATTACCCACTGAATATTCCACATGGGAGGATGGTAATTTTATACAGAAGCATCCAAATCTACTCAAGCATTGAGGAAGACACTTTTTTGAAGGGGAGGGGCATGTTAGGTCCCTATATTACTAGAGAAGTCCCTTATTATTGTAAGTGTAGCCACCTTATTGTTATTTTTTTATGCTTGTAGCCCCCATATTGTTATTATTGTGCCCCATAAAAAGCCACTATTGTTATTTTTGTGCCCTTACATTATTATTGTTAGGTCGAATAGGATTATATTGTGACCCCATGAACTCCTATATATAGAAATGAGGTTTTTTCATTAATATCATCCAAGAATTGTTCATTTATGTAATGTAAAGGAGGTTGCCCCATCGAAGTGGCTGATTTCTAAGGCATTGATCTCTCTTTTCTTCTATTTTGGGAGCTGGTTTCATAACATTTGACAAGTCCTTCAAACCACGTGACAACACAAACTATGTGCCAACTTGGAGAAATGCACCTTTGACATGAAACGAGTCTAATATATAGGTAACATCATTGATGAGAAAGACATGCATGTGGATCTAGCTAAGATCCAAGTCATTTTGGATTTTTCAGCCTTGACCGCTCTAACAGAGCTTCACAGCTTTTTCGGCCTTGGGAATTTTTTCGGAGGTTCATGTTGGGGTTCTTTCATATCACTTGGCCTTTGAGTAAATTTGTCAAGGGTGAAGCGAAAGAAAATAATTTTTTTTCCTAGTCCCAACAGAAGGAGTTTGTTGAGTTAAAACACCACCTTTGCTATGCACCAATACTCACATTGTCATGCTGTTAGGTCCCTATATTACTAGTATAGTCCCTTATTGTTATTAGTGCAATCCCCTTATTATTATTATTGTACCCTTGTAACCCCCATTTTGTTATTATTGTTCCCTTAAATTATTATTGTTAGGTCGGCTAGGATTACATTGTGACCCACTAGGATTACATTATGGCCACATGGACTCCTATATATAGAAGGGAGGTTTTGTAAATTGTATCATCCAATATTTTTTCATTTATGTAATGTATTGGAGGTTTCCCCCTCGAAGTGGCTTATTTCTAAGGCGTTGATATCTCTTTTCTTCTATTTTTGGAGCTGGTTACACAACATTTGGTATAAGAGCTTTGGATTCTAGGGTTTCGCTGCTCCAAACAGGTCATCGTGGCATTTTCGCTATAATTTTTTTTCTACGAAACCTCAAAAGCTTAAATTTTTAGGGTACGAAGCCGAAATCTTAAGGAACGTCGTCAAAAAATTTCAAAGCTTGGTTCACAATATTTTTGGAGATATGATCTGTGGAAGTCAGGTCTTTTTTCAGGCTCTTAAACAGGTCATCATGAAATTTGCGCTATAACTTTTTTTCTACGAAGTCTCAGAAGATGAAATTTTTAGGGTGCAAATCCAACACCCTAAGGAAAATCTTCAAAACATTTTAGAGCTTGGTTCGCCATATTTTCGGAGATATGATCTGTGGAAGGTAGTGATTTTTCAGGCTCTTGAATTTCATCTCAAAGAGGTGATCGTGGGAAAATCTTCATAACTATCTCTCTGAGCATCGGATTGGAGTGACGTAAAAAGTGGTCACAAGTACACGAACTCTAGTTTCGTGGCTATAAATTTCAGATCCGAAGGATGAAACAGTGACACGTGGCAAGTCGTACAAGTTCTCTCTACTGAACCAGTCCATAATTAGGTCATTGTGGGAGATTGGACACAACTTTGTCTTGGAGATTCCAAATCAGGTCAGACTTGTGGCATTCAAAAGATAATTTAGAGGGATACGTTGATACTGAAATTCAAATATTGAAGTGCTGCAATCACATAGATAATCCAATTTAAAGATCGAGCTCCTCAAAAGCAAGAAAAAGGTGTGTATTTTTTTTCCGAATTGCATAAGTCTTGAATTGATTTCAAGGGCATATTGTAGAATAGATATCAGTATTGGGTTCTAAAATATGCCCCGTAAAAATAATTCAACACCCATTAAGCCTTCAGAAGGCTCTACTATGACTCATGAAGATGAAGAATTGCAACATGATCTGTCAAAATTACAAGAGCAAGTGCACCAAATTTTGCTCTCGCAAAGAGCAGCAAAAAATGAAATGGAAGTTTTGAAGAAAGGCGTGGAAGAAAAGATGGATGGTGTGAAGAATAATATGGATGGTTTGAAGAAAGGCGTGGAATCTAAGATAGATGGCATGGAGGTTGGCATGGAATCTAAGATGGATGACATGGAAGCTAAGATCGATGAGAAAATGGAAAACATGAAGAATGTTATGGAAGGTTTGACAAAGTTGATACAAGAAATGTTTCCTAATGGTGAAAAGATAGTAGAAGAACCTCATGATGAGAACAAAATAAATGTTGATCGTGATTTCATAAACTCTAATGTTGGCGGGAAGAACCACCATATTCCAAAAATGGATATAAGGAAGTTTGATGGAAAGGATCCTGTAACATGGATACTACAAATGGAGCAATATTTTGATCTCCATAATGTGCAAAACACACAAAAGGTACGCATTGCAACTTTACATTTAGAACAAAATACATTTATATGGTATTGATGGCTTTGCTCCGGTAAAAAAATTGTCACTTGGTCAATTTTTACGGAGGAAATGATAGCACATTATGAGGATACAAAGAGCAACACCTTCTTTAGCCAATTGATAAATCTCAAACAAAAGGGTTTAGTGGGGCAGCACATTGAGGACTTTAAAAAATTGAATATAAGGGTAACTGATATTCCAGAGGAACACAGGATTGATCTCTTCATAGGCACTTTAAAGGATAACATCCAACATGAAGTTCGCATTTTGGAACCGGATTCATTGGAGAAGGCATTCAGGTTGGCAAGAAAAGTTGAATGTAAAATAATGGCAACAAGGAAGCCTACCACTCAATTCTATAAAGAAGGAAGTGTTTCTATGCCTAGATTTCCACAACCTACAAGGTTGACACCACAACAATTGGAAGAAAAAAGAGCAAAAAGGGCTTTGCTACAGTTGTGATAGCAAATACACTAAAGGTCATAAGTGTGCTGAGAAGAAATTATTTTACATAGATTGTGAAGAGGAAGAAGAAAATGAACAAGAAGAGGATATACACCAGGAACCAGCCCTAGAAGAGGAAGAAATGAATCCGACTATATCGTGTAATGCACTGGCAGGAATTACCACTCCTCAAACTCTCAAGATAGAAGGACATATCAAGAAGAAAAAGGTAATAGTGTTGATTGATTCAGGTAGCACCCATAAATTTATTCATTGTAAGGTAGCCAAGGAATTAAATTGTTTCCTATACCTAGCACCAGAATGTCAAGTGATGGTTGCAAATGGAGGAACTATAAATTGCTCTGGAAAATGCCATAATATCAAGCTAACCATGGGGGAATATGTATTGACTAGTCCAATGATTTCCATTCCTATGGGAGGTGCTGATGTTGTACTAGGAGTACAATGGTTACAATCTTTGGGGATGATAGCTTTTAATTTTCAAGAACTTTTCTTGAAATTTTTTTCAGAAGGAAAGGAAGTCGAATTACGGGGTATTGCGGGGAAGCCGGGAAAGATAATAAGCTCTAATGTCATGACAAAGCTTCTAAAGAAAGAAAAATGAGGAGTAATTGCACAATTATGCTCATTAGAAGTTCCAACATCAAAATCATCTATTTCTGTAGATCTCCAACAAGTCTTGGAAAATCATTCCAAGGTGTTTGAAACTCCCAAAGGACTCCCACCTAGTCGTGATCATGATCATGCTATTCATTTGATTCCAGGAAGTGTTCCTCCAAACATCAGGCCTTATAGATATCCTTACTTCCAAAAGAGCGAAATTGAACGTATGATTGCAGAAATGTTAGAGGCGGGTATAATTCAACCCAGTCAAAGTTCTTTCTCTGCTCCTGTAGTATTGGTACACAAGAAGGATGGATCATAGCGAATGTGTCCAGATTATAGGGAGCTCAATAAGCTCACCATTAAAGACAAATTTCCCATTCCTGTGATTGATGAATTATTGGATGAATTACATGGAGCAACTTATTTTACCAAGTTGGATCTTCGTTCAGGATATCATCAAATTAGAATGAAGACTGAAGATATTCCAAAAACAGCATTTCGAACTCATGAGGGTCATTATGAATTTTTGGTCATGCCTTTTGGCCTTACCAATGCACCTTCTACATTTCAGGGGTTGATGAATTCCATTTTCAAACCCTTCCTTAGAAAATTTGTGCTAGTAATTTTTGATGATATACTAATCTACAGCAGGTCTTGGAAGGATCATGTTGAACATGTTGACAGGGTGCTCAAACTATTGCAGGAGAAAAAATTATATGCAAAAACATCCAAATGCTTCTTTGGAGTACAAGAGGTGGAATATCTGGGTCATATTGTATCTCACGAGGGTGTTAAAGTAGACCCTAACAAAATTAAAGCCATTAAGGAATGGAAAGTCCCCACAACCATAAACCAGTTGCGAGGATTTCTCGGGTTAACAGGGTATTATCGCAAGTTTTGTTAAGAATTATGGAAGAATAGCAGCACCTCTAACAACATTATTGAAGAAAGATGTATTTTCATGGAATCCTGAAGCAACTAAGGCCTTTGAACATCTTAAAGAGGAAATGTGCCTAGCACCGGTCTTAGCTACACCAGACTTCACAAAAACCTTTATTGTGGAATGTGATGCCTCAGGAAATGGAATTGGTGCAGTTTTAATGCAGGAAGGAAGACCCATTGCTTTTGAAAGTCGTCCAATCAAAGGAAAGTATTTACAGAAACCTATTTATGAGAAGGAAATGTTAGCAATACCGCATGCACTAAAGAAATGGTGAACTTACCTAATGGGAAGACACTTCAAGGTAAAAACTGATCATGATAGTCTTAAACACTTTTTGGAACAAAGACTATCTTCAGAAGAGCGACAAAAATGGGTCACAAAGATGTTGGGTTATGACTTTGAAATAATCTACAAAAAAGGAAAGCTTAATGTTGTTGCAGATGCACTCTCAAGAAAGAATGAAGAGGTGGAAGCATTGCTTTGTGCCATTTCTATTATCCAACCAGATTAGATAACCAAAGCAAGAGATGAATGGAAGAAGGAAAAATATGTATGGGCACTCATTCAAAAGTTGCAGAAATATCCTAGTACATCTAATACATTTAGTTGGAAAAATGATTCCTTATGGTACAAAGATTGCTTATATCTTTGTAAGAATTCCCAACTAAAACAAAAGATTCTTCTGGAATTGCACACTTCTCCTTTAGGAGGACACTCAGGATTTTTAAAAACTTACCACAGGGTGAAGAAGAATTTTTTTGGGATGGCCTTAAATCTGATATTCAAAAGTTTGTGGCGGAATGTTTGGTTTGCCAGCAGAATAAAGTGGAGACAATTAAGACCCCGGGACTTCTAAAACCTTTATCCATTCCAAGTCAACGTTGGGAGGAGATTTCAATGGATTTTATCACAGGTTTACCTAAGTCCGAAGGAAAGAGTGTCATCATGGTGGTAGTTGATAGACTTACCAAGTATGCACACTTTTGTGCATTATCTCATCCATTTAAAGCAAGTACGGTTGCTACTACATTTATGGATAGAATTCAAAAGCTACATGGAAGCCCAAGGGTTATTGTGAGCGATAGAGATCCCATTTTTACTGGAAATTTTTGGACGGAGTTATTTTCTTGTTTGGGTACTCAATTAGCTCATAGCTCATCTTATCATCCTCAATCGATGGTCAAACTGAGATAGTAAATAAATGTTTGGAAGGATATCTTCGTTGTTTTGTATCTGATAAACAAACACAATGGGTCAAGTGGTTACCTCTCGCTGAATGGTGGTATAACACTTCCTTCCATACTGCAGCCAAAATGACCCCATTTATGGCACTTTATGGATATCATCCACCATCGATCACATCATCTTTAAGGGAAAATTCAAAGGTTCAAGCAGTGGAAGATCACATCGAGCATCAGCAAGAAGTTCTCCAACTCTTAAAGGATAACCTGAATTTGGCACAAAATCGAATGAAACAACAGGCAGATCAACATCGCGGCGAGAGAAGTTTTGATATAGGAGATTGGGTATTTTTACGGCTACAACCATATAAACAAATGTCCCTCAAGCAAGCTAAGAAGGATAATAAATTATCGCCAAAGTACTATGGTCCTTACAAAGTGTTGCAAAAGATTGGTACTATGGCATACAAATTGGAGCTTCCTGCTTCTTCGCGAGTACATCCAGTTTTCCATGTTTCATGCTTAAAGAAGGTTATAGGAGAAAATCTTCCAGTTCAAACAATATTGCCAGAACTTGTTGAGGAAGGAAAAATCATATTGGAACCAGAAGCGGTCATGGAAACAAGAACTCGACAACTACGGAATCGATCAATTTCAGAGTATCTCATCAAGTGGAAGAACTTACCCACTGAAGATTCTACATGGGAGGATGAGACTTTTATACAGAAGCACCCAGAGCTACTCAAGCGTTGAGGACAACACTTTTTTGAAGGAGAGGGGCATGTTAGGTCCCTATATTACTAGTATAGTCCCTTATTGTTGTTAGTGTAACCCCCTTATTGTTATTATTGTACCCTTGTAACCCCAATTTTGTTATTATTGTGCCCTTAAATTATTATTGTTAGGTCGGCTAGGATTACATTGTGGCCCCCTAGGATTACATTATGGCCCCATGGACTCCTATATATAGAAAGGAGGTTTTGTAAATTGTATCATCCAAGAATTGTTCATTTATGTAATGTATTGGAGGTTGCCCCCTCGAAGTGGCTTATTTCTAAGGCGTTGATATCTCTTTTCTTCTATTTTTGGCGCTGGTTACACAACACATGCTTACAACAACCATTTGAAATTGTGATAGATGTCTATGACTATGCTATTGGTGCAGTTCTCACCCAACAAGGGTATCCAGTGGCATATCACAGTGAGACACTTTCCGACACAATTCAGAAATACCCCACCTATGATAAGGAGATGTATTCCATCATGAAGGCCGGTCGAAAATGGAGACATTACATTTTAGGGAAGGATATGGTAATCTACATAGTTCACTGAACCCTATAGTTTATACAAACCCAAGGGAAGTTGTATAGCGATCACCATCAGAAGTTGTTCCCATATCTACAACAATTCCATTTGAATATCAAATATAATAAGCGAAACACCAATCATGTTACATATTTCCTTAGTAAGCCACCGGTTGTAGCACTGACCACTATTCTCAACTCTTATGGCCACAAGACCTATGAATGATAGTAATTATATAAAAATGATCCAGATTTTTCCACCACATACTAGATGCTAGTGGATGGCAGGAAATTTCCAGTATTTGACCTCCAGGTTGCATTATTATGCTACTTAGGCCACCTTTGTGTTCATTCAAGCAAGCGTGCAATCTGATTTGGGAGGTACACTACAGCCGGGTTGCAAGACACTTTGATGTGGAGAAAACTGTGGCTGTACTACAAAAGTATTTTTATTGGCCAAATCTCCGAAGTATGTTGGAAAATAAATCATTTATTGTGCCATCACCAAGCCAACTATTAAGAAGCAAGGCTTGTATACTCCTCTGCCCAGTCCTAGCTATGCTTGGGAATCCATCTTCGTGGACTATATGTCTGGAATTTATTCAACCAAGCATGAAAATGACTATGTATTTGTGGTCTTCAACGTATTTTCTAAGATGACCATATTGGCTGCCTACAAGAAGAGTATCACAACATAGGCCACTTCTAGACTCTTCTTTGAATGAGTGTGGGCATATTTTGGGGTCCCGCAGACCATTATATCAGATCATGATAGAAGGTTCATAAGTACATTTTGGTCGATCCTTTGGTCACTGTTAGACACCAAGCTCACCAAGTTGACTACAGTCCACCACCAGATTGATGGGTAGACAAAGGTCATCAACATGATGATTGTGCAAATAATACGCATGTACAAATCTAAGCATCCACATACATGGGATGAGATTCGTACCTATGTGTAACACAACTATAACATGGCTCTCCATAGCTCGACTGACCATAATCCCTTTTAAGTGGGCCTGGTATTTCAACCATTATGTCCCCTTGATGTTGCACCGCCTTTTGCAACTACACAGGAAGAATCTGCCCATGTTCAGTCTAAAGTTGATAAAGCCACCAAGTTTATTGAACACATTTAGCACATATTCCAGTAGGTTCAAGACATCCCGGAGAAAGCTATTTCCAAAAAAATAATGACACGATCAACATTTGGTGCCCCATAAGTTTAAGGTGGGTGAAAAAGTTTGGTTACAAGTGCAGAAAGAGCGCCTCGCTGGAGCCCATCGTAAGCTTCGACCACTCTGATATGGGCCTTACACAATCATCAAGGCTATGGGAGACAATGCTTTCGAGCTTAGTGGTGAGCCTTGGTATTGGACCAAGAGTGCTGCAACTCCCACGGGCCGTGCTACTTTGCTTTATCAACCCGAGGTTCGTACAAACTTGGAGGTGACAGTGCTATATACACAGTAGATGCATTCTGTTCATGTCATCCTCTTCTGATTTACGGAAGGGTGCTATTTCTTAAACTATGATAAAAAATGAAAAGTAAATTTTTGGAAGGAAATGAAAGAAAGGAGACTAACTCAATTTGCAGATAGGAAATGAAAAAAATGAAACTAATTTAATGTGCAGAAAGTAAATGACAGAAAGGAAACTAAATTAAATTGCTGTAAAGAAATGACAGGAAGGAAATTAAACTAAATTGCTGAAAAGAAATGACAGGAATGCAACTAATTTAATTTGTAGAAAACGAAATGACTGAAAAGAAACTAAACTAAGTTGCACCCAGCTAGGCCAATTAACTAAACACACCCTAATTATCCGCTGATCTATTTACCATGATATCATGCTTCTAACGATGGAACTATTCATGGTAAAATAAACTTGACAAAGTGTGGCTTGCAGTTTGGAGGAAAACGGGTTAAAGGTGCTAATGGAGGGTTCAACACATGAATCAAGGCTTAGAGGTGGAAAGAGCGGGTTTAAACTTTATTGAAGCTTTATTGTGGTGCAAAAATGCTTTGGAGTGGAATGATTTAAAAAGTGTGATGTCGGAGTTGCGATGGAGGATGATTACAATCAGCGTTTGGAGCGGTAAAGGTTAACAGGAACAAACTAAAAAGTGCGATTTGCAATGTGCGATGCAACAGATGATGTGGCAGTGGGACCAGTGGCCGATTACAGAGCGATATCGAAATCGGCAGACAGGAGCGGTAAGTGTTAATGAAAAAAATAAAAGGTTGCAAAATACGATTGTTAAAAGGTAAAAAATGTGAAGTGCAAAGTGCGATGGGACAAAAGTTGTGATTTTCGATTTGCAATGCAGTAAAAGTTGCGAAGTGTGAAATTCTATATCGCAGATTGCAATATCACAAATTTTGAGGGGTAGCGGAAGTGTTGTCCAAGAAAAGTTTAGAAGTGCGAATTGTGCTAGGTGACGTTGCAATGGGACCAACGGCAGAGTATGAAGAATATCGCAATTGGCGTCGGGAGTGGTAAGTGTTAAAGGAACTAGATAAAAACTGTGATTTGCGATTTGTGATGCAGATAAAATGATGCAGGAGCATCCAACTGAAAGGCTATAGTTGGAGTTGATTTCTTCTGCTGGACAGAAGAAGAAGTTTTGAATTCTACTTTACTTTGTTTTAAGTTAATTGGGGCTAACACAACCATTGTAATTTGTAGATTAAAAGAATAGTTAAATTAGGATTAGTTAGTTATTTAGTTAATAAACTGTTCTGAAACTGAATGATAGTTTCTCAACCATATGGGGATTTTGGGAAGGCATAAAACCAAACCAAATCCACCATTGTGAGGGTTTGAAATCTGTAGAGAGAAGGAGAGTGTTATTAAAGTGAATCTGGGTGTGTACACAAATAAAGAAAGTATTATTGAATTTTTAATTTAAAGAATAGTTATTTTCTCTACATTATAAATTCAACTAAGTATTGAAATGTGCCAGAGTATTTCCATATCAAATAACTAAGATTGTAGGACCAGTAATACACAAGTAGGACAACCATATCAAATAACCAAAATTGCAGGACCAGAAGTTTACGAGCAGGACCAAGCCATGCTCTGGAGACAAAGAAGCACATGTATATCAAAAATATACTAATAACATATTTTCATTCTGTTCCTTTACTATTTTCATTTAAAAAGTTTGCCAACAAATCCCTAGTCAAAAAAACCTTATTACAATGTTTGTAAACCAAACTTATAAATTCAATAAAGAAATTACTGTAATAGTTTATACAGATAAAGGAAAGTGCTGAAGAGTTAAATACTACATAACACAACAACTACAAGCCTCAAAATCCCTTTGAGGGTTTGTAAGATTCCTAGCCGACAACAAAACAAAAACAAAATACATTGGAAGGGTCCTACCCTGTTTCACCAGGGAGAAACCGGACCACGAGGACAACAGAAGATAGCCCAGGTTAGCACTTGAAACCACATCAACACACAGAAGATACATAAAAAAAAGATAGTAAGTGAAAAATAGAAATCACAGAAGAATTGAGAAGCTGTGTGACAAGTTGGCTTACCTGAAGAGCTGGAGACCAGTAGAGAGGTAGTGTGACCGAGAAAGGAAGGATCATTTTCGTAGGACCACCGCGGGAAAAAATTTCTAGCAGAACTCATTAACCAAGGTACAAAAGGGTCAACAAGGTAACGAAGAAACCAAATACTGAAACCAAAACGAAGAGCTTATCTGTGTTGCAGAGGTCGAATCGTCTTGTGGAAGAAGCCAACACCTGCCGAATGCATAAAGAACAATTTTTAAATTTATGAAGATGGCAAGAGAGGACTAAGAAGAAACAAACATGAATAAAAAACCCCAAAAAATTACCAAAAAAATACAGTTGGTGACTACACCAGTTTGCGAAGGCGACCGTAGCAGGGTTGGAAGCCTTTTCATAAATCACCGAGAGCGTGAAGTTCGCAGGCCAAAACAGGGTTGAAGTCCCTTCAATCTCTCGGAGGACTGTGGAAGTTTGCAGGTGGTGGCAAGGTTGAAACCCTTGCCCAATCTCCCTCTCCAAAAAACAATCACGACGAAATGATGAAATGAGGGATGAACCCTAATTTTATGACATTTTAGCATGTGGTGTTAAAAATTTGGTCAAGACCCCCGGTTGCATGGGCTAAGAGGAATTGTAAAGGATCTGATTTGATTTTATTACATTATTAAATAAAATTTCGCATTAAGAGGCATTGGTTATAGTTTTAAAAAGTGTCAATTCAATTCATTATTTCTGTGTCCGCACCAATTGTGGATCAGAGCAAATATTTCTTCCTAAGTGGAGATGGAAGTAGGAAGAAGAGGTCGGGGAAGAGTTGCAAAGGGAGCAGTAGATGAAGGATTGCGTGAAGAAATTAGAATGCTATCAACACGTTTGGAAACAGTGGAAGAAGGAAGGCGTAAGGGTCCTGAAGGTGGGGATGACAATGATGCTGAGACAATGGCACTAATAGATCGGTCAAAGGATGAGACACCATAAATCAAACTACTAAAATCAGTTTTGATGGCTAGCAGCAAGCCAAGACCAGAGATTTCCAATTATGATGGCAGTTTATCCATAGAAGCATTGTTAGACTGAATAAGCGATTTAGATAAATACTTCGAGTATGAGGAAGTTAGTGAGGATAGGAAAATAAGGTTTGTTGTCACTAAGTTGAAAGGACACACAACATTGTGGTGGGAAAATGTGTAGGCAGAAAGGAGAATATTGAACAAGCCTTTGATCAAGATATGGGACAGGATTATTGCAAAGATGAAAAGCGAGTTCCTGCCTAAAAATTACCAAATTACTCTTTACAGAAAAGTACAAAATCTGAGACAGAGAATGATGACTGTAAAGGAGTACACATAAGAGTTATATAAAGTGAACTTGAGGGTTGGGTATGTTGAAGATACCCCTGAGAAGAGAACAAGATTTGTGAATGGTTTACGGATGGAAACCTTAGATGAGATCAATATTATTTCCCCTAAAAATATAGAGGAGGCATATCAATGTGCTTTGAAGGTGGAAGAAAATATTACTAGGAAGTAGAATTCATAGAGAGGAAGTGGTTCCGGTAGATGAAGAGGATTTTCCTTTGGCAGAGGTAGAACTGCCAACAGTAATGAAGAGGGTAGCAGTTCGAAGACTTCGGGACAGACTGAGAGAGAAGGTAGCACCAGAGGCGGAAGGCCATACCAGCGAGGAAGAGGTAATGGCAGAGGCATAGGAAATGCCTATCAGTGTTACAAGTGTCACAAATGGGGGCACAAGTCTTTTGAATGTCCTGAAAATGAGTAAGCTAGACAGAGGGGAGAGTATGTTGCTCAAATTGATGTAGCAGAGGCATCGCCACAAGAGGTGGAGAATGTGCCTGAAACAGGAGAGACCTTGGTGTTGAACAAGGTTTTACTAAAACCAGCTAAGGAGATGGCTGACCTGACACATAGGAAAGCATTGTTCTGGATTGTGTGCAAGTCGCATGGAAAATGCTGCAAATTGATTATAGATAGTGGAAGCACTGATAACCTGGTAGCCATTGAGGTGGTGGAAAAATTGGGTTTGAATAAGTCGAAGCACCCGACTCCCTATAAGGTGTCTTGGTTGCAAAAATGACACCAACTGCTGGTTGATGAGAAGTGCGAAGTGGAGTTTCACATTGGCAAGTAACAAGGACAAGGTGACTTGTGATATTATGCCTTTGGACGTGTGCCATATTCTGCTGGGAAGACCATGGAAATATGATAGAAAGGTCGTCCATGTGGGACTAAAACACTGTTGATAGGTAGAAAGGAGTTTCTGCGATAAATTGAGGAGAATGAGGTAAATTATGTAGTTGTGCAAAGGCGAAGAGCAGTATTGATGCATACAGAAATCACTGATTTTCTTGTGGAAATACAAGACATGCTGCAAGAGTTTAGTGATATTGTGGTAGATGATCTACCAGATAAATTACCACCAAAGCGAAGCATTAGTCACCATATTGATTTTATTCTGGGAGCCAGTTTGCCAAACAAAGCTTCTTACCAGATGAGTTCGAAAGACAATGAGGAGATCTGGAATCAAGTACATGAATTGTTGGATAAAGGGCTGATTCAGGAGAGTTTGAATCCTTGTCCTGTTCTGACTGTTTTAGCTCCCAAGAAATGAGGTGAATGGCGGATGTGCACTGACTCTTGGGCGATAAACAAGATCACTATCAGGTATTACCTCAGATGGATGATATGATGGATTTTCTGAGTGGAGAAACATACTTTTCAAAGATAGATCTGAAAAGAGGTTATCACCAGATCAATATTAGAAAAGGTGACGAGTGGAAGACAACTTTCAAGACCAATGAAGGCTTCTATGAGTGGTTGGTCATGCCATTTGGACTGAGCAATTATCCTAGCACATTCATGTGTTTGATGAATAGATGTTGAAAGAATTCATTGGCAAGTTTGTGATTGTATATATGGATGATATACTTATTTTCAGCAAGACGAAGGAAGAACATTTTCGGCATGTCAGGTATGTGCTAGAAAAAGTGAAGCAAAATAAATTGCTGATAAATTTAAAAAAATGTTATTTTTTCAAGAAAGAATTTATTTATTTAGGATTTTTAATTTCTAAAAATGAGTTGAAGATGGACCCAGAGAAGGTTGCAACCATAGTCAGAGAAGGTTGCAGCCATAGTTAGCTGGCCATCTCCCAAAAGTTTGTTTGAAGTAAGAAGTTTTCATGGACTGGAAAGTTTCTATCGGAATTTTATTAAGAACTTCAATGGTATATTTGAACCTATGGTGGATACCATTAAGAAGGAAAATCAACATTTTCATTGGACAAAATCTGCTAAGAGAATTTTTCAGCTTTTGAAGAAGAAGATCACTTGAAAACCGATCCTAAAACTGCCAGACTTCAACAAAATTTTCCAAGTTCGTTGTGATGCCAGTGGGACGACCATTGGTACAGTACTTAGCCAAGAGGATAATCTAGTAGCATACTTCAGTGAGAAGTTAAATGAGAGCAGGTAGAAGTATACACATTACGACAAAGAATTTTATGCAGTCATCCAAGTGTTGAAGCATTGGAGACATTATTTGCTAGCTAATGAATTTGTCTTGTTTTCAGAAAATTTTGCGTTACAATACATTATGCAACAGCACAAGCTAAATCATAAACATGCGAAATGGGTGGAGTACTTGTAGAGTTTTACATTCGTTTTGAAACACATCAGGGGTTAGGCCAAAAAGGTGGCAGATGTGTTAAGCAGGAGGAATTTGATATTACAAGAAAGCACAATACAACTATTGGGATTCGAGCATCTCAAAGACTTGTATGTGATGGATGCAGATTTTAAGGAAGCTTATGAAGCCTACCAAAATCCACTGTTGAGAGACAATAGTCCATGGTTGGACTATAACATGTGGGAGGGGTTGTTGTTCAAAGGAGGATAGTTGTGTATTCCGGAATGTTCTATGCGAGAGAACTTAATCTAGGAAAAACACAGTGGAGGTTTGGCTGGGAATTTTGGCATAGATAAGACTTTGGATGAGCTAAGCCACTTTTACTATTGGCTGAGGATGAAAAGAGATGTGCAGAGATTCGTGTTCAGGTGTAAAGTTTGTCAACATGCAAAGGGACATAGCCATAATGTAGGGTTGTATACACCCTTACCCATTCTGAACATACCATGGGACTCAGTCAGCTTGGAATTTGTCTTAGGTCCGCCGAAGACACATCGGGTATTCGATTCCATCATGGTGGTGGTGTATCGTTTCACCAAAATGGAACATTTCATTCCATGTAGAAAGACCAGTGATGCCACACATTTAGCACACTTGTTCTTTTCAGAGATAGTCAAATTACATGGATTGCCAAAGTCCATCATCTCGGACAGGGATGTAAAGTTCACAGGCCATTTCTGGCGAACATTATGGAAGAAGCTAGACACCAAACTAAATTTCAGTTCGGCTTATCACCCACAGTCAGATGGGAAAAATAAATTTGTGAACATGAGTCTGGGAAATCTGCTGAGGAGTCTGGTTGGTGAAAATTCCAGACAATGGGATCGTGTGCTTGTACAAGCAGAGTTTTCCTACAATGACTCACCCAATAGAAGCATGGGTAGGAGTCCTTTCCAAATCCTATATGGAATGCACCCACATGGAGTATTTGAGTTGCGGGATTTGGGTCAGTTGGAGCACAGGAGTGCTGATGGAAAATATTTCATGAAAGCAATCAACGATCTACATGAACATGTCAAATTGAAGCTACGGGACAACAAACAAATATATAAACAGAGAAAAAATTGAAAAGGCAGGAGGTACAATTTGAAGTGGGAGACCTAGTACTGGCACATTTGCACAAGGACAGGTTTCCTAAAGGTGAATACAAAAAATTGAATATGAAAAATATCAGTCCTTGTAAAATCCTTCGTAAGTTTTCTGCAAATTATTACGAGTTGCAGTTACCTCCAGGTGTGAGAATCTAGCCCATTTTTAATGTGGCAGTTCTGTACCCATACATTGTTGTTGATGAGGAAGACAATTCGGAGAGATGAACATGAGACACCCAGGATGAGGAGAGACCATGGATTAAACATATGCCTCTAGCATAGCCTTTGGAAATTGAATAGATTTTGGACACACAAGTAGCTAGGAAGACACGAAGAAAGGAATATTTAGAGTATCTGGTCAAATGGAAGGACCGTCCTATGGAGGATTGTTCTTGGTTCGACGCTGCCAAAATTCAAAGCACTGGGTACTCTATTAAAGAGCTCATGGATAGGAGCCATGAGTTTAATTTACCCTGGGAGTCTGATGCAGGAGAAATTCTACAACTGGAGTTGATTTCTTCTACTGGATAGAAGAAGAAGTTTTGAATTCTACTTTACTTTGTTTTAATTTAATTGGGGCTAACACAACCATTGTAATTTTCATATTAAAAGAATAGTTAAATTAGGATTAGTTAAGTATTTAATTAATAAATTGTTCTGAAACTGAATGACAGTTTCTCAACCATATGGGGATTTTGGAAAGGCATAAAACTAAACCAAATCCACCATTGTGAGGGTCTGAAATCCATAGAGAGAAGGAGAGTGTTATTAAAGTGAGTCTGTGTGTGTGAGAAAATAAATAAAGTATTATTGAATTTTTAATTTGAAGAATAGTTATTTTCTCTGCATTATAAATTCGACTGAGTATTGAAATGGGCCAGAGCCTTTCCATATCAAATAACTGAAATTGCAGGACCAATTCATATTCTGGAGACAAAGAAGCACATGTATATAAAAAATATACTAATAACATATTTTCATTCTGTTCCTTTACTATTTTCATTTAAAAAGTTTTCCAACGAATTCCTGGTCGAATAAACCTTATTGCAAGGTCTATAAATCAAATTTATAAATTCAAGCAAGCAATTACTGTAATATTTTATATAGATAAAGGAAAGTTCCAAAGAGTTAAATACTACAATATACATCAACTACAAGCCTCAAAATCCCTTTGAGGGTTTGTGAGATTCCTAGCCGACAACAAAACAAAAAACAAAATACATTGGAAGGTGTTATCACAAAATTGCAGTTGATTGGCTACTAATCAGGCAACTCTATGTAACTGTTTCAAACCAGCTTGTGACTGAAGCTTAGCCTCTTCAGTCTGAGAGGGATCTCTCAAAGGGGTTGATGATATTTGATAATGATGAAACTAGATGGCTAACTCTATTTGAAAAATAACTTGATTGTGATGTGTGTAGGTTGAAAAGAGTACATGTCTGCAACCATTGGGCTTATGGAGTCAAAAAATCAGTGGGTTCAGTGGTAAGGTCTCTTGACATGGAAACTGACGCAGGTAAGAGTTTTTAGCAAAGGTAAATCACACATGAAACATAGAGAAACACAACCATTTCATCAATAAAGGAAGTCAGAGCATACACATATGAATTATGAGTAATAAAGATTAAATCCACTGCAAATAGTATACATAAAATATAGGTCAGAAAAGCACTAAAAAATTCATGAGAATCTCAGGCCTATCAAGAAAAAATCCTCTGTATTACTGATATCAGTCAAGTTACATAAAGCTGCAGTAGTGAAAAAAATATCCAACCCTTTACAATTTTGAATATCTGCCCTTTAATAGACTTTGTTACATGAGAGATGATCGACCTCTTGGCTAGATTCATCGAAATTTTCCTATGACACCTTTCATAATAGGAAAACATGTGCTTTAATGAGAAAATGTCAGCTACACTCTAAAATAATCCTTTTCCTAATAGGACTCAAACTGATACTTATTACATCAACTACCTTATCTCTTAAAACGGTTACATATCTAACAACTAATGTTTCACATGTTTGAATAAGATTTGATAGAACTCATCACTACTTGACATCTTAAATACCCTCCTCAAAATCTGGAAACAAACCCTATTTTTTAGGAAAACAGGGCCCTATCTTCAACGAAGTCTTCAATTGATAAGATGTCTCCCTTTCATGTTCTTCAACTCATGGAAGATTGCTGGAAAAGTTCCTTGACTTATTGAAAGTGTCCACCTGTCCAAAACTGCTCATAAACCTGCTCAGAAACCTTCAAAACAACTCACTACGAAAGCATGGCAGTTTCGTAGCGTACAAAAAATGACCTTTGCAATCAAAATTCCTGATTATTTGTTTTTGAATTTTGTTCATCATGACCCGCCACATCCTAACTATCATTTCCTCTCCTTGAAAGCTCCCAAAAGTGGTTTTAAAATAAAAAAGAAAGCTACGGAAATTTTCATAGCATTTTCCTAGCTCCAAGCCTAGGAAATGCTATGAAACTGTGGAAAACTGTGCAATTTCCAGATTTTTTCCTTGTTTCAAAAAGGTACCTTATAGCTGTAAAATTTTTATTTTCAACATGCCATTGACCTCTCAAAACATAAACCAACTCAACCTAAGATCCTTGAGGTGTTTCTTCTTCATTGATGATGAGTTGAGCTATGGGTTCCTCAATTACAGTCATCTTTAGACCTTTCTTCTCCAACTCTTCATGGACCAATTATAATTTCTCTTGGAGGCCTTTAACTTGGTTTTTCAGCTCTCTGTTACTAGATTTAAAGTGCAGGTTCACTCTTATGACATGCTTCACCTCTTTCCTCAATGGCATAGTCCATTTGATTAATTACCGTGTGTTATCTAAGGTCTTTGATACACTGTCGACCTCCTCTTCCCAAGCCTCTTTCATCTTCTCAAACTACACCTTTTGGACATTATGCTTCCTTTCCACTTTCTTCATGAATGCTATTTCATGATTTTCTATCTTCAACTATTCCTTTAAGACCTCAATCTCTGTTTTTTCAATTATTTTCTCCTTTCCTTTCTTTTGCTTGCTGACTAGATCTTCTTCTGCAGGTGATGAAAGGTCAATAATTCTTTGTGATGGTTGGACAGTGTCAATGGATGGATGGAATTTTTTACTGCTTTCCAAAAGCTTTCTAGCATGTCTTGTCATGGGTTTCCTAGCCTGAAACATAAAACCTGCATCCTCACCTTCAAACTCTAACTTCTTTGCTGATTTAGCTTTCTTGATCTTCTTTCCACCCTCATCTATATCCTCAACCTAGACTATAAGAGTCTCTTCAATATCAATAGCGTGTAATAAGTCTTCTAAATTTCCTTTATTCATTGTTTGGCTCCTTGTAATCCTTTTGCTGCCTTGTTTACTCACAGTTGGCTCTTGTTTTGCAGGTTTGCTCATTGTTGAATTTTGTTTTGAAGGTGAAACAATAAGTGTATCAAATTTCTACAACTGCTCTATTTCCATCATTACTAGTTCACTTTTCTCTGCCCTTACTGGTTCACTTTGTTCTTCCACTAAAGGTGATGGTATACCTCTAGATTTAGGAGTTATTTTAGGGGTAATGGCATCCATTTCAAAACCAATAACAAACAGAAAATAAGACCAATCTCTACCTAGTCTTTGTAACTCATCTAAAACTAGAAATTTTATTAAACCATGATGAAAAAGTGAGGTTTCACCTTCTTCATATGTAGCTTGAACTTTATCTGCCATCTTTGCTAAGCTTCTGTGTAAGTAAAAAGGTAGATCAAGAGATATCTTACCAACAAAATGTAGAAGAAGCTTGAAGTAGTATGAATAGACTTTATAATATCTCCCTTGACAAGTGAAATATTTCTGAATGATAAGTAGTAGTTTTGAGAAATTGTCTTTCATGTAGCTTCTTGGAATGGCATTTGTAAGGTCAACCTCACTATTTTCTGGCTTGATAATTTCTTTACATTCCTCCATGTTGAATTTGAAACCTTTGAACCATCTTTCTTGTCCTCTTGGAATCCCTGTTGCCGCTGCAATGGTCTCTGGTGTTATAATGAGATTCCCACCTTTGTAGCTATTCCATTGAAATTTAGGGAAAATCCTTTAGAAACCTGTACATGACATCCTTGCAATTTTTGACAAAACTACAAACATCCTATTCTTTTTAAAACTTCTACAGCTGTTGGGTCTTCATTTATCAGGTTCATGTATGATGGCTCATATCTAAGGTAGTTTCCACCTTTGTTGGTCTTCCTCTTTGCAACCATGGTTCTTTAATGTCTTCTCTGCCTTGCTTGATTAGTGATACCTGCAAACCTTTCAAAATACCAACCAGAGCTTGGGCTTAGTGAAATAGCTCTCCAAATCTCAATAACACACAAAGAGGGAATGAAGAATGACAAATGAATCAATTTGGAAATATTTTGAAGTTCGATGACAACTCATAGCATAATGATGATTCATACATGCTAAAAATGGTGATGATGACTCCAGCCATGACCATTGTACCTTGATCTTTACCCTAACTGACTCGAATGGAATATACCCTATCCCTTTCAATCATTTACTGACACCTAACATTTGTTTTGACAAGACAGACATGAATCCTTACTTTCGTAGCGTAGCTAGTGTATTTCTGGACAGTTTCACTATGAAAGTATTAGCAGTTTCATAGCGAAAAGTATGTTTTCTCTGTGTATTTCGCTATGAAAGTAGGGTTTCTTGGATAAAATGACTCTTTTAGTGTTATAAACTTGGGAAATGAAAAATTTCAGAAAATCATGACATATGTGACATGAAAGGATTTGAATGAGGGTGGGTTTAGACCTTAGGATAGGCTAAATAAGAAAAATTTAAAATTTTCCTTGACCAAGTAATGAAAAAAGAATTCTATGACCCTACCTTTGACACATGAACCTCTAGGACTTTTTCAAATGATGCTTCATTTTTTTCTGAGTGATAACAGAAGGGTCCTACCCTGTTTTTCTAGGGAGAAACCGAACCATGACGACAACATAAGATAGCCCAGGTCAGCACCTTCAACCACATAAAAACATAGAAGATTAAAAAAAAATATAGTAAGTGACAAATAGAAATTGTAAAAGAATTGAGAAGCCGTGTGAGGAGATAGCTTACCTGAAGAGCCAAAGACTAGTAGAGAGGTAGTGTGACCGAGAAATGAAGGATCATTTTCGTAGGACCACCACGGGCAGAACCTACTAGCAGAACCTATTATCCAAGGTACCAAAGGGACAACAAGGTAATAAAGAAACAAAAAGACTGAAATCGGAATGGATAACTTACTTGTGTTGCAGAGGTCAACTCGCCTTGGAGAAGAAGCCAACACCTGCCAAATGCACAAAGAACAATTTTTAAATTTCTAAATATGGCAAGAGAGGATAGAGAAGAAACGAACAGGAATAAAAAACCCCAGCAAATTACCAAAAAAATATAGTTGGTGACTACACCAGTTTGTGAAGGTGGCCATAGTAGGGTTGGAAGCCTTTTCATAAATCATCGAGAGCGTGAAGTTCGCAGGCCAAAATAGGGTCAAAGCCCCTTCAATCTCTCAGAGGACTGTGCAATTTTGCAAGTGGCGGCAGGGTTGAAACCCTCACCCACTCTCCCTCTCCGAAAAACCCTCGTGACGAAAAGACGAAATGAGGGATAAACCCTAAGTTCATGACATTTTAGCGTGTGGTGTTAAACATTTGGTCAAGTCCCCCGGTTGAATGGGCTAAGCGGAGTTGAAAATGAGAGGATTTGAGTTTATTACATTATTCAATAAAATTTCGTATTAAGAGGCATTGGTTATAGTTTTAAAAAGTGTCAATTCAATTCATTATTTTCATGTCCCCACCATAAAATATGCGAAATGTGACTGCGATAGGGCTAAAAACTGTGAAATGCGATTGCGATGTGGGATGCAGCAGAGTTATCACAATCGGCATTTGGAAGTGGTAAGTCTTAAAATAAAAAGGGAAAAGGTCGCGAAGTGAAATTTGCGAAGTATGGTAGCATGAGATTTGAGGGGAAAAGGCATAGGTCGAGTTTTAATGGTTTTCAAACTTTTTGCGTTAAACGGGTAAGGCAACTGTGATCAATAGAAACAAAGGAATAAGGCGGACTGAAGGGTTTAAGTGCTTTTAGGGAAAAAAGATGGGTGCAGTAGTTAGAATAAGCGGAAGAAAAAGAGGGAATGGATGGCGTAACAAAAATTCTCAGGTTGT
Source organism: Pinus albicaulis (assembly GCA_034641835.2). NCBI lineage: Eukaryota > Viridiplantae > Streptophyta > Pinopsida > Pinales > Pinaceae > Pinus > Pinus albicaulis. The sequence goes on along the minus strand of CM076583.1, from coordinate 1,108,544,176 downwards.
GAACACATAGATGGAAAATGAAGCGGGGAAACACAACGGAGCTGCTCTGGGGTTTTAGAAATAATTTTTGTAATCAACCTGTTAACTCATAGGCCAGGAAACAGACAAATGTGTAAAAATGTATTGCAAAGGAATACTGAAAAATGGTAATGAAACTCTACTTTTAATCTCAAAAACAATGAACATAAATCATTTTTTTTGGGTCTGTGGGAAGGTTCGCCCTCCTTAAGCTCTATTGACAGAGATGAGAAGGGGGTATTGATCCACATATTTTTGTTTTTTCTACTCTATTCTATTACTCGCAAGAAAATGAAACCTACAACAACACACTGAAAGCAAAACTAAACAACAATGAAACATTAACGAAATTATTAGAAGCGAAACTAATCAAACGACAGGAAGCAGAGAAAAAATACAGCAGAGAGGCTGAGGCACCTGGATTGGGCCCTAACCCACAAGCCTAGCTCTATGAAAATTAAATCAGTAAAAGGAATTCAGTCTTATAATTTCATAAAAGTATAGCCTCATACATTTCTGAAATTTTGATCACTGAGTAAAATAATAAAAAGATCAATAGCTTGCAACAAATTTTCGATGACCCCTCCTAGCTCTAGTTTTTCTCTATTTATTCTATAGGGCAGCTACCAAAAACTCCCTAGAAAATAGTGATTGAGTCCACTTAACTCAAAGTAAAAAAATATTGATTTCACTCCTCGTTGAGTTGCTTGGCTGCCTTTGGAACTCGAATTTATAGAGAGAATCCTTGGGGTGATTGAGTCCACTTCAATCCAAGTAAACAAATATTGAGTGTACTCCTCTTTGAGTTGCTTAGCTGCCTTTGAAACTCGAATTACTGGAAAGTATATTTGGGGTGATTGAGTCCACTTGACTCCAAGTAAATAAAGATTAAGTTGCTTGGCTGCCTCTGGAACTCGAATTGCTGGCTCCTCCAAGTCTTTATGATAAAATCCTTATAAAAATGCTTAATAATTCATGATTTTCTGCACTCAACCTCATATTAGGCACTCAAAGTATGTTAGCCTTAATTACCACCTATACTAGCATCATAAAACCAAATAATAATAAAAATTCAAGAAAAAGAGATCTTGGAAGGAAAAAAGGTGACCATTAACCCCTCCAAATATGTCTAATGATGGTGCTCATCATCACCCCCCTACTGAATGGTTGCTCATCCTCTGAGAACCTAATCCTCCTCCTGCATTTCCTTCAAGGATTTGACAACCCCCCTGATTTCCCGAGAAAGAGGATTGGGACTTTCCCCAAGGGGTTAAAAACCATTATTCTTTTCTGCATTCTCCCATTCTCTATCTTGTGCATCTATGTCATTTTCATCATTGAGCTCGAAGGTGGGCTGAGATTTACTCCCAAACATTGGATGTTTTTTGCCTTCATGGCCCTCTTGTATAATGGTGCCCTTTCCAATGCACCCCTTAGTCTTTCTAGAGTATGGTAATCCCTGTTCTTGAGGCTGTGAGGGAGGTTGTTCCATCTCCTCTAGCTGGACATAATGCACGCATCTTCTATCTGCCTAGAAACATCATCAAAGTGGTCTATTACCTGTGTTTGAGTCTGAAGGTAGCTTTTAACTAGTGCAGGGTCCCTTTCAATCTCTTGACGGTTAAGGATGATTCCTCTTGGGCTTAAAAACTTTGGTATGATATGCAAGGGTTCTCTATTTCTTCCTCTCATGACCCTCCATATCTCTTTTGCTCTAGTGTCCTCATTCATCATCCAAGATACTAAAGCCATCAAATGCATATCCCCCATTATAGGATTGGGGTCCCAAGTATCCAGATTTGTCAGAACAAGGTTATGCACATAAAATTGTTCCAAAGTTTCCCTGATAATCCATGTTAGCTTTCTTGTAGAAATCCATGAATTGCCTACAATATTGGAAAGGTAGGGATCCTTGGGAGGCTATATTTTTGATTTGAAATAGGAGCCATTGATCCTTGAGGTACACATCATATGAGTCAGAAGGAAATCTGTGTTGAAGGGATTCTATGCATAATTCTGCCATGGTGGCTACTTGCTACACTTTTCACTGCAATTGCTCATTCAGTGCTACATTCACTTCTTGTGCCTTCTGCCACTGCTCCTTCAGAACTCTTTCTTCGATACTTTTCTCCTCCCTTGATGATTATTCAATGATAGTTAGGGTCGTGGGAGGATTTTATGTCTCTCTCTAACTTATCCTCTGACTCTTGTCAGCTCTGAAATGCATAGAGGCGTACCTTTTTCTCTTTGCACTCAGAGGAGCTAAGGTGGAAAGTACCTCTTTGTCTGGATGGGATGCGGTGCTTTGCTGTGAGTTTGATTCTTGCTCACTTTCTGCTACCTTTATGAATTCTATTTCTATTTTCATTTCTTCCATTTATCCTTGGCCCTCTCTCTCTTCCTCTTCTTCTTCTTGTTCCTTCTCTAAGGCTAGGATAAAAGCTTCCCATGGTCCCTTGATACTGTGTCTCATATGCGGTATACTTCGGAAGCTAGCTCGACTGCTGGCGATGTCGTTTTGCTGCAGCTACTACACTCTATTCAAATACACAACCCACTCTTGGTACTGTTGTGCTATGGGATCCCTTCGGTATCTTTCCCTAAAAAATTCTTAATTCACTTGTTTGGATGAGAGGGGGTATCTTTTTATTAGATTGTGCAACTAATTTTAGAGCACTTTTGTAACTTGAACTTAGCTCTAGTTTCCGTTAGAGACTGTTGTTTCCTTCTCTCTTTTAATTGGATGATACTATGTGTCTCCTCCCCTCATTCTCCTCTACTCCAATTGATTTAATTTTTGTTTTTTACATGCCTAGGTGGCGTGAATTTGCAGTTCTCCCTAGTTATACTTCACGGCGGTGGCCAAGCTAGCTGGCCACCTTTCTGCCCCTTATAATCTAAGTCTGAAAATTTAATTATTTTTGGCTATTATGGATGCATAGCGAGGGGTGAGAAGTTATACTTGAGTTTACCTGTTGTTTTCAAGGAGTTTGCAGGAGTTGGAATTTGGAGACAAGCCTCTTATATGATGTGTTCTTCCTTATTTTCCTTTTTTCTGAGTGAGCAACTTGCTGAATGAGAAAATATTTGAGTGAGTTGCTGATATTTCTTGTTGTTTCTTCCCATCGTAGATGCTATGTGGGGGTGCTCTAGATGCCATGGGTGGTACTCCTATCTTTCCTAGGGTCTGCTTTATCAGCTCCTATTTTTTTTTCTTGCTATTCATGAACATATTTTTGCGTTGTAGGAATTCCCTGATGTTTGTAGTAGCATGTGTTGTGCTTTTCTTGCTAGCTTGTGCTCAAGAATGGAGGAATGTGGTGTATGGAGGTGATGGAGGGAGTTATGAAAATAAATAGAGTGAATGATGGGATCGATGGTAAAATAGAAGAGATGAATGCTTCCCTGTGTTTCCAAAAACCATTAATAACCTGCAAAACAACTAACATAGAAAACACAGAGATGCAAATATTTTTATTTATTTTTATTTATTTTTTTGTTTGAAAGAGAGTGGGCTGCCTCCATGGAGGTTTTTAACCGACAAACTTGCCTTGGGCGCCTCAAAGAGGTTTTCACCCATGGATCTTTATTCTCTTTTTCTTTTTTTCCCCATTTTTTTTTGAGAGAGCAAGTGAGCTACCTCCATCGAGGTTTTCAACCCACAAGCTTGCCTTGGGTGCCTCAAAGAGATTTTCACCCGTGGATATTTATTCCTTTTTCTCTTTTTTTTTTCATTCCTCTTTCTCTTTTTTATTTTGGAGGTGTGGGAAACTATAGACTTTCCCGTCACATACACCTCTCTGCTTATTTAATTTATGAACTCTGCCTTTGAAAAAGTCTTCTTGTAAATTTTAACTCTATGACCATTGACAAGCAAGGGGATGCCTTACTCATCTATGGTTCTAATTTGAACTGCACCATTATCAAAACTTTTTTCCACTATGTAAGGTCCCAACCATCTTGTCATCAATTTTCCCTTAAAGTCCTTAAACCTTGAATTATACAACAACGCCCAATATCCTTCTTGGAAGGCCTTCTCCTTAATGTTCTTGTCATGCCATACCTTCCTTTGTAGCTGAACTACCTGTGTATGCAGAAGTTCTTGCATTCTGAACTCATCCAATCCATTCAGTTGCAACAATCTCTCTTTTTGGGAATTTGATAGATATAGATCTAATTCAGCTTCCATCCTTAAAGTATTGAATTCAAACTCAACTGAGAGTAGAGCGTTATTACCATAGGCTATCTCATAAGGAGTGAATACTGTTGTTGTATTCCAAGTAGTGTTGTAGGCCCAACTAGCTTCTACCAATCTATCGGCCCAATATTTTCTGTTGTTGCTCACAATCTTGGTGAGGATGCTCTCTAAAGTTCTGTTAGTTACCTCTACTTGTCCATTCTCCCGAGGGTGATAGGCAGTAGAAGTTATATGCTTAATCTTTTTCTTCCTCAAAATATTCTCAATGAGGTGAGAGGTGAATTGTGCTCCCTAATCAGTGACTATTTCTCTGGGGTACCAAAACTTGTAAAACACATTCTCCCTCATAAATTATGCTACTTTCTCCTCGGTTGATACCTTCACTACTTTTGTTTCATCCCACTTTGTCAGGTAATCAATGCAGACTCTGATATACTTCTTTTGTCAAGATGGTGGATCGATATGTCCAACAAAGTCCACGCCCCAATTTTCAAATGGCTCAAGATCTACCTGAGGGTGAAAAGGCATCTCATCCTTTTGCGTGTATCTTCTGGAATCTTGGTGAAGGGTAGGCCAATAGTATCCTGCTTGAAAAAAATTGTAAGCAGTTCTCTTTGTAGTAAAGTGGCCTCCACATGGGCTGTCATGACATGCAGAGAGGATATAAAAAACTTATTCCTCCCTCACACATCTCCTTAGGATTTGATCAGGGCCAAGATTGAAAAGGTTTCCCCCAATCCATGTGAAAGGGGCACTTTTTTGACGATTCTACTCCTCTCCCTAAATGAAATATTAGGGGGCATTGTCCCAACAACCAAGTAGTTGGCTATATCAGCAAACCATGGTGAGAGTGTTGATATAGCAAAGAGATGCTCATCTAGCAGCTGGTCATCCACCATTCCTTCTTCACTTGCAGGGAGGGCTAACCTAGACAAAAAATCTGCAACAACATTATCCTTTCCAGGTTTACCAACAATAGTCAAATCAAATTGCTGCAAAAGTAACAACCATCTAATTATCCTAGCATTAAAATCCAGTTTTTTCTTTAAATACTTGAAGGCTGCATGGTTATTGTGAACAAAGGTCTGATATCCAGTTACATAATGCCTGAACTTGTTCAAAGCATGGACAATGGTTAACATCTCCTTCTCAGTAATCGTATAATTCAGCTTCGCCTTGGTCAAGTTCTTGCTGATGAAATAAATTGCATTAGGGATTTTGTCCTCTAATTGTCCTAATGCTTCCCTTACAACTTTGCCAGATGCATCAGGTTGGATTTCGAAAGGCAGAGTCCAATTTGGACCTTGGAGGATTGGGTAAGTAGTCAACTTTCCCTTAATGAGCTCAAAAGCCTCTTGAAAAGGACCAGACCAAATAAACTCAGAATCTTTGGCCAATAACCCAAATAATGGGGAAGCCAACTCGCTGAAATTTTTGATGAACCTTCTATAGTAAACACCTAAGCCTAAGAAAACTCCTGACATCTTTCTTCTTTTGAGGAGAATGTACCCTTTTGATGATAGTGATTTTGTTCGGGTCTACCTATATTCCTGCTTGGGATATGGAGTGTCCTAATATACCCCTTCTTTCTTTAGGAATTCACACTTTTCTGGGCTCAAGGAGAGATGCATCTCAATGCACCTTCTTAGTACTTTACCCAAATTGGAGAGAAATTCATGGAAGTCATCCCCATATGGTGTGAAATCATCCATGTAGATTTCGACAGAGTCATGGACTAACTCATAAAAGATGCTCATGACAGCTCTTTAGAAGGTAGTTGGGAAATTTCACAACCCAAAGCATAGGAATATATAAGAAAAGGTACCCAAGGGTAGGTGTAAGTAGTATTATCCTGGTCTTCAAGGCTTACTTAAATCTGATTGTACCTACTGAACCCATCTAAGAAGGAAAATAACTTCTTCCACTCAAGGCCATCCAGGACTTGGTCTATAAAGGGCAAAGGGAAATGGTATTTATTGGTGGCTTTGATAATTTCTCGATAGTCAACACAAATTCACCACTTACCATTCTTCTTTGGGACTAGGACAAGAGGGGATACCCACTTATTGTCATATATAGGATATATGAACTCTGCATCCAATAGTTTCTGCAGATCTTCTTTGACTACGTCCTTTAGAGCCAGGTTCATCCTTCTTTGGGGTTGTCTCACAGGCTGGCATCCTTCATTCAAGTAAATGTGATGTATGCATACTGAAGGATGCACCCCTTTCATGTCCTTGTAATCCCAAGAAAATGCTTCAAGATATTCTTTCAAAAGCTGGCATAGCTGCTTCTCTTCTTCATTCAATAGGTTTGGGTTGATTTTTAGAGATCTGGATGGGCCAAACTTAATAGCCTTGGTGGTTTCAAAGTTTGACTCAAATGAGTGCACTTCCATCCAAGGTTGGCTTTCAGACTCTTTAACTAGGGTTTCGAGAGGAATGTTAGTGGAGGACTGGTTTTGAATGGCATGGTCAATGAGTTCATCTTCATCAGGCTACCCCCCTCTAAGATTAACATCTACGGTACACATAGGGGTAGTTTTATATAACTCATATTCTTCATCCTCCAACCATATAAGGAGATCATGATCAATGGAAGGCTGGGCTGGAGGATATAAGTCTAGATTTTTAGACACATGGCCATTTTTGATAGTCATGTTTTCGGCCCGACACCTAATATATGCATCTGCAGTGGCTAACCAAGGTCTCCCTAAGGTGAGGTGATAACCATTAAACTTGGTTTTTGGTTGCAGGACTAGGAAATATGCAGTATACTCCCAAGAGTAAATAGTAACCATAACATCCTCAAAAAATCCTTCCGGAGTTACTGTGGACCGATATGTAAGTTGCAGAACTGTTGTGGTTTTCCTCAAAGTCCCTTGGAGATTAAGTTTCAACATAGTTTCCTTGGTCATGATATTGATGGTAGCCCCTAGATCAATCAGAGTGTTGGGGACTATGACACCATCTATATGCACATCAACAACTGGACTACCAAGGTCCAGGGACTTTGGAAATATCACCTTCCCTAGCATTAGGTCAGATAGTTTTCCTACCACATTAATGGTGGGGGTATCTCTCTTCCTTCTCCCAGGTTTCTTGAAGCACTTTTCTTTGATGAGCCTATTGTAGATAGTGACATCCTTAATGAACTGGAGAAGTGGTATCTTTACACAAATTTTCCAATTCTCCTATGAGTTCAGTCTCCTCTGGGGTGTGTTGACTAGGGTGGATCAAGCGCTCAGGAAAAGGAGGTTGTTGGATCTGAGTGTTACCTTCTACCTTTTCCTCCTCAACCTATACAGGTGGAGATGGAGGATGGTTGTCTGGGAGTACTCTTCCTGACCTGATATTAACCTCCTGTATCTCCACAACATAAGCTGGATAGGATGTTTCTCCACTGGGAGCCTGTTGTGCCTGTCTGGTCTTCGGCTTCGGATTGGGTTGTGTAGGTATAGGTAGCCTAGGTGGAGAAGCATGAGTAAGCTGAGGTTGATGTTGGGGTGGATGCATTAGAGTAGGTGGTTGATTTTTTTGAGGCTTCCACCCTTGGGATGGATTGTTCCACCGATGTTGTTGTGGAACATACTGTTGAAATGGTTGGTTTACTTGCTGATGATGATATGAAGGGTTGTAAGGCCAAGTAGGAGGTGTAGACCAGGATGGGGGGGTGGGGGTGTACCAAGGTTGCATGTGTGTGCTCCGATTGTTGTGATAATAAGAGTAAGGTGCACCTTGAATGCCTTGTTGATATGGATGAGGGCCTTGAGGCCTTCTCTAGTTAATGAAACAAAGTTGCTCTGGCATTGCTTCCCCACCTTGATATACAACCTTAAGTCCAGGTAAAGAGGGACACTTTTTTGTGGCATGATTCTCCTCACAGACTAAGCAAACCTCTACGATATTTAGTGGACATTAATTTCTTGGGTGCTTCGTGGTACATCTAGGACAAAATATGGTCACGACTATTACTACTTCCGCTTGCTTCCTTTTGACCTGCATTCTGTCCATTTGCAAAGAAAAGGTGTGCAACATGTCCCTCTTGAAGTCCTATAGCATGTTTCCAATCTCATATTTTATGAAGGTGGAAGAGGAAGTGGTATTGGATGTACTTTGGCTAGCTCTGCCCTTATTCCTAAATGCCCTAGAATGGTTCCAGCAGACAGTTTTGATTGTTTCATAGGGTTTTTGGTAGATATCTCCTCCTGATAGCATATTCAAGGTTTATATCATCTCTTCTTTGATCCCTCAAAAAAGTACAAGTTTAAGTGAGTTAGGATCAAGAGTATAGTTGGCTCTCTTATAGTTCAATTGAAACCTCTCTTCATAGTCCTGTAAGGATTCATCTGGCCCTAGAGTCATCCTAAAGATCCCATCCTTAGTTTCCTTGGACCTACAATAGTATTTGTATTAGCTGCTGAAGGTCTCTTCCATCTGTGCCCAGGTAGTGATGCTATCCCCAGGCAGATCAATGAAACATCGCAAGGTTTCATCCTTAAGGGTGGATGGGAAGAGCTTCAACTTCTGATCACCAGAGGTGTAGACATAAGTCCTACAACAACAGAAAATTCAAACATGAATGTGTCAGGGTCCTCACAGGTAAGTCCATGAAAGTGTGGAAGAGTTGAGGGGCTATTGTTTTTCATCTTAGTTTCCCCATCTGCCTCTCTATGGGAAAGGCTCTCTATATCCCAGCCATGGTTAAGATAGGTGAAGCAGGTCCCTCAGATGAAACAAGGTCATCTTATTCTTCCCCAATAGGATACTCAAAATATTCAGAAGGCTCTCCTATAGGGGGTTCATTCTCACTACCACTAAATAAGAGTGAAGGGTGGCTAGGAGGTGATATGGGGGTTTTAGGTAAGATTTGTCTTTGAGTATTCCTACTCCTATGAGGCATGAAAATCAGATCTTTTGTATTTTTTTAATATTTCTGAAATGACATGAAAAGAAAATAAATAAAAAAAGAACGCCAAAAAAAATCAAAACATCTACTAGTTTTACTAGTGATCTAGATTTATGCGAGACGCCACGAGAATAAACACATAACCATAAATACGAGAGATGCAATTTGCTTACGAATGAGAATGCATTGACTAGCTAGGGCGCTAGTAGCTATCTCTGAGAAGAGATGTGGAGGCTACAGGCCTCTGAACTGAGTTACAATGAGGCTCGAGGGCCTATTTATTATTTAGAAACAATGGAGAACCCTAAACATCCAAAAACCTAACCCTAGGAGATGAAGCGCCAAAACTATGGGCCCCGTTTGGGTAAATTGGTGTTTCAACTTCCCAGGGACGTAACTTTGGCATACTATCTCCGTTTGACGCACATGGTACATAATTAGAAATATCTATCCGAGGAATACAACTTTTGCCATGAATATCCATTTCGGAACGGAATGATATTAGTTGGAGGCGCGATGCCCAAAAAACGTCGTTTAGGGCCTCAAAACGGCTCCGGAAGTTCGAGGACTAGAAAAAGCGCAAAAATAGTAAGTTGTGCCGAAAGCTGAAAAATTGAAAGAGGAGCAATGGTGGGGCCCCAAGTGGAATAGGTGGGTGTCCACCAATATCCACATGGATGCGTGAACACTTCCACGAAAACGGTGCCGTGATGAACCCTCTTATTTTTGAGAGTCTTTGACTACCAGTTGCACTACTTTACTTTATCAACCTAGGATTCATACAAACTTGGAGGTGACAGTGATATATACACAACAGATGCATTCTGTTCCTGTCATCCTCTTCTGCTTTACGAAAGGGTGCTATTTCTTAAACTATGATAAAAACTCAAAAGTAAATTGCTGGAAGGAAATGATAGAAAGGAAGCTAACTTAATTTGTAGATATGAAATGACAGAAATGAAAATAATTTAATGTGTAGAAAGGAAATGGCATAAAGGAAACTAAATTAAATTGCTGTAAAGAAATGACAGAAATGAAACTAAACTAAATTGCTGAAAATAAATGATAGGAATGCAACTAATTTAATTTGCAGAAAAGAAAATGACTGAAAATAAACTAAACTAAGTTGCACCTACCTAGGCCAATCGGCTAAACACACCCTACTTATCCGCTGATCTATTTACCATGGTATCATGCTTCTAACCATGCAACTATTCATGATAAACTAAACTTGACAAAGTGTGGCTTGCAGTTTGGAGGAAAACAGGCTAAAGGTGCTAATTGAGGGCTCAACACATGAAACAAGGCTTAGAGGTGGAAAAATCAGGTTTAAAATTTATTAAATATTTATTGTGGAGCAAAAATTCTTTGGAGCGGAATGATTTAAAAAGTGCGACGACTGAGTTGCGATGGAGGATGATCGCAATTGGCATTTGGAGCGGTAAATGTTAACATGAAGAAACTAAAAGGTGTGATTTGTGATGTGCGATGCGGCGGATGATGTGGCGGTGGGACCAGTGGCGGAGTACAGAGTGATATCTCAATCGACAGACATGAGCAGTAAGTGTTAACGAAAAAAAGGAAAGGTTGCAAAATATGATTGCGAAAAGGTAAAAAATACGAAGTGCCAAGTGCAATGGGCAAAAAATTGCGATTTTTGATTTACGATGTGGTAAAAGTTGCGAAGTGCGAAATGCAATATCGCAGTTCACAATATCACAAAGTTTGAGGGGTAGCATAATGTTGTCCAGGAAAAGTTGCAAAGTGCGAATTGCACTGGGTGACATGGCAGTGGGACTGGCAGTAGAGTACGGAGAATATCACAATCGACATCGGGAGCGGTAAGTGTTAAAGGAACCAAATAAAAAATGTGATTTGCGATGGGGATAAAAACTGTGAAGTGCAATTGCGACAGGGATAAAAACTGCGAAATTCGATTGCGATAGGGATGATGTGGCAGAATGCTATAGTGATGTTGTAATCGACGGTTGGGGGCGGTAATTCTTAATGGAAAAATAAAAAGGGTCGAAATGTGATTGCAATGTGCGATGCGATGGAGTTATCACAATCGACGTTTGGAAATGGTAAGTCTTAAAATAAAAAGGGAAAAGGTCGCGGAGAGCGATTTGCGAAGTATGGTAGAAGGAGATTGGAGGAGCAAAGGCGGAGGTTGATTTTTAATGTTTTTCAAGCATTTTGTGTAAATAGGGTAAGGCAACCGTGACCAATAGAAACAAACGAATAAGGTGGGATGAAGGGTTTAAGTGCTTTTAGGGAAAAAAAGGTGGATGCAACAATTAGAATAAGTGGATGAAAAAGATGGAATGGATGGCGTAACAACAATTCTCAAGTTGTGAATACATCGATGGAAAATGAAGCAGGGAAACACCACGGAGTAGCTCTGGGGTTTTAGCAATAATTCCTGCAATCAACCTGTTAACTCATGTGCAAAGAAACAAACAAATGCGTAAAAATGCAGTGCAAAGGAAGACTGAAAAATGGTAATGAAACTCTACTTTTAATCTCAGAAACAGTGAACAAAAATAAGTTTTTTTGGGTCTATGGGAAGGTTCGCCCTCCTCGATCTCTATTGACAGAGATGAGAAGGGGGTCTTGAGCCACAAATTTTGGGTTTTTCTCCTCTATTCTATTACTCGCATGCAAATGAAACCTATAGCAGCACTAAAATAAAAACTAAACAACAATGAAACATAAGCGAAATTATCAGAAGCAGAACTAATGAAATGACAGGAAGTAGAGAACAAATAAAACAGAGAGGTTGAGGCACGTGGATTGGTCCCTAACCCACAAGCTAGCTCTATGAAACTTAAATCAATAAAATGAAACCAGTCTGTTCATTTCATAAAAGAATAGCCTCATACATTTATGAAAGTTTGATCACTGAGTAAAATAATAAAAGCTCAATAGATTGCAACAATGTTTCAATGACCCCTCCTAGCTCTAGCTTTGCTCTATTTATTCTACAGGGCAGCTACCAACAACTCCCTAGAAAATAGTGATTGATTCCACTTGAATCCAAGTAAAAAAATATTGAGTTCACTCTTATTTGAGTTGCTTGGATGCCTTTGGAACTCGAATTGGTAGAGAGAATCCTTGGGGTGATTGAGTCAACTTGAATCTAAGTAAACAAAGATTGAGTGTACTCCTCTTTGAGTTGCTTGGCTGCCTCTGGAACTCAAATTGCTGGAAAGAATCTTTGGGGTGATTGAGTCCACTTGACTCCAAGTAAACAAATATTGAGTTGCTTGGCTGCCTCTGGAACTCGAATTGCTGGCTCCTCCAAGTCTTTATGATAAAATCCTTATAAAAATGCTTAATAATTCATGATTTTCTGCACTCAACCTCATATTAGGCACTCAGATTATGTTAGTCTTAATCACCACCTATACTAGAATAATAAAACCAAATAATAATAATAATGCAAGAAAAAGAGATCTAAGAAGGAAAAGAGGTGACCATTAACCCCTCCAAATATGTCTAATGATGGAGCTCATCATCACCCCCCTACTAAATGGTTGTTCATCCTTTGAGCAACTAATCCTCCTCCTGCATTTCCTTCAAGGCCTTGAAAAACCCCCTAATTTCTTGAGGAAGAGGTGTGGGACTTTCCCCAAGGGGGTAAAAACCATTATTATTTTCTGCATTCTACCATTCTCTATCTTATGCATCTGTATCCTTTTCATCATTCAACCCCAACAACAAAGGTGGGTTGAGCTTTAGTCCCAACGATTGGATCTTTTTGTCTTGCATGGCCCTCTTGTATAATGGTGCCCTTTCCAATGCACCCCTCAGTATTTCTGGAGTAAGGTACTCCCTGTTCTTGAGGCTTTGAGGGAGGATGTTCCATCTCCTCTGGCTGGCCATAATGCACTCATATTCTATCTTCCTAGAAAAATCATCAAAGTGGCCTATTACCTGTGTTTGAGTCTAAAGGTAGTTTTCAACTAGTGCAGGGTCCCTTTCAATCTCTCAACGATTAAGGATGACTCCTCTTGGGATGAACAACTCCGATATGATATGTAAGGGTTCTCTATTTCTTCCTCTCATGACCCTCCATATCTCTTTTGCTCTAGTGTCCTCATTCATTATCACAGATACTAAAGCCATCAAATGCATATCCCCCATTTAGGATTGGGGTCCCAAGTATCCAGATTTGTCAGCACAAGGTTATGCACACAAAACTCTGCCATCTTTTCCGGAACAACCATGTTAGCTTTCTTGTAGAAATCCATGAATTGCTTATAATATTGGAAAGGTAGGGATCCATGGGAGGCTAGGGTTTTGATTTGAAATAGGAGCCATTGCTCCTTGAGGTACACATCATATGAGTTAGAAGGGAATCTGTGCTAAAGGGCTTCTATGCATAAGTTTTCCATGGTGGATACTTGCTGCCCTTTTCACTGCAATTTCTCCTTTAGTGCTACATTCTCTGCCTGTGCCTTCTGCAACCGCTCTTTCAGAACTGTTTCTTCGATTCTTTCCTCCTCCCTTGATGATTATTCAATGATATTAGGGCTTGTGGGAGGAGTTTTTGTCTCTCTCTAACTTATCCTCTGACTCTTGTCAGCTCTAAAATGCATAGAGGTCTTCCTTTTTCTCTTTGCGCTCAGAGGAGAAAAGTTGGAAACTACCTCTTTGTCTGGAGGGGATGTGGTGCTGTGTTGTGAGTCTGATTCTTTCACACTTTCTGCTACCTTTATGAATTTTGTTTCTATTTTCATTTCTTCTATTTCTCCTTGGCCCTCTCTCTCTTCCTCTTATTCTTCTTGTTCCTTATCTAAGGCTAGGAGAAAATCTTCCTGTAGTCCCTTGCTATTGTGTCTGATATGCGGTATACTTTGGAAGCTAGCTCGACTGTTGGTGATGTTATTCTGCTGCTGCTGCTGCACGTTGTTTAAATATGCATCCCACTCTTGGTAATACTGTGATGCAGGCTCCCTTCGGTCTCCTTCACTCAAAAATTCTCAATTCACTGGTTTGGATGAGACAGGATCTCTTTTTATTAGTTTTCACAACTAATTTTGGAGCACTTATGTAACTCGACCTCAACTCTAGTTTCTGTTAGAGACCATTTTTTCCTTTTCTCTGTTAATTGGCTGATACTGCGTGTCTCCTCCCCTCCTTCTCCTCTACTCCACTTGATTTAATTTTTGTCTTTCACATGCCCAGGTGGTGTGACTTTGCAGTTATCCCTAGTCATACTTCACAACGGTGGCCAAGCTAGCTAGCCACCTTTCCGCCCCTTAAACTCTAAGTCTGAAAATTTAATTATTTTTGGATATTATGGATGCATAGCTAGGGGTGAGAAGCTATACTTGAGTTTACCTGTTGTTGTTAAGGCATTTGTAGAAGTTGGAATTTGGAGACAAGCCTCTTATATGCTGTGTTCTTCCTTATTTTCCTGTTTTCTAAGTGAGCAGCTTGCTAAATGAGAAACTCTCTGAGTGAGTTGCTAATATTTCTTGCTGTTTCTTCCTATTGTAGAAGCTACGTGGGGGTGCTGCAGATGCCATGGGTGGCACTCCCGTATTTATTGGGGTAAACTTTATCAACTCCTCTCTTCATTTTTTCTTGTTGTTCATGAACAAATTTTTGCGCTGTAGGAATTCCTTGATGTCAGTAGCAGCTCATGTTGTGCTTTCCTTGCTACATTGTGCTCAGGAATGAAGGAATGTGTTTTATGGAGGTGATGGAGGGAATTATGAAAATGAATGGAGTGAATTATGGGATTGATGGTAAAATAGAAGAAGGGAAAAGAAGACGAATCCTTCCCTGTATTTCCAGAAACCATTAATAACCTGCAAAACAACAAATGCAGAAAACATAAAGATGCAGATATTTATTATTATTATTATTATTATTTTCTTTTGTTTGAAAGAAAGTGGGCTGCCTCCATGGAGGTTTTCAACCCACAAACTTTCCTTGGGCGCGTCAGAGAGGTTTTCACCCATGGATCTTTATTCTATTTTACTTTTCTTTTTCCTTTTTTTTTGGGAGAGCAAGTGAGCTGCCTCCATCGAGGTTTTCAACCCACAATATTGCCTTGGGTGCCTCAGAGAGGTTTTCACCCATGGATATTTATTATTTTTTCTCTTTTTTTTTCATTCCTCTTTCTCTCTTTTTTAGGAGGTGTGGGTAACTATATAGTTTCTCGTCACATACACCTCTCTGCTTATTGAATTTATGAACTCTGCCTTTGACAAAGGATTATTGTAAATCTTAAGTATGTAACCATTGACAAGCAAGGGGATGCCTTCCTCATCTATGGTTCTGATTTGAATTTCACCATTATCAAAACATTTTTCCACTATGTAAGGTCCCAACCATCTTGTCATCAATTTTCCCTTAGAGTCTTTAAACCTTGAATCATACAACAATTCCCAATATCCTTCTTGGAAGGCCTTCTCCTTAATGTTCTTGTCATGCCATACCTTCCTTTGCATCTGAACTACCTCTGTGTGCAGAAGTGCTTGCATTATGAACTCATCCAATCCATTCAGTTGCAGCAATCTCTCTTTTTGGGCATTTGATATATCTAGATCTAATTTAGCTGCCATCCTTAAAGTATTGAATTCAAACTCAACTGAGAGTAGAGCGTTCTTACCATAGACTAGTTCATGAGGAGTGAATCCTGTTGTTGTCTTCCAAGTAGTGTTGTGGGCTCAAGTAGCTTCTACCAAATTGTTGGCCCAATATTTTCTGCTGCTGCTCACAACCTTGGTGAGGAGGCTCTCTAAATATCTATTAGTTACCTCTACTTGGTCATTTTACTGAGGGTGATAGGCAGTAGAAGTTGTATGCTTAATATTTTGCTTCCTCAAAAGATTCTAAATGAGGTGAGAGGTGAATTGTGCTCCATGATCAATGACTATTTCTTTGGGGTACCCAAAATTGTAAAAAAAATTCTCCCTCAAAAATTCTGCTACTTTCTCCTCGGTTGATACCTTCATTGATTTTGTTTCAGCCCACTTTGTCAGGTAATCAATGAAGACTATGATATACTTCTTTTGTCCAGATGGTGGATCGATAGGTCCAACAAAGTCCATGCCCCACTTGTCAAATGGCTCGAGATCCACCTAAGGGTGCAAAGTTATCTCATCCCTTTGCGTGGGTTTTCCCATCCTTTGACACTCGTCACACTTGCTGGTGTATCTTTTGGAATATTGGTGAAGGGTATGCCAATAGTATCCTGTCTACAAAACTTTGTAAGCAGTTATCTTTGCAAAAAAGTGGACTCCACATGGGATTTCATGAAATTCAAAGAGGATATCAAAAACTTCTTCCTCCCTCACACGTCTCCTTAGGATTTGATCAAGGCCTAGCTTGAAAATGTTTCCCCCAATCCATGTGAAAGGGTGATTTTTCTGATGATTCTGCTCCTCTCCCTGAATGAAATATTAGGGGGGAGTATCCCAACAACTAAGTAGTTGACTATATCTGTAAACCATGGTGAGAGTGATGATATAGAAAAGAGATGCTCATCTGGCAGCTGGTCATCCACCACTCCTTCTTCACCTGCAGGGAAGGCTAACCTGAACAAAAAATCCGCAACAACATTCTCCTTTCCAGGTTTATCAACAATAGTCAAACCAAATTGCTGCAAAAGTAACAACTATATAATTATCCTAGCATTAACATCCATTTGTTCATTAAATAATTGATGGATGCATGGTTAGTGTGAAGAAAGGCCTAATATCCAGTTACATAATGCCTGAATTTTTTCAAAGCATGGACAATGGCTAACATCTCCTTCTCAGTAACAATATAATTAAGCTCAGCCTTGGACACGTTCTTGCTGATGAAATAAATGGCATAAAGAATTTTGTACTCTAATTGTCCTAATGCTGCCCCTACAGCTTTGTCATATGCATTAGTGTGGATGTGGAAAGGCAGAGTCCAATTTAGACCTCGGAGGATGGGGGTAGTAGTCAAATTTCCCTTAATTAGCTCGAAAGCCTCTTGATAAGGACCAGACCAAATAAACATAATCTTTGGCTAATAACCCAAATAATGGAAAATCCATCTTGCCGAAATATTTGATGAACCTTCTATAGTAACTCGCTAAGCCTAAGAAACTCTTGACATCTTTTTTCTTTTGAGGAGCAGGTACCCTTTTGATGATAGTGATTTTGTTCAAGTCTACCTGTATTCCTGCTTGGGATATGGATTTTCCTAGTACAACCATTTCTTTCTTTAGGAATTCACACTTTTCTTGGCTCAAGCAGAGATACATCTCGATGCACCTTCTTAGTACTTTATCCAAATTGGAGAGAGCTTCCTGGAATTCATCCCCATATGGTGTTAAATCATCCATGTATATTTTGACATAGTCATGGACTAACTCAGAAAATATGCTCAGGACAGCTCTTTGGAAGGTAGCTAGGGAATCGCATAACCCAAAGGGTAGAAATTTATAAGAAAAGGTACCTCAAGGGTAGGTGAAAGTAGTCTCATCTTGGTCTTTAGGGATGATTTGAATCTAATTGTACCCACTGAAACCATCTAAGAAGGAAAAAAAATTCTTCCCCGCTAGGCCATCCAAGACTTGGTCTATAAAGGTAAAAGGGAAATGGTATTTATTGGTATCTTTATTAAGTTCTCGGTAGTCAACACAAATTTTCCACTTCCCATTCTTCTTTGGGACTAGGAAAAGAGGGGATACCCACTCACTATCAAATATAGGATATATGAACCCTGCATCCAATAGTTTCTACAGCTCTTCTTTGACTACGTCCTTTAGAGTCAGGTTCATACTTCTTTGGTGTCTCATAGGCTTGCATCCTTATTTGATGTTAATGTGATGTCTGCATACTAAATGATGCACCCATTTCATGTCCTTGTAATCCCAAGAAAATGCTTCAAGATGTTCTTTCAAAAGATGGTATAGATTCTTCTATTCTTCATTCGAGAGGTTTGGGTTGATTTTCAGAGATCTGGATGGGCCAAACTCAATAGCCTTGGTGGTTTCAAAGGTTGACTCAACTGAGTGCACTTCCATCCAAGGTTGGCTTTCAGACTCTTTGACTAGGGTTTCGAGAGGAATGTTACTGGAGGATTTGTTTTGAATGGCATGGTCAATGAGTTAATATTCATCAGGGTGCCCCCCTCTAAGAATAGCATCTACGATACACATAGGGAAAATTTTATATAACTCATCTTCTTCATCCTCCAACCATATAGGGAGATCATGATTAATGGAAGGCTGGGCTGGAGGATATAACACTAGCTTTTTAGACACAGGCCCATTTTTGATAGTCATGTTTCTGGCCCGACAACTAATATAAGCTTCTGTAGTGGCTAATCAAGGTCTCCCTAAGATGAGGGGATAACAATTAAACTTTTTATTTTGGTTGCAAGACCAGGAAATCTGTAGGATAATAAAAGAGTAAATGGTAACCATAACATCCTTAAAAATTCCTTCCAGAGTTACTATGGACCGATCTGCAAGCTGCAAAATTGTTGTGGTTTTCCTCAAAGTCCCTTGGAGATTAAGTTTCAACATAGTTTCCTTGGTAATGATATTGATGGCAGCCCCTAGAACAATCAGAGAGTTGGGGACTATGACACCATCTATATGCACATCAACAACTGGACTACCAGGGTCTAGGCACTTTGGAAATATCACCTTCCACAACATTAGGTCAGACAGTTGTCCTTTACCATTGATGGTGGGGGTATCTCTCTTCCTTCTCCCAGGTTTCTTGAAGCACTTTTCTTTGATGAGCCTATTGTAGTTAGGGACATCCTTAATGGCCTGGAGAAGTGGTATCTTTACACACAAATTTTCCAATTCTCCCAGGAGTTCAGTCTCCTTTTGGGTGTGCTGACTAGGGTGGATCAAGCGCTCAGGAAAAGGAGGTTGTTGGATCTGAGTGTTACCTTATGAATTTTCCTACTCAAACTCTATAGGTGGAGATGGAGGATGGTTGTCTGGGAGTGCTATTCCCGACCTGAGATTAACCTCCTGTATCTCCACAACATAAGATGGATAGGATGTTTCTCCACTGGGAGACTGCTATGCTTGTATGTTGTTCAAATTCGGATTGGGTTGTGCAGGTATAGGTAGCCTAGGTGGAGCAACATGAGTAAGCTGAGGTTGAGGTTGGGGTGGAGGCATTAGATCAGGTGTTTGATTTTGTTGAGGCATAAACCCTTGGGATGGATTGTTCCACTGATGTTTTTGTGGAACATACTACTGAAATGGTTGGTTTACTGGATGAGGATGATATGAAGGGTTTTAAGGCCAAGTAGGAGGTGTGGACTAGGATGGGGGAGTGGGGGTGTACCAAGGTTGCATGGTTTCACTCTGATTGTTATCATAATAAGAGTAAGGTGCACCTTGCATACCTTATTGATATGTCTGAGGGCCTTGAGGCCTTCTCTGGTTGATGAAACAGAGTTGCTCTAGAATTGATTCCCCACTTTGATATACAACCTTAAGTCCAGGTAAGGAGGGACACTTTTCTGTGGCATGATTCTCCTCACAGACTAATCAAACCTCTATGATATTCATTGGAAATTCATTTCTTGGGTGCTTCGTGGTACATCTAGGAAAAAATATGGCTAGGGCTCTCTCTACTTCCTCTTGCTTCCTTTTGACCTGAATTGTGCCCATTTGCAAAGAAAAGGTGTGCAACATGTCACTCTTGAAGTCCTCTAGCATTTTTCCAATATTATGTTTTATGAAGGTGGAAGAGGAAGGGGTATTGGATGTACTTTGGCTAGCTCTTCCCTTCTTCCTAAATTCCCTAGAATGGTTTCAGAAGATATTTTTGATTGTTTCATAGGGTTTTTGGTAGATATCTCCTCCTGATAGCATATTCAAGGTTTCTATCATCTCTTCTCTGATCCCTCGAATACGTACAAGTTTAAGTGAGTCAGGATCAAGAGTATAGTTGGCTCTCTTATAGTTCAATTAAAACCTCTCTTCATAGTCCTCTAAGGATTCATCTAGCCCTAGAGTCATCCTAAAGATCTCATCCTTAGTTTCCTTGGACCTACAGTAGTCTTTGTACTTGCTGCTGAAGGTATCTTCCATTTGTGCGCAAGGTAGTGATGTTATCCCCAGGTAGACCCATGAACCGACGTAAGGTTGCATCCTAAAGGGCGGATGGGAAGAGCTTCAAATTATGATCTCACAGGTGTAGTCATAAGTCGTACAAAAAATAGAAAATTCAAACATGAATGTGTCAGGGTCCTTAGAGGTAAGTCCATGAAAGTGTGGAAGAGCTGAGGGGCTAATTTTTTTTCATCTTAGTTTCCCCATCTGCCTCTCTTATGGGAAAGGCTCTCTGGATCCCAGCCATGGTTAAGATAGGTGAAGCAGGTCCCTCAATTGAAACAAGGTCTTCTTATTCTTCCCCAATAGGATCCTCAAAATATTCAGAAGTCTCTCCTATAAGGGGTTCAATCTCACTACCACTGAAGAAGAGTGAAGGGTGGCTAGGAGGTGATGTGGGGGTTTTAGGTAAGATTTGTCTTTGAGTATTCCTACTCCTACGAGGCATGAAAATTAGATATTTTTGTATTTTTTTAATATTTATAAAATGACATGAAAAGAAAGGAAAGCAAAAAAGAATGCTTAAACAAAATTAAGGCATCTACTAGACACCTCCCTGGAAATGTCGCCAAAAAGTGGTGAGCCCTGGTATTGCACCAAGAGTGTTGCAACTTCTAGGGGCTGCGCTAATTTACTTTATCAACCCGGGGTTCATACAAACTTAGAGGTGACAATGATATATACACAACATATACATTTTGTTCATGTCATCTTCTTCTGCTTTACGAAATGGTGCTATTTCTTAAACTATGATAAAATATAAAAATTAAATTGCTGGAAGGAAATGACAGAAAGGAAACTAACTTAATTTGTAGACAGGAAATGAAAAAAATGAAACTAATTTAATGTGCAGAAAGGAAATGAGAGAAAGGAGACTAAATTAAATTGCTGTAAAGAAATGTCAGGAAGGAAACTAAACTAAATTTCTGAAAAGAAATGACAAGAATGCAACTAATTTAATTTACAGAAAAGGAAATGACTGAAAAAAAACTAAACTAAGTTGCACCTAGTTAGGCCAATCGGCTAAACACACCCTACTTATCCGATGATCTATTTACCATGCTATCATGCTTCTAACCATGCAACTATTCATGATAAACTAAACTTGAGAAAGTGTGGTTTGTAGTTTGGAGGAAAATAGGCTAAAGGTGCTAATGGAGGGCTCAAGAAATGAAACAAGGCTTAGAGGTGGAAAGAGCAGGTTTAAAATTTATTAAAGCTTTATTGTGGCCCAAAAATGCTTTGGAGTGAAATGATTTAAATAGTGCGATGGAGGATGATTGCAATCGGCGTTTGGAGTGGTAAGGTTAATAGAAACAAACTAAAAAGTGCGATTTGTGATGTGCGATGCGGTGGATGACGTGGCAGTGGGACCGATGGCGGAGTATGGAGCGATATCACAATTAGCAGATAGGAGCGGTAAGTGTCAACGAAAAAAATAAAAGGTTGCAAAATGCGATAGCGAAATGGTAAAAACTGTAGTGCGAAGTGCGATGGGCCAAAAGTTGTGATTTTCGATTTGCGATGTGGTAAAAGTTGCGAAGTGTGAAATGCGATATTGTAGTTCGCAATATCGCAAAGTTTGAGTTGTAGCGGAAGTGTTGTACAGGAAAAGTTGCGAAGTGCGAACTACACTAGGTGACGTGGCGGTGGGACCGATGGCAGAGTATGGAGAATATCGCAATCGGCATCGGGAGCAGTAAGTGTTAAAGGAACCAAATAAAAAACTGTGATTTGCGATTTGTGATGGGGATAAAAACTGCGAAATGCGATTGTGATAGAGATAAAAACTGCGAAATGTGATTGCAATAGGGATGACATGGCAGAGTGCTACAGTGATGTCGTAATTGGCCGTTGGGGGTGGTAAGTCTTAAAGGAAAAGGAAAATGTTGCGAAATTCAATTATGATGTGCAATGCGATGAATTTATCGCAATAGGCGTTTGGAAGTGGTAAGTCTTAAAATAAAAATGGAAAAGTTCGCGAAGTGGGATTTGCGAAGTACGGTAGCGGGAGATTCAAGGAGAAAAGGTGGAGGTCAAGTTTTAATGGTTTTAAAGCATTTTGCGTTAAATAGGGTAAGGCAACTATGACGAATAGAAACAAAGGAATAAGGCGGGCTGAAGGGTTTAAGAGATTTTAGGGAAAAAAGGTGGGTGCAACAGTTAGAATAATTGGAAGAAAAAGAGGGAATAGATGGCGTAACAAAAATGCTGAGGTTGTGAATACAAAGATGGAAAATGAAGCGGAGAAACACCACGAAGCTGTTTTGGGGTTTTAGCAATAATTCCTACAATCAACCTGTTAACTCATGCGAAAATAAACAAACAAATGCGTAAAAATGCATTGCAAAGGAAGACTGAAAAATGGTAATGCAACTCTACTTTTAATCTCAGAAACAATGAACAAAAATAAGTTTTTTTGGATTTTTGGGAAGGTTCACCCTCCTCGAGCTCTATTGACAGAGATGAGAAGGGGGTCTTGATCCACAAATTTTTGGTTTTTCTCCTCTATTCTATTATTCGCAATAAAATGAAACCTACAAAAACATACTGAAAGAAAAAATAAAAAACAATGAAACATAAAGAAAATTACTATAAGCAGAACTAATGAAATGGTGAGAATAGGGAAAAAATACAGCAGAGAGGTCGAGGCACGTGGATTGGGCCCTAACCCACAAGCCTATTTCTCTGAAACTTAAATCAGTAAAAGGAAACTAGTCTACTCATTTCATACAAGAATAGCCTCATACATTTATGAAAGTTTGACCACTGAGTAAAATAATAAAAATATTAATAGCTTGCAACAAAGTTCCGATGACCCCTCCTAGCTCTAGCTTTGCTCTATTTATTCTACAGGGCAGCTACCAACAACTCCCTAGAAAATAGTGATTGAGTCCAATTGACTCCAAGTAAACAAATATTGATTTCACTCCACGTTGAGTTGCTTGGTTGCCTTTGGAACTCGAATTGCTGGAGAGAGTCCCTGGGGTGATTGAGTCCACTTTACTCCAAGTAAACAAAGATTGAGTGCACTCCTCTTTGAGTTGCTTGGCTGCCTATGGAAATTGAATTGCTGGAAAGAATGTTTGGGGTGATTGTGTCCACCTGACTCCAAGTAAACAAAGGTTGAGTTGCTTGGCTGCCTCTGGAACTCAAATTGCTGGCTCCTCCAAGTATTCATGATAAAATCCTTATAAAAATGCTTAATAATTCATGATTTCTGCACTCAACCTCATATTAGGCACTCAGTGTATGCTAGTCTTAATCACCACCTATACTAGCATCATAAAACCAAATAATAATAAAAATGCAAGAAAACAAGATCTAAGAAGGGAAAAAGGTGACCATTAACCCCTCCAAATATGTCTAATGATGGAGCTCATCACTCAATATCCTACCATTCCTTGGATTGCACCTTGTATTTAATCTGGACCGCCTTGGGCCATAATTTCCACCATTGCATTACACATCAGACATTGTTGAGGAGTTGAAAACAATAGAGCTCAACCCAGACTGCATTGAACATGACACAACTAATCGGATCATGGACACATACATCAAGGAAATTTGGTGCTTCATCTAATAGGGCCCATATAATTTTGGTGCTTCATCTACTAGGGGTTAGGTTTTTGGATGGTTATGGTTTTGCATTGTTTCTCAATAATAAATAGACCTCTGAGACTCATTTTATCATAGTTGAGAGGCATGTAGTCACCACATCTCTTCTCAAAGATAAACTACCATTTCTTGAGCTAGTTCATTTCCATTCTACATGTAAACAATTTTCAATATTTTGTTATCAATGAATTGAAGTTCATTTTTTTTTGTAGCTCGGTGTTTTTGTTTAAATATGTATTTAATTTTTTTCTTGCACAGATTTGGATCAAGCACATATCTATTCTAGGATACTCATTCCTTGACTTGACATGGTAAGTAAAGTGTTTTTCTTGCTGATCAAATTGAGTAGAGAAAGGTAAGGGGGAAATAAATTAGCGAGGAAACTAACATCATAGGTCTATAATATCTTCTATGAAGGAACAACCTCTCATGCTCTCAATAAGTCAGGATCCCTCTTCCACATGTGAAATAGATAAGTTCCTAAGCACAACTTTATAAATAAAATTAATAAAGGGCGAAATAAGAAAAAGGCTTCCCACACAGAGAGGCGAAACAAGTAACTTCATCAAGGTACAGTTCAAGCTCAATAGAAACAAAGAAATGCTTGTATTCATGCAGTGATTTTTTCGGGGTACTGTCCTGCTGGTAGTGGAGAAACACCAGAGAGAAAAAATCATACTCTAATTATCTTAAAATCCCAGTTATATATTACCTTTTCCTAGATTGAAACAATTGTGATTTGGCAAGACTTGATATGTGTGTAACCGAGTAAGGAAATTGATGGGACTATATCTATAACTGCATTAAGTAGGGAAGCAAAGGTAATCTAAAAGATGAATCAATACTTCCTAAAATACAGAGACCTTGCACTTAGAAAATTAAACCTAAACAAAGAAGATGTAGTTGTACCCGTGTGGCGCCAAGTGTTGACACTGTGATCAACACCCTCCAAAAATTTGCTTACACTTGAATTTTGGAGCCTACTGAGGATATTACAATCTATCATTCCATAATCAATTCATAGTTGATTGATGTTTTGCGATATGTTTATTTTTTATTCTCAGGTTCTAATTTTCAAAGTCAATTTCTCACACACTCACCGTCACTTTCACAAGTGTTGCTTTTACGTTCACAATTGTCGCTTTTGATCACTTTCACTTAAATAAGTGTTGTTTTAATATTTTATTCGCTATGGCGTGTGTCAATTTCAAGGTCATTAGAAGTTTTCAAGTTTTGTCTTATGTTTTCCTCTGGTCGTAGGTGTCACTTTTGTTGTTTTCAATCTTGCACGTGTCACACATTTTCACATCACCAAAGTTAATTCTGGCACACTATATTTCATGAGATGGTCTTACATACCATTATAATATGTTCTATACACATTCCTACAACTTAGTGCATCATTTGGTCATAGTCGCCACTTCTATTGTAACTTGTGTTCAAAGTGTCGTAATGTGTCGTTTCAACATATTAGGGTACAATCTATTAATAAATCAATGCAAGTAGACTTAGGTTTTGATTCCTCTTTCTTGATAATTACTTGTGAACTATGTTGGCTTCTTTTACTTCTTTATTATATTATATTTCATCAAGAAATTACCAAATTATGTGTGTATGAAGATCACAAAAGAAGAGACACAATTTTTTATTGATGGTTTTATGTGTGTGATCCTTGTTTGAGTCATGTTTGGATACATTTATCTCTTTTACCTTGTTGCTCTCACACTTAGCCATTTTGGAGCCCTTCTTGGTCCCTCAACCCAGAGAAAATTGTGAAGGAATTATACCTCTCACCAAATGAGGAGGTTAACCTATTAATGGGTCTAAACGATGCAATCCTACTCACCAATGTTGGTGCACTAAGTCATCCTTGAGATCACCTCAAAACTATTTCACATTATGATCCTCCCAAGGGAAGTCACCTAATAATTCTTGCTTGTATTGTCTCACTCCAATGAGTTTTGGTCACCTCTGCATTACATGACACATAAATAACTTCTAGGTAACAACATGGACCTCTTAAACCATTTTTCATAGGAAAAACATGCAATGAAAAAACCCTCCTATCCTCCTAGTGCAGTGAAACCCATCCTAGGAAAATTAGCTTCCTTCCTATGGCCTTCCTCAATGAAAATCAAATTCCAAATGGAAAATAACCCATTATTGATTAAAAATGCACTAGCCTAGAAGGAAAAGCACATTCCAAACCTATAATGACCCCTTTTTGAAGAAAAATGTGTTCTATTTCAAGCCTTTTCTCCCTTAAGGCGCAAGGCGCAATCCTAAATCATGAAGATTTCACCCTTTCCCATTCCCCAATTCTCTCTATGTCCTAGCATCTTCCTTAGCAAGTCTCTTGAGTGCATGGTGTAGTAGGACAGGATGAAGGAGGCCTCCTCTTAAATTTGACCATTCAAACTACACTTTCCTAAAGGCCTCCTCTTCCTTATTGCACATGGCACATTCTTGAAGGTTGAAGCCTTCACCCTTCCCTCTTTCCCTATATTCTCTGTGGCCAAGCCTTGCTTATACCCTTCCTATTCAACACATGGTGTAGTAGGGAAGGCCAAAATAGGCCTCCTCTCAGCCCTTGACAAGTCAAACTACACTTTCAAGTCCCCCTCTCTTTTATTTAGGGAACATGACACATATTTAACCAACAAGCCTTCCTATCTTGTCCGTTCAGCTTCCCCCGATGAACTAGACTGAGGAGAGATCTTCTTCATATTGCATGGTGCATTAAAATTAACAATGCAGCCTTCCAAAGCTACTGATGAGTTTGACTGTGCCTTCCTTATCAAGCCTCCTTCTTTTAACCCTCTCACAGACCTATCATGAGATGATATTTCCATGAGCTAGGTAGTGATACAATAGATATTTGTAAGAATAATTTCATAATTTCATGAATGATTTTCATTAGCAGGATTACATTCCATGTATTAAAAGGTAATGCTCAAAGCAGATAGTAAGGAGAAATAATAATGAAATTCCTACAGAGAAGAAGAACAAAAGAGAGATATCATGGAGAAATGAAGAAAATCATGAACCAAGGAAGAAATAAGACATTGCATGATGACTCAGAATATTCCAAAGCTCATTTGTTGAAAATGGCATCCAAGGGGGCTTTTGATTTAATTTTCCCCTAATTAAATTAGAAGAAACTTTCTAATTCCATCTCATAACAACTTGTAAGTGTTAACTGAGTCAGGAAGTCTTAGTTAGCTTAGTTAATCCAAGTTGGAGGTGAAATTGGAGGAATGTAGAGTACAATCTATGTTTTAGGGGGTCTATTTGCAATTTATTTTTAGTTATAATTAGTTAACTCAATTATTTGACTTAAAATCAGTTTAACTAGTTCTAACTGAGAGATGAGCTAGTGATAGTTCAAGTGATTAAATATGATTTAATTCAAAATTAGTGATCAATCAGTTAACTGATAATTCACTATAAATAGATGTTACATGTTAGTTATAAGGAAGGCCCAGTTGAGATTAGGGTTAAAGGGAAGATAACTATCAGTTGTATAATTAGAAAATTGTATAGATCATGCATGAGGTCATTAGGATGCCTTGAAGGAATTTTGAAATCAGTTCTTGGTAGTTTCCTTATTAATAGTGCCATGATTCCTCCAAGAATGCATAAGCAAGGTTGGTCAAATAGAGGCTGAGAATTGGTTAAGTGTTTGACTGATTTTTCCAAGATTAGAGTGAGACAGTTAGCAGTGTAGAGGTTTCTCAGGAAGGGAAATAAAATTTTATTTTTTCATATTATTGACTTAATGCAATATACAGATAACAGGGTTTTTAGCTGAGCCTTTCCCTAGATACATATTTGTGTTGTGAGAATGAAAGTCTTTCTCTTATTTGTTATGTGATTGTACGATCGAAATTGGTTTCCGCAAGTTGTAGAATGATTCAGTAGTTTGTTTTAGTACATTAAAAGATCAGTTGAATCCATTTGGATATTTTCTACATGGTATCGGAGTAGGAATCACAATAGAAGAGAAGAACCAAATTTTATTTTGAACAGGTACATCGAATTTGTAGATTTATTCTTCAAGGCTAACATCAGATCAAGATGTCTTTTAATGGATTGAGACTCGGATATTCCCTTGAGGGAAATTCGAATTACATAGCATGGAAGTACAATATGAAGGTAGTGATAGAGGACAACAGGCTGAAGTGATTCATAGACAGTGATATTCCCCAGCCTGCAGCAACAGGTGCTCAAATTCTTGATGCATGGAATAAGGTAGCAAAGGCAAGAAGGATCTTGTTATAAGGAGTTCAAGATCATATTATATCGAACATAAATGGAAATGAAACTCCATATCATATGTGGAAGGCCTTAAAAAATCTATTTTAGAATAACAACGACCATAGGAAGTCGGTGCTGGAATACAAGATCATAAATATCAATATGGAGGAGGGCGAGACGATACCAAAATACTTGATGAAGTTCACTCAATGTCGAGATGAGCTTGGAAGTGTTGGTGTGAAAGTATCCCAAGATTATTTAGTGAGCCTAGCACTTATAGGCCTTCCCAAGAGTTGGCATAGCTACCAAGACTATAATATTCCTAACTTAGCATACAACCAAGGGAATGTTAAAATTTTGTTTTGCTCTTAGATAGAGGAATAAAATGGGTAGGGAGACCCATAAATATATTTAGTAGCAATAAAAATCCTCTTAAATGGGAGGGGGATCATATTCATAACTAGATAAACCACCTTCATGTGTGAACAAGAGCCTAAATCATGTCGACGAAGTCAAGGTTTGATCAAGTCAACTAAGAAAATATGGAGGATGTGAAACACTAATGAAGATAACCCAGTGGGAATATAGATCTAATTAGACAGTTGGAATAAAGCCACCTTGTGTGTGGAAGAAGAAATTGCATGGAGATCGAGTCAATATTGACCAAGTCCATCAACATTGTTATGGAGGAGTGGTATTGATGAAGGGACAACACAGTTTTGGAGGGAGATTCATTGCATGAAGATGGAAACCCTAATGAGTGGGATCAAAGGTGAGGAGGCTCACATTTTTTATAAGGAGGAATATGGCAGCCATATGAGGTTATCTTATGATTATTATTTTCTTATTGTATGGTCTGTTTAGACATAATTCTTTCTCTAGATGTTTAGCTGAGATAGAGTGTTGTTTAGCACAAGGTCTTATTGTTTAGGAATTCCTTCTCTTCCATGGAGTAGCTCTTGGAGGAGCCTTGCACCATATTGT
This sequence comes from Pinus albicaulis, assembly GCA_034641835.2. Classification (NCBI taxonomy): domain Eukaryota; kingdom Viridiplantae; phylum Streptophyta; class Pinopsida; order Pinales; family Pinaceae; genus Pinus; species Pinus albicaulis. The sequence goes on along the minus strand of CM076583.1, from coordinate 1,108,515,113 downwards.
CCACTATCTAGCCTGAGGCAAAGCTTCACCTTCCTTTGATAGCACAGATCCTGTGGATGGTTTGACTATTTCAGAAAGCTACAACAAGTGGAGGCTATATCTTCAGATCTAGGCCATCTCAATACTTATTTTCAGTGGAGGAGTCTTCCAATCCATTGGGAGGACAATATTGAGGGCTGTGAGCTATATATCCATATCTTGGCTGCAGGCCAACATAATTTTATCCCATACATCATAGAGAGAGTCTAGATCTGCGTTATTTCTGAAGGAGTTGCTGCAGGGTGATTCAGTGCACCATTTGGAGAGATGTTTTGCTGAGTGTTGGCGATTTTCCCTTCACTTTGGAGATCTGTTGGAGGAGATCCTCTATCTTGTTATATCACATCAGATCCACTTTCTAGATCTAAATATTTTCATATATCTTTAGTCTTAAAACTCAGATCTACATTTTGCACATGGTGTATTGCTGAAAACCCCAAGGGGGATTGATAAAAGAGCTTGTATAGTGCATGGATCTACTGTAGATCTAATTTTTTGTCCACATACTTGCTCTAGATCTGATGTACCACCTACTGCTATTGCAGAGGTAATAAAATAACGCTGTCATGGTATTCCAGCTTTCATACATGGTTGCAGTCTCTATTTTTTCATGATTTTTCAGCTATTTATGGCATGGGAGGCCTGTTTAACTATGAAATAGTGATTTGTTTCTGAATTCCTTTCAGATCTAGTTGCTATAATATCATACCTAAGGGGTCCATGAGCTACATTTACATTTCATTGCACATATTTATGAAAATTGTGTTATTTTAGCATGCATTGCTAAGCAGTCCCATTTTGGGATATTACAGTGGTATCAGAGCAAGATCTTTGGCTCAGGCTGTGAGTTTCAAGACAAAGATCAGAATGATGGAAAGAATGAGTTTGCTCTCATCTCTTTTCAGATCTAATAAGGACCTCACCAAGGAGGTCAAGCAAATAAGAAGTGAGGCCAAGTTAGGGTTTCAAGATGAGGAAGGTCCAAGTAATTCCTATCAGAAAAAAGTAGATCCGGTGTTGCATATAGCTCCAAAGAAAAATTATATGGCCTTTCCTTTTGAAGATAAGAGGCATATAAATGAAGAATACTGTTAGGTCCCTATATTACTAGTATAGTCCCTTATTTTTGTTAGTGTAACCCCCTTATTGTTATTATTGTACCCTTTTAACACCCATATTGTTATTATTGTGCCCTTAAATTATTATTGTTAGGTAGGCTAGGATTACATTGTGGCCCCATGGACTCCTATATGTAGAAAGGAGGTTTTGTAATTTGTATCATCCAAGAATTTTTCATTCATGTAATTTATTGGAGGTTTCCCCCTCGAAGTGGCTTATTTCTAAGGCGTTGATATCTCTTTTCTTCTATTTTTGGAGCTGGTTTCACAACATTTGGTATCAGAGCTTTGGGATTCTAGGGTTTCGCTGCCCCAAATAGGTCATCGTGGAATTTTTTCTATAAATGTTTTTCTACGAAGTTTTAGAAGTTGAAATTTTGAGAGTGTGAAGCCGAAATCTTGAGGAACATCGTCGCCAAAATTTAGAACTTGGTTCACAATATTTTTGGATATATGATCTATGGAAGTTAGGGCTTTTTGCAGGCTCCTGAATTTAACCTAAACAGGTCATCGTGGAATTTGCGCTATAACTTTTGGTATGCGAAGGTTTAGAAGTTGAAATTTTTAGAGAGTGAAGCTGAAGTCCTGAAGAACATCGTCGCAAAATTTTAGAGCTTGGTTCACAATATTTTCTGAGATATGATTTATGGAAGTTAGGTCTTTTTCAGGCTCCCGAATTTCATCTCAAAGAGTTTATCGTGGGAAAATATTCATAACTCTCTCTCTGAGCATCATATTAGAATGATGTAAAAAGTGCCCACAAGTACACGGACTGTAGTTTCTTTTCTATCAACTTTAGAGCCAAAGGAGGAAACAATGAGACGTGGCAAGTCGTACAAGTTCGCTATACTGAACCAGTCCATAATTGAGTCATTGTGGGAGATTGGAAATAAATTTGCCTTGAAGAATCCAAATCAGGTCAGACCTGTGGCATTCGAAAGAAGATTCAGAGGGTTAATTTAGGGCCAAATTTCAGATATTAAAGATTTGAAATCACAGAGATAATTCAGTTTCAATATCGAGCTCCTCAAAATCAAGAAAAAGGTGTGTATTTTTTTTTTCAAATTGCATAAGTCTTGTTTGAAAAATCAGTTCTAGTTGATTCCAAAGGCATATTGAGCATAGCTATCAGTATTGGGTTCTAAAATGCCTCCTAAAAAGAATTCAACACCCATTAAGCCTTCAGAAGGCTCTACTATGACTCATGAAGATGAATAAATGCAACATGCGTTATCAAAAGTCCATGAGCAACTGCACCAAATTTCGCTATCAGCAAAAAATGAAATGGAAGTTTTGAAGAAAGACATGGAAACTAAGATGGATGGTTTGAAGAAAGGTGTGGAAGCTAAGATGGATGGCATGGAAGTTGGCACGGAAGCTAAGATGGATGACATGGAAGCTAAAATGGAAAACATAAAGAATGATATAAAAGCAAACATGGAATGTTTGACAAAGTTGATACAACAAATGTTTCCTAATGGTGAAAAGATAGTAGAGGAAACTCATGATGAGAAAAAAATAAATGCTAATCGTGATTTCATAAACTCTAATGTTGGCGGGAAGAACCACCATATTCCAAAAATGGATATGAGGAAGTTTGATGGAAAGGATCCTGTAACATGGATACTACAGATGGAGCAATATTTTGATCTCCATAACGTGCAAAACACACAAAAGTTACGCATTGCAACTTTACATCTAGAAAAAAATACATTTGTATGGTATCGATGGCTTTGCTCCCGTAAAAAAATTGTCACTTGGTCAATTTTTACGGAGGAAATGATAGCACATTATGAGGATACAAAGAGAAACACCTTCTTTAGCCAATTGGTAAATCTCAAACAAAAGGGTTTAGTGGGGCAGCACATTGAGGACTTCCAAAAATTGAATATAAGGGTAACTGATATTCCAGAGGAACACAGGATTGATCTCTTCATAGGTACTCTAAAGGATAACATCCAACATGAAGTTCGTGTTTTGGAACATGATTCATTGGAGAAGGCATTCAGGTTGGCAAGAAAAGTTGAATGTAAAATTATGGCGACAAGGAAGCCTACCACTCAATTCTATAAAGAAGGAAGTGTTTCTACACCTAGATTTCCACAACCTACAAGGTTGACACCACAACAATTGGAAGAAAAAAGAGAAAAAGGGCTTTGCTACAGTTGTGATAAAAAATACACTAAAGGTCATAAGTGTGCTGAGAAGAAATTATTTTACATAGATTGTGAAGAGGAAGAAGAAAATGAACAAGAAGAGGATATACACCAGGAACCAACCCAAGAAGAGGAAGAGATGAGTCCGACCATATCGTGTAATGCATTGGCAGGAATTACCACTCCTCAAACTCTCAAGATAGAAGGACATATCAAGAAGAAAAAGGTAATAGTGTTGATTGATTCGGGTAGTACTCATAATTTTATTCATTGTAAGGTAGCCAAGGAATTGAATTGTTTCCTATACCCAGCACCAGAATGTCAAGTGATGGTTGCAAATGGAGGAACTATAAATTGCTCTGGAAAATGCCATAATATCAAGCTAACCATGGGGGAATATGTATTGACTAGTCCAATGCTTGCCATTCCTATGGGAGCTGTTGATGTTGTACTAGGAGTACAATGGTTACAATCTTTGGGGACGGTAGCTTTTAATTTTCAACAACTTTTCTTGAAATTTTTTTTCAGAAGGAAAGGAAGTCGAATTACGGGGTATTGAAGGGAAGCCAGGAAGGATAATAAGCTCTAATGTCATGACAAAGCTTCTAAAGAAATAACAACGAGGCGTAATTGCATAATTATGCTCACTAGAAGTTCCGACATCAAAATCATCTATTTCTGCAGATCTCCAACAAGTCTTGGACAATCATTCCAAGGTGTTTGAAACTCCCAAAGGACTCCCAAATATTCGTGATCATGATCATGCTATTCATTTGATTCCGGGAAGTGTTCCTCCAAACATCAGGCCTTATAGATATCCTTTTTTCCAAAAGAGAGAAATTGAACGTATGATTGCAGAAATGTTAGAGGTGGGTATAATTCAACCTAGTCAAAGTTCTTTCTCTGCTCCTGTAGTATTGGAACACAAGAGGGATGGATCATGGCGAATGTGTCCAGATTATAGGGAGCTCAATAAGCTCACCATTAAAGATAAATTTCCCATTCCTATGATTGATGAATTTTTTTTTTCTCCGTAAAACTAATTCTATTAAGAGAGCATATGGTACAATATGAAGTTACAATCAAGAGAAGCAAGAAAACAGGAAGCCGGAAAGGATAAACTATCCACCTCGGCCCCTAAGAGAAACCATGAAGAGAGCATTGCAATAAGCAAAAAGGAACAAGAAATAACAAAGAAACAAGAGCTGAACAGGGGATTCTACCCAGCAAGGGTCGAATCATTCATTCGACATTTTTTCCCTTTCTTTTTACCAACTTTGACCCAGCCAAGATGATGCGGCTGAGCTGGAACGATTTGTAGACTGAGCTAGGCTGTCGGAGAGGTCTCCTTGTCTGAATCCGAGGGAGAAGACTCATGAGTTATTTTCTCTGAGTTTGGTGGAACATTAGATTCCTCGGGGCTAGCCGTAGGCAGATCCTATGGCTGCATTGCGTCCTCCCCTTCTGCTTCCCCTTCCTCTTCATCCGAGCTGAAGTTAATATCATCCATGGGGGGAGGATCATGCAGTTTCCAGCTTTTGGATTTCGGCTTATGATTGAATTTCTTCTTTTGGGCAGGAATCGAGGGGCAAGAGATCTGAAGGTGCCTTGTTTGATGGCAATGCCGGCAGCGAAAGGCTGTGTTCTCGTAGTCCAGGGTCTGAGTCTAGTGGAAGTCTCCAATTTTGAGATTAATCTGATCGGGTAGACCTTTGCTCATATCTATTTCTTCACAGATTCTGCCGAAGGTGTATATGCCCTTTTCCCCCCTCGAGGGGTCTGTGGCAAGAAAATGGCCTAGATTATTTCCAATCCCTTGGAAGAAAGCGAAGTGCCATAGATGCGCCGGGAGATTAGGTAGTATGACCCAAATGGGGAGCTTGGTGATCAATGCAGTAGATGGATCCAAATATGGAAACCAGGGGGTGAGGAATAAACCTGCTGAGCCCCAAAACCATGGGCCTTCTGAAAGAGATTTTTGGTAGTCTTCGCTGAAAGCAAAGACTACAATGAAGAAGCCCTTTGAGCAAAATAAGACCTTGCAATTGTTGGTCCAGATGGAGTGAATCCATTGGTAGAGATCTTCCGTGCGTGGCCATAGTCTATTAAATATGCAAATAATGGCAAGCTTTGCAAAATTTTGGGTTTGCTCATCCAGCGTTGGATGCGATATTTCAATGGAGGGGATGTCCTCTAGTTTGTCCACCAAAAAAAGCTTGGGAGCCGGAGCTGGTGGAACAAATTTCTTGGGTATCTGAGCATGTACAACATCTTTGTAGGAAAAAGTCGGAGCTGTAGATGACTGTCCAACTGCGCCCCCTCTCAGACGAAAGGTGAAAACAATAGATGCATTTCTTTTAATATTGTAAAAATAGAGGGGATAAAGATCCTCAAGTTGTTTACCTTCGTGGAGGAGTCTCTGTGATGCATATGGAATCCCCAGCCTATCTTCAAGGAATTGCTTGAGGTCCTGCACCAGATCCAAGGAGCTCACCCATTGCAACAAAGTTTTGCCAGAAAGGAGCAGGATCTGGATCTGATAAGAAGCAGAGTGATCAACCGACTTCTGCTTGCCTTTGCATATCTGAGATGAGAGCAAACTGGTACTCTGGTAGTCCATCTTTTCCAGAACTTGCTGCTGGGTTTTGAGAGAAGTTGTGGAGTGAGGCAAATAGCCATAGAGATGGGTATTTCTCACTGCCCATAAGAACTCCCTTGCGCACCCATCAGGCAGATCTGAGCAGCTCAAAGCATTCATCAGGCAGACCCAGAGCATATTGTCGATAATGAGTGCCCACCACTGGTTAATGGGGCTGGTGAATCCCCAACGCCATCTCCCTAGATGAGCTACGCCCATTCCCGCCGCATCCAGTCCAGGGAGTATGCCAGAAAGATTCACATTGATTTCTAAAGCCAACAGCGAGTCGTCAGTCTGAGGTAGCCATGAATGTGGGGCTTCGCCCTGTAGACCCCCCTCCCCATTCTTCGTGAACTCTTTGCTTGCAGTAGAGGGTTCTAATGTCAAAGTAAGGAGCCGATATCCAGGAGTCGAGGAGGTCACGTATCTTCGTAGGCTTTCTTGTCTCAAAGGAAGGTCGATTCCCGTCCTTCCGTGTCCAGCACAGTCAGGACGTGTAGGCCAGTCGACCCCGCTAATGTTCACCGCGGCGCAGGCAAAAGGCAGAGAGCCAAAAACCCTAAGATCGCCGCAAGCCATGACTCAGTTTCCGGAGAAATGTATGATTGATGAATTATTGGATGAATTACATGGAGCAATTTATCTTACCAAGTTGGATCTTCGTTCGGGATATCATCAAATTAGAATGAAGACTGAAGATATTCCAAAAGCAGCATTTCGAACTCATGAGGTCCATTATGAATTTTTGGTCATGCCTTTTGGCCTTACCAATGCACCTTCTACATTTCAAGGGTTGATGAATTCCATTTTCAAACCCTTCCTTAGAAAAATTTGTGCTAGTATTTTTTGATGATATACTAATCTACAATAGGTCTTGGAAGGATCATGTTCAACATGTTGACAGGGTGCTCAAACTATTGCAGGAGAAACAATTATATGCAAAAACATCCAAATGTTTCTTTGGAGTACAAGAGGTGGAATATCTGGGTCATATTGTATCTCACGAGGGTGTTAAGTTAGACCCTAACAAAATTAAAGCCATTAAGGAATGGAAAGTCCCCACAACCATAAAGCAGTTGCGAGGATTTCTCGGGTTAACAGGGTATTATCGCAAGTTTGTTAAGAATTATGGGAGAATAGCAGCACCTCTAACAAGATTATTGAAGAAAGATGCATTTTCATGGACTCCTGAAGCAACTAAGGCCTTTGAACGTCTTAAAGAGGCAATGTGCCTAGCACCGGTCTTAGCTACACCAGACTTCACAAAAGCCTTTATTGTGGAATGTGATGCCTCAGGAAATGGAATTGGTGCAGTTTTAATGCAGGAAGGAAGACCCATTGCTTTTGAAAGTCGTCCAATCAAAGGAAAGTATTTACAGAAACCTATTTATGAGAAGGAAGTGTTAGCAATACTACATGCACTAAAGAAATGGCGAACTTACCTAATGGGAAGACACTTCAAGGTAAAAACTGATCATGATAGTCTTAAACACTTTTTGGAACAAAGACTATCTTCAGAAGAGCAGCAAAAATGGGTCACAAAGATGTTGGGTTATGACTTTGAAATAATCTACAAAAAAAGGAAGCTAAATGTTGTTGCAGATGCACTCTCAAGAAAGAATGAAGAGGTGGAAGCATTGCTTTGTGCCATTTATATTATCCAACCAGATTGGATAACCGAAGCAAGAGATGAATGGAAGAAGGACTGTAATATCCCGTTTCGGGGATATCTATAAAACACGGCAAACTCCAACTAGAGATGGACTGGGAGGAAATTTACCAGATATGCCGCCTCTGAAAAGAGGACAAAATCCGGAGGCTACCTGGCCCTTTCCAAACTCTGTCTAAGAGTGAAAGATAAACACACCAAGTGGTATAGAACTAGAATTCCCAGAAATATATAAAAATAAAAGTGCAGCAGACATATAATAACATAGAAGAAATATACGACAAATCATCCAGAAACATAGAGAGAGAATGCTAAGCCATTTTATTAAACTGAGAAATATGATGAAGTACAATAGGTGATCAGAGTGATGGCACCTAAAATTTCTCGAGGCAAGTGAAGAAATACTCTCAGAATATACAGGAAATGGCTGTTCTCTGAATTGCATCCCAGCTACTGGAAAACTACCATGTAGCTGCTACTGCTGGAATGACCTGAAGACTAGGGGTTGTTCCCCTTGCCGGAATGAGATGGAAATCTGGAATCCTCCTCTACTCACCAATCCCAACAAAACCCAGAAACCATATAAAAAATGGCCGACCTCCGAAAAACACCCCCCTTGGGGAATTACGCTGGCCTCCAAGGCTCTGCACAGAGGCTAAATGAGAATGACTGAAATACCGCCTCAAACTCCACCAAAATCCTCCCAAAGGAAAAGGTTGATCCTCTGCTCAAAATCTCATCTCAAATCTCCTGCAAAACTCCCGCTCCGGAACACCTCCAAGATGGACTGTGTCCTCCCTCTCAGTGACTGCACAGTCTCTCTGAATGCTCGGCTTTGCAACAAAACCCAACACCAAACCTCCTAAAAAATGCTGAAGAAAGTAACCTTGCCCGAGCAGGCACTTGAAGTCCCCCGGGGCTAAGGGCGAGATCTCCGACCAGAGACACTCAATGCACTAAACAGTGCTGCAGACAGGCTAAACAACCAGCGTGCTCAAGAAGTCAAAACGACCAGCTCAATATCATCAACAATAGAATGAATCAAATGAGAAGGCTCCTCCCTCTTTTATAACTTTGGCCTCCATCCAACCCTAAGGCCCATCTCCTCAACGTAGCCTCCCTCTCTTGCCACGTGCTCATCCTCATCTGCGCAGTAGCTTCTAGAGCCTACGTGGGCCCTCTCTACGCGGTGCTTGGCCCCCCCTTGGCTCCCCCTTAAGTCACAACGTTGTGCTACTAGGAGGGTGTTTTATTCTACTTAAGTGAGTTAGACCCTCTTCACTCAATTTTTATTTATTAATAAACTATAGACGACAAAACTGAACAAAATCGAATATTCCAATTAGATGTCGCTAATTAGGAATATTACAAGGATGAAGAAGTGTGGACACTCATTCAAAAGTTGCAGCAAGATCCTAGTACATATGATACATTTAGTTGGAAAAATGGTTCTTTATGGTACAAATATCGGTTATATCTTTGTAAGAATTCCCAACTAAAACAAAATATTCTTTTGGAATTGCACACTTCTCCTTTAGGAGGACACTCAGGATTTTTAAAAACTTACCACAGGGTGAAGAAAGAATTTTTTTGGGATGACCTTAAATATGATATTCAAAAGTTTGTGGTGGAATGTTTGGTTTGCCAACAAAATAAATTTGAGACAATTAAGACCTTCTATAACCTTTATCTATTCCAAGTCAACGTTGGGAGGAGATTTCAATGGATTTTAACACAGGTTTACCTAAGTCCGAAGGAAAGAGTGTCATCATGGTGGTAGTTGATATACTTACCAAGTATGCACACTTTTGTGCATTATCTCATCCATTTAAAGCAAGTACGGTTGCTACTACATTTATGGACAGAATTCAAAAGCTACATGGAAGCCCAAGGGTTATTGTGAGCGACAGAGATCCCATTTTTACTGGAAATTTTTGGACGGAGTTATTTTCTTGTTTGGGTACTCAATTAGCTCATAGCTCATCTTGTCATCCTCAATCTGATGGTCAAACTGAGATAGTAAATAAATGTTTGGAAGGATATCTTCGTTGTTTTGTATACGATAAACAAACACAATGGGTCAAGTGGTTACCTCTCGCTGAATGGTGGTATAACACTTCCTTCCATACTACAGCAAAAATGACCCCATTTATGGCACTTTATGGATATCATCCAACATCCATCACATCATATTTAAGAGAAAATTCGAAGGTTCAAGCAGTGGAAGATCACATCGAGCATCAACAAGAAGTTCTCCAACTCTTAAAGGATAACCTGAATTTGGCACAAAATCGAATGAAACAACAGACAGATCAACATCGCAGCGAGAGAAGTTTTGATGTAGGAGATTTGGTATTTTTACGGCTACAACCATATAAACAAATGTCCCTCAAGCAAGCTAAGAAGGATAATAAATTATCGCCAAAGTACTATGGTCCTTACAAGGTGTTGCAAAAGATTGGTACTATGGCATACAAATTGGAGCTTCCTGCTTCTTCGCGAGTACATCCAGTTTTCCATGTTTCTTGCTTAAAGAAGGTTATAGGAGAAAATCTTCCAGTTCAAACAATATTGCCAGAACTTGATGAGGAAGGAAAAATCATATTGGAACCAGAAGCGGTCATGGAAACAAGAACTCGACAACTACGGAATCGATCAATTTCAGAGTATCTCATCAAGTGGAAGAACTTACCCACTGAAGATTCTACATGGGAGGATGTGAATTTTATACAGAAGCACCCAGAGCTACTCAAGCATTGAGGACAACACTTTTTTGAAGGAGAGGGGCATGTTAGGTCCCTATATTGCTAGTATAGTCCCTTATTGTTGTTAGTGTAACCCCCTTATTGTTATTATTGTACCCTTGTAACCCCCATATTGTTATTATTGTGCCCTTAAATTATTATTGTTAGGTCGGCTAGGATTACATTGTGGCCCACTAGGATTACATTGTGGCCCCATGGTCAAGCAAAGAAGAAGTGAAGCCAAGTTAGGGTTTAAAGATGAGGAAGGTCCAAGTACTTCCTATCAGCAAAAAGAAGATCCGGTGTTGCATATAGATCCAAAGAAACATTCTATGGCCTTTCCTTTTGAAGATAAGAGGCATAGAAGTGAAGAATACTTAGATCATGAGATTCTAAGTGAATATCTTGCAGAATATAAGTCTCAACCTAGATATCTCAAGAGGAATCTGACTCTCCCATAGTTTATTCAACTCAGAGAAGAAAGGAGGCCTTGTAGCAATAGAAGAATGAAGGACAATAGATTTCTATTGTCTGCCTTTGATGGGTCATCCTCATGCAAAGAAAAGGCTTGGGGGAAGAAGTTGGATGCATTTTTTCTGCTACATCCAGTAGTAGAAAAGGAAGTTGTTGAGATTGCAGTGCTACACATTCAAGGTGAAGCACAAAATTGGTGGTCTAGCCATTTGAGTCATGTGAAAGTGACTGCATATGCAGAATTTACTCAAAGGTTGATCAAGAGGTTTGACAAGAAGAAATCAGAGGGGAAGAAGCCTTCACCACCATTTACTGCAGGAGCACTTGTTTCAGGAGGAAGACCACTTGCACCTTTTCAAGATGATCTTGAAATCTTGATATCTAGAGTCCCATGGACCATTCTGGAGATGCATGAAGAAGAAGAGACTTGTACCAGCACTGATGAAGCTATAGAAGAGTATCCATCATCATCCGTAGTTGGGAAAGCCATCACACTAGAAGGAGGAACCCTTGTAGCAGTACAAGATGTTCCCAAGTTGTACCAGGGTATGCACATGCTTTCATTTCCTGTTATTTCAATGCAACATATGGAGGATGATGGGAATGTACCATTGCATGACCAAGGGTCAAAGTATATTGCTGATTTGGAGCAGCAAAATTTCACTGCACTGAGCAGCTTTGATTCATTCAAGGAAGAGACAAAAAATCATCCTAATGTATCATTGATGAGCTTCACACAACCCTTGAGGTTGGAATGTAGTTTCTTGGAGGATGGGATGAGTATTGTCTTGAACAACACATTGCAAAACTATGTGTTCAGCATTGGATCTGATTTTGAGGCAGCAACTGCACCATCATGGAGATCAACAACACTGTCATCTAGCAGCAGTGATGAGTTGGGGGCCCAACCATTGTTGGAATATTCCAATGACCTTCCCATATGTATAACAAAGAGGGAACAGATAGATGATGGAGGACATCTTAGGATGGATAACATCTCTCACGTTTGTGTTGGACACTTCTTGATGAGCCCTACACATCATGATGGGAGGTTTTTTCCTACCACATATTTGGATCCTTATGGGATCAACTTGGTCATTTATGAGTGGTATTCATTTGGAGATCTTTAGAAGATTGCATTTCAAAACCCCATGAAGTGCAAAGACAAAAATATGATTTGGGAGGTTGGTATTCTCCATTGGAGGAGTGCCACTTTTGGACATGATGATAAACACTCACCATGGGTTGGATGGGTGATGCTGATAAGCAAGAGGTTGGGAAACCACTTGCAGATCTATGATACTAGACAGCAGGATGCAAGACTGCGTTGGTTACTCTTGAAAGAGTTTGGTCATCATATGACACATTCTATTTCAAAGAGTAGGATGGTGGATGGAACTTGGCATGGAACTTACATCATATGGCAACAACGAGTTTGGGTATATTGGAGTGATGTGATCTCTTTCATCTCAATTATCATGTTGTTGCTCCATGATCTATATGGTGATGGTGTGAGGAGGAAACTAGAGCTATTGTTTCTTTGGTTTTTATCGAGAGAGTATGGGCTGATATTATCTCATACTTTGCATGATGCTGCAAAAGTAGGACGTGGCACTATCATGGTGAAAAGGGGCTACTCTTTAACCTTGGATAATGAGGAGGTGCTTCCACTTTGGAGAGGATCTCTCACATATAGCAGCATTATGTTTGATGATGACCTTGACATGAGGGTTGTCAAAGGAGGAAGCTATGAGTTGGCAGGAGCCTATTTACATAGGTCAACAACGCTGTCACTTGGGAGCTTGGGCTGTTTGATGGAGTGTTCCCAGGATCAATTCATATATGATGCACTTGATGGGCATGTAGAAGATGAGAGTGATGGAGTAGTGGATGGAGACATCCATTACCATGATATGATCTTCTTGACTTGGATTTTCAAGCATAATAAGAAAGATCTACATGCAACACTTGTGGGCTTTCTTTCCATGAACTTTGATGCATATCATTCCTTGATGGAGGAGTTCACTTGGGAGGGCATCCAACATGATGTATATCAGCATATGGGGAGATGCATAGCCCAGAAGGTGATGGAGAGGTTGGCACAACCACTTCCCTACTCACTTGAAGAGAGGGAGAAATTTCAATTGAGCCATTTCAACTTAATGACCAAAGTACATGATAGAGGATGTATAATTTTGTTTCATGATTTGTACTCCTTTATTTTTATGAGCAACATATTGTACCAAGGAGTGTCTTTCCTCCTTGTATATTGTATTTTGTTGTACTTAAGGCCAATTTCACAATTGAAGTTGGCCATTTTATTTGTGGGTTGTGGGGGAATGCCACATGATTTTTGGTGTACATCATTAGCACGAAGTTGTACTTTCATGATTCCATCTTGTAGGGTGATTGTGGCAGCAAATAAGTGGCTGAAAAGACAATTGTTACATTTTGTTTTAAGGCAGGAAAGTGATGCACTGCGTTGGAACTATGTTCCACCTCCTTCTTGTCACATGGCAACTTGCTTTCATTTGTTTATGCTTCCATATATTGATGATGTTCCTATGTTGATGGGAAGCTCTATTGGGGGAATGGCACAAGAGTTGAAGGTGCCCATTAGGAGTATGGTTCTCCATACTTCATATAATGCATGTTTCAGGAGAAACAATGGGCAAACCATGATTGCCATACTACACCTCTTGTCTTCATGTGGGAGGAACCATTTGGAGAACTTGAGTTCTTTGGGGATGCACTACATGGATGTTTTGTTTGGTGGGGTGACTTGGGTCATTCTTGAGGACTGTGATATTTCAGCCCAAGATCAGCAGCAGCCCCATACATATCATAAGTGGAGAGAGAAGCAGCGTGGGATGGACATTCTAGTCCCACAAATTCAGTCATGTAGCCCACCTTATTTGCAGGAGCTAGAGGAGATGTTTCATGAGTTACCATGTTGGGAGGTGACTCACTTCTTGTGGATGATAGCTTGGGGATGGAGGCTTCAAATGGGGATGATGATTCCCAATATATTTCTTGATTCCGTGCCTGAAGAAGGCCTCTAGATTACATATTTTTGTTTCCATGTATGTCCTACTTTTTCATGATGAGAGCCATTTGGAATTTTTACCAAAGGCATGTTCTTACACATGGGAGGAACAAATCGAGGGCATATTGTTGAAAGGGCATCTTGTTCTTTGGAAGAGCATATCACTTGAGGATGCTACATAAGGAAGAGGGGAGGCTCTTCAGTTCTATCCTTGCAGTTGATTGAGGACAAACAACATTTGGGAGGGGAGGACTGTAATATTCCTAACTTAGCATACAACTAAGGGAATATTAAAATTTTGTTTTGCTCTTAGATAGAGGAATAAAATGGGTAGGGAGACCCATAAATCTCTTTAGTAGCAATAAAATCTCTCTTAAATGGGAAGGGGATCATATTCATAATTGGATAAACCACTTTCATGTGTGAACAAGAGCCTAAAGCATGTGGACAAAGTCAAGGTTTGACCAATTCAACTAAGAAAATATGGAGGATGTGAAACACTAATGAAGACAACCCAGTGGGAATATAGATCTAATTTGATAGTTGGAATAAAGCCACCTTGTGTGTGGAATAAGACATTGCATGGAGATCGAGTCAAGATTGACCAAGTCCATCAATGCTGTTATGGGGGAGTAGTATTGATGAAGGGACAACGCAATTTTGGAGGGGGATTCATTACATGAAGATGGAAACCCTGATGAGTGGGATAAAAGGTGAGGAGGCTCACATTGTTTATAAGGAGGAAGATGGCAGCCATATGAGGTTAGCTTATGATTATTATTTTCTGATTGTATGGTCTGTTTAGACATACTTCTTTCTCTAGTTGTTTAGCTGAGATAAAGTGCTGTTTAGCACAAGGTATTCCTATTTAGGAATTCCTTCTCTTCCATGGAGTAGCTCTTGGAGGAGCCTTGCACCATATTGTCCACTATTTGTCCTGAGGCCAAGCTTTGTCTTCCTTTGACAACACAGATCTTGTTGAGGGTTTGACTGTTTCAGAAAGCTACAACAAGTGGAGGCTAGATCTTCAGATCTAGGCCATCTTAATACTTATTTTCAGTGGAGGAGTCTTCTAATCCATTGGGAGGATAGTATTGAGGGTTGTGAGATATATTTCCATATCTTGGCTACAGTCCAACATCATTTTATTCCCTATAGCGCAGAGAGAGTCCAGATTTATATTATTTCTGAAGGAGTTGCTGCAGGGTGATTTAGTGCACCATTTGGAGAGATGATTTGCTGAGTGTTGGGGCTCTACCCTTCAATTTAGAGATCTGTTGGAGGAGATCCTCTATCTTGTTATATCAGATCAGATCCAATTTCCAAATCTGAATATTTGCATAGATCTGCAGTTTTAAAACTCAGATTTACATTATGTACATCATGTATTGCTGAAAACCCCAAGGGGGATTGATAAAAGAGTTTGTATAGTGCATGGATCTGCTGTAGATCTAATTTTTTATCCACATAATTGTTCTATATCTGATGTACCACCTAGTTTTGTTGCAGAGGTAATAAAATAACGTTGTCATGGTATTCTAGCTTTCATACATGGTTGCAGTCTCTATTTTTGCATGATTTTCAGCTATTTATGGCATGGGAGGCCTGTTTAACTATGAAATAGTGATTTGTTTTTGAATTAATTTTAGATATAGTTGCTATAATATCAGATCTAAGGGATCCATGAGATTCATTTACATTTCATTGCACATATTTCTGAAAACTGCGTTATTTTAGCATGCATTGCTGAGCAGTCCCATTTTGGGATATTACAAAAACTCAGTGAATGGGGGGGAGAAGCTACTAGAGTGGGAGCGATTATGGTTCGACTTGGTACAAGAGGAGATAAGGTGGAGCACCAGAGAAAAGACCTCTTGTAATGACAAAGAAGAAGATTTTGCATTAGTCGAAAAAGGAAAGAAAACGAAGGGAAAGAAGTACCAAGGCAAAGAGGGCAAGAGAGAATTGCCCAAGTTCAAGTGTTTTCACTGTCACGAGTACGGGAACTATGCCACTAAATGTTCACATAAGGAAAGAAAGAAGGAGCTTGTAGTCACAACAACAAGTGAAGCTTTAGATTCACAGTTCGAGCTTTATTTTACTATCATTGCATGCATGGCCAACATTGTAATGGGATGCATGTGGTATCTCAACATCAGTGCCTCGTTTGATATGAAGAGGAATATAGATCTCTTCAGTGACTTGGAGGAGAAGGACCTCCAATAGAACATAGAGTTTGGAGACGACGAGAGGTATAGTGTGATCAACATAGGTACAATTACCTTTCAGTGGGAGTCTGGCTCCCCTCTTAGACTCAAATATGTTTTGTTTGTTCGAGGAGTAAAGAAGAATCTTTTTTTTTTAGTAGTATTGGAATACGATGGCTATGATGTGATATTTAGAAAAGGAAAGGTTTTCCTTAAACACATTGCCACAGGACAGGTGAAACATATCAATGTATGCTCTCGAGGTCGAAGATGCATGCAAAGATTTGAAAAGAAAAGAAAAGGGTAGATACATGGTGGTTGATAGGGAGCATAAATTACCTCTCAACATGCAACCTCAGAAGAATCCTTAGAAGGTTGTGGAGCAGCCACAATTGGAGAAGCAAAGAAGAGACCGAGTGGATGCATCCACTCCAAGAAGATATCTACAGTAGGGGAAAATTTTGAGCCAAGTGGGTAGAGGGAGCACATGCAACCATACCTCTAGGTGAGAGGTGGGGCGATGTGAAGTCATATTCCCAAGAGAAAAAAATTGGGCAGGGTCCATTGAGATGTCTTATCTCATGAATCGGTACTTGGCTACAGGGGGCCCACAATACATAGTAGTAGGATGAATCAATAGTGATTGATGCAGTTAGACATTAGAGTGACAAATGTCAGATACTGAAGCACAATTCAGAGTCGACAACAATACAATTTTTTCAATAGATAATGCAGTAACTAGTAGCAGTCAGAGACTCTGATGATAGATGCATCATACTGATTTAGTTTGGATGCTTTTCAATTTCCTAAGTTGTAGGAACAACGAAATTAGAGAGAAGTGTTGCATGAAAAACATTCCAAAGGTACCAGATCGGGATATAGTTTAATTCCTTTCTTGTTGAGAGGGAGTGTTGAAAATGACAATAAGAAATATTGAAAATGGCACCCAAGGGGGATTCTGATTTAGTTTTCCCTTAATTAAATTAGAAGTAAAAATGTAATTCCATCTCATAACAGTTTAAAAGTGTTAATTGAGATAGGAAGACATATCTAGCTCAGTTAATTTGATTTGGAGGTCAATATGGAGGCATGTAGAGTCCACCCTAAGTTTTAGGGGGTTCGGTTGCAGTTTATTTTGAGTTGTAATTAGTTAACTCAATTATTTGAGTTAAAATAATTTTAACTAGTTCTAACAGAGAGATGAGATGACGAGAGGTCCAGTGAATTAAATATGTTTTAATTCAAAATCAGTGATCAATTAGTTAACTAATAATTCACTATAAATAAATATTACATATCAGTTCTAAGGAAGGCCCAGTTGAGATTGGGGTTAAAGGGAAGATAATTATCAATTATATAATTAGAAACTTGTATAGGTCATGCATGAGGTCATCAGGATGCCTTGAAGAAATTTCACAATCAATTCTTGGAATTTTCCTTATTAATAGGGCCATAATTCCTCCAAGAATGTGTAAGCAGGGCTGGTTAGACAAAGGTTGAGAATTGGTTAAGTATTTGACTGATTTTTCCTAGATCAAAGTGAGACAGTCAATAAAGTGCAGAGGTTTCTTAGGAAGGGAAATACAATTTTATTGTTTCATATTCTTGACTTAATGCAATATACAAATAGTGGGGGTTTTAGTTGAGTATTTTCCTAGATACATCTTTGTGTTGTGCGATTGAAATTATTTCTCTTACTTGTTATGTGATTGTACGATTGGAATTGGTTTCCGCAATTTGTAGAAGGATTCATTATTTTGTTTAATACATTAAAATATTAGTTGAATCACTTTGGATATTTTCTACATCATCCAAGACCCTTTGGAGGGTGAAGATAAGCAAAACCATGGATATTTCATGAAGATAAAGCATAGATAATATCTATCATCAAGAATGAAATATGAAGCAACAAGGATGACAACTTGGCATTACCACCTCATCATGAAGTCCATGTCATCATTGTCAAGTTGTAATTTGTACAGGTGTCATCATAATAGTAAATGTGTGTCCATGTTTCATGCCACATCATCATGTGAAATGTAATGATGTATTCTCAATAAAATGACAAAATGTAATGTGTGGAAGTCTAAGAGTCATATGTGGAACATGAAGAGTCACAGTTATATATTTCCAAAAGTTACATATAGAAGTCCAAAGGTCATTTAGAAGCTCAAGAGTTATTTAGGAAGTCCAAAAGACATATTAAGGAGCCCAAGAGTCTTGAGGATATGAAAGGTCATTCCTCTTGTTATAAAAGCAATATCATAACTCGAGTAGGGGGATTTTGGAGTCTTAAGCTTTGGAGAGCTAGTCTTGGCTAATCTACTTAGCATATGAGAGAAAACTATTCTTTGGAGAAGCAAGAAGTGACTTAATTTCCACTACTCGAACTAGTGCCTCACCATTGTAACTGCGTACTTGGATATTTCACCTAATATTGAAACTCAATGAGGCAACACATTTTCATGCATGTATCACAAATATTTTAGGACTATTCTTGGGATGTTTACGGTATATGTTGTGTTCATATGTACTAGAGAAATTGAACCATTTCAGTGGATTTGGTACTCATCTTATTGAATGTGTGTTTTATTTACTTTAATAATTGTTATGTGAACTATTTTGCTAACAAATATTTTCATGCTCTCGTGTGTCTCTCTTAGGTTAGTACTATTACTTCCTTCTAGACACTCACTCTCGTCTCCCTTTCATGAAGGTCTCCTTTTACACATTGCAATCAGTGTTTCAAAATGTTAAATTACTTGCTTGTTCAAGGTTTATGTATATAATTTCTTATGTTATTTGTTGAAACAAAGGAAAACCTTAAGTTATGGTGGTCGGGATGATACTCTGGATGGGGCTTCTACTCTAAATGGTGTGAGGTATAATTGGGACTTCCCCTTGGGGAGACGCACTGTATGTTGGCGATATCCAACACCATCAACACCATGAAAAATGTTAGAACACTTCATCGTACATCTCTTTTCTTTTTTTGATTAGAGGAATCTAAAACTAGGTCAATTTCATAGTCACGTGACATGGGGTCGATTTCAACTACTACCACTATAACCTCGATGTGCCTATATATGCCCCCTTTGCAAACACGAGTAAGTCGAAGGGATTTCAACTTTGAATTTCTTGGTACATTACATTTCATTTTTACGACACTTTCCAATTGAGTTGCCCCTTGGGGGCTATCATACATCTCACACTACGAAGATTAAAAAAATCATAAAATTAACTAAATTATAACTTTATGTTAAAAATTTATTATTATTTATAAAAATAATTAATATATAAGTCAAACATATTTACATTCAAAAAATATGTAACAAGATTTTTAACCATGTAAATTCATCCTCACTTTACCTTGGATATTCTTAACTTATAAATAGGCTTTGTTTATGTTGATTTTGTAGCATTGGAAAGTGTTCCAAGTCTCATATTTTTGGGAGGAGGCTTGGACATCAATATTACAGAGAATCCAGAAACCGTTTGTAGAAATTCCACTCGGTTCATGCTTTATTAAAATAATTAATTATTTTAAAAGCGACCCCTAAGTCTAAACTTAGGGAAATTAAATAATTAAAGGGTATTAATAAAGTAGAGTGTGATTCTTCTAGAAAACGAAGATCAAGTCATATTTTAATCTCAAACATTGATTAGATATATAATCTGGTCCATTGATTCATCAACGAGAATAATATAAGAGAAGGCTTGAGGGTCATTTGGAAAGAAAGTCGGGCACACACTCAGTAACTGAAGGAAATCGATTCTGAAGGAATAGAGTTCGATTTCAGAGGAAGAGGTTGTAGAGGCGAAGTTGCAGAGGTAGAAGGAGGAAGGGGAACTCAGTAGAGGAAGAAGAAGGCAGGAGGAGGACATAGAGGGGACAATGTTGAGCAGAAGCACTGGTCCTCCACACAGAGTGACACAGTCCAACGCAGTGACTACGTAGAAGACTAGGTAGAGTGACATAGAGGGAGAAAGGGTGCCTCCCGCGTGTCAGAAATTCTTCCGAAGGGTTCAGAAAAATTATCTTAGGTGTATTCTAGACATTTTCTCGTCAAATTTTTGTAAATGATTTCTACTGCTGAAGAATAATACAAACCCTCTTATGTTGCATCGGTTTTACTGCATTGGGTTTTTCCAGGGACAATTGTCCAAAAATAACTGTGTTCATGTGATTTTTTCTATTGTGTTATATTCATTCTATTTGATTCTCTGCTTATGATTAAATTAATACTACAGTTGTGTTTATTTCAGAATTCAATGGAATTATCTGTAAATAACTTATCATAAATAAGTAGGAAAAATAAATCAATTACTGTAGTAGTATTTCAGCTTGAAAATTTCACATGGTATCAGAGCGAAATATGAGAGATAGAAGAGGAGGTTATGCAATGGAACGAAGGTCTGACAATGATGCAACATCAGCTTAGAAGGGTTCACGCAGTCCTCTAGAATGCATGGAGGAACAGAGGGATCATGACATTTCAGTTCTGGCATCCATACTAGAAGAGGATTTTGATTGTGTGTCAAGCATGGCCTCTCTAGGGGTATGATGTATTGACAGTGGAGCATCTGCTCACATGATAGGAGTTCGAGAATGCTTCTCGAGCTACCAGGAAGAGCAGATGAATTTTCAGATTATGATGGGAAACAAGGCCAAGTGTACCCCTATTGGAAGAGGAGCCATAATATTTCGAAACATAAGCTGGTAACAAGCTTTGGGCCACCAACGTACTGCATGTACCAGGATTGGGGATGAACTTGCTCTCGGTGTCTCAAATTCAGAACAAGGTTTACAATGTATACTTTATTGGAAACAAATTTTATGTCAAACACCCTAGTTGGAAAAGGAAGGCACAAATTTAAGTAAGGAGCCATAAAATATATAAGTTATAGCTCGAGTCTCCAATGGCACTAATAGGAAATACTGACTTAAGGGATTTGAATGAATTATGGCACAGAAGAATGTGGCATCTACATCATGGAGCCTTGAGGATCCTCAAGAAGACTATCATGGGAGCTCCAAAACTTAGCACCAGGAAAGATGATGTCTATAGGGGGTGCGTATTAGGGAAGTATGGCAAGGAAGCATTTACAAGAAGCAGCAGTAGGGCTAAGAGTGCGTTCGAATTGATACACTCAGACATCTGCATACCAATGAGCACGAATGCTCTCAGTGGTGAAAAATATTTTGTCACCTTTATTGATGACCATTCTCGAAAGACATGGATCTACTGTCTGAAGATCAAAGATGAAGTCTTTAAAGTGATTCAAATAATTCAAGGCTTTGTTTGAAAATATAATCGAAAATCAGATCAAGATATTGCGATCAGAAAATGGTGGAGAGTACATTGATAAGGACTTCACGAGGTTTTGCGCAAAGGAAGGCATCAAGAGATAATGGAAAACTCCATATAATTCGGAGTATAATGGAGTTGCAAAAAGGAATAATAGGACCATTGTATAAGTTGTGAGGGAGATGTTGTATGATCAAGACATGCCCAAATTTATGTGGGATGAAGCTTGCAATAAAACAATGTATGTGCATAATAGGGTGCCTCATAGAGCATTGGGTAAGGTTACTACTGAGAGTGTGTTCATTGGAAGCAAGTTTTAGGTGAGTCACATTAGGATATTTGGAAGTATACCGTATTTCCATATACCCAATGAGAAGAGGAAAAAGTTAGATCAGACTGCAGATAAAGGATACCTTGTGGGATACAACGAAAATGTGAAGTCATATTGCATCTATATTCCTGAGAGTAGGAATATCGTAGTAAGATGAGACATGAAATTCAAGGAGGAGAGAGCCTTCAAGAGATCTTGAGAGATTTCTACAGCGACATAGTCTAAGGAGGATCCACTGGTTTAGCCACAATGACCTATAGAATATGGATCTAGTGCATCTTCATGACACAAGGATCCTCATGAAATTTCTTGCAAGGAAGTGTAAGAAGGAGAGCAGGTGAATCCACCCACCACTAGTGGAAGGATGAGCAGAGAAATCCCACAAACTCTAAGGGATGTAGAGGAATTTATTGGAGCCCCTAAAAATGAGAAGAGGGAACACAGGTAGCCAGACAGGTGCTAGGAATTGCTAGCACATGTTGGATAACCCTCTAGTTTTCGAGAGGCAGCTCAACATCAGGTGTGAGTAGACACTATGGTGGAGGAGTACAACTCCATCATGACAAATGATGTATGGGAATTAGTCCTTTGACCTCAGAATAGATCGGTTGTAGGATCAAGGTGGATATACAAGATCTTGATGCTGCAGAGGGCAGCATAGAGAAATTCAAAGCCAGGTTTGTGGCTAATGGCTATGCACAGAAGGAAGGGATAGATTATGAAGAAAAATTTGCCCCAGTAGCTCAGTACACTTCAATCAGATCCTTCATCTCTCTTTCAGCATAGATGGGATGGGAAATTCACCATATGGATGTCAAGACAACGTTCTTGAATGGGGTGATAGAAGAGGAAGTATACATAGAGGGCTTTGAGACGCATGAAAATAAGAATCATGTGTGTAAGCTTAATAAAGCCTTGTATAGATTGAAGCAAGCCCCTAGATCATGGTATGGGTGAATTGATAGCTACCTGCAGAAGATGGGATTTGTCAAGAGTGATGCAGATCCCAACCTCTACTATCTAAGAGTAGGGGATGAGCCACTAATTCTGGTATTATATGTAGATGATCTGTTCTTGACTGGATCATCTAAGCTCATCAAATATTGAAAGGAAAATCTGGTTATAGAATTTGACATGAAGGATCTAGGGCAGATGCACTATTTTCTTAGTTTAGAGGTTTGGCAGTAGAAGGGAGAAATATTCCTTGGGAAATGAAGATATAATACAGAGATCCTGAAGAGATTCCAGATGGAGGAATGTAGGCCCATGGCTATGCCAATGATCACAAACTAGAAGAAGATCAACACGTCTGAGGATGATGAGGATGGCACTACCTTGTATAGGCAACTCATAGGATCATTGATGTACCTGGTCAACACTAGACCAAACATTTGTTATGCCATGAATATCCTCAGTCAGTTCATGGTAGAACCAAGGAGGGCTCATTAGGCAGCAACCAAACATGTTCTTAGATGCTTGAAGGGGACAGTTGAGTTTGGATTGAAGTACACCAAGGGAAATTGTTGTGTGGATTAATCCCTCTTGTGGACAAGATCGATCTCCCTAGTACTCAGGGAGTAGCTAGAAACAAACATCCATTTGGAAACCTTTTTCTCTCGATTAATTGCATTTTAGAATTATTATAAGAAATTAGAGAGGAGGACATGCCCCTACCTTGAAATCCAAACATTTGTTGTAGTCTTATATCACGTCGCTCCAAAGTGGTTTCTCCAATAAGTAGAACCTGCAATCAAAGACACACTACAAGGAAAATACCCTCTAGCGGATGTTTTTGAGGAACCCCCTATAAAAATACCCCATACATCTGTTTCTAGCAGAGGTTATTAGAGGAGGTTGGCGGGCAGAGGGCTTTGCAGATGTTTTCTGCTCGGTCCGCTTATCATGCAAAATCACACCAGTGCGCTCTACAAGAGAAAGCACCAGTGTGCACAAAACATTGTCACACCGGACACTATGCGCTCTGTACACACTCGCCCGGTGCGTCGTATTATTGTAGATCATCGGTGCTTCACAACTCTTCCACGCCGGTGCATCATAAAACACTGTGCCAAAATAGAAACCACCCGGTGAGGTATTAAGAAACTGCACCGGTGCATCATAAAACACCACGCCAAAACATAAACCGACCGGTGCATTCGTAAGAAACAGCACCGGTGCACCTATAAAACCCTGCGCACCGGAACAGGGTTAAATAAAAAAAAAATTATGGCCAAAAAATCGCATTTTTCACTTTTATTAGTGCTCCAGAGCTCTCAAGAACTGGTGAAATTTATCCTTTTCTGAGGCACCTTGACATCGGTGCTCCCACTGCACCCATTGCACGCACTACTGCTGTGCATTGCCCACCAATCTCCATCTTGCATTTTGCAAAACGGTGGGCAAATTTTCTTTTGCAAATTCTATATCCAATATGCCTCCTCGACGGCGAAATGTACAGGTATTTTTCTTGTTTTTCCATAATTAAGCTTTTTAGCAGATTATAATTTCAATTAATCTTAAAATTAACCATTTAAAAGATATATATATTTTTTGATGCGCGGTGTGCACTAGTCGTTCGGCTCGCACCAGTAAGCGGTGCTGCCTGTAAAATCTACAGGCCGCACTGCAACCGATGCTAATGGTATCCGCATTGTTTCCGGGGCGGTACCGAAAGGTGCACCACGGTATTTTAAAATTAAAAAAAAAGTGCGGCGAGTTCATTTAGCCAGCCGCACCGTTGAGTAAGTAATTAGTCAGGAAGTCAGTGCGCTGACACAATTATATGTGCCGGGGCGTATATTTTAGTCAGCGCACCGCTCTTCTAATACCATACATAGTCAACGGTGCTTTAAAATTTTCTGGTGCATCGCATACAGTGCGTTGAATGTCATTTGGGGCACTGTCCCCGGTGCACGACAAACAAACAACACACCAGAACCGATGCATGACCGTTTTTTGTGGCGCACCGATTGGTCTGTTTTTTTTTTCTAAAAAAAATTATATATGTATATTCCTAAATACATGTATCATTTAATAATTTTTTTTTATTTAATATTTCAATGATTCAAAGGAAGATGGGAAACAACAACAACAACAGGCAGAGCAGTATGACATGGTTTGCATGTGGGAGGCATGAGAGAGGGAGAGAGATGCGTACCCTCGCCATATTACAATAGCTATCCAGGGGCTCCTAAGGCAGGTAGGCCTCCTCAAGTTCTATGAGGAGGCTACTTCCCTAAAGGCCCATGGTGTGTTTTTGAGACATCTTATCTACAGGTGGAATGCCCACCGACAGGCTTTCCAGGTTGGTCCTAACCAGTGGTACACACCCACTGAGGAGGATATATATTTTATTACAGGGCTATCAAGGAGAGGGGTGGATTTTCCCTTGTTCCCAGAGGTTCTAGCTGGTTGTGTAGTAGGGAGTCAGTTATTTTACTCCCAGAGATACATTAGAGCATTAGTATTGTCTCTTGCAGATTTTCAGGTCGCTGGAGGTTAGTTACGTATTGGTGTATTTGGTAGTGAGGAGGTGCAGTGCCTCTCACTTCTCATTTTTACCATTTCACACAACACCAGTGACAGGAAACGCATTATTTTCTCGCTTCTATATTATGTTGATGCTTTAGTAGAGGAGCCACAACTTGTCAGGTGGTCTGCCATTTTTTTGCGGTAGTTCTGTACAACCTTAGATAGATGTCGTGCTCATGCACAAGGGAGGGTCAACTTCCCTTTTGCTTCAGAGATTTTTTGTTTATTTGTTGAGAGGTTTCCAGAGATGAGGCCTACTTTTTTTCGGCAGCCTTGTAGGCCGATGTTTGAGGCACAGATGCACATGTGGGGGCATATGATGCCCAAGAGGGACGAGACTATGTTTCCAGCCAGGATATCACATGATGCACTGGAGTTGCTAGCCAGTGTTGATGAGCTACATCCCTTCATTATGGTCCCCTGTCCTTATTCTGGATTAGATTGGCGAGGGTGTGCCAACATCCTCTTCACAGATGATGAGCCGCTAGATGATATAGGTAATATTACTATTTTATTTAAATTTATTCTAACATGTTATTTAACTTGTTTTTATTAAATTGTGTAATGAAATTGTCTAATTATTGTTGTGTACTTGTATATATTTTGCAGACATTGGCTCTTTTGATGGCGAGGACATGCGAGCACACACATGATCCGGATGTGGATCTAGGGTGACGATCGGGGGCATGCCGGATGGGGATCGCCGAGGAGCCGGTATGGAGGGGAACATGCTCTTCTTTTTTCTGCCGTCTTGCCTTTTTCTAGGCGCGGTCGACTTGATACTAGATATAGGATGGAGTTGGGCGACTTGACTCGGTGCATTGATTGTTGGTGCAGGCATCGAGCACATGTTCTGAGAGCCATCACAGTGGAGTGATAGGCTATTACAGATGTGGAGAGGCATGCTGCGTGACATGTACAGCCTGATGCGGCATGTTGTAGGAGCTACGACCTTAGTTACGCGAATGAGGAGGATTGTTGCACATTATAGGCGTGGTCAAGATGCAACACACGATGGACAGTCCGCGAGCAGCGACTCATCATCTCATGATCGTTCACCTCGCGCTGTGCCAGATGAGCATGAGCCTCCACTAGCATCTAGTAGTAGTCATCATGGAGATGAGGCTGGACCATCGGCCACGTCCAATCAGTAGCCTGCAACATCCATCAGTACTCATGATAATGAGCAGGCTAGACCATCGACTTTCAAGGTTGCACCATTGACTGAGCAGGCCTCGACTAGTACTGCTATTGATGTTGTACCACCTGCTGATCCATGACATTTATATTACAGTTGTATATTTTTAACATTATTCAGTTATATATATATATATATATATATATATGGGGTCCATGTATTTTATGTTCATGTTTCAGTTGCACTTAATTTACATGTTGGTGATCATCATGATGTGTATATTGTTAGGTCATGTTAGATATGTTCATTTAATGTGCAGCGTGCAGATAGATGTGTATGTGATAGCATGAGTTATTTGCCATGAGATGCATATTTGATGTTTGTGTTGTGATGATGTTATACAATGCATATTGTGTTTTGTTAGATGATCATGATCACGATGATGTTAGCGAATTTGAATGTGTTTTTTAGTCGAATATGATGTTTGTATGATGGTTATCATGATCGTGATGTTTATTAATTAATTTAATATTAAATGACCATGATATTTATTAAATATTATGTCGTGATTGTAATTGAAATTGAAATTTTAATTGTATGTAAAATTGTAAAATTGTATTTGTAATTGTAGTTGTAATTTTAATTGTAATTGTATGTAAAATATTTAAGGTAAAATTTTAATTGTAATTGTAATATTTAATTTATTGTGAAATGATTGTAATTGCAATTTTAATTGTAATTGTATATATGACAAATTGTAAAATTGTAATTGTAATTATAATTGTATGTAAAATTCTAAAATTGTAATTGTAATTGTTGGCAATATGATGCTGAGTGTTGTCCTTGATGGCAACCCACTTGATGAAGATGATGGCAACCTACTTGATGAAGTTGTCCCTGATAAATCTGATGTATCTACAATGAGTACAAAAGGTATTGATGGAAGGAATAATCAGTATGTGCCAGAACCTGATGAAAAGAGTATGTCTCAAGGCATATGCGGATTTTTCTAGACAAAGTAGCGTATGCACGCGGGAAATAACGTTCCAAGTCGCGTATGGGAAAAAGCACTCTAAATATGTAAAACCAGGGGTAACCACCATGGTATTGACCCATTTTATTGAGTAATGATTCGTCTATATGACCCCGTCCAGGAATACCATAGAAAGTAATGTGGTTTTGGCTCATGGTATTGATAAAAGGGTAAACCTATATAAAGAGAAGAAATTCATTGTGCAAATGTGTGCAAGATGTCTGAGCTTGAATGAATACTTCTCTCTGAAGTATATCTGAATGGAAAGGGTAACTGTTGAAGGATAGATCTGAAAGCAAGATGCACCTATGAAGAAATAATGAAGAAGGGAATCTAGATCTGAAATGTATTTGTATTTGCTAGATCTATTTATGGAATGATTAGATCTGAGATGAGGCGAACATCTGTCTGAAGTAAAGGGTAAAATCTGAGTGATGTATCTGTTCTGAAGAATTTCAATGACCTAAATGTCTGAAGAACTATACGCTAGTTCGCCGCAGAGTAAGCGCGTATATACGCGGGTTTGCTGAAGAGAAAGTGCGTATGGGCAGTAAAATTAGCTCTATAATTTGTGCAGAAGTATACGCGGGTTTGTATGGTTGAAGGCACGTATATACGCAGGATCAGTGAAAGGAAAGCGCGTATGAATATTAGGGTTTGCTGAAGTATGAAGTATCAAATGTCTGATCTGTTCTGCTGTGTTACTGCTATCTGTTGATGATGTATGATTGTGCTTAAATGTATGGAGTGGGTCCAGTGTGAAAATTGATGAAACGTGGTCCATAGAGGTACTGAGGGTTGTAGCCTTCAGTCAGGGGGTTGTAGCTCCCTTCCAGGTGAGGCTGGTAAACGAGATCAGGGGGTCGTAGCTCCCTTCCAGGAGAGGCTGGTAAACGAGTCACGGGGTTGGAGCTCCCTTCCAGGAGAGGCTGGTAAACGAGCACAGGTGGGTGCCTGCGTGTTGGTAGGAGTCTACACCAGCACATATGTTGTAAGATGTTTTCTCTATAATAAAATATTGAAGGCTGAGCAACTGTAGCGGTGGTTTTCTCCCGACTTGGGTTTCCACCTAAAATCCTGGTGTTCATGTGTGATGCTTATGTGTGATGGTTTATTCTATTCTTACTGCACATGTTTATAGTTTATTGAACATCTAATGAATGAATGATGGAATGATATAAGTGAAGAATTAATGGCATAATTAGATCTCTGTGTATACGCAAGTTTTATGAAGGATATCCGCGTGTATACGCTAGTTTGGTTCAGCAAAGTAGCATATGGGTATTAGAGAGTGAAAAAGTAAAAAGATTTGATAAAGTCCTAAATACTGATTCACCCCCCCCCCCCTCTCAGTTTTTTTCCCAACAATTGGTATCAAAGTAGGTCCTTCTGCAGAAGCTTGATCGCTTGAAGGAGATTCGTCACTATGGGAAAGACGCAAAAGAAGAAGGCTACTCAAGGAAAGGAGATATCTCAGAAAACATGTGCAGCAGAAAATGAAGAAGATGAAACAGGTATTTGTTCTAGTGATTTTCTTCTTTGTGCAAGCAATGGTGAAGATAGTGAAGGTAATGCTATGGATCTAGAAGCAGTTATCAAAGATCAACAAAGATTCTTTAGTAAGAGAGAATCTGACTACAAAGATATGATCACTAGACTGAAAAGGCTGTATGATAGTGTAACAAATCAAAGTAAAGGACTTGAAGCAGAAATCGTCTCCCTCAAAGAAGATCGGGAAAAATCAAAAAGGAAGAATGGAAGACCTGAAGTAGAAAACATCTTTCTGAAAGTAGATCTGGAAAAATCAAATAAGAAGAATGAAGAAGTTGAAGCAGAAGTCGTCTCTCTGAAAGCAGATCTCGAAGCATTGAATAAGAAGAATGAAGAAGTTGAAGCAGAAGTCGTCTCTCTGAAAGCAGATCTCGAAGCATTGAATAAGAAGAATGAAGAACTCTCACAAACTCTTGAAGTACAAGAAAATGGGTTGAAAGAAGAGATTCTAAATCTTAATGATCAAGTAGAAGAAGGAAAAAGGATTGAAGAAAGTATGAAGAAGCAATGCTAGAGCTTGGAAGTTGAGGTAAACATTCTCAAAGGTAAATTAGAAGAAAAGGATAAGCTCTTGAGGTTTCAAGATAGTACTAAGATTCTGGACAATATTCTTAGTAGTCAAAGGTCTCCTTCTATTAAACTTGGTATTGGCTTTCATGAAAAGGTTAAAGGAGAATCTAGTTCGCAAGGAGGTGCTAAAGATTCAAAGGATGTCAAAGCAAAACCTGAAGTGTTGAAAGAAACAAAAGGCCAACCGACAATCATGAATTCTCAAAGGAAATCATTCAATAATGCTGAATGCTTTAAATGTCATAATTATGGGCATGTTGTAGCCAATTGCAGAAATAGATTGTTTCAGTCACAAACAAACAGATTCTACACAGAAAGGTACTCTGGTTTCTTCAAGGGATATTGTTTTTCATGCAACAAGTATGGTCATAAAGCAGCTGATTGCAATATAAGGAAGAATAGAAAAGTTCATGATGATTATTATGCTTATTTCTATGGCCACATGAGATGTTATGCTTGTAACAAGTATGGACATGTAGAAAAAGAATGCAGGATGAACAGATCAGAGAAAGTGGACAATTTCCAGCACACAGTTAGAAAGTTCAAGCAAATTTGGAAAAGGAAGGAAGACCGGTCAGAAACGTAGGGAATATTGACCCTACTGCAGTCATCCGCTTTTGAAGCTTACTTCTCTTAATGACTGCAGGAGTAATGTGAGATACATTATAGGGATTTGTAATGTATCGTCACAAGGGGAGCGATGTATGATGATTCTCATGGTTGATTTGGTTATTCTGGTTATGTTTATCTCTAACAGAGCATCTGGTGTGAAGAAAAGACAGGAACAGAAGGTACAAATTCAGGGGGAGATGAAGGTGTGGAATTTTCTATTTCACTTTCCATACGCGGGTTCGATGAAACACAGTCACGTATACACGCGAGTTCCAGTAGACACAATCGCGTATGCATTGATGATAAGAGAATTGGGATGACAGCTGAAGATCAGGAGCAGAGGTTCAGGGGGAGCATCAGTTTGACTGCTCATGATTGTTGCACAAGCTAAGGAGGAGCCTTGGTCATATGAAAAGATGTTTGGATGCACATGTTCAGGGGGAGCACTAGTCTTGCTGAGTATAATGCATTGTTGGCATTATGATGGTTCTGATATATGATCTCTCTTTTGAGGTCTTTCTGGTATTGGTCATGCAAAATCATATTTGTAATTTGATGAAAAGGTCTTGTTGAGACCCATGATGTAAAATTGTAATATTCAGTCATGTAAGGACTTGTTCAATTTGTAAACCCACTTGATTGGGTATATGAGTCAAATTTGTAAACCCACTTGGTTAGGTAGTTGAGTCAAATTTTTAAACCCACCTGGTTGGGTAGCTGAGTCAAAATATGTAAACCCACTTGGTTGGGTATTTGAGTCTCATATGTAAATCCACTTGGTTGGATATTTGATGTAAGTATGAGTCATTGGTGATAGGAAGGTCATAGAGTCATGTACTTCATTGAAAAATATGTTTGAAGATTCAACATGAACTCAGGGGGAGCATGGTCACTTCAGTGTACATCAGATTTGCAGAGCGCTTCCTTCTACAAGAGGAGAAAAACCTTGTGTTGGTTTTGGTCCGCCCTTTGCCCTTGATGTCAAAGGGGGAGAGTGACATGGTGTTTGAATAAAGGGAAAGAATGGTGTCAAAGAATGGGGAGAGTAACATGGAGTCATTTTATTCTTAATGTATCTATCTGTTGTGATGATCAAACACCATCGTGGTTGCCATCAAGTCCAAAGGGGGAGATTGTTGGCAATATGATGCTGAGTGTTGTCCTTGATGGCAACCCACTTGATGAAGATGATGGCAACCTACTTGATGAAGTTGTCCCTGATAAATCTGATGTATCTACAATGAGTACAGAAGGTATTGATGGAAGGAATAATCAGTATGTGCTAGAACATGATGAAAAGAGTATGTCTCAAGGCATACGCGGATTTGTCTAGACAAAGTAGCGTATGCACGCAGGAAATAACGTTCCAAGTCGCGTATGGGAAAAAGCGCTCTAAATATGTAAAACCAGGGGTAACCACCATGGTATTGACCCATTGTATTGAGTAATGATTCGTCTATATGACCCCGTCCAGGAATACCATCGAAAGTAATGTGGTTTTGGCTCATGGTATTGATAAAGGGTAAACCTATATAAAGAGAAGAAATTCATTGTGAAAATGTGTGCAAGATGTCTGAGCTTGAATGAATACTTCTCTCTGAAGTATATCTGAATGGAAAGGGTAACTGTTGAAGGATAGATCTGAAAGCAAGATGCACCTATGAATAAATAATGAAGAAGGGAATCTAGATCTGAAATGTATTTGTATTTGCTAGATCTATTTATGGAATGATTAGATCTGAGATGAGGTGAACATCTGTCTGAAGTAAAGGGTAAAATCTGAGTGATGTATCTGTTCTGAAGAATTGCAATGACCTAAATGTCTGAAGAACTATACGCTAGTTCGCCGCAGAGTAAGCACGTATATACGCGGGTTTGCTGAAGAGAAAGCACGTATGGGCAGTAAATTTAGCTCTGTAATATGTACAGAAGTATATGCGGGTTTGTATGGTCGAAGGCGCGTATATACGCATGATCAGTGAAAGGAAAGCGCGTATGAACATTAGGGTTTGTTGAAGTGTGAAGTTTGAAATGTCTAATCTGTTCTGCTGTGTTACTGCTATCTGTTGATGATGTATGATTGTGCTTAAATGTATGGAGTGGGTCCAGTCTGAAAATATGATGAAACATGGCCTACAAGTTGTGTTCTAAAGGAAGCTTTGGATCCAGTGTGAAAATTGATGAAACGTGGTCCATAGAGGTGCTGAGGGTTGTAGCTCCCTTCCAGGTGAGGCGAGTAACGAGATCGGGGGTCGTAGCTCCCTTCGGGAGAGGCGAGTAAGCGGGTCGGGGGTTGGAGCTCCCTTCCGGAGAGGCTGGTAAGAGCGCGGTGGGTGCCTACGTCTTTGGCAAGTGCGCGGCATATGTTGTAAGATGTTTTCTCTATAATAAAATATTGAAGGTGAGAGCAGCTACGGCGGTGGTTTTCTCGGAAGCTTGGGTTTTCCACCTAAATCCTGGTGTTCATGTGTGATGCTTATGTGTGATGGTTTATTACTGATTTCTTGCGCACATGTTTACAGTTTATTGAACATCTAATGAATGAATGATGGAATGATATAAGTGAAGAATTAATGGCATAATTAGATCTCTGTGTATACGCGAGTTTTATGAAGGATATCCGCGTGTATACGCTAGTTTGGTTCAGCAAAGTAGCGTATGGGTTTTAGAGAGTGAAAAAGTAAAAAGATTTCATAAAGTCCTAAATACTAATTCACCCCCCCCTCTCAGTATTTTTCCCAACAGTAATTGTATTTAAAATATTTGTAAAATTGTAATTGTAATTGTAAATGTAATTCTAATTCTAATTCTAATTGTATGTAAAATTTTAATTGTATTACTGTGAAATGATTGTAATTGTAAAATTTTAATTGTAAATGTAATTGTATGTAAAATTAAAATTGTAATTGTAATTCTAATCATATTGGTATGTGAAATTTTAAAATTGTAATTGTAATTGTATGTAAAATATTTGTAAAATTTTAATTGTATTAGTGTGAAATGATTTTATTAAAATATTAAAATTTGTAAATTTGTAAATAATTGTAAAATAATAAATCTAGAATAATATGAATTTTTGTAACATAATAAAGTTTAGTAAATAATGCAAATAAATTCATGTACTTTGGAATTATCATTATTTTATTATGATCTTACATACG
Source organism: Pinus albicaulis (assembly GCA_034641835.2). Classification (NCBI taxonomy): domain Eukaryota; kingdom Viridiplantae; phylum Streptophyta; class Pinopsida; order Pinales; family Pinaceae; genus Pinus; species Pinus albicaulis. The sequence goes on along the minus strand of CM076583.1, from coordinate 1,108,481,786 downwards.
AAAAAAAAGAACTTTACACCATTTCTAGCGGAGATTCCTGGTTTTTCATCCGGTGCGCTTATCATCCTAACATGCACCAGTGCGTCTTAGTACTAAGACGCACGGTGCTTCACAACTCTTCCGTACCGGTGTGTCATAAAACACCGCACCAAAAGATAAACCTCGATCTTATGAAACTGCACTGGTGCACCTATAAAACCCCACACATTGGAACATGGTTATTCCGTAAAGTGTAGTATTGGAGCAGCAGAGGGTTCGAATTGCGGGCAAGAATTTTTCTGAGGAGATGAGGGTTTGAAAAGACGAGAGTTTGAATTTCGGCTGAGAAGTTTATAGCAGAGAAAATGAATGATTCAAACAGAAAGACAGAAAAATATGCTTACAGGGATGTAGAAGGCTACAGATCTTGACATAGTACAAAAGGAGAAAAGAAGTACAGGTTGAGACTGGAAGAGAGCATTCGGTTGAGGGCGGCAGGAAAATATTGGACAATAGAGAAAGATCAATCGAGGCAGTCAATAAAGCCAAGAGGCGCCATGAAGGGGAGATTCTCATTCCCTTAAGGATAGCAGAGAAAGATCAATTCACGTTGTTGATCAGGCTGGTAGGTCCCATGAAGGGAAAGATTCTCCAGAATGCGTTTAAAAGCAGTTGGGAGTATTGTTCGAGCTTCGGTTAACTCACATAAACTTTTATCGGCAAAGATGACGTCGCATAAAATCACATCTTCGGCTTTCAATTGAACCTGAATGGCATCTCTCACTTGTCTGAGTTGTGGTCCTGTGGATGAAACCAGTAAAAAGTGCGCTTGTATTATAAATGTAAACCCAATGACCATTTCTATGAGAAGAAAAGCATAGATACCTGTAGCTACCATATTTCCACCTGCAAATCGGTTTCCCATTGGAAAAACTAATGTAATAGCCCATTTTCAATTTCTTTCCTCTGCTCAACCCTATACTCATTTTCTATGGGAAACCATTGCCTCCACATGTAATAACTACATCGTCTAGTAAAAAATCGGCCTTCTTCTGCTAACAAATGCAGAATGAAGGACTCGTTGTCATTGCTCCTAGAACATTCAAGGTCAGTTTCTTGTAAAACAAAGATTGTATAAATTTTGTTAAGATCAAGACAGAAAGCACAAAGGAGAAAAGAGGAAATTTGATGCCAAGATGGAGGAGGAACTTACAAATGAGCAAGCAGATCATGGGTCAGCAAGCAAATCATGGGGCACCTTTTCTTGTTGCAGGTTATGGAAAGGTTCAAGTTTCTTTTTCTGAAAGAAGAAGAGGTGTAGTTTTGAAAAGAAATGGCCCAAATATTTTCACATCAAAATGCACATTTTCAACATTTCTAAAAACTAAAATATCTCCAACTTCAATAAACTGCTCAGAAACAAAAACTTCCCAACCATTTGTGAAACTTTCCCACGTCTTAGCATAGCACAGGTTCACATGCCAAAATTTCCCACTTGGACCTTGTAGTATTGCATCTTCAAATGCCCCACATTGCATTCTCTCCACATAATCAGTGGGGACCTCCTGCAATAAACAGAATGCATTGGAAGAATAGTTATTTCCATCAAGAATTTATCCAATTCTAATTCTCAAGAATAAACAAAATTCTAATTCTCAATTTCTATGGTTGGAGTTCACTAAATTTTGGTGTACACACCTAAAATTAATTTCGATGCCTTAACCGCAAATCAGTGCTATTGTACATATAACCGCACCGGGCTGTTTTAGTTACGGCACACCGGTGTCATGTTACAAATGGACGCATCGGTGCGGTGCTATTAAGTGATGCACCGGTGACGCATAAACAAAAATTAAAAAAAGCACAACTCTATTTTCTTTAAGTGGAAAAAAAAGCGGCAAATTGAAAAATGAGCAGCAAAATGTTTTCGAAAATCTAATTTCATAAAACAATTCTTTAAATACTAAACACTTTTCATTATTTCACTATTTTTGCTAAAATTTTCAGCCAGAGATTTGCAGGAGACATACCTGGAGCAAGAGAGCACGAGAGCACTGTGGAGCAACAAAATACGTTCGAACAGAAGTATTCAGACAATCAGAAACCAAACCTCTGGTGATTCAAACCTTGTATCATAGAATTTCAAACCATATCGTGATTAAATTTTATTACGTTTTTTTACTTTTTTTGCAATTTTATCCATTTTTACCCTAAACCCTTCATTTTTTTTGTTTCTGCCCTTTCTTCTCCCTGTTTCTGTGATTTCAGAATTAGGGCTTTTCATTTTAGATTGAAATTCAACCCACGGGATGACTTGCATAGTCAGATCCCAATCCATTCGGCCCTTGTGTGAATTTTTGAAAAAAATGGACTTTTTTTATCGGTGTGCCCTACGTTTCCGAGTGCACCAGTGCTCTATGTTATGTGGATAGCATTGTACGGTCTATTACACTATTTTTGCGGTGTGTTTATAATAGCCCCACACACCGTACGATTTATTATATTGTTTGTGCAATGCATTTATAATACTCCCACGCACCGGCGTCGATGCGTACATCATGAAATGCACATCGGTTTCTTGAGATTTATTTTTTACCTGAAAAGTTGACAATTTATTTATAAATATATTAATGAATGATATGGCACAGGTTTCAAATTGATAAAGAAATGACTGACAAGAGATCAAGTAACAAAAATATTGATAACACATCAAGAAAAGCAAAAAAGGAAAGTTCTTTGTAAATTCTTTACAAAAAATATTATTTTTGAACTATATCTAAGTTTAACTAATATGTATTGTTTACTGTGTATCATGCAAAGACGCAAAATGACGAAGCTCGATATGATTATTATGATCTAGGACCAGAAGAGCGTAAAATCTTGATGGAAAAATTGCAAAGGGATGAATCAGGTGAATGATAAAATACTATTGATCCAATATGAGTTTATTTTTTTAATTTTCATTAATAATATACTTAAAATTATTAGATAACATGTGTCAAACAGTCTATTAATTCACATATGTTTAATGTTCTACAGGGATCAACAACTCAGAAAAGGAATGTTGTTCTAAGAAAAGAAAAAAAATTGAACATGCAAATGAAAATGAATTGTTCCTTAGCTCATCTGGAGTGGTGCTGGAGGTTAACGAAAGGGGGAAAAACTTTTTCAAAAGTTTGAGGGATCTAGTGGAACGAATGTATAGATGTTATTTCCACTTACAATACAAAAACCAATCCAATGATTCTAGGAACCAAATTTTATCTAAACTACAGGAAGAGTTTCCAAAGAATTGGTCAATGAGACATGTCAGAATTTTAATAGCATAAACGTACAACAACAAAAAAGAAGGAATGAAAAAGTAATATTCCTTTAAATGTTTGTCTAGAATTATTTATAAATATCACTTTTGTTATATTTATTTTTCATATATCAATATAAAAATTAAATAGTTTATTGTCATGTTACATTTTCAGGAATATTATGAAAATATCAAAAGATGAATGAGTTGATATCAAGAATATGCCAGTAGGAATGTCCAAAAAAATGTACAAGGAGTTGGTCAAAGAAATGGAAAAAATTGCATCGCAGGAGGAGCCATCTCAACAACAACGTGCTTCAAATGTAATATGTAATCATTGAATTTTTCGATCATTAGGTACAATAAATAAACAATTTAGCATTAAATATTAATTTTCAAGAATTTTCTTGCAGAAAAGAAAAGAAAATGGAACCCATTCAACACATAAAATAAGACAACAAGGAAGAAAAGGGTTGATATCTAAGTTTGTGAGTAATTGTTACTCCCTTATAACAACTCAACTAGATTTTATTTTTGTATTTTTTAAGTTGTTTTACAAAAATCATCATTGAATGTCTTCAAACAGGTGCTAACATACAAAGAAGAACCATCACATGAATTGGTTGAAATTGGGTTAAATATGGGTTGTGAGTATATGTTGGCATATCAGAAATTAATTGTGGAATTTGTAAGCATCTATCGATCTTGTTTTACTTAGCTTCGTCTATAATTAATAGAACAAAAAAATATTTTATATTAAATATATGATTTGTTATGGGGTATAAAACTTGCAGGAAAAAAAGTATGGAACTGCGCCAATAGATGAAATTTTGAAAGATGGCGTGGTACATGGTTTTGAAAGAATGTGTGTAGTTTTTGAGTCAATTGTTGCTATGGTACATCATTTTTCTTTTCAATTTACATTGATATATATTATTTAATATTTCAATTTTCATTATTTTCACCAATGTATATACACTCATTTCAGTTTATTTTTATGTTTGTAGATGGAAGGTGAAGAAGAAGAAAACAATCAACACCGTGAACAAAAAATTCCTGAAAATAACCCAAGTCATGGAAGTAGCTCTAGCAGTGATAGCAGTTTAAGCGAAGAATGATGATCACTATGTTTGGATATCAAAGCAAGGTGTTGTATTTTTTGAAATATTTGTCTGTGAAATCAGACATTTTGTTTAATGTAATGGACATAGTGTCCCAATTGAAAGACAAAGGAATACCAATAACTGTCCCATTTTGTATGACAAAGACTGTCTTATATATATATATAATAATAAAATATGTTTTAATTTATCTTATTGCATTCTCCATTGTCGCTATTGCGTTCTCCATTATCGTTCTCAAATTCACTAATAAAAATTTAATTCATATGAATATTGTTATAAGATATATATGTGTCGAATTTTGATGAATAATGAATTTTAAAAAACCACAAAAATTATGATATAATATAACAAATTAATCCAAACATCACATTTAAATGCATTAATAAAACTTTAATTAATATGAATATTGTTATAATATGTGTCGATTTTTGATGAATAATTAATTTAAAAAAATCACAATAATTGCACTGTCACAGGTCGACGTTTATAAAAAATACAAAATAAACATCGGTGCGTGTCAGTTACTGTACATCCGTGGTTTTTTATGTTGCAGCACACTGGTGCATTTCTACGACCTATGGGCACCGCAAAAATACCAAAACCAATTAAAAATCTTGGTACATTTGTGTGATATTGCACACCGGTGCTTTTATGTGAGACTACGCATTGGTGAATTTTTACGACAAATGGGCATCGCACAAATACCAATACCAATTATATATATCGGTAAGTTTGTCTGATACGGCGCACCAATGTGTTCCTATACGTCTACGTACCGGTGTGTTACAACAACCTATGGGCACCGCACAAATCCCAAGACCAATTGGTACGGCCCCGTGCATTGTATCACCAACACTGCGCCTGGTGCGGTTTTATACCTTGAGGGCCCAGTGCAGGAACCTTTGACCGCCCTAGGGCCACCGTCTAGATGACATGCACCGGTGTGTTTAAACCTTAGTAGTTCACCGATGAAAAAAACATCCATAATAACCTCCGACCGCCCAGTTTTTTTAGTTGTGTTGAATTTCTGTTAAAAGCTCTGCCAAAACCTCCGTAACCGTATACAAATGTTGTATAAAATGTTTTTTTGACAATTTTGGCCAGTTTTATAACAGTAAAAACCTCCTTTATAACCTCCGCTAGAGAGTCTTTTCCTTGTAGTGACAAGACAAAAGGATCAAAGAATCTGTAACATATAATAATCAAGAAAAGCAAATCCAACTTAGTGATTAAGGAGTCTAAGTATTGATGTTATTTCAATAAGCATAAGAACAACTCGATGAGAAAAATAGATCCCTATGTATTATCTTGAAAAAAGAGTAATCTTACAACCTGATGCCTTGATGTTGTACATATTTCTCCTGGGGACCTAAACAATCATTTCTCTCTCAGTTTGATAAGCCTTCCTCTCTAAATACCAGCATGGAGTTATAGACACAAGGGTGTGATCATTCTCATGCTAACAACAACTCACTAGTGTAGAACGCATGCACTCTTATGAATTATCTTCAACAACCACAATGTATGTCTACTATATGTGTAGAATATACATATCATCTCTAGTCTCTATACAATCTCTAACGGTGTCTACAGTCTACTTAAGTATCTACCCTTCGACCTAAAACTTGAGCTCAATTTATAGGGAAATGGAGGTAGTTTCAGTTCCATGAAGAGGGGGATGGATTCCTCTCATGAAGGGATTTGAGTTCCATGGACTAAGGGATAAGGTCAAACTGATCGCGACTCTAGAAGCTTCCAGTTAGGAGAATATTTGACCAGCTATGCTTCTAGAATTATTTTTTCCTCTAATTTTCTTTTCACGGGGATGCACAGGTAATAGTGGAAAAAAGTGCGGGAGTTGCCGCAGTTTATGGACCAAACAACAACGCACGTGCAGGAAAAGGCTAGAAAAACCGTGCAGGTAGAATTTTAAGGGTTTTACAAAGCTTTTTTCCAATTCCAAGACCTGATTTAGGAACATTAAGGTTTTTTACCTCTAAGGGAACATGATATAGGTGGTGATAGATATATATGAATAGTAAAATGTCATGATGACAAAATAACGTGTAACAGATTGCCCCCTAAAGTGAAAATTCTGAGGTTATTCTGAAGAGTGAAGTGTTGTATCATTCCGAGGATTGGATTGTAGACACTGGTCAAAAACATGTAAAAAAATTCAATGAAATATATATATATATATATATATATATATATCATTGTTGAGGTAGGAATTCCCATACTCAGATCAAAACTAACTAAATGTGTAGAAATTATATAACTGATATGTTATATGTCCAAGATTCTCCTGATCACACACTATTTTAACTTCATGCACAATACAGAATCTCTTCTACCATTGATCATCATATGCGGAAATTAAATCAATTGCATGCACACATTGAAACGATAAAAATTCATACATATGAACACAATGTTTTAACGGGAAAGATTGAAGCTAAAAACCCTAACTATCTGTATAATATATATGTCATAGAGATCATGTAACAATCCTCATACAAAGAATCTCACAAGCTCTTAGTACAATACAATCGCTACACACTAATCAGGACCTGACCTAGCAAATCCATGCACCAATCTCTGCCACCTGCTAGCCTGCCTCTACTACGCAATCCCTGCTGAAGAATGGCTCTGAATGAACTCGAATTGGTCTAGCCTTGCTCACGCAATCCTCATTGGCATCTCCACTGAGTGTTGGATGCAATCAATGCATCACTATAGTCACAACTGATAGTCAACCTGCTCTTTCACCTACCTCTCTAACGGTCTCCACTAAAACTATCCATGCATTGTAGTTAACTGATGTATTCTTCAGTTGATTAATGAGTTAATATTTAGTGAATTAATTATTAATTAATTCACACCACTCTCACTAGTGCATCAATCAATTAGACTAGATACAACTAGCTCAACTGTGTCTAACTGAGTTAAATTGAACACAACTCCACCAACTACTTCTACAACTCCACCAAACTCTGTCACATGAGTTCTAACTGAAGTCTCCATGCAATAGCTCCACTTAACCCTCAGGAATAGCGTAATTCCTTCTGTCCGCTCATGTGCCACATCTGTGCACTTAACTGAAGTGCTTCAAGAGAATAGGATAATGTTTAGAGTCCAAATATTATTAAGAGCTAATAATATTTGATATATCTATTTTTAGACTGGAAATATAAAAATAGATTCCGCCCAATATGTTTAAAAATAGAAGTCCATCTATTTTTCCAACTTGACCAACCATCCACAAATAGCATCCTGCAACTCATAGAATATGATCGACATGTCTAAAAATATACTATGCGCCAAAAATAGCCTATAGGCCCACTTAGTGAAGGCGACTCTTTTCACTAAGCTCATCATCTTGTTGCAATCTCAACACTCCCTCTCAAAAAGATAGGGATTATCTGCCACCCCGATCCTGTCTCTATGGTATTCAAATTTGCTCCTGGTGAGCGCCTTCGTCAAGATATCAACATCCTGATCCTCCGTAGGAATGTAAGAAAGTAACATGATCTTCCGCTGCACACAATCTCTGATATGATGATACCGGTCCATGAAGCCATGCAGCCTCAACTCATCCTCCTATCTGTACCAAGATCCATATCCCAATGTGCCTCTGAGATATCTCAATACATGCTTCCCCGCCTTCCAAAAGAGCTTGGTAGGCTTAACCATAGCTTGTGAAAGATGGTTAACAGCATAGAATATGTCCGGTCGTGTATTGACTAGATACATGAGTGAACCAACCAAATGTCGATAAACAGTGGCATCCACTACCTCTGTCGATGTAGCATCCTCTTTCCTCTAACCACCAAGAAGAGGAGTGTTGATAGGCTTGCAGCCATGCATGTTGAACTTCTCCAGTATCTCCCGGGCATACTTGCCTTGAGACACAAACAGTCCATCACTGCGCTGCCAAATTTCCAATCCCAGGAAATAATGAAGGAGGCCCAAGTCCTTCATCTCAAACTCCTTTGCAAGATCAGCCTTGCATGAAAGTATTGACTGTTCATCACCCGTAAGTATCAAATCATCTACATAAAGTACAATGATAAGCAACTTACCCTCCACCACATTCTGGTATAGGTTCGGATCCGCCTCACTCTTTGTGAATCCAAGACCGGTGAAATAACTGTCTATTCATGTGTACCAAGCACGAGGTGCTTGTTTCAGCCCATACAATGCTCTTTTGAGCCTGCACACATGCGACTCGCTACTGAAGATTTCGAATCCTTCAGGATGCTCTATGTACACCTCCTCCTCAATGACTCCATTGAGGAATGCATTCTTCACATCCATCTGATGAATGTGCCATCCCATCTGCACTGAGAGAGCTAGGATGCTCCGTATGGAAGAATACCTTGCGACAGGTGCAAAGGTTTCCTCATAGTCGATCCCCTTAATCTGTGAGAAGCCCCAGGTAAAAAATCTTGCCTTGTACTTCTCCACGCTCCCATCAGCAGTTTTCTTCACTTTGTAGATCCATCTCGAACCTACCACTGATTTCCCTTCCGGCCTTGGGACAATCTCCCATGCACTGTTTCTGACAATCGAATCATACTCTTCCACCATGGCATCTACCCATGCAGGGTCCTCCATAGCTTCCTCGAAAGATGATGGTTCTGTCATGATACACTTGCTCATCAGAGTCATGTATCTAGTATATCAGTCAGGTTACTGTCTCTGTCTACGCTGTGATGTAGGGGCTCCTACATTCTGCGATGCATCATGATTCAGTCGCTCAGCTTCTATAGTGCGCTTCCTCCCTCTGATGTTTGGCGCTGCATGAGTGGTTTCTTCCACTCCATGAACCTCCTCTTGTGGCTGATCCACATCCTAAGGCTCATCCTTAGGAACTAATAGCTCCTCATCTGCATGCAAGTGTGGCTCCCTCTCAAGCGAACACTTCATGGCTTTCTCCTCATGAAATTTGATATCCCGTTGCACAACAGTCTTGCGACTGTCTGGAAAATACACACGATAGTTGTGGGGCATATCAGTGTACCCCAAAAATATCCCAACCTCTACAGTCGGCTCCAGCTTCTTCCTGGCATCCTTCGTCACATGAATGTAAACAGGTGAACCAAAAATCCTCAAATGGGAAATATCAGGCTTCTTACCAGAAAACGCCTCCTCGGGTGTACTCATGCCAAGTATCCTGTGAGGACAACGGTTCTGCACATATACTGCAGTATTGCATGCCTCTGCCCACAAGTGTATGGGTAGGCCCTGATCATGCAACATCACCCGTGCAACACCACGATACGTTTACGTTCTTTCGCTCAGTGACCACAGCTATGGGTTATGAGCGCTCTAGCTCTCTTCGAAATTCATGCATAGCACCAAAGTGCTGAATTCGCTAGAGATGAATTCACCACCATTATCGCTCCTAAGAGCCTTCACCTGCTTCCCCGATTATTTCTCAACCAGTGCCTTGAACTCACAGAAATTTGAGTATGTCTCGCTCTTCTTTTGCATGAAGAATATCTAGCACTTACGAGAAAAATCATCAACAAAGATCACACAATACCTGTGCTTTGTTGTCGAAGCTACTGAGAAAGCTCCACAAACGCCTGTGTGAATTCTCTCAAGGATCTTCGTGGCGCGACTATCCTTCTCATGAAAGGTGGCTTTCAAAATTTTTCCCAAAGTACATCCCTTGCACTAATCTGACTGTGCAAGTGTACCCTTGGGAAGCCCAGTAGAAATATGCTGCAAAATTTTTAAATCTCCATGGTGAAGATGGCCCAATCTCCTGTGCCATAGCTCGCCCTCATCCCGGCTCACCACTCCTTTTGTTTTACCTACCATTGCTGCGCAGCCATCTACCTGCAATTGATAAATCTTCTTAATTTGAACCCCTATCCTCTGGGTTTCACCAGTTGCCTTACTGCGTAGGAAAGCCTTTTCCTCGCTAAAGACAACATCATATCCCTTGTCTTCCAACATCGCCACAGAGATCAGATTCTTCTTCAATCCTGGAACATGCATGACATCCTTTAATATGAAGGGTTTACCAGACTCCCTCTCAAAGGAAATGGTACCGATACCGGTCGCACTGTATCTACCATCATCGCCCATCTCGATGTGCACTCCAAGATCTTTCTCATCCAGATCAATAAACAAATATTTGTCTCCGGTCATATGAAAAGACGCACCACTGTCAAGAAACCACACTGAACCCATCACACTTGAGACCAAGCATGCGATCGGTGAAAAATCCCATTTCAAGCGTGAGGCTAAGGCCTCTCCAGCTGCAGATCCAGCAGCCTGCTTATTTTTCTTCTTCTGTGGACAATTAGTGGCGTAATGTCTGTGTTGGTGACAATGAAATCACTTCACCTTGGACATGTCCTGCTTCTTGCCTTTCGCACCGGATTGAGAAGGATTTTTCTTTCCCTTCCCTTTCCTTGCTTTGGCAGCCAAAGCACAATTTTATTCATCTTCATTCTTCGATGAAGATCCATCCCTGGTACTCCGCCTTATCTCCTCCTGCATGAGATCCGACCAAAGTCGCTCCCATCCTAGTAGTTTCTCCCGACCATTGACAGAGTCCTCATAGGAATTCCAACTCTTCGAAAGCCCATGGAGAGCCAAGCTCACCAAGTCCTCTTCATCTACAGTAACCCCCACACTTCCCAGCTCATCCCTGCACTGGAAAAACTTCGTGAGGTACTTGGGTATACTGTCGCCTTTCTCCATTTTTATTTTCCGGAATTTATCTTTGAGCGCAAACTTCCTCTGGTCACTCTTGCTTTGGAACAAGTCTGTCAAAGATTTCCACATAAATAATGGAGAAGCTTTACCATGAAGTCTGGACACTATGTGATCCTTCACACCTTCCAACAGAATCCTTCGACATTTTTCTTTCTTCTTTTTCCATGCGTCAAGTGCAGCAGCATCACTAGAAGCAGGTTTTGGAATTTCTGCATCTATGAACTCCTTCAACCCATTATCCTCCAACACTGCCTCCATCCTATCCTTCCATGAAATATAATTCGAGCTGCCCTCAAGGGCATACTCCAATCGTAATCCGTTGAAATACATCTCAACTTTGACACCAAGAAAACACTGCTGCAAATTCAAATTCCACCAGCACAAAACTCAACCGCTTCAATACTTACAATTGCTCCAATGATCAGTATAGCTCTGATACCATGTAGAAATTATATAAATGATATGTTATATGTCCAATATTCTCCTGATCACACACTATTTTAACTTCATGCACAATACAAAATCTCTTCTACCATTGATCATCATATGAGGAAATTAAATCAATTGCATGCACACATTGAAACCATAAAAATTCATACATATGAACACAATGTTTTAACGGGAAAGACTGAAGCTAAAAAACCCAAATATCTGTATAATATATATGTCATAGAGATCATGTAACAATCCTCATACAAATCTTCTCACAAGCTCTCAGTACAATACAATCGCTACACACTAATCGGGCCCTGATCTAGCAAATCCACGCACCGATCTCTGCCACCTGCTAGCCTGCCTCTACTGTGCAATCCCTGCCAAAGAATGGCTCTGAATGAACTCAAATTGGTACAGCCTTGCTCACACAATGCTCATTGGCATCTCCACTGAGTGTTGGATGCAATCAATGCATCACTATAGTCACAACTGATAGTCACACTTGCTCTTTCACCTACCTCTCCACTGGTCTCCACTGAAACTGCCATGCACTGTAGTTAACTGATGTATTCTTTAGTTGATTAATGATTTATTATTTAGTGAATTAATTAACTAATTAATTCACACCACTCTCACTAGTGTATCAATCAGTTAGACTAGATACAACTAACTCAACTGAGTCTAACTGAGTTAAACTAAATACAACTCCATCAACTACTTCTATAACTCCACCAAACTCTGTCACATGAGTTCTAACTGAAGTCCTCATGCATTAGCTCCAGTAAACCCTCAAGAATAGTGTAATTCCTTCTGTCAGCTGTTGTGCCACATCTGTGCACTTAACTGAAGTGCTCCAAGAGAATAAGATAATGTTTAGAGTCCAAATATTATTAAGAGCTAATAATATTCGACATATCTATTTTTAGACTGGCAATATAAAAATAGATTCTGCCCAATATGTATAAAAATATAAGTCCATCTATTTTTCCAACTCGACCAACCATCCACAAATAGCATCCTGCAACTCATAGAATATGATCAACATGTCTAAAAATAGACATAGTCTAAAAATAGACTTTGCGCCAAAAATAGCCTGCGGGCCCACTTAGTGAAGGTGACTCTTTTCACTAAGCTCATCATCTTGTTGCAATCTCAACAAAATGTTCTGGTACATATATGGTTTCAATATTACATAAAAATAGATACAGTATGGGCGCATCCATCTGTCATGAGTAGTCTTTTGTATCATGAATAATAAAACTCCTTGCAGTCTGGATGGTGGAAACTAGATCCAGGGTCTTGATTTTTTCTTCCCGAACTAGTACGAATCTATCCATGTGATTGATTGTGTCGAAGTCAAACATGGTAGAAACCGCTTGATTACCGGTCAATGATGTGAACCGTTAACAAGTGTGAGAGAAACCACCAATAATGACAATGGCTCTCAAACTACTCCAATACAATATATGAAGTGTGAATGAATGATTTGAAGTCGAACATTCATAGAATATTTTTATTGAAGGTCAATGATGAAACCTATTGTCAAAGGCAAGAAACATGCCATTAGGGAATGTAGATCCTAAGGTACTGATAGGGTTCTAGATCAACTTTCTAGTTGATGAGCTGACGTCGATAGAAAGTGATCCGTCGTAGGAAAGCCCACGACACGAAACCATTAGATCAAGTTTTGAAGAAATATTTTGTAATGAATGACTCAGGGATGGTCAACATAAATGGAGACAAATGTTTGAAATGAATGGTTTACTTGAAATTTCTCTTGAACACATAACGACACTGCAGATGGCTTGGTAGCATTTGACCTAAAGCTAATACCCAGAAACCGGCTGAAGACTTTCAATGTGGTTTGATTAAATTTTATACAAAGCATTTCCCAACCCAGGTACAAGTGTGAAAAAGTGTCATGTTCAAGAGTGGCATGTTGATTTTTAAAAAAGGGTGACAACTAGATACTTTTTCTCTCTCTTCCCCCCCACTATTACTGGCAAGTACCTCTTTATTTTTGTCAAGCCTGAGGATACCATTTTCTTGTTTGTGTAAGATCATCCTTCGAATGAGTCCATCTTAGTATTAAAATCAAACCCTAAGAAGGAGTGGTTTGGTCTTGTTGTAATCGACAGGTCCTTTACTGTTAAATTTTAATGAGTCTAGTATAGGATAAACTCAACATTTTTCAGTTTTAGGGAGTCAGAAGAAAAACATAAGTAAACTCCATGATTGTCTTTTTCATAAATTTAGTCTCTCTGGCCCGAAAAAGGATAAAACAATGCAGGAGAGAACTCTATTAACCATGATTAGTCAATGTATACCTTTTTTATAATTAGTCTAGTTCATTCCGGAAAAGGGGTAAACTTATACTGAAAGGACGACTGTTCATTTACTTTAATGAGTTCGAATAGTTAAGTACTCAGTGACATTTTCATGTTTTGAGAGTCTAAAAATGGCTTAAAAGAGAACTCCATGGTTTCTCTTTTTCGTAAGTTTTAACGAGTTTGAAAAAGAGATAAAAAGTGTACTCATAAGGCCAAATTTCAATTAAGTTATGAGCAGGAAAAGATGGAAAGAACTCGACATTTTCATGAGTTTAACGAGAATGAAAGATAGCAAAATAATCTCGGGATTTTCATGAGTTTAATGAGTCTTGAAAATAATAACCGAAATGGACTTGAGATAAGTTTCATTTTAATACAAGTTGGAAACAAAGGAAAACTATGCTTGAAAGTGGTTTCATTTTTACACAAGCTTGAAACAGAGAAAACTGTATAGGTTAGTTTCATTTTTACACAAGCTTGAAATAAAGGAAAAATCATGCTTGAGATAAGTTTGTTTCATTTTTACACAAGCTTGAAACAAAGGAAAAATCATGCTTGAGATAAGTTTCAATGCCCCTCAAGCATAACCTGCAAGAGCACATGCCCCCCAAGCTTCATTTCATTCAACTAAGTAGATTACTGGTTACTAATAGCTGGATGGAATGAAGGTTCATTTACGAGATCAAATGAAAGACTTGACTTGATCAGGAGAGGATTTGTTTCATTTTTTAAACGAGCTTGACACATGAAAAGAAATATGCTCATAGAACTTTGTTTCATTTTTTAACAAGCTTGACACAAGAAAACGAACTATGCTCATGACCTGATTCATTTTTTAACGAGGTTTACACAGTAAAAGGAATTATCCTCATGGAAACCTGTTTCATTTTTTAACTAGGTTGACACAGTAAAATAACCATCCTCATGGGAACACATTTCATTTTTTAACGAGGTTGAAACAGTAACAGGAACTCTCCTCAAGGCTTGATTCATTTTTTAATGAGGTTGACACAGTAAAAGGAACTATCCTCAAGATGAACTGATTCATTTTTTAATGAGGTCTACACAGTAACATGAACTCTCCTCATATTGATATGTTTAATTTTTTAACGAGGTTGACACAGTAAAAGAACTATCTTCATAGGGACCTATTTCATTTTTTAATGAGGTTGACACAGTAAAGGAACTCTCCTCAAAGACATGTTTCATTTTTTAACAAGGTTGACATAGTAAAAGGAACTATCCTCAAGGGAACCCATTTCATTTTTTAAACGAGGTTGACATAGGAAAAGAAACTATCCTCAAGATGAACTGATTCATTTTTTAACGAGGTTGACATAGTAACAGGAACTCTCCTCATATGCTTGAAAGTGGTTTTGTTTTTACACAAGCTTGAAACAGAGAAAGTTCTTCTTGAGATAGGTTTGTTTCATTTTTACACAAGCTTGAAACAAAGGAAAAATCATGCCCGAGATAAGTTTGTTTCATTTTTACACAAGCGTGAAACAAAGAAAAAATCATTATTGAGATAAGTTTCAATGCCCCCCAAGCATAACTTGCAAGAGAACATGCCCCCCAATATGCGAAACTGGAGATTCTGGGTTCGTTCCCTAGTGGAGTCACCATTTTTTTATGCAGATTAATCCCTCTTGTGGACAAGAGCGATCTCTCTAGTACTGAGGGAGTAGCTAGAAACAAACATCCATTTGGAAACCTTTTTCTCTATATTAATTGCATTTCGAAATTATTATAAGAAAGTAGAGAGGACATTCCCCTACCTTGAAATCTAAATGTTCGATGTAGTCTTCTATCCCGTCGCTCTAAAGTGGTTTCTCCAATAAGTAGAACCTGCAACCAAAGACAAGAAAAAAGGATCAAAGCATCTGTAACATATAATAATAAAGAAAATATAATCTAACTTAGTGATCAAGGAGTATAAGTATTGATGTTATTCAATAAGCATAAGAACAAATCAATGAGAAAAAGAGATCCATATGTATTATCTTGAAAAAAGAGTAATCTTACAACCTAATGCCTTGATGTCATACAAATTTCTCCCGGGGTCCTGAACAATCGTTTCTCCTTCAGTTTGATAAGCCTTCCACTCTGAATACCAACATGGAGTTATAAACATAAGGGTGTGATCATTCTCATGCCAAAAAAAACTCACTAGTGTAGAAAGTATGCACTCTTATGAATTCTCTTCAGCAACCACAATATATGTCTACTATATGTGTAGAATCTACATACAATCTCTATTCTCTATACAATCTCTATGTGTCTATAGTCTACTTCAGTATCTACCCTTCAACCTGAAACTTGAGCTCAATTTATAGAGAAATGGAGGTAGTTTCAGTTCCATGAAGAAGGGGATCGATTCCTCTCATGAAGGGATTTGAGTTCCATGGACCAAGGGATAAGCTCCATGAGTGGAGGGATACAGCTCGAAATGATCGTGACTCTAGAAGCTTCCAGTTGGGAGAATATTTGACCAACTATGCTTCTATAATTTACTTTTTCCTTTAATTTTCTTTTCACGGGGGGTGCGCAGGTAATAGTGGAAAAAAGTGTGGGAGTTTTCGCAGTTTATCGACCAAACAACAGTGCATGCGCAGGAAAAGGCTAGAAAAACCATGCGGGTAGACTTTTAAGGATTTTACAGAGATTTTATCCAATTCCAAGACTTGATTAATGAACATTAAGGTTTTTGACCTCTAAGGGAACATGATATAGGTGGTGATCGACCTATATGAATACTCAAATGTCATGGTGTCAAAATAACGTGTAACAACAATGAAACCCATTTGAGTGGGTTCACTGACACATTGGGCTAGAAGCCCTGTAGATCAGAAAAGTACTAATGGGTACTGTTTTAGTATCAGATTAGGAATGAATTCTTGGTGCAGTAGGAAAAAAAAATTCGTGCCACTAAGCTCAGATGAGGCTGAATATATGGTAGCTAGCACAACTTCGTGTGAGGCCATATGGCTTCGTAAGTTGCTCATGAACTTGCTCAAAAAGAGGTTGGAACCGACCAAATTTTTTTGTGATAATTAGAGTTGCATCAAGCTCTATAAGAATCCTATGTTTCATGATCAGTCGAAGCACATTGACATTAGGTGCCACTTCATCAAAGAGTATGTCAATAATCCAAAAAGGTTATTCTCTTAAATACACTTTTTGAATGTCCATGCTAATTAATATTTTTCAATATCAAACTTCATATGTGTGTGTGTGTGGGGTTCAAGTACATTAGAGGTCGGTGGCCACTACGTCCATGGAAATTATTCAGGAAGGTCCATCTGAAGGGATCACATCCTGCTGGCTCATTAACATAGCCTAACCTGAGAGTGTCGAGGAAGATTGACCTTGTGACCTAACATTAGCAAGATACTTTTAACGACAAAAACTTGACCACTTGAGGAAATCTTTGGGACTTATATATATATATATATATATATATATATATATATATATATATATATATAAAATGTTTTCCATAATAATGTGTTTTAATATCTAAAATGAAGAAGTAATTGAAAATAAAAAAAATTGAATTTCTCTTTAATATGGAGGTATACCTAGTTAAATAATGTTGACATATATTTCAAGATATATTAATAACAAAAGAAAAATTTTAATAGAATAATTAAAAATTACATATGACATGTGTGTGTATATATATATCTTAAATAGAGGGATGAATTATTTTGAGGTGTAAACCATTTTTAAAATTTTACACTCTAAAATAAGTTTGTATCTATAAACAATTGATATCTCTCTGCACTTAGTAGAACATTAAGGAGGGAGGCAGTGTGGCATACCCCCCCATGCACCATACATGTGAGACATCATTCGTCTTAATGACACCTCAACTCTTAATTCCTCTCTTGATCCTTCTTCAAGTTAGTTTGCTTATAAATTCTATGTGGGATATCTAAGGGTTGTAAGAGAGTTTTATAGGCAGCCTTGCCAAGCTTGGTTTTAAGTATTTCCGTTGGTAAATGTTGGAAATATCAGAAGTTTGCAGTGGGATTTTTTTTTTGGGAAGGAAAGCCACATTTTGTCTATTAGAAAAACCTCTTAAAAGCATAACATTTATGTATTTGGAATCTCAAGGCTCTAATTTCTACCGGAAGAAAGGTTGAAAATTTAGGAGTGATGGATTGAAGAGGGTTGTTGATCATTACGAAGCTCCTACTTTGATTGTAATAATTCAAAGGAACATCACTCAGTTGCTGGTTTGGAACATGGCACCTTCATTTTCTACATGTCACAAGCTGAGGTAAATCTAAGTCTCTGGATTTTCTTGCTTTGCTTTCTCATTCTATTTGGTTTCTGGGTGATTCTAGGTATCTTGTTCTTATCTTGGATAACATTCATAGATTTTTAGTTTGGTTTCCTCCTTACAGTTTAGTTTCATCAATGTATATTTAATTTTTCAGGGCCACATGCCTCTAGTCTCCCTCTCTTATTATTTACTTTTTCGTGGCTATGGAATTGGATCGTTAGCATCACTCCGTGTCCTTTTATTCCTATTGTAGGTGTTAAATAGGTTTTATGTGTTCTATGGTTTTGTTGAGGGGGGGAGGGGTATTATGCCTATTTACAATTGGACTACTTTGTTCACCCCCTAAGGAGTCTGTTAGGCTTGAGTTATGGGGGAATTTCATTGATGATATTCTTAGGGAATATAATGTTTGGTGGATAATCTTGTTCATCATTCCATGCCAGTGTGGTAAAATTCGACAAGGGTCTAGGGAGTGCGGTCAAACAAGTAGGCCACACTTTGAGGCTTAGGCTTAGGAGGCGGACATTTCTTACTAGGTTCCAACTATTCTCGGGAGCCAGTGGGGTGCTTGCCATCCCATTGACTCCTGAGAGGGCCATGCACTATATGTACGAGACAACATCTGTCATAATGAATATTCAACTCTTAATTCCTTTCTCAATCCTTTTGTGAGTTATTTTTCTTATGAAATCTGTGTGGGATATCCAATTTACGCAAGGGATTTTTATATGCAGCCCTGTGAGCTTGGTTTTAAGTATTTTTGTTGGTAAATTTTGGAAAGAGTGGAAGTATGTAGTGGGAATTTTCATTTGTGGAAGGAAAGCCACAGTTTTTCTATCATAAAATCCTCTTTAAAGTGGAACCTTTTTGTATTTGGAAGCTCAGGGATGTAAGTTCTACTAGGAGAAAGGTCAAAAAGCTAGGAGTGCTTGCTTGAAGAGGGTTGTTTATAATTACATAGCTCTTTAATTTTATTGTTATAATTCGAAGGATCACCACTTAGTTTCTATTCTGTGACATGGCACCTTCATTTCCTCTAGGTCGCAAGCTGAGGTAAATACGAGTTTCTAGCTTTGCTTGCTCTACTTTCTCATTCTATTTGGTTTCTAGGTGATTATGGATATTTTGATCCTATCTCAGATAATGTTCATGGATTTTCAATCTAGTTTCCTCCTTACATTTTGGTTTCTTCAATGTTTATTTTATTTTTATGGGCTACATTCCTCTAGTCTCCCTATCATATTTTTTTATTTTTCATGGCTCTAGAATTGGATTGTTGGTATAATTATCTGTCCTTTTATTCCCACTGTAGGTGTTAAGGAGTTTTTATATTTTATTTTGTTTTTTGGAAATGGAGGGCGTGGTGTCCTTGTTTACAATTTGACTACTCTTCCTTTACCTAAGGAGTTTGTTAGGCCTGAGTTATGGGAGAATTCCATTCATGATATTCTCGGTATTTGTAACCTTTGGTTGCTAGTATTTTTCATCATGCCACACCAATGTGGTCATAGAAGATGAGGTGATGGGGAGCGTGGTTAGAATAGCAGGCCGAAATTTGGCTCAGGCCTAGGAGGAAACATATCCTAAAAATCAAGATAAAAATAAACAACTTGAAAGGACCATTCACGGGGAAAGAAAAAACTTTTAAAATTCTGAGCTCTTGGATGAACTTTCACAATGGCTCTTGGACCCTGGGAACACCAGGGGGAGGAGAAATCAATATATGCATATGGTCACTCTTCATTGGTAGCTGAATACAATACTCAGGCCAGTTCTCAAGGAGTAGCATGTCGATAGAAATGAAATCATATCTTTTAATAATGATCTACAAGGAACTAATGGAGAAATCAAGACAAAGTTGATCACTTGGATGCTTTCTTGGCACATATGGAGAAGCACATATAATGCAAAGCCAAGCTTCCAGTACCCCCAAGCACTATACTAGAGGACCTTGCTCCAGTAACCCCATATGAGTCTTAAATGAAAAACCGTTGTGTTCTGCATCTATGGTTTTTTTGGTCATCTGGGAATCTTTTGCTTTAGGGAAAACAATTATTTTTTTTTGATGTAAAAACTTTGGTTGATGACATACTAGCCAACAAATCTAGTCAGAGTGAGGCTGGTATAATTTTGTGAAAAATGTGGATAATGTTGTAATATTTCTCTTAATAGAAAAATATCAACTTACAAAAAAACCATTTTAATATGAACAATGTGGTTCATAACTAAAATATTTCAATGTCAATTATCCATATATTATATAAAACAAATGAAAATAAAAAAATCTTGTGGTTCAAATATATTATTAGCTGTGTGTTGCTCAATTGAAGATTACATGTAATTCCTCCCATTCTAAACATGGATTTGTCAACACATGGTGTGTGTGTGTGTACGGTGTATAACTTGCATAGATATATTTTAATCCCAAATCTATCAAGTAAGAAGAGGGATCAAACCCGTCGAGGTGCAAACCTTTCTTCAAGTTTTGCACTCTAAAAGAGGTTTGCACCTCAAAATATTTTATCCCTCCTGGCACTTGATAGATTCAATGTTAACCTGGATTTATGCCAATTTATTTTACAAGAGTTGAATTGTGTTACATAGCTTGAATTCATATTTTACATTGTTATGAATCTAAATGTTTGCTTATAATTGTTTTAATTCTAGACTAGAATACATGTATTATAAAATTGAGTTGTTTTTGGAATTCCTTTTCATTTCAGTAGTAGTATAGAGGGGTATGGGTATATTACAACACCTTCTAAAGTCCTATATCGATATGAACCACCACACTTAAAGTCTTCACTAACAAATATGAAGGTTCTAACAATGAAAAAGCACCATGAAGTAAATTGTAATATTTTCCAAGTACTTAATGAAAACCTCATAAATGCACAAAAACGATCAAAATAACACAAAGATCAACATAGATATAAAATATTGTTCAAATAAGGTGATTGGGTGTATATAGGACTTCAACCATGCAAATAAATGTCCTTAAAACAAAAAGAATATAATAATTGGCACTTGAGTTTTATGTTCTATATCAAATCATCAAGGAGATTATTTTATTAACAAATATCTTGGAACCATTAAACAAGAGTCATATCCATAATGTATCCTATGTTTACGCTTGAAGAACATGATATGATAACAACACAAGCTATAAACTTTATTGGAGAGTGATGTTTTTTTGGACAACAACAACCATCCTTACCACTTTTTTGAGGACAAACAATCCTTTAACATGGAGGCATTGTAAAAAACATAAATATGTATGAGTAATAATGATTATGATGATGAAATAATGTCTTGATCCTCACATTTAATCACCTTAAGCTTTAGTAATTGTAACTAGTATTTCATTCTTTCATTTTTGTCTAGTTTGATCATTCAATTTGATCAATAGTGGTAAAACTTTAGGTTTCAACTCATTTCATGAACACACCTATGAAAGTTACATGAAACCTAATTTGGATTGATTAAGTGTTATAGCTCAAAGTGACAACCCCTTGGGTACATTAGGGAAGAAACTCAAAATTAAGCTTAGATTGCAAGAAAAGCTCCATGGAAACCCTACAAAAAGCTCAATTTTCCTCTTCAATGCCCTTGTACACTAGCAAAGAGAATTTCCACTCCCCACATGGATTAGAAAAGAGATTTGCATGCTTAGACATTTCAAGAATATATCATTGAAGAAAATAGGGTTGCCAAAGCACATGGATAAGGTTGAGAGGGTAAAAAATGATCATAATTTGAAGATAATGATAAAAGGAATGTATCAAACATGGTTAAAAAAATGGCTAGATACCTATGATCACTCTTGTAAAATCATATATAAAATCAAAACTTTCCATGGAGAAAAAGGGAGATAAATAAGAAATAGGTACATGTTGTTGGAAGGAGAACCTAGTTCTCCTTGAGATAAGTCAACAAAAAACAATGAAGCCTGATTTTCAACAATGGTGAGACAAGGAGCCAAGGGAAATGATTGCAAGGAGCACACATTTTATAATCTTCTTTGATATAAAAATAAATCATACTCTCTCCCCCCAAATTACATATGATATTCATACATTTTGGGCATATGCGTTTGAATTATTTTAGTAATAACGCTATGTTAATTTAGCTACAAACCTAGAACCTAATATTTGATTCATCGCAGAAAAAGTGATCTATTGAATAAACACACATCTAGGGTCCTAACAAATTTTGAATGTGAGAAAATATAAGGATCTCAATCACAATGACACAAAATTATTTCTTCCCAACAAGTTTTTAATTAAGAGAATCCAAACTTATGTGGGATCCCATCCTAGGATAATCGCCCACTTGAGAAAATGCATAATAGAGTTAACCTGGATATGATCTAGCAAATGTGCCCTAGATTGGTGCTTGATATTCTCTACAGATCTATATCTCTAGCTTCTCTGTACTCCCTCAAACCCAACACACCGCTCACTAAGATTCCGTTCTCAATATTTTTTTGTAGTGTGCCTTTGTCCACTCCTTAACCTTGTTTTTATAACTTTACATCTCAGAGTGATTAATAGACGAGATTAGATCTAGCCTCACTTGAGCTTAATGATTAAGATTAAAACTTACTCACTAAAACAAATTACTTTAATTTTCCTAAGTTTATTTTAGCTTTATAAGCTAACACATTAATACATGTTTTTTTCTTAAATTAGACTTAGGCTAAGTTACATTAGAAAATTTCTCACACTAGAGATAGTGTTCTAAGGAGAATTTTGGCAACTTATGCATTCTTATACATAAGGCTTGTGTAGAAGTTCCTGCCCAAGCTACAAAAATAAGTAGTCCCTCTTAGAGAGGGAGGTACTTCTAGCATAACCTCCTCCACCTGGATCTATCTCAATTCCCACAACAACGTTTGTTCTATAGATAATCCCTTTGAACTTGAAGACTTCCTTGCTATCTATTGTTATCAAATTTTACTTTGTTTCTAATATTTTTTAAGAAAATGATGACAGTTTCAATGTCTAGCATTTTATTTGTAATAAACAGAGAAAATGCTGATAGTGGGATTATCAAAGTTATGGTGGGTTCGATAATTTTTCAAAGTAATTCGATGACAATGGGGTTGTCAAAGTTTTTGGGTATAGTTGACAAATAGAATATCAACAGCAAATTTAAAATTTTAATTTTAATTTTTGAAATGCGTTGAACCTGTCAGCAACACAATGATGAGTATTGATCGTGCCATGTCCAATTCAAAGGGTAGAAAGTACGTGTTGAGTGAGTGTTTTTCGACACCAACATGTATGCAATTATCGATTAATCATTCAAAGGTTAAATCGTGGGTAAATAGTAAATAATTAACCATATGTTTATTATGTTTCCCGTATGGTTAATTTCTTATTATCACTTGTAAGTCTGTTAATTCCTGACAAGGCCGTTTGCATCCAAGTCTATTGGAAAAAATCCAGGATCAAATCTCGATAAATATTTCCATGTCTCCACTTGGTTATAAAACTAATGGGGAATATTGGGAAGGAAAACATAGCAGAGCCAAAAGAACTCGACCTCCTGTAGATTTACCCATATATTCAACAAAAATTCCAGCGAGTCAGGTGGCAGGAAATTTTCCAGTGATGCACCAATTACCATGACATTGTGGCTCGAGAATTCTCTGAGCGGTTTGATGGTCTGCAGGTGGAGGTAGGAGGAATTTCCTTTATAGCCATAGAGGATATGATTCTGGATGCTACGAATCTACCTTTAGATGGAGAAATAGTTTTTAGAAGCCACGTCCTAGCATGGATTGATGCCCCATTATTCTTAAAAGAAAAGTTTAAAGATAGAAAATGGAAGACAAAGGTTCAGAGGGCTGATTTGGAGGAAAAGTGGAACTGGTTTATGAGGATAACACAATCTTATTTCACTTTTGAAGGTTATTTTAATCGGGTAAGTCTTTACCATTTCCATTTCTTATCTTACTTGTTCGGTCAAGTTAGAATGAATGTTTGTTTTTGTTTGCTGGAAATTTTGAAACACATGGCTGCTCATTTTCGAGCCAGGGCAGACCCATATCCTCATTTTGTTTATCATAAAGAATTAATTAAACTATTAATTGAGAATCAATTGGCAAAGGTCGGAAGGACCTGGAGCCATTTCCTCTTTTGGGGAGGTTTACAACCCCAAAATCCTAAGGCTAGATGAGGGAGGAAGAAAGGTACCAAACAGGGAAAGAAAACTCATGTAGGAGCTTCGACTACGAAAAACCACAACTGAAAATAAAAAATATATTCCCTCATCTTATGGTCCTAAAATTCCTAAGGTTTATGCTAGGAGAAGTGACAGGCTCAAAAAGACAAACACCGACTCCATTGAAAATCTGCCTCCTACTATCAGCTCCCCTCATGCTGAAAAATTAACCATTGAGAAATCCCCTGCAGAAACTCATTTACCAGAAAATATTAAAGAAAAATAAAGAGAAGTTGAAACCCAGGATGAAGAACTCCCTGTTGGAGACGAACCTACACTATATGAGTTATTTAAAGGAGGTAAAAGACCTCACACCAGAGCTACAAACAAACTGAGATTGAAGATAAAGTTGTGACAAGATCCAGACCTTGCCAAATAGGTGATATATGTGGACAACATTCCATTAAAATACCTCACAATAAACAAAGGAAAAATTGTAGGTTCTAAGAAGTTAAAAGCTAAGGCAATTAAAAAGAAAACCCATATGGAAACCAAGCAGAGTAAGAGGCAAAGAATGGAAAAGGTAGATGTTATTTTGAAGG
Source organism: Pinus albicaulis (assembly GCA_034641835.2). Taxonomy (NCBI): domain Eukaryota; kingdom Viridiplantae; phylum Streptophyta; class Pinopsida; order Pinales; family Pinaceae; genus Pinus; species Pinus albicaulis. Next base: position 1,108,456,821 of record CM076583.1, on the reverse strand, counting down.
TGGCCAATACCCTCAACTAAGAAGCTAAGGGAATTTTTTGGTTTTTGATTATTCATTATTAAAAGTGAATTTTGACATATCATTGACCATGCGCCTGCCAGCGTTTATATACAGAGAGGCACAAAGGACAACTGAAATTATGGTTGTGAGCAAATTTTTGTAGAAAGACACTGAAATTTTAATTGTCAACGCATTTTGGAAAGAAGCAAATTAAGAAAATTGTTGACAATTAAATTTTCAGCAAAAATATCCATTTAGGAAACTAAAGGACTGGCAGCGACAATATCAACGATTACTGCAGGAAAGCTTGATAAAGGAGGAGCTCAAATAAAAGATCGATTTTGAAGGATGACTAGGCTTGATTTGTAGTGAGGGACCTGTTTTACAACAAGGTACCTGATCTACCAACGAGGGAAACATTATGATGATACATTTTCTCAGCCCCATTTTCAACATATTTTTTAGCAAGTAGTTTATTTTGGAAAACTTGATATATTTAGAAGATATTTTCAGATGCGTGTACTTAGAAGATTTGCATTATCATTTTTGGATTATTGTAGTTAAAGTTTGAGCTAAAAACATGTGTTTGTTATTGTAACGTTTATATAAGAAATAAATGAAGAAGGAAAAAGGGTTGGTGTTTATTTGAAACATAACATACTTATGTATTGATTGAGCAGATTTTAATGAATATCATTTTTATGAGAACTTACAAAAATTCTTGTATCATAGTTCCCTGTCTGTTTTCTCTGCTTTAAATTTTTATTCATGTATGGAAAAATGATTATGTGAGATTGAGATTCATAGTTTATGCTCTTTTTTCTTTATTTCTCAGGCATTAATAATTTTTTTTCATTTAACCTTTTTTACTGACTTCCTTCATTATCCTCTAAATTCCTTAAATTGTCAAAGGAATTATTGATACCCTAATTTTGTGTTTTTATCATCGAATCTATAAGTAAATATCACCTGATAGCGTTAGAATCCGTTCCAAATGGTGTAATTTCCACATAGAGAAACCAAATTTCCTCATTTCTCAGAAAAATATGGCCATAGAATTGAATCTGTAAACCTTATACTATAGTGACCTTGAGTAGTTGAGTTTAAGGAGAGATCCCTTTCCAGGTTGAAGGGCCATATTTCAACCTCAAAGAGGTTTAAGGTTACCTTATAGTTTTTCCCGCAGCTAGGGTTTTATCTAAGTGATAACACCTACTTTGGAAAATGCTCTCAAGACTTGTTTCTCCCAACCATGCTCCTAGGAGTCTTCTCTCAAGCATCCATCATTTTGATCTCATAACAGCTGGTTCTGATAGATTTAGAAGAGGCATCTTACAAAACTTCCATACTATAAAATTTATTCCTCAGTATCAACTCAATATTTAGATCCTCTTTATCATTGTTTGTCACTAACATCAATCCAATGCTATGTATTATAATTTCTATGGGTTTTTCTCAGTCCTTTGAGACACCCACAAGCTATGTTTCCAATCCAACCTGGTATAGTCTCCATATTTCCCTATGAGGGCTGACCTACACCAATATTATTGGTTATTAGTACTATCCTTCATACTTGATCTGCTAGCTAAACCCTACTGACACTCACATTTTGTCACCATAGATCCCTTGCCCAACGATTCATTTATATCCATTGCATCCCACAGTTTATAGATCATGTCCAACATGGTATTATTCCCATGGCATGATCCTATGTGATGTCTCCTCGCAACACCCTTGGCATATTTCTACGCAACCCTGCTCTTGTCTTGTGACTTATTACTGGTACTAGATAACACTATACCCTTGTCTATTACTTGTCTGGGTTTCCCACTCATGCCTATACAAAGGATTGTTTATTTCCTCTACATAGTGGCCTATTATCTTATTGGTGTGGCCCATCCACATTCCTATTGTTACGCCACTCAGATTTCAGTAAACTATAGGTTTACTTGGCCACAAACCCATGACTATAACCTGTGCCTCTGTAACCTTGCTTCTTCCTTGACCTACAATCTCCACTAACCCCTCAGATATTTTCTTGCATGCACATGGAAACTCTCTTGAATTTATGCTGGTTGGTGGTTTATTTTTTCCACCTTGAACTTAGTGCTGCTTGAACCCAAAAACATCTATTAGATGTTTAATTTTCTTCCTTGATGGATGAAAGTTTTTTCCTATGCGCCAATAGACCTTCGACTTGTCTGTCTCAGACCACTAACTCTTATGTTACAACCTACTCTGTCATTTCTTGTTAGGCCGTGTTCTCATTGGAGACTCAGCTAGCAGCTCTCATGTATGATCATGGATTGACCACCACAATTATGCACATAATTGATCTAATTGTCACCTTACAACCACCATATGTCTCGCACTATTGTGCCTAATTCTTTGCAGCATGTGGTTGATACTATGCTTCCCTCTATCACCTATGCAAAAAAAAAAACCATTTTCTGCCATCGCCACTAGATGATATATTGACATAATTGATCAAATTATCCTTCATATGTGTATGAGTCAAATACCTATAGCCACGATTGGTCTCCATGCAAGCTTCTAACTCGACTCTTCACTACTAATTTTACTTGGCTCGTTTTATGAATATGTTACGACTTGTATTTGGGCTCCCATCCTGAACCACTACTAGTTTCTTCTTGTGTCTATGTTAGGGCCCTATATTAATAGTGTAGTCCCTTATTTTTGTTGGTGTAGCTCCCTTATTGTTATTGTTGTACCCCTGTAGTCCCCATATGGTTATTATTGTGACTTTACATTATTATTGTTAGGTAGGCTAGGATTATATCGTGACTTCATAGAATCCTATATACAGAAAGGAGGTTTTTTCATTTGTTTCATCCAAGAATTGTTCATTTATGTAATATAAAGGAGGTTTCCCCCTCGAAGAGGTTATTTCTAAGCTGTTGATCTATATTTTCTTCTATTTTGTGAGCTATTTCATAACATATGGTATCAGAGCTTTGGATTCTAGGGTTTCGTTGCTTCAAACAGGTCATCATGGTATTTTCGTTATAAATTTTTTCTACGAAGGTTTAGAAGCTAAAAAAAAACCTATTTTCTCTGAAATCCAGAGGAAATTTGTGGAAAAATTTCAGATCTTGGTTCACAATATTTTCAGAGATATGATATGTGGAAGTTATGGTTTTTTTAGGCTCCCAAATTTCATCTCAAAGAGGCGACCTTGGGAAAATAGTCATAACTCTCTCTCAGAGCATCAAATTGGAATTCTATAAAAAGTGGCAAAAGAAAAATGGACTATAGTTTCTTGTATATCAATTCCAGAGCAAAAGGAGGAAACCATGACACATGGAACATTATACAAGTTGGATCTACTGAACCAGTCCATAATTAGGTCATTCTGGGAGATTGAGCATAACTTTGTCTTGAAGGATCAAAACTAGGCCTGACTTGTGGCATTGGAAAGAAGATTAAGAGGGATACTAAAGTATTGAAGATAAAATTTTGGGGATCCAAAATTACAGAGATAAATTAGTTTCAATATCAAGTTCCTCAAAAGAAATAAAAAGGTGTGTACTTTAAAAAAAAAATTACATAAGTCTTGTTTGAAAAATCAGTTTGAAGTGATTCCAAGGGAATATTGAAGCATAGATATCAGTATTGGGTTCAAAAATTGATGCCCATTAAGCCCTCAAAGTATATACTATGAATAATGAAGAGGAAGAAGTGCAACGTGATATATCAAAATTATAAGAACAAGTGTAACACATTTCACTCTTGCAAAGAGTAACAAAAAATGAAATGGAAGCTAATATGGATGGTTTGAAGAAAGGCGTGGAAGTTAAGATGGATAGTTTGAATAAAGTCATGGAATCAAAGATGGATGGTCTTAAGAATGGAATGGAAGCTAATATGGATGGCGTGGAAGCTAGGATGGATGGTATAGAAGGCAACATGGATGGTTTGAAGAAAGGCGTGGAAGCTAAGATGGATGGTTTGAAGAAAGGTATGGAAACTAAGATGGATTCTTTAAAGAATGGAATGGAAGATAATTTGGATGGCATGAAGCTAATATGGATGGTATAGAAGGAAAAATTGATGATTTGAAGAAAGACATGGAAGGTTTGAAGGAAGGTTGATAAACGTTTCTACAAGAGAAGCTTCCTAATGGTGAAAAGGTAGTAGAGGAAACTCAAAATCAGAAAAAAAGAAATGTTAATCATGATTTGATAGAATATAATATTGGATTTAAGACCCACCATATTCCAAATATAGCTATGAGGAAGTATGATGGCAATGATTCAATAACTTGGATACTACAAATGCAGCAAATATTTGAGCTCCATAATACACAAAACACACAAAAGGTATGCATTGCAATTTTACATTTAGAACAAAATCAATTTGTATGGTATCGATTGATTTTTTATAGTAAACCAATGGTAACTTGGTCAATTTTTATGAAGGAAATGATAGCACATTATGAGGATAAAAATAGCAACACCTTCTTTATCCAATTGATAAATCTCAAACAAAATTGTTCAATGATGGAGCACATTGAAGACTTCCAAAATTTGAATATAAGGGTAAATAATATTCTAGAGGAACATAGGATTGATGTCTTCTTAGGGACTCTAAAGGGTAACATATAACATGGGGTTCGCATATGGGAACCTCATACATTGGAGAAGGTATTCAGGTTGGCAAGAAAAATTGAAAGAAAAATTATAGCGACAAGGAAGCCTACCACTCACAACTATAAAGACGGAAGTGTTGCTACTCCTAGACTTCCACAACCTACAAGGTTGATACCACAAAAATTGGAAGAAGAAAAAGAAAAAGGAATTTTCTATATTTGTGGTAGAAAATACACTAAAGATCATAATTGTGCCAAGAAGAAATTATTTTACATAGATTGTGAAGAGGATGAAGAAAATGAACAAGAAAATTCAAATAAGAGGATATACACTAGGAACTAACCCTGAAAGAAATGAATGCGACCATATCTTGTAATGCATTGGCAAGAATTACCACTCCTCAAACTCTCAAGATAGGACATATCAAGAAGAAAAATATAATAGTGCTTATTGATTCGGGTAGTACCCATAATTTTATTCATTATAAGGTAGCCAAGGAATTGAATTGCTTCCTATACACAACGCCATAGTGTCAAGTGATGGTGGCAAATGGAGGAACTATAAATTGCTCTGGAAAGTGCCATAATATCAAGATAACCATGGGGGAATATTTATTTAATATTCCAATGCGTTCCATTCCAATGGGTGGTGCTGATGTTTTACTAAGAGTACAATGGTTACAATCTTTGGGGATGATAGCTTTTAATTTTCAAGAAATTTTCTTGAAATTTTTTTCAGAAGGAATGGAAGTTGAATTATGGGGTATCATAGGAAAGCCAGGAAATATAATAAGCTCTAATGTCATGAAATTTTTTACGAATAATGAACAACGAGCCATCATTTCACAACTATGCTCACTAGAAGTTCCAACATCAAAATCATCTATTTCTCTTGATATCCAAAAAGTCTTGGAAAATCATTCCAAAGTGTTTGAAACTTTCAAAGGACTCCAAACTATTCATTATCATTATCATGCTATTCATTTGATTTCAAGAATTTTTCCTCCAAACATCAGGCTTACAAATATCCTTATGTCCAAAAGAGTGAAATTGAGCATATGATTGCAGAAATGCTAGAGGTTGGTATAATTCAACCCAGTCAAAGTTCTTTCTCTGCTCTAGTATTATTAGTGCACAAGAAGGATGGATCATGGTGCATGTGTTCGGATTATAAGGAGCTCAATAAGCTCACTGTTGAAAATGCAGCAAGATGATGGAGCTTAGTGAAATGAAGTCGCCTTCACTAAGTGGGCTCGTAGGCAAATTCTGACGCAAAATCTATTTTTAGACTATGTCTATTTTTAGACATATGGAGCATGGTTCGGGGATTCCAGTTTGAGATTCTTGAAGCATTGGTCATGTTGGTAAAAATAGATGAGACTATATTTTTTAGGTCAAAGAGGTCGAAGTCTATTTTTAGACTGCCTCTCCTTAAAATAGGGAAGTCAAATATTATTTACCCTTAATAATATTTAGACTATAAACAACAGTTTACTCTCTTGGAGCACTTCAGTTCGAGCCTTGGAAGTGGCTCATGCATCTAACAGAGGAATTACACTATTCCTAGGGTTTGATGGCATCATGCATGGTTGACTTCAGTTAGGACTTCAGTGGCAGAAGTTTGGTGGAGTTAATGAGACAGCTAGTGGAGTTGTGTTCTGTTTATTTTAGTTGAACCGGTTGAGATTAGTTTAACTAGATAATCAATTAGTTATGAGTGGAGTGAATTAAATATTATTTAATTCATTAATTAGTAACTCATTATTCAACTCAAGAACACATCAGTTCACTACAGTGCATGATCAGTTCAGTGGAGACCAGTGAAAGAGGTAGATGAAAGGGTGGAGTTAGCTATCGGTTGTGACTATACTGTTGCTATTTGCAACACACAGATAGGTGGAGTAAGCCCATGAGGATTGCGCAGTTCAGGCTGGTGGTTTATCTATATAAAGAGGCCATCCCATAGCATTGAAACATGCAATAGAGGCAAGGCAATTGGCGGTGAGTTTTGAACCAGTAACCTGTTCAAAACCGAGCTAGATTGTGAGTAACTGTATGAGAAAGTACTGAGTACTTGTGAGGAGTATTGTACTGAGTTTGTTACTTGATTTCTCCATTATAATATACACAATAGCTGCGGGGTTTTCAGCTATAAGCTTTCCCCATACATACTGTGTTAATGTGTATGATGATTTGATGTGTTATCGCTTGATTTTATTTTCGCATGTTTGATGATCTGAGTGGAAGAGATTATGTGTTGCATATAAATTTGAATTGTATGTGATCAGGATAGTCTCGGTGAATAATTAATCATTATTCAGCAAATTTCTACACTCACTATTAAAGATAAATTTCCCATTCCCATGATTGATGAATTATTGGATGAATTACATTGATCAATTTATTTCACCAAGTTGGATCTCCGTTCAGGATATCATCAAATTAGAATGAAGACTGAAGACATTCAGAAAACAACATTTTGAACTCATGAGGGTTATTATGAATTTTTGGTCATGCGTTTTGGACTTACCAATGCACCTTCTACATTTCAAGGGTTGATGAATTCCATTTTCAAACCCTTCCTCAGAAAATGTGTATTAGTATTTTTTGATGATTTACTAATCTATAGCAGGTCTTGGAAGGATCATGTTCAATATGTTGAAAGGGTGCTCAAGTTATTGGAGGAGAAACAATTATATGAAAACACCTCAAAATGTTTCTTTGTAGTACAAGAGGTGGAATATCTAGGTCATATTGTATCTAAGGAGGGTGTTAAGGTAGACCCTAACAAAATTAAAGCCATTAAGGAATGAAAATTCCCCACAACCATAAAGCAATAGCGAGGATTTATTGGGTTAACAAGGTATTATCACAAGTTTGTTAAGTATTATGTGAAAATAGCAACACCTCTAACAACATTATTGAAGAAAGATGCATTTTCATGGACTCCTGAAGCAACTAAGGCCTTTGAACATATTAAAGAGGAAATGTGCTAAGCACTAGTCTTAGCTACGCCAAACTTCACAAAAACCTTTATTGTGGAATGCGATGCCTCAAGAAATGGAATTGGTGTTGTTTTAATCCAAGAAGGAAGACCCATTTCTTTTTAAAGTTATTCAATCAAAGGAAATTATTTACAGAAATATATTTATGAGAAGGAAATGTTGGAAATACTACATGCACTAAAGAAATGATGACCTTACCTAATGGGAAGACACTTCAAGGTAAAAACTGATCATGATAGTCTTAAATACTTTTTGGAACAAATACTATCTTTAGAAGAGCAGCAAAAATGTGTCACAAAGATTTTGGTTTATGCCTTTGAAATCATCTACAAAAAAGGTAAGCTAAATGTTATTGCAGTTGCACTCAAGAAAGGATGAGGATGTAGAAGCATTTCTTTGTGCCATTTCTATTATCCAACCAGATTGGATAACCAAAGCAAGGGAGGAATGGAAGAATGATGAAGTATGGACAGTCATTCAAAAGTTGCAGCAAGATTTAAGTACATATGATACATTTAGCTGGAAAAATGATTCCTTATGGTATAAAGATCACTTATATCTTTGTAATAATTCCCAAATAAAACAAAATATTATTTTGGAATTGCACACCTCTCCCTTAGGAGGACACTCAGGATTTTAAAAAACTTGCCATAGGGTGAAGAATTTTTTTTTTTTGGATGGCCTTAAATCTGATATTCAAAATTTTGTGGCAGAATGTTTGGTTTGCCAGCAAAATAAAGTTGAGACAATTAAGACCCCGGGTCTGATACAACCTTTATCCATTCCAAATCAACGTTGGGAGGAGGTTTCAATGGATTTGATCACACGTTTATCTAAGTTTGAAGGAAAGAGTTTCATCATGGTGGTAGTTGATAGGCTTACCAAGTATGCACAATTTTTCGCATTATCTCATCCAATTAAAGCGAGTACAATTGCTATTGCATTTATGGAAACAATTCAAAAGCTACATGGAAACCCAAATATTATTGTAAGAGATAGAGATCCCATTTTCACTGGAAATTTTTGGACGGAATTATTTTCTTGTTTGGGTACTCAAATAGCTCATAGAACATCTTATCATCCTCAATCCAATGGGAAAAATGAGATAGTTAAAAAATGTTTGGAATTTTATCTTCGTAGCTTTGTATATGATAAACAAACATAATGGGTCAATTGGTTACCTCTGGCTGAATGGTGGTATAACACTTCCTTCCAAACTGCAACAAAAATGACCCCATTTATGGCACTTTCTGGATAGCATCCGATGCCCATCACATCATATTTAAGATAAAATTCGAAGGTTCAAGCAATGGAAGATTAGGTCGAGCATCAACAAAAAGTTCTCCAAGTCTTAAAGGATAACCTAAATTTGGCCAAAAATCAAATGAAACAACAGGAAGATCAACATCGCAGCAAGAGAAGTTTTGATGTAGGTGACTGTGTATTTTTATGGCTACAACCATACAAACAAATTTCCCTCATGCAAGATAAGAAGGATAACAAATTATCGCTAAAGTAATATGGTCCTTACAAGGTGTTGCAAAATATTGGTACTATGGCATACAAATTGGAGCTTCCTGCATCTTCCCGAGTGCACCCAGTTTTCCATGTTTCATGATTAAAGAAGGTTATAGGTGACAAACTTATGGTTCAAACATTATTGCCAAAAATTAATGAGGAAGGAAAAATCATATTGGAACCTGAAGCAGTCACAGAAACAAGAGCTCGACAACTACAAAATCGATCAATTTCAGAGTATCTCATCAAGTGGAAGAACTTACCCACTGAATATTCCTCATGGGAGGATGAAAATTTTATACATAAGCATCTATAACTACTCAAGCATTGAGGACAACACTTTTTTGAAGGAGAGGGGCATGTTAGGGCCCTATATTACTAGTGTAGTCCCTTATTGTTGTTAGTGTAGCCCCCTTATTGTTTTTGTTATACCCCTGTAGTCCCCATATTTTTATTATTGTGCCCTTACATTATTATTGTTAGGTCGGCTCATATTATATTGTGACTCCATGGACTCCTATATATAGAAAGGAGGTTTTTTCATTTGTGTCATCTAAGAATTGTTAAATTATGTAATGTAAAGGAGGTTTCTTCCTCAAAGAGGCTTATTTCTAAGGCGTTGATATATCTTTCTTCTATTTTGTGAGCTGGTTTCATAACAATATATTCCATAATCCTTCCACCCCCGACTAGATTTTTCGATCGGGTGCTCTCCTCACATCAATTTGCTTGCCCTGGTGATTGGGTGAGCCGTCCATTAGAGAAATTTTGAGGTCTAAATGGACCTCAAAACAAAAATGTACAACCAAAATCAAATTTATAAGAACCATTAGGATTCAATATGATTTCAACCATGGGGGATGATTCACCATTTTTGGAATGAAAAAAAAAATTATTAAAAAATAAAACTATTTTTTCAACTCGTATTTTCAATTTATCTCCCTAGAATTTTACTCAAATTTCAAGAGGGAACATTTTTTGGATGCATAATATAATTTATCATCCAAGGATTACCCATGTTACATACTTTTTATGGACCCCGTTACATGAAAAATGAGAAATACTTGAAAAACGTGATTGCAATCATGTTTTTTCATGTATTTCTCATTTTTCATGTAGCACGGTCCATCAAACGTATGCAACATGGGTACTCCTTGAATGAGGAATTAAATTTTACATCCAAATAGTGTTCCCTATTTAAATTTGAGTAAAATCGGAGGGAGATAATTTGGAAATACTAGTTGAAAAAGTAGTTTTTTCCTTTTTCCCTCTAAAGTTTGATGATGTAATCTAATCTTATTTTAATATTTTCACTATTATTTTACAAATTCCTTATGAGGGCCATTTTAGATCCCAATTTTTCTCTAATGAGACATGTCAACCACTCACCCTTCACACCCCCCTGCGCTCACCTTTTTTTTTCAAAATCTGAATTTAAAAAATCAACTCTCTTTTTTTTTTTTTTTTCCAGCTAAACTATATGACCGATTTACGTCAGATCATTTAAAATTTCTTCGCCTTTTAATGAGCATGTTCAAACCTAGCCCAATGATCCTGTACAAACCTTGGCTCCGCGATTCTGAGATCATTTTTCAGAGATCTAACTATGATACCATGTTTGTTTTCCTCTGAACTGAACACCCAATATTTATTTCCTAGTAGAAAAAATGATCTACTAAATAAAAACACAAATAGGTTCCTAAAAAATTAAAAAAAATGAAATATAACAATCTCAATCACAATAACACAAACATATTTATACCCAACAAGTTTTTCATTAAAAGAAGCCAAAATTTATGTGGGATCTCATCCTGGGATAATGACCCACCTGAGAAAATACGTAGTACAATTAACCTGAATTAGAACCAACAAATATTTCATAGATCAGTGCTTGATCTTCTCTGTATATCTAGATCTCTAACTTCTCTACACTCCCTCAGACCTAACACACCCCTCATTGATATGTAGCTCTAAATCTTGTGTTGCTATAGTGCATATTTCTCTTCTCATTAGCCTTGCTTTTATAACTTTACATTGAGATAAATCCTTAACCTTAAAACTATTCTAAAAGTGATAAAAGACTGAGAATATTTCTTGCCTCATTTGATACCAACAACTAATATTGAAACTTACAAAAGTAAATTAATTTACTTTTCCTAAGTTTCTTTTAGCTCAATAAGCCAACATATTAATATGTTCTTTTCCTAAGTTAGACTTAGGCTAAGTTACATTATAAAATTTCTCACACTAGAGCATGTGTTTTAAGGAGAATGTGGGTGACTTCTGCACACCTAAACACAAGGCTTGTGCAAAACTACCTTCTAAGCTTACAAAAATAAACATGCTAATGTTGTTTGTAGGTATAAATATATAGTGGATTTCATTGTCTATTTTGTAAATTACAAGTGATAGGGTCTATTTTCACACAAAATGTATAGGCGCCACTAAAATGACTTAGGTCGGAGGATGTCACTTAATCCCCAACCTCTTTGTTTAGGTTGTATCCTAGACACAACTATGGGTGGTAGACCCTGCATAAATGGAATGAAGAAGGAAAAGTTGGGAACCAACTAGTCCGTGAGACAAATTTTATTGGCCAAATACTTGTTTAGATTTAGCAAGATATCAAGGATTAGATTAGATTTATATAATTTGAAACTACTACATAGATGGAGTCAAATCTCTTGCTTTACAAATTTTAAGATCAAGTATCATATGGACAACTGCTGCTTTAATGAGTAACTATCCTATATGAAATCCAGTTACTAAGACCTATGTGAAATGCATAGATTTTGGTTAATTTTAGTTAAATGCCTAAACTAAATATGACCCTTTATATTTACTATATTTAGCCTAAAATTTGTAGTAAGTGGAAGAGAGAAGTCAAGGTGAAGCACACGAAGGTGTGATTAACGATACCTCTCCTTGAAATCTAACATACCTAGTGCCTCCAGCGCTGCAGAGACTGTGGCTATGATGACTGCAAGGTTACTGTTTTAAATAGTAGAATAAATGATTCTCAAGAAAATATGAATGGGTTTTCCTATATTTCTATAAACTAAGATTATGCTTGGATATAAGTTATTAATATGAAAGACTAACTTAGAATGCTAATGCAAGGAGAGATTAAAAGATGAAGCGAGACGTTAAAGGTTTAGAGCACTTAGATTACGATTTATTCTGAGCTATATGCTAAGTAATTAAGCAAAGATTCAAAAGATAATCCCAATCACAAAAATACATTCCAATCTTGCAAAGTGCCAACAAAGTAAATGGATGACTAAAATCGGCTCAATTTTCCACCAATCCACAATAAAAATCTGAATGTAAAGTGCTAATGACAACTTGTTTGAAATTCCAACTTGTCTTCTTACTTTTGACCCATGGAGTTGTTTTCACAAGAAGGATATATTGTCACCTTACAAAATTTGTCATTTTCTGATCCTCATTTGTTTTTCCCTAGAGAAATGTACCATCTATGGAAATTTTTATATTTGTTCTTTTTGTTAGTTGGAAAAACCTTGCAAATGTCTTGTTTCACCACCTCCACTATTTTCACAATATCCACTCCCATTGAGAACAATCCTTTGGATCTAAAATCACTTTCTCTCCACTTAAGTTTTGAGATTGAAAATGTACCATCACCCTTAAAAAGCCACTTTCTCCCCTTGGGTGTGTTGAGAAATCTAGGGCATGAGAATTAGATGATTTGACTTTATTAGTGACTGTTTGTGAATGCTTTTTACATATTTAGATTAGGATCTTCTTCATCTTTGTTATTAGTTTTCTTCTTCATCAAATAATAAACAATGCATGGAAATAAAATATACAAGAGACACAACATGTAGGCTATGGGCTAGGGCCAAAACCTCTCACTCTTTTAGAGGAAAACCCACACCAATTCTTCTTATAGAGATTCCAATTGACGAATACCAAGACCATGACCCTTGAACTATAAGCCACTACAAGAAAAAGACACTATTCTTCTGCTTCTCCTCTTCGATCTCCTTATCTTTGAGATATCATCATGATGTCACTGCACCAAGCTGTGGATTCCATTGTAGCAATGAATTGTCGTTTCCAAGTATCCTCTGTCTGGACTGTATTTCTCTGCTTGTTAGCACCAAGAAGTTCACCAAGGCTAATATCGTATCCTAGAATTATATCGACACACCATTGAACTAATTCACGACTGCAATCTGAGATTGTCACCATTTTTTCCATAATATGAAGAGGGACAAACATTGTGCTGTTGTCTAGATATCCAAGAAACTCAGATGCATTCCTTTGTTGTCCCTTCACTTCCTCACTGTCACTTCCCTTGCTCGCTGTCCCTTCCATAGGTACCAACCGAAATATCAGACCCAAACTGCCTTGTTGTACCATACCTCTGAAAAAATTAGAGATGTTTCACTGAAGATCTCAGAGAATATGTATGAATTTTCTGCCTTTCAGTTGTGACCCCAACCACATATTTATAGTGGTTGCTGCTCTATAAATGAACTAACATGATCAACTAAATGGTGTGCCCCATAATTTGAGACAAAATGAACATTATATATATATATATATATATATATATATATATATATATATATATATATATATATATATATATGGAAGAAGGAAAATGATGGAGGCAAAAGGAAGGAATAGGGTTTCTCGATTTGGGTTCTTCTCTTGTTCATCCACTGCCCCTCATGGCGGCCCCACAGTCTGGAGAAGGACCTGCACACACTGCAAAAATGATGGTGGGAAACATGATCAGATTTGGGGTTTCTCACACCCTGCTGCGGCCGACTTTCGACACCCCATAAAACACCTTGACCTAAACTGACGACACCTCACCTCACTACAACCATGGTCTGCGCCATTGGGACCGATTTCGAGTACGTCTTCCCTGCAATATTTCCATACAAGAACACGGGTTCTATGACGCGGTCACTGGGGCTTACATCTGACCCTGACAAACACCAGACGAAACTGGGTACTCTGCTACTGTTAGGCAGATAAATCGTTCTTGTAGACAAGGCAAATCTCCCTAGTATCCTACGGATAACTAGAAACAAACAGACAAATGTAAACTACTTTCTCTAGATTATATTGGATCTAGAATTATCTATAATGAAGGATTTAGGACTTACCTGTAGTCCAGCGTTGATCGTAGTCTTCTTTCCGGTTGCTTTGAATAAGTCTTCTTCCAGGATCTGTAATCAAAGACATGAAAGAATCAGAAGCACCTGCATAATATAGACTAATTCATAAACCATAAATCTATCTTGATGATCAAGGAATCCAAGAAGTAAGCCATTTAAATAAACAACTCATTGAGAGAACAAGATCCATTTGTATTATCTTTAATGAAAAAAGGAACCTTACAATCGTGTTCACATTGGTGTTGTACAGGTCCTTCCGGGGTCTGGAACAAGTGTTTCCTCTACTTTGACAAGCCTTTGCACTCTCTCGACTAACATACACATGAGTGTATAATCATTCCCATATGAAAATTAGTTAAGAGATTCTAAGTTTCTCCAGCAATTCTCCTCAAAAAATCTCAAAGCCTAACTCCCCTTGAGGCTCAACTATGGCCTCAATTTATAGCAAAAGAGAAGAGGTTGCAGCTCTGAATAAGAGGGGATAGAATCCTCTTTCAAAGGGATTAAGTTCCACATACCAAGGGGTAGGCTCCTTTAATGGAGGGATGAATGTACATGAATGGAGCGAAATTTCCACCGAATAATTGCTTCCAAAAGCTTCCAGATTCAACCAGCTGGGCTTCCGAATTTTACTTCCACCTTCACTTTACCTTTTACAGGAGTCTGCACCTTTAATGAAGAAAAAGTGCGGCTGGTTCCTCATGTTCTAGAACAAACAAATGCGGCACCATGGGTAATAAACATAGAACAATATTCTTAAGGAATGTACAAGATTCTAAGAGAAAGTGCGGTACAAGTATTTTTATGACTTTTATAAGCTTTTCTCTCAATTTCAAAGCTTGGTTTTAGGAACTTGATGTTTGTAGAATTCTAAGGGAGTATTGCATGAGTAATTATGAACCCATACAGACAGTAAAAATTCATGGCGACAATTTTTAGTGTAACATATTTCCCCCTAAAGTGCGAAGTCTAAGACCATTCGAAGAGTGATGTGCTTTATCATTTTGAGGATTAGCTTGTGGACACCCCAGTCGGAATCCTGTAAAAAAATTCAACGCAAAACATATATATATATATATATATATATATATATATATATATATATATATATATATATATATATATATATATATATGTATCATCAATGAAGATGAGCATTCCCATACTCAGATCAAACAATAACTAAAACTTGTTTTGATGTAGAAATGATTTTACTATCACATCAATAATGTAGACACAATATGGATGCAACCATCTGTTATGAATAGTCTATTACATAATGAATAATAAAACTTCTCACAGCCTGGATGGTGGAAACTAGATCCAGGGTCTTGATTTCTGCTACCCGAACTAGTACGATTCTATCCATGCGATTGATTGTGTCGAAGTCGAACATGGTAGAAACCACTTGATTACCAGTAAATGTTGTGAACTATTAACAAGTGTGAGAGAAACCACCAATAATGACAATGGCTCTCAAAGTACTCAGTACAATCCATGAAATGTGAATAAATGATCTGAAGTTGAACATTTCACAGAATTGTTCGATCGAAGGTCAATGATGCAACATGTCGTCGAAGGCGAGAAACCTGCCATTAAGGCATGCAGATTCCAAGGTACTGAAGGATTATAGATCAACTTCCTAGAATATGAGTTGTCGTCGATAGAAAGTGATCCATCGTAGGAAAGCCCACGACACGAAACCATTTGATCAAGATTTGTAGAAATATTTTGCAAGGACTGACTCAGGGATGGTCAATGCGAATGGAGACATATGTTTGCAAATGAATGGTTTATTTGAATTGTCCTCTTGAACACATAATGACACTATAGATGGTTTTGTAACAATTGACCTAAAGATAATACCCAGAAACTGGCTGAAGACTTTCAATATAGTTTGATTAACTGATAGGAAAAGGATTTTCCCAACCCAGGTAGAAGTGTGACAAAAAGTGTCGTGTTTAAGAATGGTAAACTTCTTTTTAAACAAAGTGCGACAAATGGATTCGTTTTCTCTCTTTTTCCCCCACCATTTCTGGCAAGTACCTCTTTATTTTTGACAAGCTTGAGGAGGATAACATTTGCTTGTTATATAAGCTCATCCTTCGGATGAGTCCAACTTAGTATAAAATCGAAGCCTAAGAAGGAGTGGTTCGTTCTTTTTTGTAATCGACAGGTCCTTTACTGTTAAATTTTAACGAGTCCAGTATAAGAGAAACTCGGTGTTTTTCAATTTTAGGGAGTCAGAAGAAAAACTTAAGGAAACTTCGTGGGTGTACTTTTTCGTAAATTTAGTCTCTCAAGCCCGAAAAAGGATAAAATAATACAGGAGAGAACTCTATTGACCATGATTAGTCAACGTATACCTTTTTCATAAATAGTCCATTTCAGTCTGGAAAAGGGGTAAAATTATACTGAAAGGATGACTGTTAATTTCCTTTAACGAGTTCGAATAGTCAAGTACTCGGTAATCTTGTCATTTTTAGAGAGTCTGAAAAGGGTTTCAAAGAGAACTCCAAGGTTTCGCTTTTTCTGTAAGTTTTAACGAGTTCAAAAAAGTGATGAAAATGTACTCATAGTTTCGTTTTTTCTGTAAGTTTTAATGAGTTCGAAAAAGTGATAAAAATGTACTCCTTTGTCAAAAGGACCATTTCACCCAAAAAATCCTGTATTCTGCACAAAAACTCAAAAATTAAACATACCTGTTTATGATTAATAAAAATAATTCGAAAAACAACTTTTCAAAGTGGAAAATAAACAAAATTATATTTCATTTATTCAAAAAATCTTATAAAAATAAGTTTTTCTAAATCATTTTTACCATTTGATTTCAGAGTGAAAATTGAGAGCTTTTGGTAAAAAACGTTCTGGAGGATATTACGGAAGATTCTCCTGTCAGAATAAAAAACTGTCAGTGCCAGGTAATCCACATCATCCTTGCCTTCATTTTTGTCCATTTACTTTCTTAATTTAGGGCTTAAATTGATTTTTAAGGAGAAAAACATATTCAAAAATTCACTCACGGGGGTCCGCAGGTAATACACATGACACCTGCGGACCCCAACAATTTTGCAAAGGGAAAATTGTCTTGTTCCCACACTTTATGCATAAGACACGTGTGGATCCACGCACTTTTTTTATGCAAAATGTGCGGAGGCGCCGCAAGAAAAATTAAAATATATAATTTTCCCAAAATAAACCAAATTTCCTCACCCAAATTGTTTCTAATATTTCAATTTTTCCATTTTAGGATATCTACAATGCTTGAGTGGAGATAACGTGAACATGAAGAGGTTGATGATGCTGCCATGGTACATCTACCCACATTACGCGTATTGAGGGAATGCAGTCTGTACAAATTTTGGGCCGTTAAGGGTATGAGGGCTCAATTAGACTTACTTACCTGGCTGGTAAACAAATGGGACGTCCAGGAACAATGCTTTATAATTGGAGGTCACTAGATTATCAAAGAGAGGCGAGCCAATCTCTTTGTTTGGGGCTAGGGCAGGTGGCCAATCTGTCACTAGCATTCAGCAAGAATTCTGCAATGAAGAAGTGGACCCCAAAGATAAACACATTAACATAAAAACCATTATTTGTCCTGAACTTAAAGTGGTTGTGTTTACTGTAACCCGGTTGTGTGGGAGCGTAGCTCCACATGTTGCTACAAGATCCCAAATGAAAACTGTTGTTGATTTCTTTAGAGGCACCATTTTCAATTGGTGTGAGGCAGTGTTGGCCAATGTCAAAGGCCAACTTACTAGAGCAAAAAAATCGAAGTTGAAAAACTTTGGGTATGGAGCAATTGTGGTCACATTTTCTCTAGAGAGAATTCCTTCACTTTCCCCACAACTCATCTCAGTTGATCCTGGTAGAGTCGAAGAGCCTCGGATGGTCTGATGGGTTGCACTGATGGCCCATCATAGTGAAGGCGGCGAGATTTTTCGTTTCAATCGAGCTTATTTCCATTGGTTGGAGAAACAAATCTTCGTGATAGAAGATTTCCCTTATGCTAGGATGGATTTCCGCGGTGATCGAGAGATGTCTCTTCCTCCAGGAACACAGTGGGATGACTCAGGTAAGAATCATTTTGAAATGTTCTAAATTCTAATTTTTATTTTGTTTTTTGAATCGTCCAAAAATGATGACAAAAATTTCAAATGCAGATGTGGGTCCACGTCGACTAGCCACTCTCCGTCCTTTTGACAGAAAGGCAAGAGATCCAGGTGCAGCACCACCACCATAGGATCAGACAACAGAGACCCTTACCGACCTGGAAAACCATTTGGAGTGATTGACTTTAGATATTCCAGAGACTACCATAGATGACATTCCGCTCCACTTACAGAGATATGTTATCGGGGTTCCGGGATAGTTCAAGAGATTCCTGAGCAAGGTGGCACGGGCTGCAATGCTTTATCGTGATCATCACCATGGATAGTGGATGTGATATTGTAGACTTATATCATTTTTTTGTATCACTTTTTTCCGATCATAAGGCATTTTGAACCTATGATCGAGGACGATGTAATATTTTTTGAAAACACTACTCTTATGCTATGATATTACTATTATTTCCAGTTATCTGTCTAACATGTTATCAAATGTTATTTTAATCTACTATTTTAATTATCGTAAATTTCTGTTTATCACACTATTAGCTACTGCATCAGCTAATGTGTTTAAATTTCTCAGAATATGTTGATAATCAATATAATCAAATTCTCATTCCAGGAGACGAACTTTCAAAAATAACCTTAACAACACTAGGTTTTTAATCGTGTATACTCTATTAAATTGTAAAAAAATGAGTTCAGAATCTAACCTAATGATCAAAATTCGAACTCCAAATAAAATGGATTCAGATAATAACTCAATAACTGCACTATATTCTACAATATTGTTCGTTGTTTGACCGAGGCTTGCCCCATGCATAGACACTAACTCATCAGTGGGTGAATAAATAACCCAAGCTGCGGAAGAAATGTTCCGTATACTATGACAAGCACCATCAGCAAAACCAATGTATGTTGGAAGGGATGTCGACATCTGCAAAATCAAGAGTGATCCAGATAAGCAGGGATAGTAGTAAAAGCACACTTAAACTAGGGACACTCTTTTAATATACAACACACCAACTTAGGAAAATAACTAATTTACAGGGAAGATCTCCACACAAAAATCAAGCATAATATCTCTTTAGATAAAGCCCATTTCTGGGTTTGCCTAAAGAGACCCCGTCAAATTCAATCAGTTCATAGGCCCCTTTTGCAAGTTGTCGCTTGACAATATAAGGACCATGCCACATGGGTTCAAATTTCTCAGCCCATAGCTTATCGTTAGCTTGATCATAAACCAAGACTAGGTCTCCTTCTGAAAAAATACGAGGTGTCACACTTCTATCATACTGAGCTTTCATTCATTTCGCATGAGCTTCGGTAGCTAATGTAGCGGTGCGCTGATTCTCATCTAATTGAGCTAAGTACAGAAATCGTTTTTCCTCCGCAGAAGTGGCTGGTAGTAACTCTATGGATAGTTGGAGTGATGGTATCTCACATTCAATCGGTAATACTTCTTCTAAACCGTAGACCAGTTGAAAAGGGGTAAAACCTGTCGATGTTTTTGCTGAGGTTTGATATGCCCAAAGTGCTGAAAAAAGCATGGTATGCCAATTCGATTTATGAATTCCGATGATTCATTTGATCATGGTGACTAAAACTTTATTAATAGCTTCAACCAAACCATTAGCCTGCAGGTAATATGGTGTAGAACTATCATGGCACAGGCCAAGTTGATTAGTCAGTTCGGTCATCATGATGTTTCGAAAATGACTCCCATGGTCAGTAATTATTGCTTGGGGTACACCAAAACAAGTAATCACATGATTGAACACGAAAGAAGCTACAGTTTTTCCATCTGCCGCAAATGTAGGCATCGCCTCAGCCCATTTGATAAAATAGTCTGGACGATTGTTGGGATTTTTTGTCTCAAAGGAAGGCATTCGTGTTGACCCATTGAAGGTTGAGGCTATCATCAATTTACCTCCTCCTACTCTTCGCCAACTCCAAATTTTGCAAGGGAAAGTGAACTTTTTACGTCGATTCATTCCTAACTATGCTGAGTTAACCAAAGGTTTTACCAGGTTGTTAAAGCATAATATTCCTTTATTTTGGTACGAGATCGCTGATCGATCTTTTGATGCTCTTAAACACGTGTTGACCCATGCACCATTTTTCATCCTCCCAATTACAACCAGGATTAATTTTTATACCTAGCAGCCTCCAATAATACGATTGGTATGGTCTTAGTTCAGGAAGATGAATTCCACATGTTGTGAAACCAACTCCAAAAATAGAAGAAAATAGATATCAACGCCTTAGAAATAATCCACTTCGAGGGGGCAACCTCCAATGCATTACATAAATGAAAAATTCTTGGATGATACAAATGACACAACCTCCTTTCTATATATAGGAGTCCATGGGGCCACAATGTAATCCTAGCCGACCTAACAATAATAATGTAAGGGTACAATAATAACAATATGGTAGTTACATGGGTACAACAATAACAGTAAGGGGGGATACACTAACATAATAAGGGACTACACTATTAATATAGGGACTTAACATGCCCCCCTCCTTCAAACAAGTGTTGTCCTCTGCGCAATGAATGAGCAGGTAAATCATCGAGATAGGGCTGCACAATGTGTTTCATGTCATGAAATGCGTAAGACATTGCCCTCTGAAAAGTGGCGCCAGCGTTCTTAAGTCCAAAAGGTAATTTGCAGTAAGAAAAAGTCCCCCACAGACAAATGAAAGCTGTTTTGGGTTGATCAGCAGGGAGTATGTTGATTTGATTTTAGCCCGAAAATCCATCCATAAACAAAAACATTTCACTTCTGGCACAATCGTCAATAATGTGATCGATATAGGGGGTTGGATAATTGTCTTTTGGACAAGCTAAATTTATATCCCTATAATCGATACATACTCATATTTTCTGTTGTTTTTTATTAACAGGAACAATATTAGATACCCAATCTGTTAAAGGAATTGGATAAATAAAACCTACACGAAGTAATTTTTCAACTTCTGCTTTAATAGCGGCAGATTTTCGCG
Organism: Pinus albicaulis; assembly: GCA_034641835.2. NCBI lineage: Eukaryota > Viridiplantae > Streptophyta > Pinopsida > Pinales > Pinaceae > Pinus > Pinus albicaulis. The sequence goes on along the minus strand of CM076583.1, from coordinate 1,108,435,412 downwards.
AATGTATCTGACGTAATCTTTAGCGGACATGTTTAGCATCCGGGTATGTTTTAATTTCATGAACAACAATTGATGGATAGATTCCTGGTATTTCTTCATATGACTAGGCGAAAATGTCACGGAATTCTTGAAATAGGGATTTATATGCTTGGATTTCATCTGGCGTACAAGAAGCACCTATGTGAATGTTTTCAACAATTCCTGGTTTCATTGAGATGTCAATAGGAACTGCCATGGAAATGTTTGCTAAGTTCAATTTAGAATCGGAATTTGTGAGAGGATTTCGGGTTTCGTTGACATAATCAATGGTAAAAATGGAGGAAAAATCAGTTTCAAAATGATCGAGATCAGGTAAAAATGAAGATCGATGATGTAGATCTTCCCATGGTAATTCTTCTATAGACAACAATTCACGAATATGCTCATCAGTATCGAACACTTGTTGAACAGGATCTGGAATTGATGTCAAAGCTAAGCTCGATATGGAAAGTGATTCCTCATTGATCACACTCACTAGATTAGGTCTAGTTGAAGGAGTATCAGAAAATAATTGTACTGCCTGATATGATAATTCAAAAGGACTCAAAGGCATCACACCATCGAAAGAATCCAGTTATGAGTCTGAAGGTACTATCCAAGGATCATCAAAGGAAATAGTACTTGATGTAATCATATTGATGTTAGCAATAGGAAGCAATACGTTGGGGGCAGGTAGGGAAAAATTTCCCAGTAAAGAAGAATCTTTAACTAAACCTACCCCAACATCTTTATAAGGGATAGTCGATTTTCCGACATGTTGGATGCTATCAGTAGTGGCTGGGTCGGATGAATAATATGGGAGCTGATCTATTTTAACGATCTTTCCTTTATGAGGAAACATGATGAGACGAAAGACCGATGATACGACAGCAATCATGGCATAAGACCAACTGTGACCCAGAAGAAGGTTGTAATCCATAGGGGCATCAACCACTTCCACATCTAGATTAACGATTTTTCCTTCAACCTCTATAGGTAGATCCTGTAAAATACCGTACGGATGGAATCCTCTTCCATCAAAAGCTTCGAGGATAGTCGGAGATTTGTTAATTTCCAGAGAACCAAGTTATTTCCAACATTTTAACGAAATGATACACGTAGAAGCCCCTTCATCAATAACGATACGAAAGCAACGTTTGTTTTTTACTATTACTAGAATCTAAAAAGTCATTTGATGAGGTAGACGTGGTGTAAATTTTTCTAAATTGAAGATCATTAGGTTCGAATCCTGAAGATATACGGCTCCTATGGCTGACAAGAGTAATTTTCTTTGTGTTGGACATGATTGCAGCACTTCCAAAGCCGACATTGCTAAAGGGGAAATCGCCAAGTCTTCAACAATATTGTAGTTCTGAGCAGCTCTCGCATGTGGATTGAAAGATGATTTACGAAGCACACCTTTAGCAGGTGGTTTGATTACTAATTCAGAATTTGGTTTCTCGATATGTAACGGATTAGAAACTGAGGGAGATGTAGTTGATGTTGAATTATAATTTTCTACTTCTTTACAACCAACAGGATTTTTACTACCATAATATTGTGATAGCGTCGCAACCATCAAGATATCTTCTAGCGTATTCAAGGAAGATCCAATCATGTTACTATATTGAGTAGGAAAGGGATCCTTCAAGACAACAGGTATGGGCGAACCCTTAATGAATTTCGATACCTCGGCTCTATGCAGGCACTCTTTAGTAAAATTTTCCTCATCATAGATTAGACAAGGATAACAAGGCTTTCGTTTATCGTCAGTTGGTTCAGTTTTATCGTTTTTATCTTTTGAAGATGATTTTTTGTTTTTATTCTTACCTTTCTTCTTACCACCTATTTTAGGTTTGGCTGTAGATGATTCTACAACATGAATATCGGTGGAAGTTTTAATGGAAGAATCTCCTTTTGGTGAATCGGGTAAAGTTATAATGGGAGAAGTCATCTTGGAAGATTTCTTCTTACTCTTGCTAGTGCTAATAGAACTAATTACACCATCAGAAGCATGAGAGCCTGAAGGAGTTCTAGTTAACTGACCAGGTCTTGGTAAATCGGGAATTTTTTCATACAGAGTACCTGACTGTGTATATACAAGTTCAAGGTACTGAGCTTGAGAAATGACTTGCTCTTCTATAACAACACCTCCTTTGGCCACATATTCAGTAATTTTGGGCAACAATGATTTGATAAACCATTCAGCCAAAATTTGATCCAGAATAAAGATTTTCACTAAATGTCTCCTACGTCTCCATTCATGAATGTGATCAGATATGTAAGTAGACGTAGATTGTTTTAATGAGGTTAAAAATTCTGTACCATTGCCATATCTGACAGGCAACAGAAAATGGGGTAAGAAAGAAGTATCTAGTGCATTAAAATTATTAAATGAGCCTCATGGTAACTCAATGTACCATTTAGCAGCTAGAATAATGAGAGTTCTCTGAAAAATACGTAATCGAATCGAATCATCGATTAGTGAATTGGATGTCGTACAGGTCCTTCCGGGGTCCAGAACAAGCGTTTCCTCTACTTTGACAAGCCTTTGCACTCTCTTGACTAACATACACATGAGTGTGTAATCATTCCCATATGACAATTAGTTAAGAGAGTCTGAGTTTCTCCAAAAATTCTCCTCAAAAAATATCAAAGCCTAACTCCCCCTGAGGCTGAAGTATGGCCTCAATTTATAGCAAAAGAGAAGAGTTTGCAGCTCCAAATAAGAGGGGATAGAATCCTCTTTCAAATGGATTAAGTTCCACATACCAAGGGGTAGGCTCCTTTAATGGAGGGATGAATGTACATGAAAGGAGCGAAGTTTCCACCGAATAATTGCTTCCAGAAGCTTCCAGATTCAACCAGCTGGGCTTCCAAATTTTATTTTTGCCTTCACTTTACCTTTTACAGGAGTCCGCACCTTTAATGAAGAAAAAGTGCGGCCGGTTCCACATGTTCTAGAACAAACAGATGCGGCACCGCAAGTAATACTAAGATAAAGTGTGGTACAAGTATTTTTATGACTTTTATAAGCTTTTCTCTCAATTTCAAGGCTTGGTTTTAGGAACTTGATGTTTTTAGACTTCTAAGGGAGTATTGTATGAGTAATGATGAACCCATATAGATAGTAAAATGTCATGGTGAAAATTTTTAGTGTAACAACTACCCATGTATCACTGTATATACTCCAGGGTTTATTGGCGGCAGAGTGCCTGACTCTACATTTTTCGTCGGTGTGCGTAAACCTAGCATCAAACCTTATTCATTGTCGTGATTTGGTTTCGGACTTGTGTTGTCCCCTTGCTCCATAAATAGAACAAAAACAAATAAGCGTCAATAATCGCGGTACAACAAAGGAGAATCGGGCATGTGTAACTCGTTTTCAGATTTTTATTAAACTCCATGCGGGGAATTGTTTATTGGTATGGATACAATACATTGTTGAAGTTATAGATCTGAAGCAAAACATTTGGTTATCCTCCGGATACCTATGTCATTTACAGTCCCTAATATATTGTGGGAGAGCTTTACAAGATTCTAGTACACTCAAATATTACTCCATTCGCCCTAGCTCCACCATTTATCTCAATCTGCGACTGAGAGGTGGAGTAACTGTGTAGAACAGATCTCAGTGTACCAGAAGACCCAGCACATCCAAAAATGATTTCCCATAAAGTCCCTCTTATAGAAACATATTATAGGGGAATAATAAAAAAACAACTCCAAAAGTACCAGTAGAGAATGGCCCCAAACCTTATATTGTAGAACAAATAAATCATGTGCCAGAACTGAAAATATTTATTCCATAGATTGATGAACATAGATCCAACTTCAAATCTAAAGCACTAATCTGCATATTTAATTGCTTCTGGCCCAAACCAATGGATCTATTTCATTGGATTTTCACTAACTGGACTGTGGATTGTGAAATCCATCTATGTTCAAAGGGTTTCTTCATTGTCAAGTTTATTTCCTCGGAGGCCATAGATTTTTACTGGTAAATGTTGAGGCCGACATCTATAGTAGGAATAAAATAAGAATGTTGTCTAGAAATTACGAATATTCCTAAGGTGCCTCTTGGCTCAGGAATTACCAAGTTTCTTCCAAGTAAGAAAATTATTACCAAGATCCCTCTTAATCAGGGACTTGCAACAACAATAAAACACCCAGTTGCTCATGAAGAACTCCTTCCTTTGATGTCATGAATTTATTCGATGTTGAAGATTCTTCATCTTTGGGATATATTCATAGGGCACATATCATCCATCACTTTCATCCTAGAATCATTTCTATCAGAAAGTGATTCATCAATATTCTTATCTGGTCTAGCTTCATGCCATGCTTCTCTCTTTTGAACCATACTTCTTCCAAGGAAATTTCATCTTGGCATATGGTTGTCAATTTGTGGAAGACATATACTTCCCTTTGGCAGCCTTGCATAAGCTCATCAGATATTAATTAATTATAAATATGAACTTTTAAATCAAAATTTACCTTAGTGATGATCTTTCACCATGACATCTTCTTGTATTTATCGAAATCCTTTGCTTACAGATTGATACATCTCCTAAATATATGCATTGTCAAGGGTCTCCATATTTTCCAAACTTCAGAGTCTACACATCTTCCCAGGAGATTTTCTAGTTAATTCTTCTTGGCTTCCTTGGATGTTGACTTCTTTTTATCATGGTTATATTTCTTACGACCACTTCCTTTTTCTTTCTCCACACATTTTATTTCATTCCCAAGAACTTTCAATGTGAATTTCCTCGATAATGTGGAATCACCTCATATTTTAAATGAGGACATATTATGTTGATTTCATCGGGTGTGGATCATGCATGTTGGCAACTTGTGCATCAAAAGATTTTATGCTTTATACTTTCCTTTGGTCATATTTCTACTACTTGTAACCATATGACCTGTCTACATAGCATCCAGTGTCAGCATAAATATACTTGTACCTCATTTTCTTTCTTTTCAGTCATCTCGAAACAAATTTTCTTAGAATGAAAATTTCCATTCCCTTAAACTGCTCCATCGATATGTCATCATATCCTAATCCCAAAATTATGCAAGTCGGAATTCTTGATGGAAACTTTTTCTTTCTTTCTAACCATTAAATCCAAAGAGGGCTTCATTAGAAAAATTTCAGCACCTATTTCCATATTGATTAATGAATGATGAAAAATTATATAGATAACTGCCTTCTTATAAATGTTATGAGGTTTCCACAAGCCATTTTATCCCATATCATAAATGTCTCATAAGTGTGTTTCAGACATCCTCCTATGTCAAGTACTCCTACTTTAATGCTTCTAGTGATCCATATTACCTGCAACCATTCGACATGTCAATATAATATTAGATACACAAATCATTTTTCCTTTAGGTCATCTAGGCTCCTTTCAACAATTTCCTAAATTGAAATTTCTTCAATCCATTGATCTTCTCTTATGTCATCATGCCATTGTTCATGAATTTGATAAGTTGGAGTTTTTTTTAAAACACTTGCTTCTTCTCTGGATTGGTGAATCTTCTAATGAATATTCCATCATATAAACTTGAGGATATTAGAGATCCCTATCCGAGAGATGTTTCCCTTTTTATGCATGATGAGAATTTCTTTAGATGACTTCTTCCTTTTCTTCAAATGTTGAGTTTTGAAAAATTCTGAAAAACTATCGCCCTCAAATTGTCTTCTTCCATTGAAACCCTAAGTTGTTGAATGAGGTAACTTACTTATCCCATGAATTTTGTTACCCTCATGATCATATGATTTCTTGTTTCTATGACGTCACACAACATCCTATTATTTATTGTAGACATATCTTATGCAGGAACTAGGAGCCGTAAAGAGAATTATTGTGAGGGAGACCAATCTTAATGATCTCTTACTCCCTCTTTCCATGTAATTATTTTCATCAACTCCTTCCATCCTTTCCAATGACATGTAAATTATTTTCTCTTATATTTGACATTGTACTTTAAGGACCATCTTTTCTTCTAATGTTCATAATTACTCTTAAAAATCCTTTTATGTTTCCAATATTGTTTAATGACTTCACTTATCTATGAGGACTATGGCTATTGTCCTTATTTCATGCAAGGACCTTCGATGACCCAACCAACTTATAGAACTCCTTGCAAATATGAAGTAATTTTACAAAATTTGATTATAGAATAAAATATACTTACTTTACCAATGAAGATGAGATCTTCACCTTGATCACTTTGATGGTGGTTGAAGAATATGTATTGATGCTCGCTTTTGGACGATCTTCTTCCAAACAAGGATATTTCTCCTTTTATGATGACAACATTTTAGATACAAATTCCTTTTGATAATGGTGATTACTGCTTCATTGTATGACCTTCTTCAAGGAGAGGGTCCTTGCTATAATAATGATAATATATTCCTTGCTTGCAGGTTCATGAGTGTAGATCTACAATGATTCTTTTTCAATGTAGATTCATCATCATTACTGCACCAAATCCTGGATCTTTTATAGCACTGAGTTGTCATATGATTGAGACAATGTGATAGCATTAGAGCTATTGTACCATTGTAATCTTTGAGCACAACGATTATCATATTTATGAGTATGTAATTGCTTCATTGAGCTATTATGTTACTGTAATCTATGTTGTAAGACAACCAAGCTACACCAATTGTTTTTTTTTTTGTGATATAGTGTTGAAACAGTGAGGAGATGTCACTGTGGTGTCATAAATTTTTTTTCCCAGGTCCTATGCTTCAATCTGCATAGTGATCTTGAGATTTCACCGAGATTTAGTGTGCCCATGGAGTGTCTCTTAAATTGTATGCCCTTCCTTGAATATCACCTTAGCTTTGGTACCATGTTGATAAATAAAGGGCATGAGCATTAGATGCTTTCTCTTTATTAGTGATTGTTTGTGAATTATTTTTACATATTTAGATTAGGATATTCTTCATGTTTATTATTAGTGTTCTTCTTCATCAAACAATAACCAATGCATGAACATAAAATAGACAAGAGACACAAGCCAGGACCAAAACCTCTCACCCTTTGAGAGGAAAACCCGAACCAATTCTTCTTATAGAGATTCCAATTGATGAATACCAAGACCATGAAACTATACCTATAAGTCACTCCAATACCAAGAAAATAATATTCTGCTTCTCCTCTTCAACCTCCTTATTTTTGAGATATAATCATGTTGTCACTGCACCAAACTATGGATTCCATTGTAGCAATGAATTGTAGTTTCCATGTATCCTTTGTTTGGACTGCATTTATTTTCTTGTTAGCATCGGGACCTTAACCTAGACGGAGATAGTATCATAACATTATATTGGCACACTATTGAACTACTGCACCACTTCAATCTGAGCTTGTCACTATTCTATCCATAATACAGAGGGGTCAAAGTTGTATTGGTGTCTAGTTACCCGAGAAACTCAGATGCATGCCTTTGTTGTCCCTTCACTTCCTCGTTTTCCATTCCCTTGATCGTTGTCCCTTCCATAGGTACCATCCAAAATATCAGACCCAAACTGTCTTGCTGTACCATACCTCCAAAAAACTCAGAGATGTCTCACTGAAAATATCAGAGATGATGTCTGAATTTTCTGCCTTTCAGTGGTGAATCCAACCAATGTATATTTATATTGGTTGGTGCTCTATAATGAGCCTACATGATCAACGAATAGGTGTGTCCCATAATTTGAGTGGACATGAACATTATATATATATTTTAGGCCGACATCAATAGGAGGAGAACCGTGCTAGTCTTGGAGGACTTTCTAGACATTTTCTAAGTGTAACATCACTTCATTTACATGAATTTAATTATCTTTATGGAAATATGACAAATACCTAAAGACATCAAGAGGTATTTGACCTATAATAAAAATATCCTTGCTCATGAAACCAATGAGGAAAGCATTACAAAATACATTTTATTATCTTTTTCTTCTTCATTACATAAATTCATAATTACTAGTCATTATGGAGACTGAACCTAGTTACACTTTTCAACAGGGTGTGAATATAACTTGTCCTCTTCAACCATACTCTTCAATGAAGAAAAATAAATTTAAGAGTCCATGGATTTATTAGTTATTACTTGCGATGATCTCAAACTTGGTTGTCTATTGATTATGTTTGAAGTCATAACTACTCCACTTGCACGTCATTATATTCCATTCCCTATAGAGATCATCATCACTACAAATCCTCCCTACTAATACCACCTCTTATACTTGTGTACATCATTTCTCGTACTTTGTATGAAATTGAAGCTAACTTACATAAGTTTCTCTCTGGAAATTAAATGCATTTAAGGGAGACCATAACTGAGGTTGTTTAATCTACTTCACATTCCACTTAATTCATTGTAAATTATGAAAACACCTTCTTCATATAGGCACATGGATGTGAGAAATTAGAAATTTTCAAAAAACACCTTAACAATCAATCCAATTTTATCAAATTTACAATGGAAGTTGAAGTGGATGGTAGCCTTCCCTTTCTTGACATTTTCATTATGAAAAAACAATATGGTTCCATTTCTAACTAGGTTTATCGAAAAAAGACTCACACATGGCAATATCTCTAGGCTAGCTCCTATTGAGAATTGTAGCAAGAAAGTCTCAATTTGACTTTGCCTTGGTCAAATTCATAAAATTATAATTTCCACATCAACATACAACTTAGAGGTAGTTAACTGAGGTGACACGGATATTGTCACTCATTTATCTCAGTAAATTCGAGCTTGAAGTTCAGTTATGAATGTGTGATTTCTAATTTGTAGCAATCAAGTTCAATTATTTTCATTTGTATTCATATAAACTAGTTCTAATTGTTGATAGAACTAGTTGGAGGTTAGTTGTGCAGTGGGACAATGATCTAACTTAGTGATCACCCAATTAATTGATCAATAAACCAAAAATAGCTAGTGCATGCAAGTAATTTGAGTTCCCTAGTTGTCGTGTATATTCCAACACAATGTAACATCAATTGTAAACTAGTATTGAGTGTACATGTGTTGCATGCAATCAGAGGATCAACCTTGGGAGTTGTGCACTCAATTGGAGGAAACTTACTAAAAAATAGGGGCCTAATTCCTCAGGATTTACACAAGGAAATAGGGGCTCAAGCAAAGGCAAAAATTGACTAAGTTTGGGTCAGAGCTTCTCATTGATATGAGATATAGGTTATTCACTTGCAATTTTGATGCAGGAGCATCATGGTTCCAAATTTTGTACATTTAATATAATCTAGGGGGTCTTGTGTTTTCAATGGAGTTGGTTCCCTAAGTATTTAATTAATGTAATTTTCAATGTTTTTAGTGATTTTATGTGAGACATTTAAAATAGGATTTACTTAAATATTGTGAGGCATATTTGTAAATGTTCTCGAATGTAGGAGAATATGAGAGATTTGGGCTAGTTGAGATTTCAAAGGGATTGTGAATCCTAGACTTAGGAATTAGTTGATGATTTTTTGGATTTAGAGGATTCTTAGGATTTAGTTGAGAAGATTGAGGATCTGGACCAGAATTGGTTGCAGACCCTTTTGTATATATTTGTAAGCCTCAAAGGCATTAAAGGACCATGATTCTTAGATAGAGTAGGAAGTAGAAAAAGTAGAGTGAAGAGGAGAGAATGAGAACAGAGAGGGTTCTGTTGAAGAGAAAAAGGGCCATGTAAATGCGCATCAGGCCAAAGCCAGACTATAAACAAGTTTTATTTGTATATGTACAATTTATTTGATTAATGAGGAATTGAATTCATTGTGACTGTGTTTTTGTATCTCTTACGAGTTGAGTGATCAGTAATTGAGTGAATTTTATTTATGTGTAATAAATTATTGTTGCATGAATTCTGATGGATATATAAGTCTTTTACTATGTGAAAAGGGACTTACTATATAAGAAGTTGGGTAGAATCACTGTGTGATTCCAGTTCTGGAGAAATTGGTTGAGAGTGAAGCTAATGGGAGTGAATGAGTGCAAATAACCTTTGTGCAAGTTGGAAGTGAAACGAATAAGATATTTGAAGTTGCAGGCAGTGATTCGAAGCGAGCTTGTGAAGGATTGGCTTGGAAAAAGTGTGCAAGGTGTTGCAGCGAGCGCAATAATTCTGGATAAGATATAATAACAAGAATAAAACTCAGGAGGGAGTTAACGCATGGATACAAATATGAAGTTACAGTAAGGTGACATTCGGCTAAGACAGAAAATGTTACATTTTCCCCAAACCCTTAAGAATATTTTTGGAAGGAGAACCATGGATGGTGCAGATTAATTCGCAAAGTCTAGAGTGAAGATCGACGACCCAAATTACTTCACAAGTTAAATTGTGAAAGTGACGAAGTGTAAATGTGTCGGGTGGAGGTCCATGCGCATATCGCACATCGCATGTGATGTGGTATAACAGTTAACGAAGAAGACTTAAATTTATGAAATGTCGATTTGCGATGAAGCACTAAAGGAAACGGTTCGACGATGCAATGCGATGAGGTAAAAGTACGAAGTGCCAATGAGGAAAATGTGCGAAGAGTCGAAGTGTGATATGTTTTAATCATCGATATGAGATATTATATATTTTCCGACGTGTGATATATAATATTTTCTGCGAATTGCGAAATGGTATTTGCTGTGATCTCCGAAGTGGATAAATAAGCGAAACTGCGATAATTTCGAAAATGTGCATAATGGATATGCGATAAGGCAATGTGAAGGGGCGACCACGGTATAAAGGTAAATATTTTATTATATGGTTATATGAATTATAAACTCGAGAAACACTTTTTAAAGGAGCTTCCGTGAAATCATATGAAGTTTAAAATTGGGTTTTTAAAGGTTCTTAGAGATATATGAGCCTATCCTCAGTTTTTGGTCAGAATAAGTCTCAAGTCTACACATTTGAGTATTTGCGGCCATATGGCTGCATCATTTTTGGTATGAGAGTAGTAGAAGCTCTTTTGGGAGAAAGTTAGAGTAGAGTTATGTTATCGAAGTTGTATGTGCAGAATACAATTGTGATTGCAGGAAGAAGGATCAGGTTTTAAATCTGACAGACAGCAGACACATAGAGATAAAGTGTGGTAGAATATGGAGAGTAATTGATACTCTTGAAGATAAATTGCAGATGCAAAGGAACATGGAATAAACCATTCAAAGTACAGATGAATGGTGGAACAAGATAATACAGAGATCTTAAAGGTGATATGGTATGTTTTTATTTTAACTCTGGTTTTAGATTATGTTTGCATATTTTAGGTTGCAGAAAAAGAGGGAATATCTCAGCAAAAGAACAAGCTGAGGTTTTGATGATGATGGCAATGAACCTATCCAACTAGAGGTTGGAAGAAAGGAGAGAGGTGACTGAGTGCAGAAACCAGAGGAGAAATGAATCTCTAGAAGTTTTAAGAGAGTGAACCAAGAGAGAGAATACTTAGGGAGAGATCAAGCTCAAAGAGGAAGCTTGATAGGGTATTGAGTATCAAGAGAAGATTGCTACAAGAGAAGGCTATGATGTAGATCACCAATCGAGCATAGATGAGCTCATGAGGAACATGGCCATGGAGGGTCATAGAAGAGGTTATAGAGAATTCCATAAAGTTAAGATGAGTAATGAGGAGTGAGAGAGAAATCTTGCAATGATGAGAGTACAGTTGGAGGTACTATAGGGATGGCTAAAAGAGAAAGAGAATGAATACCAAAGACATGGATGGAGAATGAGGAAATGGGTTAGATGGAACCTATTGCAAAAGAAATGGAATTCCAAGCTGATAAACAAGTTTAAAAAAATTGGGCAAATACATATTACTTTGTTAGATAAGGAGAGATTCAAATAAATTGAGTCACATCAAAGAGGATCTACTGAAACCTAGAAAGTACATTGTGAAAGATTGGTGCTTGAAGCATCAAACGAGGTTGAAAGGTCCTGTAATTTTAATACTGATAATTCGTGTGTTAATGTGAGTTATGCAGGTAAAAGAGGACATAAAATGGAAAATGTCAAGGAACCTAGGAAGGAGAAACTATGTTAGCTGAAAACATAGTGAAGGATCATCATTCCAACATGATGATAGGAACAATGGAGATAACCATGGAATCTGTTGAGATGAAAACATAAAAGGAACAATCATTGAATATTGTTGAAATTAAATATGATATGGAGAAGGAACAATTACTGAAGATTTTTCAAAATAAAGAAGAAGTCTACACTGAAGATGAAATTAAAAAGCATGATGAAGAAAATGTATTTACTGTGCCTAATGATTTTGGAATTTTTAAGCATGATGACTTAGACATGTGTGTAGATTTAGCAGAGGGAGAAGGACCATCTGATGATGGGTCAACAACAAGTGAAGGTATGGAAAACTGTGTAAAGTTTCCAAATTCTACTCCAATTGAAATTTTTGAGTTATATAGAAAGTTATGCCTTCAAAGAAGAAAGTTGGAAAAGTAGAGGATTTATATTAGGATGAATTGCTGAAGAAGGAATACAAAGAAATTTTCATTAATGACAATCATGAAGAAGATGGTAAGAATTTAAGAGTGGTAATAAGAATTCAACAAATAAAAATTATAGAGGAAGGATTTCATTATTGTGAACTAGAGCAGGGTGACATCCTTGAAACAGATGATATGGAGGAGAGAATCGCTGATAGTCTCGTGAGCTCTTTGGAGAATTTAAATTAGCATACTGATGTGCCGACAAATGAGTTAGAGAAAAAATAATAGCAACATACTAAGATGTTGCTAAAGAAGGAAAAGGAAATGAGGCCTAATATTTTTAATTTCGATAATCGGTTTATGATTACAGGTTCTAATGAAGATGAGACAGACATGTATCAAGTTGAAGGAGAGTCATTTTTAGAATTGAAGAAGACAAGAAGTTTCCAAGTAAGGAAAAATGATGAGGAAGATGTAAAGTATGAAGATACAGTGTTTGAAGAAGATGAATTGACTGTCATAATCAGTCAAGGAGGTGAAGGAAAATCACTGAGGGTTGTCAAGGAAGAGGAAGAAAAATATGTTGGAATTGATGAACAACATAGTGATGTATTTGAGAGGAATCAAGTAGAAAGTGAGTTACTAGAATAATATGAGTATGAGAAAGGAATTGCAGAAAATGATGTGGAAATGTCTCAAGTTGTGAAAGAGGCAAGACCAGATACTATTTTTCCAACCTTGATTATGTTTGCTAGTATACAAAGAACAATGAATAAGTATATTACTGCAGTCAAAGAATCAGAAGACAATTTATTTTTTGAAAGTAAATTTGCAGGTAGTGAGTAGAAGAGGGATGTTGTAGAGGGAGATATCTTAAGAGATATTTAGGAAGTTTGGGAGGTAGAAATGTCCAGAAAAATATGATCTACAACAGTATCTGGAGCAATCTAAAGAATAATAGAAGAAGTTGAAGTAGGAGAAGCTAAAAAAAGAAGAAGCAACAAATGTAGAGTGATTGCCTGTCAGAAGATAAACTGGACATGGAGATTGAAAGAATAAGAAGGTTGATAATGAATATGTCTCAGAAGAATACAACAATATATTGTGAAATCATATCTAGTGGGGAAATGCAACATAAATTATGGAGACCTGGAGAACAACAACAAACAACAACAACAAAAACCAAAGACAGACTACAGGACAAATTTTGTGATCCAGGAGGAATTCCATCAGCATTGAAGACACATGATCTGGATATCATGATTAATTTCTATGTTGGGAGTCTGATGCAGGAGCATCATGGTTCCAAATTTTGTACATTTAATAGAATCTAGGGGATATTATGTTTTCAAGGGAGTTGGTTCCCTAAGTATTTAATTAATGTAATTTTAAATGTTTTTAGTGATTTTATGTGAGACATTTAGAATAGGATTTAATTAAATATTCTGAGGAATATTTTTAAATGTTCTCGAATGTAGGAGAGCATGAGAGATTTAGGCTAGTTGAGATTTCAAAGGGATTATGAATCCTAGACTTAGGAATTATTTGATGATTTTGTGGATTTAGAGGATTCTTAGGATTTAGTTGAGAAGATTGAGGATCTGAACTAGAATTGGTTGCAGACCCTTTTTTATATATTGGTAAGCCTCTAATGCATTAAAGGAACATGATTCTTAGATAAAGTAGGAAGTAGAAAAAGTATAGTAAAAAGGAGAGAGTGAGAATAGAGAGGGTTCTGTTGAAGAGAAAAAGGGCCATGTAAAGGTGCATCGGGCCAAAGCCAGACTGTAAACATGTTTTATTTTTATATGTACAATTTATTTGATTAATGAGGAATTGAATTCATTGCAACTATGCTTTTGTCTCTCTTATGAGCTGAGTGACCCGTAATTGAGTGAATCTGATTTCTGTGTAATAAATTATTGTTGCATGAATTCTTATGGATATATAAGTCTTTTACTGTGTGAAAAAGGACTTACTGTATAAGAAGCTGGGTAGAATCACTGTGTGATTCCAGTTGTAGAGAAATTGGCTGAGAGTGAAGCTAATGGGAGTGAATGAGTGCAAATAACCTTTGTGCAGGTCAAAAGTGAAACAAATAAGATATTTGAAGTCACAGGTAGTGATTAAAAGCGAGCCTGTGAAGGATTGGCTTGGAAAAAACGTGCAAGGTTTTGCAATGAGCGTGATAATTCTGGATAAGATCCAATAACAAGAATAAAGTTCAGGAGGGAGTTAACGTGTGGATATCGAGATGAAGTTACAATAAGGTGGCAGTCGGCTAAGACACAAAATGTTAAGTTTTCCCCAAACACTTAAGAAGATTTACGGAAGGAGAACCATGAACGGTGAAAATTAATTCACAAAGTCCAGAGTGAAGATCGATGACCCAGATTACTTCACAAGTTAAATTGTGAAAGTGTTGAAGTGGACACGTGTCAGGTAGAGGTCCATGCGCATATCGCACATCGCATGCGATATGGTATAATAGTTAACGACAGAGACTTAAATTTGCGAAATGTCGATTTGCGATGAAGCACTAAAGGAAAAGGTTCGGCGATGCGATGCGATGAGGTAAAAGTCCAAAGAGCCGATGAAGAAAATGTGCGAAGAGTCGAAGTGTGATATGTTATAATTTCCAATATGTGATATCATATATTTTCTGACATGATATATATAGTATTTGCTGCAAATTGAGAAATGGTATTTGTTGTGAATTGCGAAGTGCATAAATCAACGAAAATGCGATAAATTTCGAAAATGTGCATAGTGGATATGCGATAAGGCAATGTGAAGGGGTGGCCACGATATAAAGGTAAAATTTTTATTATATGGTTATATGAATTATAAACATTAGAATCACTTTTTAAAGGAGCTTCCGCGAAATCATATGAAGATTAAAATTGGGTTTTTAAAGGTTCTTAGAGATATATGAACCTATCCACAGTTTTTGGGCAGGCTAAGTCTCAAGTCTGCGCATTTGGGTATTTGCGGCCATATTGCTGCATCAAATTTGAGATCAGAGCGAGCTAGAAATTGTAATACATTCTCTATTAATATGATTAATGAATGTAGACTTAAGGGGTTTTTACCAGTTGTTTTCCCCTAGATAAATCAATGTACTTCTGTATGTGATTTGTGCATGTTTGCAAATGTTCTAAATTGTGAATTAAATTTTGCAAAAAAGTAGAGTATAAGTGTGTCTCTTGATTTATATTAAATTTCTTGAGAAGTTTCAATTCCTCACCATATTTCTACATGGTATGAGAGCACTATTCACATTAGAACAAGAATTTCATAGTTTTTCCTTAAGAGGTTTGAATTTGTAGCTTCAATGTAGCATGATCTCTTTAGAGTTGGGAAGATGACCTTCAACAGACTGATATTATAGTATGCCTTGGAAGGAATCTCGAATTTCATTACATAGAAGGATCACATGGAGGCAGTGCTAGATGAAAAAATATTTCTGGAATATGTCAAGAAAACAATTGCAAAACTAGGACAAATTGATGCCCAAAACCTAGCCCAATGGAAGAAATATGTAGCCAAGGCAAGGAGAATAACCTTGGAGGGAGTGCGAGACCAAATTGTCTCAAATATCCATGGGAAAGAAACTCCTTTCACAATGTGGAGGGCATTGACAGAGTTATTCGAGAATAGCAGTGACCATAGAAAAGTGGCCCTTAAAGACAAACTTAAAAATATCAAGATGCAGAAGAATGATACTATTCCGCAATATCTCACCATGTTTACACGAGTTCAGGATGAGCTCGGGGAAGTTGGTGTGAATGTTGTAGAAGATGACCTAGTGAGCCTATCTCTTCTAGTCCTTCCCAAAAGCTGACATGTCTACCAAGACTCGATGAATAGGAGGGATAAATTAACAAATTGGGAACTCTTATGGTCTGATTAGGTACAAGAAGATATCAGACAGAATACTAGAGATGAAAGTTCATCTAGGGAGAGGATGAATAAAATTTTGCATGGGTTGGAAAGGGAAAGAATGGAAAAGGGAAGAAGTCTAAAAAAATCAAAATCCAACCAAGCGAGAAAGAAGAAATACTTATTCAAAATAAAATGCTTCAATTTTCATGAATTCAGGCATGATGCTACAAAGTGTCCACACAAAAATTCTAGCAATAAAAACTAAAAAGGAGAAGTAGGTGAAGCTTTGGCTTCACAGTTCGAGCTATATTTCACCCTTATCACGTGCATGGCCAACACAATTGTGATGGGGTTTGTGTGGTACTTGGAATCAGGTGCCTCATTCCACATGACAGGGTGTAGATATTTTTTCAGTGACCTGGAGGAGAAATATCTCTAGATGCATATTGAGCTTGGGGATGACAAAAGTTACAAAGCTACTGGGATCAATACAATAACCTTTAAGAGGGAGTCAGGATCTCCTCTTCGTATCAAATATGTCATGTTTTTTATGTCATGTTTTTTCTAGGTCTAAAGAAGAACCTCGTCTCTGTAGAAGTTTTAGAAGACTGTGATTATGATGTGATATTAAGTAAAAGTAAAGCCTTTCTAAGGCACATAGCTACTAGACAAGTGAAGCAGATCGAGATTTTTGTGAAGAACATGTGCAAGTTGATGTAGAAGATTGTGCTGCATTAAGTAGTAAGGAAGATAAAGTGTAGAGTCGCGATGTCAATGAACGCTGGCACATGAGATTGGGCCATCTACATCATAGCGCTTTAGAATATCATGCAACAAATAACCACTGGCCTTCCTAAAGGATCACTTTAGCAACATGATGTCTGCAAGGGTTTTTCCTTGGGGAAGTATGTAAAATACACATTCCATGATTGAGGCAACAAAGCACACATAGTCTTTGAAAGAGTCCAATATGATTTTTGGGGACATTTCTTGATAACATCCAGTTCCAAACATAAGTACTATGTTATCTTTATTGATGATTTTGCAAGGAAGTGTTGGATCTTCTTCATGCAGAAGAAGGATGTGACATTCTACAAGTTTGTAGAATTGAAGGCACTAGTTGAGAAATAGATCGATAAGAAGGTGAAGGCTCTTAGGAGTGGCAATGGAGGTGAGTATATTTTGAATGACTTCTAGTATTTATATGCAAAATAAGACATTCAAAGAGATCTGAAAACACCCCACAACCCACAAAAGAATGGGGTGGATCAGATGAAGAACCATAGGATTGTGGGAGCTATGAGAGATATTCTACATGACCAAGATATGCCACTGCATTTGTGGGAAGAATCATGTAACACAACAATCTACTTTCAAAACTGGAGTCCTCATCAGATTCTTGTTATAATTACACCGGAGGAGGATTTCTCGGGGAGAAAGAAGGGGGTGTCTCATTTTAGGATTTTTAGAGCCTTTGTTTATTGTAATGTATCCAAATATTTGAGGAATAAACTTGATCCAACAACATATTTTGGAGTTTTTTTGGGTTACATCGAAGCTCCACACAATTACCGTGTGTACTTACCTCCCCTTAGAATTAAAATTGTGCGAAGGGATGTGAAGTTTGATGAGGAGAAAGCGATGCAATGCTCTCTTGAAAGGGAGCTTCAGTTCCCACCAAAAGAGGATATTTGATCTCTAAATGAGGATCCTCAAGAATCTATGGAGAAACCACAAATGGAGGGGTAGAGTGGAGACATCCAATCAAGAAGAACCATCCATAGAAGGTAGAAAAAGAGGCAGGGAAGCTGATAGGCTAGTGTAGGATGCAAGGGAGAATGTGGGAGCTCCTTCAAATTTGTGTAGGAATAGGAGGACACCTAAGAGGTACACTGGTTACATGGATCTAATGAATGAGCTTGTAGAGACTGAGTCATCCTCTTTTGAGGAAGAAATTGAGAAATTAGTTTCAGTTGATGAAATGGTGGAAGAATACGAATCCATCATGAAGACAATGTTTGGGAAATGGTCCCAAGACCGAAAATAAATCAATTGTGGGTTCGAGATGGATCTTCATGGTTAATCATGCAACATATGAAAGAATAGAGAAGTATAAGGCTAAATTTGTGGCCCAAGGATTGTATCAAGTTTATGGAATTGACTATGAGGAAACCTTGCTCCCATAGGAAAGTATTCATCCATTAGACCAATTCTTGCATTGGCTGCACATATTAGGTAGAAGAGCCACCAGATGGATGTAAAAACAAAATTCCTCAATGGTGTTATTGAGGAGGAAGTGTACATCAAGCAACTAGAGGGTTTTGATACATTTTATTGAGAGTATCATGTGTGCAAACTCAAGTGAGCATTGTATGGTCTCAAACATGCACCTCAAGCTTGGTACGCTAGGATTGAAAGTGAATTTATTGGATTGGTCTTCATCAAAAGTGAAGCAGATGAGAAAATCTATCATATTTTTGTAGAAGGTAAATTTCTTATCATTGTTTTATAAGTTGATGATTTACCACTGAAAAGTGATGAATAGCTAATCAAATATCACAAGGGAATTTGAGATGAAGGGCATGAGTCTCATGTACTAATTCCTCGGGTTGGAAGTATTGCAAGGCGATGGGGAATTGTTTGTGTCTCACGACAAGTGTTCCATCGAGATATTTTAGATATTTCACATGGAGAGTTGTAAGCCCATGGATACACCTCTAGCGACCAACTGGAGGAAGGAGGATTCCACTTCGGGTGAAGAGGTGGATGCTACCATTTACCAACAACTAGTGGTTTCACTGATATATCTTGTGAACACATGACCATATATGTGATGTCTAGTAAACCATCTAATCCAAGCTATGGCTAGGCCAACCAAATTATATTGGAAGACAACGAAGCATGTTTTACGGTACGTCAGAGGCACCACCCAGTATGGATTATGGTACTAACGAATAGAGGGAGTGAATTTGTGTGCTTCATAGATGTAGGTTGGGCAAGGAATCCATCTGGCTGAAAGAGTACATCAGGTGGAATTTTCAATGTTGGGTCCACAACGGTTTCATGGTACGACAAGAAGCAAAGATATGTGGTGCTCAGCTCGAAAAAAGCATAATACATGGCTATAAGTCAAGCAACATGTGAGGCGATCTGGATGAGAAACATACTCGTGGGATAGTTTGGTCAGGAGATGGATCCAACTATGATATATTATGATAATCGGAGTTGCATTAAGCTCTTTGAGAATCGGGTATTTCACGATTTATCCAAGCATATAGATATCCTGTATCATCATTTACGAGATTGTGTGCAAAGGTGGATAATGGTGCTATAATAGATTCCTACATAAGAACAAGATGCTAACATCTTGACAAAGGAGTTTTCAAGAGGGAAGTTCGAATAACAAAGGCGTAGGATAGGGGTGGTTGAAAATCCCTTTCTTGCTAAGAGGGAGTGTTGAGAAGTGTAGTAAGAAAATTTCAATTTCAATTTTCCTTGGTCAAATTGAGAAAATTAGAATTTCCACATCAACAGAAAATTTGGAGGTAGTTAACTGAGGTGAAATGTCTCTTGTCACTCAGTTAACTAAGTAAATTTAAGTTAGAGGGCTCAAAGTTCAACTATGCATGTGTGATTGATAATTTGTAGCAATCTAGTTCAATTATTTTCAGTTGTATTCAGTTAAACTAGTTCTAACTGTTGATAGAACTAGTTAGAGGTCAGTTGTGCAGTGGGACAACAATCTAACTCAGTGATCAACCAGCTAATTTATAAATCAACCAAAAATAGCTAGTGCATGCAAATATTTCGAGTTCCCAAGTTGTGTTGGAGATTCCAAGGTAGTGTAACATCAGTTGTAGACTAGTCTTGAGTGTACATGTGTTGCATGCATTCAAAGGATAAACCTTGCGAATTGTGCAATAAATTGGAGAAAAATTCATAAAAAATAGGGGCCTAATTCCTCAGGATTTGTGCAAGAAAAAAGGGGCACAAGTGGAGGAAAAATTTGACAAAGTCTGGGTCAGAGATTCTCATTGAGAAGAGATACAGGTTATTCACTTGCAGGTTGAGCTAAGAGCGAGCTAGAAATTGTAATACATTATCTATTCATCTTATTAATGCAAGAAAGATTGAGGGGGTTTTACCTGTTTTTTTCCCCTAGATAAATCCATATACTTGTGTATGTGATTATGATGCATGTTTGTGAATGTTGTTCTAAATTGTGAATTAATTTCCGCAGAGCAGTAGAGTTTAATTGTGTCTGTTGATTTAGATTAAATTTCTTGAGCAGTTGCAATACTATCACCATATTTCTACAACTCCCACCATCATCCTGCACAAAAAATAGGCGTTCTTAACACTTGGGTAGCTAAAACTATGAGAATTTATGACAAAGAACATTTGGAAGCAGATTTGGCCCATCTTATGGAGGTGTTAAAAAATAATGGATACAAGAGACACCAAGACATAAGGGAATTCCAAAATTCCAATAAATGACCCAAGCATATGGACAATGTTTTTAGTAAGGTACACCTCCCCTATATTATGGGAACTACATACAATATTTCCCACATTATAAGAAAGGATAGCATTATGGCTACCTTGTTCTTGTGTAGGAATCTAAGAAAGAATAAAATTGTGGTCCATGGTCAATACTTTAACCTATTTACATCCCGACCAAGGGATAATGTTTACCCCTTGATTCTACAACATAAAGAATCCCTCTAGCCGAGAAAACATTCTCAACCACTCCAACTTGTCCTTGAAGTATACAAACTTCTCAAGCTTTTCCCTGAAGTGTACAAAATTCGAAGGTTTGTCCCTAAAGTATACACTGGGATAAAGGCTTTGTGAGAATGTCATGAGCCTGATCAGTTGTAGAAATGTATTGGAAACTCACTGATCCATTTTTTTACCATGTATCCATACTTGATATTAATGTGCTATGACTTGTAATCATGGTCATCTCCTACACTTGATCAAACAATCCTGCAAGAAATTACTAAAGCCACACTAATTCACAACTTGCCAAAATAGATGCAATATACTTAGCCTCTATAGTCCCGAGTGAAGAATAAAAATTGAATCATCATCCTAATGTGTTCTTTATGTCTTTAGCAATATCTTCCCAATCTTAATCTATATATCCTTGCAAATATACTTCTAAATTCACATCTAATTATACCATGCACGTACCTCAACACATGTTTTTCTGCAACTACTTTATGATCACCATGATTGGGTGCTCCCTTTGACACTGAAATAGATCCTGTTGTGGAAATCCAAAATTATCGCTCTACCACTTATATTATATAGATTAATTAACATGGAAGTGGTCATGGAATGGATGTACATCATCCAAAATCTCTAAAGGATTGTGATAACATGCTTACCCAACTTCTGCCACACTTCTAGTTCTAAAAAGTAAATTATCCAACCGAGATCCTTCAACTCAAAATCATAGGTCAAATCCATCTGACACCGAAGTAGGGCTTGAATTCTCCCTCTATCATGAAGGCATATCCTCTTGCCAATGTTTCTCCTTCTGTCACGTGAGTTCTTCTGCTCCCATTAGAAAAAAGTCATATGATAAAAATCATATCTGGGACTCATTAAATATCCATATATCCAATAATACCATGCCAAAGGTTCGTACAACACCTTCTTTTGAAATCATGATATTTATTCTCATTTACCTTAAAGTCTCGAGGTAGCTCTATGTACACTTATTCTTCCTCAATTACTCCATTGAGGAAAGTGATCTCCGCCTCGACCTAATGCACTTTTAAAAGAAATAATAATAGTTCTAATAGAAGTGTACTTGAAAACTAGAGTAAATGTCTTGTCATAGCATTCTCCCTCTTTTTGGTAGAACCTTCATGAATATTTCTTTTTACTTCTCTAGGCTTCCATCTACTGCAAGCTTTATCTTGTAGATCCAATTCGAAGTCATCTCTAATTTACCACATATATTGGCACAATATCCATCATGTCATTATTCAAACTTGCTAACTTGCTTGCTTCCTCTGAACTAGGAGCTCTTCCAGTCATCTGGCATGGTTCTATATGTTAGTACAAATTTCTCCTTCTTGACACAAATCATTCTGGTTGAGTTTATGTTCGATCCTTAGAGAATCCCATTTTCACAACTTTGATTCATTCTTCCTGAGGCTTCCATTAACTCCAAAATATTTGAAACCTTCATAATGTACCTGTGATCTTAATTAAGAATCCATGGAAGAAACAATTATAACCAAGAAAAAAGGAAACAAATACATTAGAGGAAATTTCAGCCTAAAAGTGACCATGAAATTTTCACGTACTTTCCATGTCATAATATGAAAACCAAAAAAAAAAATTTAAATTTAAAAAGAGGTACATGTCCTAAATAATTTTAAATTGTTTAATTTTGGTATTCCTGAAATATTTCATTATTAATTTAGGTATCGATCAAATATTTTATTATTAATTTGGGTATTCATGAAATATTTTATTAGTGTTATTTACCTACCTTACCCATATGAATTAGAATATTGAAAAAGTTATTAATGCAATGTAAATCTTGATATTAATGAAAACATATAAATTAAAATATGGGCCCATTTGACATTAATAATCATGGCAAAAAAAAACACCAAAAAAATTAGTTAAATATAAAAAATATATAAATAATTAAATAAAAATTATAAATATAGAAAATTATAGTTAAATGTAAAATAGTTAAATAATTAAAAATAAAATACAATTATAGTTGTAGTTAAATATAAAATGTAAAGTATAAATTTATTAAATTGTTAAAAATAAAATATAGTTAAATAGTTAAAGAACATATTCTAGAAAGGAAAAATTACCATATTCTGGCCGAAAATATAAAATATATAGCTAAATATAAGATAGTTAAATATACCCCGGATGTGGGTGAAATCTCCAGAACGAGCGAGGAAAACTCCTCCCATGATGCAGAAACTCAAATCGCCTGATTAGTCTGATGCTGCGCTGCAACGCCAACTCCTAGATGATGAGGAAACTCAAATCGATGATTAATTCTCTAAGCACTCTGCCACACTTCACCTCTCAACACACCACGCACCACATGCAGGCACATGCAGGAACACTTGGATTCAGAGCCTCATGCCTACAAAAGGTACAAGGGTTCCTCACTTTGCCATTTCATTACTGCTCCAACCGATCCTGCGAGCTCTCTCTATCTTCACTGATCCTCTTTCCGCTATTTCGTTGTTGCTCTAGCTTGCTTCACACACCTCCACTGCCATTGTTCTGCCTGCTGCGCGCTCACCTTGTTGCAAGCCCCCTGTTGCGATACCCCTGCTATGCACCCCCTGCTGCGCGCCCCTCCCCCTGTGTGCCTCGTTGCTGTGTGCCCCCTGCTGCGAGCCCCCCTGCAGCGCGCCCCCCTGTTGCGCGATCCCTTGCTATGAGTTCCCTTAGTGCTCACCCCTTTGTTGTGCGATCCCTTGCTGTGAGTTCCCCTGCTGCGTGCCTCCTTGCTACGTGCCCCCCTTCTCTTTGCACTGTTTCAAAGCCAGCTCCCCATCCTCTACTCGCTAGCCTCTCCATGGGTCCACACCAATGTCAAAATCCCATCAGGGGTAGATACAGAGGGGCGCTCTTTGGCCGCTCTCACCGTGGCCAGGACCAACACTTGGAATCCAATGAAGGATCCTCATCAGGATGCCATGACATTCTGGCTACCCAAACACTTGACAACACTCAGGAGGATATTTCTCAGCAAATGGAGAAGCCAAAGGGCAGAAGAGGCCATAGAAAATCCACCATTGCGTAATTTGTGCCGTCAACACCCCAAAAAACCAAACCGCTTCCAGTCCATGAGCCTACGGAGGAGGAGATAGATGTTTGGATCATGGAATCTGATGGTGTCTGGACCAGAGTTCCCGACGTGAAGTATCCTATTGCTCCCATCATCCACGCAACCCCTCTGAAGCCTCCTCGTGCACTCACATCTGAGGAGGAATCCATTGCAAGAGAATACAGATGCCTAATTAAGGAGGAGGACCACATGACAGATGAAGATGAAGGAACTCCATGAATTCTCGGTAGCAAGGTTCATCTCTATTTTTTGTCTTCTCAGGAAATACTTCAGCTATTTTTTTTTCATATGTGTCACTGAATATTTTGTAAATCAAGACAGTTTGACTCTCTTAAGGGGTTGGTTTCCTCCCATGAGGCAGCCCCAAACATGATTTATTTTGAAAACTTCCAAGGCAGGGATTGGCTGAGTACTGCTTTCTATCCTTCACCATAGCTTGTGTAAGGTTTCTTTTATGATTTCAATATAGTTTAGCCTGACTTACAAAAAAAAAAAAGATAGTTAAATATAGTTAAATATAAAATAGTTAAAAAACATACTCCAAAAATGAAAAATGACCAATTCCAACCAAACATATAAAATATATAGTTAAATATAAAATATTTAAATATTTAAATATAATGGAATATAAAATAGTTAAATAGTTAAAAAAAGTTAAATATAAAATAAGTAAATAGTTAAAAAGACTTATTATAGAAAGGAAAACTTACAGGATTCTGACCATAAAATATATTTTGAGTGAAATTTCTGCTTCAGAAGACAATATAGTTAAAAAAACATCAAAAAAATTGTTAAATATAAACTATATATACACAATTAAATATAAAATATAAATGATGCAGCCAAAGGCTGCAAAACCCACATTCTCACCTTAAGATATATGGTTCATTCATAAACCAAATAATTCTCAAATTTGGGGCAAATTCTAATGCGGAAGCTTTGCTTATTTTCTTAAACCTCTGGTTAGAACCATATAATAAAACCCATTTCATGAAATGGGAATCAATATCTATAACCTTGGGTAAATACCCATTTTTAAACATCCGCCATATACTTGAGCCCACGCTTAAGTTTTCATTTGATTTAACATCTCAACTTTGGTTAAACATAAACCAACGCATATATGTTCACCAATATACTACCAATAAACATTAAGATGTATTCAGCCCCACAACTAACATTTCATTTCATACCAAAGGTTCGACTTTGGGTAAACCTAATGCACATCATAATAACATCCGGACCATGTTTAACATTCCATCCTTTGGTTTAAAACCCAAATATCAATGAAATATTTTTTTCGGGTCCCACAACTTACCTTTGGTTAACCTTCATGCAACTGTAGGTGCGAATACCGTCGGATCTCCGATGGCTAGGATCGGATGGTTATCATGTTAAATTTTCTCCAGCACTTTATCGCTCCAACGCAACGTGAAATTGGTGGTATTGGAATTCCGTCGATGGCTACGTGTCACAAGCTAACCATTATCGCGTTCAAACAAATGATTACCACTTGTCCTCCAAAAGCGGTGCGATAAATCCTTTGGTGGTTTCCAAAACCACTTCACGGTTCCATGTGCATAATTTTTCCATGCTTCTTTTACACCTTCGAAGTTCCACTGTGCTGTCGCTCACAGTTCCACTTTCATATTTTTAATACGGGACCTCTGCATACTTGGTGAATAATTAAAAAACCCATCGATTCATTCCACTGCACCATTACTTTGTAATTTCCGCCTTTTTTCAACTCATGATTTCGAACAGGGCCAGGGTTCCATCCAATCTTCAAACACTCTCCGACATACAGACAATGCATGGCTTATTCATCTTCTATTATCCATTTTCTGTGGTTTATAATCCTTTATAAACACAATAAAACTCAAATGTGACTCCAAACCCCGAATCTCACCATACTGTGTACTCAGTAACCACAGAAACACCATTTAAAGGAATAAAATCCATACACATCTGATGTATACGATTCCAAACCCAATTGTTGATTCTAACATGATATAATCAAGGTATTGACTCGAGAGATCTTTTCCTCTTCCATCTCATTGATCCATTTTGTGATAGATACACACAATTTCACCCTCACAATTCAATATTAAACACACAAACTCATACAATCAACAATCCTGTAATTTCATCTACAACCTATATAAACTGAGTAATGAAACATGAACTCAGAAAATTGAGTTCTCTATATTTACACACAGTAATTACATAGGAAATTATTCCTCTGGCTTGATATTCTGTATCAGTGGCCTTTTCCTATTCTGCCCGTAGGCTTACAAACCCTATCTCTCTATCTCTGTTCTACCTTGAAATCTCTGTCTATATGCCTTTTAGGGTTACAATTTATACAAATATTTCTGAACCTAATTCTGGTTCCAAATCCTCTATTTTCTCAACAATTTCCTATGAATCCTCTTTAATCCTAAAATCACTACTTAATCCCTAAGGATCCTCTTTCATCCACAAAATAATGAAACAAATTCTAATTTAGGATTTACCATTAATTCCTAAATCTCTCAATCCCTATGCACTCTCAACTAGCCTAATTCTCTCATGTTCTCCAACATTCGAGAACATTTACAAAATTCCTCACAATATTTAATTAGTTTTCATTAAAATCACTCAAATCATTACATAAGAAACGAACTCCCTTGAAAACACAAAACCCCTAACTCTATTAAAATATATGGAATTTTCTTGAGCCTAATGCCCCTGCATCAATAAATATAGATTGTTATATTTAAATATAAAATATATATAAACAGTTATTTTAATAAAAGTGCCATATATTTAGGGATTTCGATAAAAGTAAAAAATTAGAAATAATATATTAAATTTTTTTATTGAATCTTGTGCTAATAAATATTGTGGAACATAGATAAAAGTAAATTAAATTAAAAAAATTTCTACATGGCATTTTTTATTAATTTCTTGATTTTTCCTTAGGAGGCCAATTTTAGACTAAAATGTCCTCTATGCAAGAGGTTGACTAATCATAAAAGGATACTAATAAAGTAGGAAAGACATGAAGTGCTTATCTTTGGAGAAATGAGGGGAGTTTGATAGTTCCCTCTTGATCATTGGTTTCTTGTAGAAATCATTGAAATCCATCTGCAAATTCATCAACCTCATCCTTATCATCAAATTCATTTTCGCAAGAGGTTTTGGTTTCTTATTTCAATGAAACATTTATCTATGTTTATCTCTAGGGTTTTATCACCAAATATTAGGGCTTCATTATCCTTCAATATTAATATAAGTTTTTCAAACCCTAGGGCTATTGGATCTTCCAAGAAGGGCACATAGCATAAGTGTTCAAATTTCTCTTCTTACCTCCCTCTGCATCTTAAGAAATATTCAACACGATTCTTTGAAGCTCCCCAAACATGTCTAAATGTGAGTTCTCGTTATAAACTTGGCCTTGCAACTTAGATTTATAAAGATCCTCTAAGGAATGCTTCATCTTATTAAAACTATTGCATTCTTCCTCTCTGGCAGTGTAAAGAAAAAACATCTTCTAGAATTTTATGAGCCTTACATACAATCATTCAATACTTGTACACACAATTGAAGCCATAACATATTTTTGGAAATATATTTTAGCTATACAAGATATTTGTGGCATTAGAGGCATAGATCTCCACAAATTCAATACTTATGCCTTTGAACACATATAGTGTAGCGTAATCAAAGGAAATATCCCTTTAATCCAATATGATTTTAGTATGCCAAACATTCTCGATATAGGCTTATGGAAAAAACACTTGGTTCGAGACTTATTATGCCTTTGATCCATAATCCAAACACTTCATATTCGAGAAAAATAAATTTTAATGGATCTCACAACATCTTCCTAAAATGAATGACATCAAGGTCTTACGCAGTGATTGTGTCATTGTTCAAGAAAAGTACCATCTTGAAGCATTCAGGAACATAAAGGATTTTCTTCAGCACCATGTTAATGATATGATCAATAGCAACAATATTGTCAAATTCCAACATCGTTAAAGTCATCCTCATCAACCAACATATCTTGGCACCATATAAAGATAATCACATATCTAACACAACCAAGGCAAGTGGATTAAATCTATTAGAGGCACAAGATAAACTTTTAATATATCTTAACTTGTTCATTCAAAGGAAAAACATATCTTCAAATTGTGAGCATGAGAATACCTCTCATACAAGGCTTTCGAAAATTGAAGCAACAATACCAACAAGGGTCTTCCCTTTAACAAAAAAAAAGCAAGAATATCATCTCAGTAAACTCCCTAATCCCTAAGAGAATTCAAAAATCCTTATAGTACTCATTATTATTCCCGTAAGGTGCAATATTGGAATCAATCATGGATTTCACCACTAAAAGATTAAAACATATATCCAAGTACAAATTCATCAATAACTTAGCATCATAGCAATAATAATATATGTAATTAATATCTCCACATTTATACAATATGTACAATTAATGCTGGAGATTGACTCTATTTGTAACAATCACTGAAAATGATCAAGGTTGTCATTGTTGTAAACCCTTGTGTAAACAAACTTAGTAGGCCACATACATAGGTGATTCTTTAGGTTGGTTTCTGAGGCTCCTTAGTCCTCTTGAGGTTTCTTGGTTTCATGTAATAGGACCTGAGACCTTCTTTTCCTACTGCGACAGACTAAGGCCAACCCTAAGGCCTTTCAACATTGTCAACCTACCTGAGTTTAAACTGAGGCATTTTTGGCCTAATTTAGGTCTTTACCTTACTTCAGAAATATCTACGCAACCTCCTAATGAACTTAACCCTATACAAAAAAATAAAGCGAGGTTTTATAGGTCTTATTCCAAGGCTTGACACTACTGTCGTGTACAAAGAACAAATAAAAACCTCAAACAAAATTTTATGTTCCTTTTCACGGGCTAGACAAACCCTTATTAGGGGACAAATTACACATAGTGATTCGATGGAATCTATTCTTAAACTCAGACTAAAGATAACCCTGAATCAAATTCTATTGTATAGATATTTTATCCTATATTCTTGGGCTAAGTTGACTTCTCTTTGACCTTACATATTCAAGAACTCTCTTCAACCATAACTCTGATACCGTGTTGATTTTTCAAGTATCTCCTAATTCAATAATTACTTATTATGATTTCTTAGATTAATATTTATTGTATTCACATTTATCGCAAATAAAATTATTACACAGAAGATATCAACAATAGAAACAAAATTTCAGTAGGATCACAAAGAGATAACCAAACAAAAAACGTAAGAATTTTACCTTGCAAAAACCCACTTGGGGGAAAAAAACAAACAACCTTTTCCTTGGAGATATTTCTCAGTTCAACAAGAGATACATCAAATACTTCAATTCAAAACAAAGTTCAAACTGACCATGAAAAATACTAAGTCAAACTTTGTCAATGATAAGTATCCTCATAAACTCATTTTCCTGTACCTTAGAGATTTCAACCTTCATCAGGGAATTAGGTTTGCCTCAAATTTATTCATTCCTCAGATTAATCCTTCTAGAGCCTCAAATTCACCCTTTAAATAACCTAAAAAGATATACTTGATGTGATCTAAATTATTCTCAATGGAGGTGGATGAATGGAGTTTATATAGAGATCAAGGAATCCCGAATATACACATCTCTGGGGCTGGGCCGACTTGGAGTCGACCATCAGAGAAACTTTGAGGTAAAAAATGGGCCTCGAAACAAAAATTACTAACAAAAATAAACTTTTTAAGAACCAATAGGATTCAATATTATGATTTCTACCATGGAGGTTGATTCACTATTTTTTGATTAAAATGGTAAAATTTAAAAAAAATAAAAATAAAAAAGTACTTTTTCAACTCGTATTTCCAATCCATCTCCCTATGATTTTACTCAAATTTCGAGTAGGAGCACTCATTGGATGCAAAATGTAAATTTTCCTCCTAGGATTACCCATTTTTCATACTTTCAATGTACCCTACTACAAAAAATGTGAAACACCTAAAAAATGTGACGTCGATGGACCCTACTACACGAAAAATGTGAAATACATGAAAAATGTGATGGAAATCACATTTTTTTAATGTATTTCATGTTTTTTGTGTAGTAGGGTCCATAAAAAGTATGTAACATGGGTATTCCTTGGATTCAAAATTAAATTCTGCATCCAACGAGTGATCCTGCTCGAAATTTGAGTAAAATCATAGAGAGATAAGTTGAAAAATTAGTTTTTTTTTCCTTCCAAAAAATGATGAGGTAATTTAATCTTATATTATTATTTCCACTATTATTTTATAATATTCCTTAGGAGGCCCATTTTATACCTCAAAATTTCTTTGATGCTTACATTTGGATGCAAAAATTCATAATTTGAAAATTCAAATTTCCCTCTTTTTGAAGCCGACATGAAGAACATGTCTTGAATTTATCATTACATTTATTTGAAAGGCTAAAACATTAATTATGAAGACTTACAATGCGGCTAAAAAATTCAACATTTTCCCCATCCCAACCACTTACACAAATTTTTTTTGCTATATGTTAGGGTCCTATAATAATAGGGTTCATAATTTTTGAATTGACTATGATAGTCTTGTAAATATGTACATACCTTGCTTTCTGCAAGTTGTTTTCCCATATTTTGAAAATAACAAAAAATGAAAAGAGGGTAAAGTCCTAAAAGAAATATCAAAGGACTTAAAAAATAAAAGATCAAAAAAGAATAAAAAATGGACCCCAAAAGAAAAAAGAGATAAAATAAGACATGAAAGTGAGCAAGTCAAAATGCCACTACTATTTACTTTTATTGCAAGAATAATGATTATGTGAAGATTGTTCAAAATGCCATAATCCATGATCAGTTAAATAGTTTAATCTTAACTTTTCATGCTTTGAATTTCATGTTTTAGATAAAGAATAAAGATATGTCCAACACTTTAAACTTGACAAATCAGTAGATAGTTAGAGAATAAATGAGGAGCTCAACAGTTTAATCTGAGCCCTCAGATGAAATAATGTTAGATTTAGATAGTTTTTATGCTTTCAAGAAAAATAGATTTAGGGTTGCAAGCTTAAATGCACCCATCAAATAAAGTAAAAAATGTTAGAATAAAGATGGGTAGGTAGAAAGCAGTTGTGCAAGACATGTAATAAAGCATCATCAGACAAATTACTAATTTCCCCTCCCCCACAATGATCCAGTATTCTAAACCTTTAGTTAAAGAGGCTCAGAGCATTTCTTTGACTTCTGTTGGGACCGGACCCAAGGCTTAGTAACTGATTGGTTAAAAATATTGGATTCCATACATAAAAACCCATTTCATCAGCATATTCACCCTTTTCCAAGAAATACAAACCCTTTTTCTAAGTAAAAAACCTTTTTCTTAGAAAAAGTAAAATCCCCCTTAATTAATTTCGTTTTCATCCAAAAACACTAAAAAAAAACTACACAATACATTTTATCCTAAGTTTATGTGTAAAAATAAAAATGGGATAATTTTATGCTAAAATGCCTATTTAAACTTAGCTTAAATTCTATGTATTTTGATTCATTTTATCTCATTTCATATTAATTTTTTAACTTAAAGTATTAAATTCCTTATAAATACCCCTCCTGTATATATTAACTCATTTTTATTTAAAATATCCCAACCAACTTATTTAACATTAAACCTATGGTTTATATATCCCATGTGTCGAAAATAAACCCTGCCATATTCCCCATAGGTTAAATGTTATATTATATTAAAATCTCGCTCCCAATAAACATAAAAAAATTGATAATGTTTTATTTTACCATGTAATATTTTCCCCGCCAATCAAATAATATAATGTTTTTTACATTATAAAAATATATTTATAACGTTAAAACTATTCCGCCATACCATCATAAAACATTGATTTTAAAATGAAAAAACAAAGGGTTTTTTATATTAAAATTGATCCTACCGTAATATCAAGCCCAGGCCCCATGCCTATTACCGAGCAGCTTTCCCATTTAATCCCCACCGTTCGCATTAAACCCCTCAAATCTAACGACCACAAAGACGTATCACATTTTTAATTACGCGATCATAACCCATTTCAAGCTATGCGAAATAGGTGGTTTTCCACCATTCTCTCTCCTCCATGCGTTGACATTTCATTGGATCGCATTCAATCCAACAATACCATATACTGCTCAAAACCTGCATGATAACCACCTCCGGTTTTCCTCCTTTGAAGCCGAAAATGCCCACTATTTCTGATATGACCGCCATTAAATGACGACTCTTTAAACCTAAAACATTATATAAATCTTCCATATGCATTGTCAAAATCGCTTCTTTGCATTCTTTCTGTGTGTTTATCCTTCTGACTGAGAAACAAAGATGATACAATGGTTTTACACCCAAAGAACTTGAGAAAGCCCTGCATTTTCTGTCAAAGACTACTGGAATCGTCTAGTTTGCTTCCAGAAACCTTCAAAGCTACCAGAAACCTGTTTTACGCCACAAAAGCCAGTTAAAGACCAAAATACCTGCACAAACAGGTATTTTCCGAAGAAAAACAAACTTATTATCATTTGAAAAAGAATTTATGAAAGAATTAAGCCCAGTAAAGCCTATTTACCCAAAGAAAGACCTTGTAGTTGCTCGAAAATAATGAATTAACTACGAAATCTTTGATAAAACCCTATTTTTGATACTGTGTCTAGTTTCAAATTAAAATTGAATATTTCTAGTCTTTGCATACCTTGAAAAAAAATTTCATTTATCTAGAAAACCTTTGCAGGTAACCTCAACCCTTCTATGCCCAATTTGAACCAGTTTCAGTCCAGAATTATCCAAAAATCAGATAAAACCATTGTTTTATCATTTCCTAAACCTTTCAAAGTCTTAAGATCAATTTAAAAGCCAAATTGAAGGATGAAACTCGAAGAAAACCAAGTTTTTCTTATTTTTATCCAAAGAACCTCTGACAAAATCAACAAACACTTCTGTAAACAATCTAATCTTACAGAAGAGTCCAAAAAAAATCCAAATACAGAGTTTCAATCATCCAGAAAGCCTAAAAATGTCAAAATCAAATCCAGCTATGTCCTCCAAGACTGCAATTATTGTAAATCCTCTACAACCTCCTATTATAGACATTGAACATACACCATTAGCAGATGTGGATTATAAAATAGCAGATCCAGTTGTTGAATTCAATTTGTTAGACCTCCACTGTTGAAGTTATGAAAAGTCATTGGATCAAGTTGAAGAAGTCCAAATTTAGGAATCAAACCTACCCAAATATGTTGTCCCACTTACCTATCAATGTCCAGAGGTTATTAGGTTATGTCAGACCCATTATTCTCTTGAACATAGAGCAATAGTAAATGAAAACAAAGAAGTATTGTTCACAATTACTGCTGAGTCAATAAACCGGATGCTACAACTTAAACCTGATCCCAAAGTTGTTCCTTTGTCAATAGAAGCACTCACAAAGTTGTACATTGGCCTGGATTTTCCCAAAAGGTTTTAGATTTTCTAAGTGTTCACGCCATTACATGTTGAAATTCCATAAATCAACCCTCCATATTCTACTTCAAAATTTCGAGAAGGGTCAAGGCATGTCATATCCATGTTGTCATTTATCCTAGGGTATTTTACAGATGAACATACATATGAGTCAATCCTAGGTTTCCTATCTACCTTTGCACCAGGACAACCTCCTTCTGTCATTTTCAATTATGTTGAATATATAGTTGATAATATCCATGACAAGCTTGTAAAATTTCCAATTGAAGGAGTATTTAGGTATACATCATTTCTGTTCCATATGTTCTTATATTTCCAAGCAAACAAGTTTCCAATTACACTTCAGAAGCTTGATATTGAAGAGAACCCACTTTCAGTCATATTTTGGACTTTTTTGATTAGAAAAGAGTCCACATACTTCAGTTATGTAGAATTTACATATTACTTTATTCATCCATTAATAAACATGTTGACAACACAGAACAACCAAGAATCAATGATGAAATAAAGAAAGTTCTACAACTATCATAGCACACTAGAACTGGAGATTGGTACTTATATAAAAAACATATAGAAATCAGAGTTTTTGGGTCCAATTTTTTACCTTATAAACTTCCTAAGTATGTGCCAATGAGAATTTTTGCCTTGGAGTATATCAGGAAAATCTTAAATTCAGATTCTATCAACTTTCTAGCAGCCAAAAAGAAGACCAATTTAAGTTAAAGAACTAGGTGGGACCATTTATTTGTAATCACTTAGATGTAGAAAAAGAAGCAACAAAATAGTTACTTGAGTACAAATTTGAAGAAAGCTTCTCATGGAATTATGAGCCACAATTAATATTAAGAAAAATGAGGGTTAAGTGCAAACTAACACCTTATATTCATGAGAAAAAACCAGATATTGAACAATATGTCAATAAAATAGAGTGGCTAGACAATACATTGGTAGAAGCAGTTAAACATGGTGATACTAGCAAACTGAAAATCAAGGAGAGAAAGATACTAAGAGACTCAGAGAAGAAGGTACAGACACTGTTGAGACAACAACTGAAAATAGGTTTAAACTTAGATACAATAAAAATCCTAAGATCAATTCAGTTGATAAAGGAAAAGTGACCATAGAAGTGGAAGACACAGATGTTCCAGTGACAAATACAGATGCAACTACAACCATTACAAATGAGCCAGCAACAGAGATTTTAAACGAAGAACATCCTGATAATTCCAATACACAGGTAATTGAAAAGCAGCAGAATATGAAGGCATCCTCCTCACAAATAGCAGAAGAAAAAGATCTTGATATCAGAGAAAAATATAAGTAGATAAAGACAAAGAATGAAGAAATAAAAAATGAGATTTATTCTCAGTATTTGAAGCAAACACCAGGTATCCAGAACATAATTTTATCAGCTTTTGATTATTCAAATAATAATTTGATTATGTCAGTGCTTCAACCAACAGTTAAGACTCCCAAGATAGTGGTAGATTACAAGAAAGTTAATCTTGAAGTGCCAACAGAAAGCATTCATGCATTAGATCAAATTTAATTTCACAGGAAAACTTCTGAGATGCTATATTCTACCATCACTACAAAGGCTATGAGTGTCAGCAAGCTCCAAAATACAATAATAAACATGAGAGATCAAATGAAATTTGACAAGGATTCTTCATATGCTAAAGATATTAGGATTAAGTCTTTAGAAGAGTTGGTTATTCAAGTAGGATATGATCCTGCCAATGTCAAAGCTGCAGAAGAGTTAGTGAAGAAAAATAATGTTGATATTGTAGCATTGAGGAAACAGCTCAAGCTTCCACCAACTGAACATCCACAAGCCAAAGAAATAGTTCAAGATGAAATCCAGAAAGATAATATGATGAAATTGATTCTACAATTAACGGGACAGATAAAAGAGATGGAGATCCAAATGGACAAACTTGTCCATGAAAAAGAAATTACAAAATCACAGGAAACTCCAACAGTAATTCCCATGGTTACGGCAACTATGCCTTCAACTCTGGCAAAAGAGTTGGCACCAAAAGTACCACTGGCTACTGCAGTACCAGTGAGCTCATCCACTACTTCAGCTACAGAGTCATCTACATCAACAATGCATCCAACAGATGACGCTAGTAAACTAGTTAAAGCCATGGAAGAAATGTCACTTCAAACCAATGAAATCAATAGATTGAAGAAAATCATTCACAATCTTGAAGACACTAAGAAGCTAGCCCGAATCAATGCCAAAACTCATAAACAAAGGGCTAACAGGTTAAATATTGAGTTGAAGAATCTACAAAATGATTTAACCTTGAAAGAGCCAATTTCTTATGTGAAGAATCAGTTATGGAGTAAAATCATTGAAGCCATCAATGATGTTTGGCCATCAATCCAAGTAATATATGATCAGGGGGATTTACTGAAGGTATCACAAGCAGAGATTCATAAAACAAAAGATGAGCTAGGTGACAAATTTGAGCAAGCTATAGATTAATCAAATTTCTCAACAAAAAGAACAAGAAAGAACTTGAAGAGATAGAAATTACTGATAGAACAGAGACAAGCCTTGAAATAAGGAAATTCATTTCAAAGAAGAATTTAATGAAGCAGTTGGAAGAAAAATGTGAAAACATGAACATAGCCATAACCAAGTTTATGGTTAAGTTTGAAAATTTGAGGCAAAGAGGTTTTCCTAACATTCTGGTCATTAATGATAAACTCATGCCACAGGAGGACTACAACAAAAAGATTAGAGATTATGCAAAAGAGCAAGTTGAAAAAACAGAAGGGCGAGGAATTCCTACAGGGAGGGTTTTACATAGAAGTTTTGAAGACTTGTTTTATCTTCAGCATGAGATAAAACACCTTTTTGTTATAAAACCTACATTTGCTAGATACACTGAGGCAGATGAGAACTTTAGGAAGCTGAAAAAGATACAAATTCCTAATGATAAAGCTTGGCAATCATTCACTGACTTACTGTAAAAGTCAAATTGTAGATAAAAGGATAAAATAGTTTACTGATTTTTTGCAGTCAAAATAGAATTTTACAGCAGTAAGGCAGTTTTAACAGAGTTTAAAGTGTGTCAGAGGTAAAGAGTATCAGATGAAAGAGTATAATATCAGAAGATGATATTTTAAAACAAATTTGAAATATCTTTTCCAGCAAAGAGGACAACAAGGCAGCCAGCTGCACCCATTCCAAAACAATTTTCTATTTTATTTAGATAAATAGGACAGCTTGCTAATTTGTTAAGCAACTATCACTATTTTGTTGTAAAATATATTTTATTTCCTTAGAAAAATCCTATGATTATTCTAGGATATTTTGTAAACATTTTTGTATATATACTTCATCTTTTGAAGTGTTATTGTGGAATAAATTGCTGAAGATTTCTATAGTCATTTTTTTTGTACTTGAAGACTTATTGTTGCAAAGTTCGAGTAGCAAACTGGATCAAATCATCTAGCATCATATTTCAAGATTCATGTGATGAGCTATTGAAGTAAAGTACTTTCTACTTGTCATTGTTTATCTTCTCATGTTTTCATGCATCCATTATGTATTCTAAATTTGAATGATAAAATAGGAGTATTATTTTAGGTTTTGTTAAAAGCACCATGTCTTTACTGTTTATCATTTCTATGTTTTCTGCTGATTTCCAGAGTAGGGAACCCTTAATTTCTCCCTCTTTTGAATGACCTCTGATTACTCCTTCCTTATCCGGATTAAAGAATCCTTCATTTCTCTTTATCCTGATCAAAACACTTCACCAAATCAGCCTTCAAAGATCTTCAAAGACCTGTCTATCTTGGCCTGAAAACATTTGACTTTTTGACCTTGATCCTAGTTCTGTCTACTTGACTTTTGACTCCTTAGCCCAATGGACAAACAAATCTCCCACTATCCATCTCATTAAGTGATTTTTCCCACCAAACCAAACCAAATCAAAGAAAATATGCATAATCATAACTAGCCTAATATCTTATAATAAAAAAAAAGTTAAATATTAAAGAGAGAGCCCTCTCTGAACCCTAGCAAGGCTAGATCCTAGAGTTTAAAATTTGGTTTGTGGTTACCTCTAATGTTCTTAGAATTTAAATCGAAAAATCTCACAACTTTAGAATTATTAGAGTGATAACATACTGGCAACCATACTAGGGAATTAACCAATCCTCAATCTTAAAATAGGCCTTAAGGAAATCTTTTTCATTATCTTTTTTCCTTTAAGACTATTTTATAAGTTGTGAGTATCATTTTATTAAAAAAAAACTATAATTCTGGCTTCTAGAAAAAATTACTATACCAGGTCTAACCCGGATCCTAAACCTGTTGTTATAGTAGACAATCCTGACAGAATTGGGAAAAAGAATAAACAAGTAGAATATTTAGGTGCAAAATTTTCCTTAGATAGAGCCAATTCATTACCAAAAGAGTTAGTGAGTTTACAAGACATAGAGTTTGACCTGAAGTTTGAACATTCTTTGTTTAGAAGAAAATCAGAAACTGAATTAAAAAGTGTTGTTATAGACCCTGTTTTTATTTCATTTCTTGAAACAAAACAGAAAAATATTTCAGCAAATTCTGAATCAAAGATGTTTAAAGCTCATGATAAACTTGAAGAAATAAATGCTACTATTCTTAAGGAAATAAATGAAGCAATTTAATTAGCTGAGTCATTAGCATACACATATAAACCTTCTATTTCTCATTTAGATACCACTACATCATCTATAATTTCCACCACATTCCAACCTATAGATCCATTTATCCCTAGATAGCCCTTACAACCAAGAATATTATTTCCATATTCTTCCATATCAACATCATCTATTAGTTTATCTTCTGCAAATTTAAACTCATTATTCTCATTTCCAAGTAATTCTTCATATATTCCAATTTCATTTTCTAGCACCCCAACTTTATCCTTTAGTTCATCCACCATTTTTTCTAGTTCACCATCTTATATTCCAGTTTCATCAGTCACTTCATTAACTACATCAGCAAGTACTTCCATTTCAGCCCCAATCACTTCCAATCTACCTACTAGCCAAGCTAAAATTCAAGCTATGGCTGCTAGGTATGCTCCCATATTTCTTCCACACAGCTACATGACATGCCTCAGGATTACCAAAGAAAGATACCCCAATTTGATGCTACTACTCAGTACACTTCCCAACAACACATTAATAAAATGACAGATTACTTTGAGCTTCATGAAATAGATGATTATGATGTACAAATGAGACTCTTTTCACAAACATTAATAGGGGAAGTTAAAAAATGGTTTAGAGGTATTAATCCTAGTAGTATAACTGATTTAGCAGTTTTTCATAGATTATTTTTGAATAAATAGGAAAATAAGAAAAATCCACTCCAAATATTATCTGAATTTGATACCATGAGAAGAGCTCCTAATGAAACAGTTCAGGACTACTGCACTAGATACAACAATGTTTATAATTCAATCCTAGCTATCTCAAACCCACTCCTGATTTTGTCCTACTCAAATTCCTTGATGGATTTGACACAGACATGGCTTATCAGCTGAGGGAGAGAAATCCTGAAACATTAGAAAGAATGCAAATAGATGTTGTTAGTGTAGAAGTAAATATTTTGGCCAGAAAAGCTAGATTAAGGGATGAGAGGAGAGTAACCATAAAAGAAGAAACATCTAGTTCAGATGGAAAAATAGATCAGTTAGCTAAGACTTTAGAGAGAATGATGGAGAGATTAGACAACATAGAAAGGAAACCTCAATGGGATAATCAACAGCAAATCAGGAATCCCAACTTCAAGAAAAATACAAATTCAGGAAAATCAAAAGAATCACCCCTTGATCATACAATAATATCTCCATTTCAAGAGAACTATGCTGAAAGTTCTCAAAACAATGTTGATGATGAAGACACCATAAATCTAATGGGTATAAATGATGATAACATTATCTTTCTCACTCAGGAAGACCAAGAGTTATTTTAAATGCAACAACTTCAATTAGATTCAGATGAATCATTTGACTACAAACAAGGTTATAATTTTGCCATAAAAGAGGTACATAAGAAATATAACCTTAGAAGTAAAAAAAACACTCAACCTTCTACTAAGAAATCTGCACAAATTGAAAATAAGAAAACAGTAGAAGCCCCAACAAAAAAAGTTCTGCAAATTCTCTCTAGGGAAAATAAGCAAAACTCTAACTCATCCCAAAAAGTTTCCAACCCCAAAATTTCACCCAGTCCTAAGATAGTTGACATAACAGATGAAGTTGCTCAAGCTTCAAAATATTCACAAAAATATGTTGCTGTAAAAACAACTAATTCTGCTAAAACATCAAACTTAGAATTAAAAACATCCATTGTTGATCCAAAATCATCAGATCCAAAAGCTGAAACTGCAAAAACAACATATAATAATTCAAAATCTAAAAAAAAATCTACTGCTTCTCAAACCATTCCTGAAAATAAAACTAGGAGCAGTAAGACACAATAAACTCAAACATAAAATGAAAACATAATTGTAGAAAAACAAGATAAACCCACTCAAACTACAATTACTAAGGAAGAGTTAATTTAAATAAGTAAATCACAACCTTCATTCAATATACAAACTGAAATTGCTAAGTTAAAAATACCAATCCCTTTGACAGAATTGGTAAAACATGATTTGTATAAAACAACTATCATTGAAACATTAAACACGAATGATGCAGAAGACTCTGTAAACTTGAATGATGATCAACCAGAGTTGATTTTTGGCCCTGATGTGAATGGAAAGCATCAAGATGGAGCAGTTCCTCCATTTTACATCATTTTAATTGTTCATGACCAAATATTACACAATGCAATGTTAGATTCAAGAGCTTCCCATAATCTAATGCCAAAAGCAATAATGGAAACCCTGAACTTAGACATCACAAGGCCTTACAAAGATTTATTTTTATTTGATTTAAGCAAAGTGAAATTCCTAGGTTTAATTAAATATTTGTGTGTTACATTATTTCAATATCCTAGTAAAAGGATACTGATGGACATTTTAGTAGTTGATATCACACCCAAATATGGAATGTTATTATCTCACTCATGGGGAGAAAAATTACATGGATCTCTGCAATTAGACATGTCATATGCAACCATATCAGTTTTTGGTCAACCAAAGAAACTCTATATGGAAACATTGATGAAATATATGGTGAGCAGTGTAGCAAGATCAATAAATTACCCAATTTATGCTACACCTATTGACCTAGATTCATTCATTTTATGTAACTTTGAAACTGATAATGAAATCAAAACTTAACTAAAAGACAAAAAGAAAACACAAAACATTGACAATATCTTTCATGAATCTTTATGGCATTTAGATTTTGATGGATCAGTAAACAAACTAGGAGTAGGAGCAGGAGTTTGGATAACTAATATTGAAAAGAATCATGCAGAAGGCCATTCTTTCAGACTGAATTTTAAATGCACTAACAATATGACTGAGTATGAAGCCCTCATTTTAGGACTCCAGATTATCAGAAACTTACGAGGAAAAAGAATATCAATTATGGGAGATTCAGAGTTGATTATAAAACAGCTAAAAGGAGAATATTATGTTTATAATCCTAGATTAGGCCAATATAGAGAAACTATATTAGATTTGATATATGAACTGTTGGAATGTAATTTTTTTGCAATACCAAGAAACCAAAACATACACGCACGCTCCTTAGCAAATTTTTCTAGTACATGCAATTTACCCTTTCAGCCCAATCATAAGTATATTGCAGAAGTAAAACATAGACCAATGATTCCAGATAACCTCAAATATTGGCAAATTTTCTCACAAGACCAACAAATTTACCATTTTATGAATAATAAAGGTGAATTTCAGAACTGTAAAATAGACACAGATTGTACATTAGATCAAGATTTAGATAGTGAAAATGATTTGAATAATATAGATGTAAATAAGTAAATTTTGCTAGACCTACTAAGTTTAGTCAATCAGATATAGATAACTTATAGAGAGTAGAAATTGATGAGATCATTGATGATGAATCTGATATATTAAATCTCAAAAATAATTTCTTACCAAAAGGTTTAACTCCTTTAGAAGATTTATTTGACTCAAATGATGTTGCTAGAAAACCCAAAATGGAGCCACTTAGATCTGATATTAAGGAATGTAACATAGGCACAGAGTTAAAACCCAAAATGATCTAACTTTCCAAAGCCTTACCTCAACAAGAAAAAGAAAAATATATTACTCTTTTCAAGGAATTTCAAGATGTTTTTGCTTGGAGTTATGAGGAACTAAAATCCTATGACACCAATATAATACAACATAAAATCCCTATAAAAGAAGACCAAAAGCCTTTTAAACAAAAGTTAAGAAGGATCAACCCTGTTTTGATGTCTTTGATTGAAAAAGAGGTAAAAAGAATGTACGATGCGCAGATAATTTCACCAATCAGATATTCTGATTGGGTTTCTAATTTAGTTCCAACCAAAAAAAAGATAGGAGAGATTAGATTATGTGTTGATTTTAGGAATCTAAGAAAAGTATCCCTAAAATATAATTATCCTTTACCAAATATGGATCACATTTTACAAAGGGTAGTTGGTTCTTCTAGGATTTCACATTTAGATGGATTTTCAGGATACAATCAAATTTTAGTGCAACCAGAGGATCAAGCCAAAACAACTTTTACTACTCCATGGGGCACTTTTATGTATGTAAAAATGCCTTTTGGTTTAATGAATGTAGGGCCTAACTTTCAAAGAGCTATGGATATAGCCTTTGCAAAGGAAATTCATGAATTCTTAGTGATTTACTTAGATGACATTACTCTATTTTCTAAGACTGATTATGAAAACTTGGATCATCTTAGACAAGTCTTTATTAAATGCAGAAAGTTTGGCATCTCTTTAAACCCTAATAAAACTTTATTTGAATTAGAATAAGGCAAGTTACCAGGACACATAATATCTAAGGAAGGAATTAGAATAGACCCTGCCAGAATATAAGAAATTCTTAACATTAGTCCTCCAAGGAACATAAAAG
Organism: Pinus albicaulis; assembly: GCA_034641835.2. Taxonomy (NCBI): domain Eukaryota; kingdom Viridiplantae; phylum Streptophyta; class Pinopsida; order Pinales; family Pinaceae; genus Pinus; species Pinus albicaulis. Next base: position 1,108,392,631 of record CM076583.1, on the reverse strand, counting down.
AGTTACAAGATTTTCTAGGAAAAATTAGCTTTTAAGAAGATTCATTTTCAATTTAGCTGAAATAATCAGAGAGCTTAACAACATGCTTAAAAAATATTCAGTTCTTAAATGGACTATTGAGGCCAAACAATCATTTGAGTCCATCAAACAGGCCTTAACCAAAACCCCAGTCCTTATAAGTCCTGACTTTAAAAAGGGTTTCATCATTTTTTCATTTGTTTCATAACACACCATTGCTGCAGTTTTACTGCAGAAAAATGACCAGGGTTATGAGCAGCCCATAGCTTTCTTTCACATAACACTAAGAGATGCCACTTTGAAGTACAATATCATGGAGAAACAAGACCTAGCTTTGGTAAAGGCCATTAAATATTTCATAGTGTACATTATTTATTCTCACATAATTTCCTATGTCCCAAATGTAGTAGTAAAAGACATTCCAACTCAGGATGGTCCTGATGGTAGCAGAGGTAAATGGATTGCCACAATTTTAGAATATGACATAGAGATAAAACCCACAAAACTTATAAAAGGTCAAGGTTTAGCCAAACTTATGGCTGAATCAAATTTGCATTCCCTATACATAAATTTTATTGCCCAAGTAGATGATCAGGAAGAGATGGCGACTCTAGAGATCAGTGAAGCCTTTTCAGACTCGCCATGGTATGTAGATATCATATTTGTATTACTAAAATTACAAGCTCCTCCTAGATTATCAAGAACAAAGGATAGATTCTTAAAGCTTAAGGTAGTAAGATTTTATATATTAGACAATGTACTTTTTTGGAAAGATCATAGTGGGATTTTCTTAAATTGTTTGTTAAAAGAAGAAGCTGACAAAGTATTAGAATAATTTCATGCAGGTGACTGTGGAGGACATATCTACTGTAAGACTACTGCAGATAAAATCTTGAGAGCTGGTTTTTACTGGCCTACTTTGTCTGCATATGTAAAAAGGTATGTGACCTCCTGTCACAAGTGTCAAATATTTGAGGGTAAGAAAAATCTCTTACCATTTCCCTTAAAATCCATTTCAACTCAAATTCCATTTCAACAATGGGGTCTTGAATTCATTGGTGAAATTCACCCTCCATTATCAACCCAACACAAGTGGATTTTGACAGCCACTGACTATTTTACCAAGTGGATTGAAGCCATACCCTCTAGGCAAGCCACTGATACTATCATTGTCTCCTTTTTAGAAAGAAACATACTTTCAAGATTTGGATGTCCCCAAAAGATAATTACTGACAATGCAACTACATTCAAATCTAAGAAGATGATTGACTTTTGCCATAAATATCACATTACCCTAGGCCATTCTATTGCATATTACCCTCAAGGTAATGACCTTGCTGAATCTTCAAATAAGAGCCTTGTAAACATCATCAAAAAGTTACTTGAAGATAAAAAAAAGACTTGGAACAAGAAGTTAGTCAATGCCTTATGGGCATATAGACTCACCACCAAAAAATCCATTGGTACATCCCCTTACTAGCTTGTCTATGGAATCGATGTTGTTTTTCCATCTTCCTTAGGAGTACCAGTAATGAAGATTATCCAAGAATTACAAGTTGAAACAAATGACATTCAAAGAAGGATTAATCAAACCATTCACTTGCAGCAAATAAGAGACGAGTTTTATCTTAAGTCTTAAATTATTCAAGATAAAATAAAGAATTTTTTTTACAAAAACAGTAAAGAAGATGATTTCTACATTGGAGATAAAGTGTTAAAATGGGATTCAAGAAGAGAAGATAAAGGTAAACATGGAAAATTTGATTTTCTATGGAAATGACCCTATGTTATTTATGGTTACAGAGGTAACAATGCTTTCTTCTGAAAGAAATGTATGGATCAGATATGCTAGATGAACTAGTAAATGGAAGAATGCTGAAGCACTACTACTCCTCGGAGATAACAAATAGTTAGTTTTATTTACTTTGACCACTGTACATATCCATTGAATATTTTAGATTGGATTGGATGTTCTCTTAACAGAGTTGAAGCCCAGAGAGAAGGCCCTAAGCTTTGAGAGGTGAAATGTCATAAGTATGAAATAATTGCAGAGATCAGAATACACTTACAAGGTCATCTCAGTCAAAATTGAAAGGCTACTAGTCTTAAAGTTCTTGACATTTCACTAGGAAATTCCATCCCCATGTGGAGCCACTGTTAGGGTCCTATAATAATAGGGTTCATAATTTTTTAATTGACTTTGATAGTCTTGTAAATATGTACATACCTTGCTTTCTGCAAGTTGTTTTTCCATATTTTGAAAATAACAAAAAATGAAAAGAGGGTAAAGTCCTAAAAGAAATATCAAAGGACTTAGAAAAGAAAAGATCAAAAAAGAATAAAAAATGGACCCCAAAAGAAAAAAGAGATAAAATAAGACATGAAAGTGAGCAAGTCAAAATGCCACTACTATTTACTTTTACTGCAAGAATAATGATTATGTGCAGATTGTTCAAAATGCCATAATCCATGATTAGTTAAATAGTTTAATCTTAACTTTTCATGCTTTGAATTTCATGTTTTAGATAGAGAATAAAGATATGTCAAACAGTTTAAACTTGAAAAATCAGTAGATAGTTAGAGAATAAATGAGGAGCTCAACAGTTTAATCTGAGCCCTTTGATGAAATAAGGTTAGATTTATATAGTTTTTATGCTTTAAAATAAAAATGGATTTAGGGTTGCAAGCTTAAATTCACCCATGAAAATAAAGTAAAAAATGTTAGAATAAAGGTGGGTAGGTAGAAAGCAGTTGTGCAAGACATGTAATAAAGAATCATCGAGAAAATTACTAATTTCCCCTCCCCCACAATGATCCAGTATTCTAAACCTTCAGTTAAAGAGGCTTAGAGAATTTCTCTGAATTCTGCTGGGACCAGACCCAAGGCTTAGTAACTGATTGGTTAAAAATATTGGATTCCCTACATAAAAACCCATTTCATCAACATATTCACCCTTTTCCAAGAAATACAAACCCTTTTTCTAAGTAAAAAACCTTTTTCTTAGAAAAAGTAAAATCCCCCTTAATTAATTTCATTTTCATCCAAAAACATTCAGAAAAAACTACACAATATATTTTATCCTAAGTTTATGTGTAAAAATTGAAATGGGATAATTTTATGCTAAAATGCCTATTTACACTTTACTTAGTTTAAATTCTATGTATTTTGATTCATTTGATCTCATTTCATATTAATTTTTTAACTTAAAGTATTAAATCCCTTATAAATACCCCTCTCGTATATATTAACTCATTTTTATTTAAAATATCCCAACCCACTTATTTAACATTAAACCTATGGTTTATATATCCCATGTGCCTAAAATAAACCCCGCCATATTCCCCATAGGTTAAATGTTATATTATATTAAAATCCCGCTCCCAATAAACATAAAACATTTGTTAATGTTTTATTTTACCATGTAATATTTTCCCCGCCAATCAAATAATACAATGTATTTTACGTCATAAACATATATTTATAACGTTAAAACTATCCTGCCATACCATCATAAAACATTGATTTTACAAATGAAAAAACAAAGTTTTTTGATATTAAAATTGATCCTACCGTAATATCAAGCCCAGGCCCCATGCCCTACTGCCGAGCAGCTTTCCCATTTAATCCCCACCATTCGCATTAACCCCCTCAAATCTGACGATCATAAAGACGTATCGTATTTTTAACTGCGCGATCATAACCCATTTCAAGCTATGCGAAATAGGTGGTTTTCCACCATTCTCTCTCCTCCATGCATTGAAATTTCATTGGATCGCATTCGATCCAGCAATACCATATACCACTCAAAACCTACGTGATAACTACCTCCATTTTTCTTCCTTTGAAGCCGAAACTGCCCACTATTTCTGATATGAGCACCATTAAATGTCGGCTCTTTAAACCTAAAACATTACATAAATCTTCCATATGCGTTGTCAAAAGCCCTTCTTTGCATTCTTTCTATGCGTTTATCCTTCTGAATGAGAAACAAAGCCCATATATTGGTTTTACACCCAAAGAACCTGAGAAAGCCCCGCATTTGTTGTCAAAGACTACTGGAATCATCCATTTTGCTTCCATAAACCTTCAAAGCTACCAGAAACCTGTTTTACACCTCAAAATCCAGTTAAAGACCAAAATACCTGCACAAACAGGTATTTTCCGAAGAAAAACAAACCTATTATCATTTGAAAAAGAATTTCTGAAAGAATTAAGCCCAGTAAAGCATATTTACCCAAAGAAAGACCTTTTAGTTGCCTGAAAAGAACGAATTAACTATGAAATATTTGATAAAACCCTATTTTTGATACTATGTCTGGTTTCAAATTAAAATTGAATATTTCTAGTCTTTGCAGACCTTGAAAAAACTTTTCATTTATCTAGAAAACCTTTGCAGGTAACCTCAACCCTTCTGTGCCCAATTTGAACCAGTATCAGTCCAGAATTATCCAAAAATCAGATAAAACCCTTGTTTTATCATTTCCTAAACCTGTGAAAGTCTGAAGATCAATTTTAAAGCCAAATTGAAGGTTGAAACTCCAAGAAAACCTAGTTGTTCTTATTTTTATCCAAAGAACCTCTGTCAAAATAAAAAAACACTTCTGTAAACAATCTAATCTTACAGAAGAGTCCAAAAAAAATCCAAATACGGAGTTTCAATCATCCAGAAAGCCTAAAAATTTCAAAATCAAATCCAGCTATGTCCTCCAAGACTTCAATTATTGTAAATCCTCTACAACCTCCTGTTGTAGACATTGAACATGCACCTTTAGCAGATGTGGATTATAAAATAGCAGATCCAGTTGCTAGAGTTATGAAAAGTCATTGGATCAAGTTGAAGAAGTCCAAATTTGGGAATCAAACCTACCCAGATATGTTGTCCCACTTACCTATCAATGTCCAGAGGTTATTAGGTTATGTCAGACCCATTATTATCCTGAACATATAGCAATAGTAAATGCAAAAAAAGAAGTATTGTTCACAATTACTGCTGATTCAATAAAATGGATGCTACAACTTAAACCTGATCCCAAAGTTGTTCCTTTGTCAATATAAGCACTCACAAAGTTATACATTGGCTTGGATTTTCCCAAGAGGTTTCAAATTTTCCAAGTGTTCATGTCATTTCATGTTGAAATTTCACAAATCAACCCTCCATATTCTACTTCAAAATTTCGAGAAGGGTCAAGGCATGTCATATCCATGTTGTCATTTATCCTAGGGTATTTTACAGATGAACATACAGATGAGTCAATCCTAGGTTTCCTATCTACCTTTGCACCAAGACAACCTCCTTCTGTCATTTTCAATTATGTTGAATATATAGTTGATAATATCCATGATCAGCTTGTCAAATTTCCAACTGAAGGAGTATTTAGGTATACATCCTTTCTGTTCCATATGTTCTTATATTTCCAAGAAGACAAGTTTCCAATTACACTTCAGAAGCTTGATATTGAAGAGAACCCACTTTCAGTCATATTTTGAACTTCTTTGATCAGAAAAGAGTCCACAGAGTTCAGTTATGCAGATTTTATAGATTAATTTATTCATCCATTAATAAACATGTTGACCAACACAGAACAACCAAGAATTAGTGATGAAATAAAGAAAGTTCTACAGCTATCAAAGCACACTAGAACTGAAGATTGGTACTTATATAAAAAACATACAGAAATCAGAGTTTTTGGGTCCAATTTTTTACCTTATAAACTTCCTAAGTATGTGCCAATGAGAATTTTTTCCTTGGAGTATATCAGACAAATCTTAAATTCAAATTATATCAACTTTCTAGCAGCCAAAAATAAGACCCAATTTAAGTTAAAGAATCATGTGGGACCATTTATTTGTAATCACAGAGATGCAGAATAAGAAGCAGAAAAACAGTTACTTGAGTACAAATTTGAAGAGAGCTTCTCATGGAATTATGATCCACAAGGAATATTAAGCAAAATGAGGGTTAAGTGCAAACTAACACCTTATATTCATGAGAAAAAACCAGAGATTGAACAATATGTCAATCAAATAGAATGGCTAGACAATATATTGGTAGAAGCAGTTAAACAAGGTGATACTAGCAAACTGCAAATCAAGGAGAGAAAGCTACTAAGAGACTCAGAGAAGAAGTTATATACACTGCTGACACAACAAATGAAAATAGGTTTAAAATTAGATACAATAAAAAGCCTAATATCAATTCAGTTGATAAAGGAAAAGTGACCATAGAAGTGGAAGACACAGATGTTCCAGTGGCAAATACAGGAACAAATATAGTCATTACAAATGAGCCAGTAACAGAGATTTTAAATGAAGAATATCCCGATAATTCCAATACACAAGTAATTGAAAAGCAGCAGAATATGGAGGCATCCTCCTCACAAACATCAAAAGAAAAAGATCTTGATATTAGAGAAAAATATAAGCAGATAAAGACAAAGAATGAAGAAATAAAAAATGAGATTTATTCTCAGTATTTGAAGCAAACACCAGGTATCCAGAACATACTTTTATCAGCTTTTGATTATTCAAATAAGAAGTAGATTATGTCAGTGCTTCAACCAACAGTTAAGACTCCCAAGACAGTGGCAGATTACAAGAAAGTTGATCTTGAAGTGCCAACAGAAATCATTCATGCACTAGATCAAATTGAATTTCATAGGAAAACTTCTGAGATGCTATATTCTACCATCACTACAAAGGCTACGAGTGTCAGAAAGCTCTAGAATACAATAATAAACATGAGAGATAAAATGAAAGTTGACAAGGCTTCTTCAAATGCTAAAGATATTAGGATTGAGTCTTTAGAAGAGTTGGTTATTCAATTAGGATATGATCCTGCCAATGTCAAAGCTGCAGAAGAGTTAGTGAAGAAAAAGAATGTTGATATTGCAGCATTGAGGAAACAACTCAAGCTTCCACCAGCTGAACATCCACAAGCCAAAGAAATAGTTCAAGAGGGAAACCATAAAGATAATATGATGAATTTGATTCTACAATTAACAGGACAGATAAAAGAGATGGAGATCCAAATGGAAAAACTTGTCCATGAAAAATAAATTACAAAATCACAGGAAACTCCTACATTAATTCCCATGGTTACTACAATTGTGCCTTCAAATCTGGCAGAAGAGTTGGCACCAAAAGTACCATTGGCTACTGCAGTACCAGTGACCTCATCCACTACTTCAACTACAGAGTCATCTACATCAACAGTGCAGCCAAAAAATGAAGCTAGTAAACTAGTTAAAGCCATGGAAGAAATGTCACTTCAAACCAATTAAATCAATAGATTCAAGAAAGTGATTGACAATCTTGAAGACACTAAGAAGCTAACCCAAATCAATGCCAAAACTCATGAAAAAAGGGCTAACAGTTTAAATATTTAGTTGAAGAATATACAAAAGGATTTAACATTGAAAGAACCAATTTCTTATGTGAAGAATCGGTTATGGAGTAAAATCATTGAAGCCATCAATGATTTTTGGCCATCAATCTAGGTAATATATGAGCAGAGGGATTTACTAAAGGTAGCACAAGAAAAGATTCAAAAAACAAAAGATGAGCTAGGTGAAAAACCTGAGCAAGCTATAGAATTAATCAAATTTCTCAACAACAAGAACAAGCAAGAACTTGAAGAGATAGAAATTTTTGATAGAATAGAGACAATCCTTGAAATAAGGAAAGTCATTTCAAAGAAGAATTTAATGAAGCAGTTGGAAGAAAAATGTGAAAACATGAACATAGCCATAACTAAGTTTATGGTTAAGTTTGAAAATTTGAGGCAAAGAGTTTTGCCTAACATTATGCTCATTAATGATAAACTAATGCCACAGGAGGACTACAACAAAAAGATTAGAGATTATGCAAAAGAGTAAGTTGACAAAACAGAAGGGCAAGGAATTCCTACAGGGAAGGTTTTACATAGAAGTTTTGAAGACTTGTTTTATCTTCAGCATGAGATAAAACATCTTTTTGTTATAAAACCAACATTTTCCAGATACACTGAGGCAGATGAGAACTTTAGGAATTTGAAAAAGATACAAATTCCTAATGATGAAGCTTGGCAGTCACTCACTGACTTACTATAAAAGTCAAATTGCAGATAAACGAATAAAACAATTTGCTGATTTTTTGCAGTCAAAATAGAATATTATAGCAGTAAGGCAGTTTTAACATATTTTAAAGTGTATTAGAGGTAAAGAGTATCAGATGAAAGAGTATAAGATCAGAAGATAATATTTCAAAACAAATTTGAATATCTTTGCCAGCAAAGAGGACAACAAGGCAGCCATCTGCACCCATTCCAAAACAGTTTTCTATTTTATTTGGATAAATATGACAGCTTGCTGATTTGTTAAGCAACTGTCACTATTTTGTTGTAAAAGATATTTTATTTCCTTAGGAAAATCCTATGATTATTCTAGGATATTTTGTAAACATTTTTGTATATATACTTCATCTTTTGAAGTATTATTGTGGAATAAATTGCTGAAGATTTCTATAGTCATTTTTGTTGTACTTGAAGGCTTATTGTTGCAAAGTTTGAGTAGTAGACTAGATCAAATCATCTAGCATCATATTTCATGATTCATGTGATGAGCTATTGAAGTGAAGTAATTTCTACTTGTCATTGTTTATCTTCTCATGTTTTCATGCATCCATTATGTATTCTAAATTTGAATGATAAAACATGAGTATTATTTCAGGATTTGTTAAAAGCACCCTGTCTTTACTGTTTATCATTTCTATGTTTTCTGCTGATTTCCAGAGTAGGGAACCCTTAATTTCTCCCTATTTAAAATGACCTTTGATTACTCCTTCCTTATCTGGATTAAATAATCCTTCATTTCTCTTTATCTCGATCAAACCACTTCACCAAATCAGCCTTCCAAGATCTTCAAAGACTTGTCTATCTTGCCCTGAAAACATTTGACTTTTTGACCTTGATCCTAGTTCTGTCTGCTTGAATTTTGACTCCTTAGCCCAATGGACAAACAGATCTCCCACTATCCATCTCATCAAGTTATTTTTCCCACCAAACCAAACCAAATCAAAACCAATCTGCATAATCATAACTAGCCTAATATCTTATAATCAAAACAAAGTTAAATCTTAAAGAGAGAGCCCTCTCTGAACCCTAGGAAGGCTAGATCCTAGAGTTTAAAAGTTGGTCTGGGTTACCTCAAATGTTCTTAGACTTTAAATCAAAATATCTCACAACTTTAGAATTATTAGAGTGATAACACTATAGAGGCATGCAAATGATCACTGCTAGATAAACACAATTACAAGATGTTCCCAATTTTGTGGTCCATTTGCTACACTAATTCCTTTTCCTATACATGAATGAATTGAAAGAATAAATACACACACTTATTCCATTTACCATAATATATTTCATCATTATTTTCTTATTTTTCCACTTAATATGGAACAAAGAAAAATTAAAAAAAATTAAAAACCAAAAAAGGAAAAATAATAAACACAATATTTGCATAGAGTTAGCTACCATTATCCATCCAACCAAAACATCATGGTCAATAAATTTCATCTATCCTTATGTGTTTCTTGAAATTTATTCATATTTAACCACTTAACTTACCATTACCCACCTTCCATTTCCATCTTTAATTGTGTTAATGTACAAGACCCATGTTACTGACTACAATGGGTGATCCCCAAGTTAGTCTTTTGCAAAGTCACCTAGCACCAAGGAATGTATTGGACACCTTTCACATGTCTTGTTAGTCCCTTTTTAGTCATGAATATGTATCATTTGATTCATAAAGCATATTTTTAACTCATGTTAGATATAAGGCCCATCATTTCCTTTTCTTCCTGTGACCACAACACATTTTATCTAGGACTTTGGTCTAGAGGTCATAATACCTTGGTATCTATTTTCTTCATTGGTGGATTTCATTGCATTGGAAATGGAGAATCTATCATAGTTCCTTGACCAAATAGTTCCTTTTAGTGTTTGAATTCATAACATATATTGACATCATTAGGATCATACTAGTACCATGGTATCTATTTCATTATTCATGGGTTATCTCGTGGCTAGTAATGATTTTCATCATTAATATTTGACTAGAGGTTTTCTCCCATGTTTGACATCACCTCTTTATCTCATGATGATAATCGTATTCAATGTTATTAATGTTATAGATATTCAAATACCATGGGAAAATGTGGTTCCTTTCTTTCTAGTAATTGGAACCACTATTTTGGAACTCAATAGTTGTAGTGCCAAAGTTCCTTATTTGTTTGAAGTCTCGCTCAAGCTTTAGGATTTAATCTTCTTTAGTTGTTTTCCATCCACCTTGGTAAGGTTGCACCATTAATATTAGTATATTTACATTCCATGACATATTTAAGATACTTGTGTACTTTAGACATGGAATTCCCACTTTGTTATGCTATTGATCCACCATTATGTATATAATTTGACTTTGTTAGGAAAATGGAGATGATCAACAGACTACTCCAAAGAAGCTAATATGTCGAATTAGCATGGAATTGTTTCATTATAAAAATTAGCATTCATAGGCTTTCGAAAACACTTGTTGGAAGAAATGCATGCAAATAGGCACTAGGACTACTATTTACCTTATTCCTATTTCCTTTTACTTCAAGTTCTTTCGAGTGTGGCCCATAAATTCTAGCCCTCTTAACCATAACTTTAGTTCAATATAACAATAATATATTTTGGTTGTTTGTATGTTTAAATTTGGCCTTCCTATTTTTATTTTACTAAGTGATATCATCCTTAGGCACTCCCTAATCCTCCATAAAAATACATGATGCATTTTAGCGATATTGCTCCTCCTGCCCTCATACTTCATGGGGCATTTGTTAGCACATTATTTGTACCAACACATATCATATTTATATTGTTCAAAAACCACATATGAAACATTTTGGAAACCATTAGTCCTTTTCATTAAAATCTTAAGATATCTACATAAGTTAAGAACTCAAGAAAGGGATAAAATAATTATTTTTCCTTTTCACCCTCATATTTTAAATGATACTATATTATGATGACATTACGCATGATTTTATTATATTATAATTATAATTTTTTTAATTTTATACATAATCTTATCTTATAATTTATGCATTACATTAAAATAAAATATAAATGATATTTACAAGGTAAAATACTATATTTGTGGTGATTATATAAGTGGTCATAGTAGTAAAGGTTCGTTATGGGTTAATAGTTTGATTATTTAGGATCATAGTGTTATGGGATTAGTAGGTTCAAAGTCATAATGTATTAAGGAGGTCACAGGGGTTTAAGGTCAATGTGTATTAAGGGGTTAGTGTGTTCCTGATGCATACATGATTAATATGTTTATTTCCATAGCATACTAATGGCTTGGTGTATTAGAGCGTTATTATGTTTGGGTTCACAATGTATTATGAAGTCTATATATTTAGGGTCATAATGCGTTGTGGGTGGTTGTGTTAAAAGGTGTTTACATCAAGGGTTAATGATGGTTGGTTAATTGTGACCAATGGTGGCTAGCCATGGCTATTTGTGACCAATGGTGGTTAACCATGGCCAGTTGTGACCAATGATGGTTAACCATGGTAAAGGATAATCAACCAAAATCAATTATGATCAACCATGGTCATTAGGGACAACATTGGCTAACCATGATTAATAAAAATTGACCATCATAAAAGATGATCAATATGGTTAATGCTTAGGGTGAAGGGTTGATGAGTTACATAGGTTACTAGGGTGGTTTGTGAGATACAATATTTATGGGATGCATTTTAGTGAATTAATGTATGTCATGTATCCATGGTAAAAATGATTGGTGGTAAAAATATATGAGGTTTTTAATGAATTAATAGTCATAATGTGCTAGGGTCATATGGGTTGAGAGTTATAATGGATCAAGGGGTTAATATTATTAAAATCACAATGTATTAGTGGGTTTTTGCATGGGAAGGGTAGTGCGTTTAGGGTGAAATGTATTAAGGGGTTAGTGTGTTCACGATAATAATGTATTAGGATGTTAGCATCTTTAGGGTCATAATGTGCTAGGGATGATTATGTCCTTAAGTAATTGCATCAAGGGTTAAGAGCGATCAAATTTTGTTAGAAATATTAGTCAATGACACTAAAAAATGATTGAGTACATTTAACCATGATTGATAGCATTCAATAATGGTAAATATGGTTTATGGGGGACTGAAGGGTTTATGGGGGACCATGATAAGAAGTTCATTTGTAATGGGATCAATGGTCCACATTCTAAATGAATTAATGGATATTTCTATATTTTAGATCATGATATATGAGAGGTTTAGTGTGTTTCTTCATTTTTTTAGTGGGTGATTGTGTTATGAGTCATATGGCTTAGGGCCATAATGTAGGCTAGGGGTTAGTGTGTTTAGGAGTTGTTACCAATTAGATTAGCAGCCTTGGCAAGGTCACGGTCAAGGTAGTAGAGGGTAAGAACATAAGAGATATGCCCATTATCACCTTAGAACAATCTCCGCTCACATTAGACCAACTCATAGAAGTATATCAGAGGTATCCCAATATACACATTCTTCACCAACAAGTTAAAAGACTAGTGCCTCAAAACATTTATATATGATGAAGGATAGATGTTAATTAAATACATGTTAAACATTATATATGGATAAGTATAACAAAAAATAGGAACCATCATATTTGATGCTTAAAAGTGAGGGAAATATTAATACATCAAGTGAGATGAATTACTTTGATTACCACTTGATTTTCTAGTCTAATTTTGGGAAATATTGTTGTTGTCTTACACTAACACATAAAATCCTAGATTTTGAGTGTGTTACAAGTTACCCTAAAGTGTGGAAACACACTAGGATGAAAGGTCCTTACTTGCACTACAAGGAAAATATCCTCTAGTGGAGGTTGTAAAGGAGGTTTTTAGTGTTATAAAATTGACCAAAATTGTCAAAAAAAACATTTTCTACAAGATTCGTTTTCGGTAACAAAGGTTTTGGCGGAGCTTCTAACAGAAATTCAACACAACTAAAAAAAACTGGGCAGCCAACTAGTTTATTATAGATTTTTTTCTCATCGATGCGCGAATCAGGTGTCAATGCACTGGTGTGTTGTACCGTGAACGCACTAGTACTGTAAACCTACCAAGAATTGGGACAAAAAAAAAGATTCAGATGCCTCGGGACATTTAGCAACGGCCCGATGCGTGTCAGCCAGACAGTTGCACCGGGCTAGTGGAAGGTGCATGCACTGGGTCGTCAAGGTGTAAAACTGCACTGGGCCCTGTAGGTGTTACAATGCACCAAGTTGTCAAGTTATAAAAACACACCGACACGTTAAAGTAAAACCACACTAGTGCATGCAACGCCTATCGGACCACCCAAGTGGTAGTCATCGATAAAGCACACTGGGTGCTCTAATTGGTATTGGTATTTGTGCAGTGCCCGTAGGTCGTAGAAACACACCAGTGCACAGTATCACACAAATGCACCGGCGCACAGTGACTAAAGTGCATCAAGTGTTATAATTGGCATTGTTATTTGTGCGATGCCGATAGGTTGTAGAAATGCACCGGTGTGCATTATCATACAAATGAACCGATGCACAGTAACTAACATGCACCTGTGTTCATTTTGTATTTTTTAGAAACATTGACCTGTGACAGTGCAATTATTGTGATTTTTTAAAATTCATTATTCATCAAAAGTCGACACATATCTTATAACAGTATTCATATCTATTGAATTTTTATTAGTGCATTTGAATGTGATGTTTGGATTATTTTTTTATATCATATCATCAGATTTCGCATCTCTTCATTATAATATTTAATCATCCATATATTTAATCAATGGTGTAACATTTGAAAACGACAATGGAGAATGGAATAAAATAAATTATAACATATTTTATTGTTATTATTATTATTATTATTATTATTATTATTATTATTATTATATATATATATATATATATATATATATATATATATATAAGAATAAGACACTCTTTGTCATATAAAATGGGACATTTATTGGTATCCCTCTGTCTTTCAATTGGGACACTATGTCCATTACATTAAACAAAATGTCTAATTTCAAAGACAAATATTTCAAAAAATGCAACGCCTTGATTTGATATCCAAACATATTGATCATCACTCTTCGTTGGAACTGCTGTCACTGCTCGACATACTTCCGTGACTTGGGTTATTTTGAGGAATGTTTGTTCATGGTGTTGATTGTTTTCTTCTTCTTCAACTTCCGTATACAAACATAAAAATAAATTTTAATGAGTGTATATACATTGGTGAGAATAATGAAAATTGAAATATTAAATAATATACATCAATGTAAATTGAAAAGAAATGTACCATAGCAAGAATTGACTCATGAACTATACACATTCTTTCAAAACCAGATTCAATGCCATCTTTCAACAATTCATTTTTTGGCGCAGTTCCATACTTTGTTTCTTGTAAGTTTTATACCCTATAACAAATCATATATTTAATATAAAGATTTTTCTGTTCTATTAATTATAGACGGAGCTAAGTAAAACAAGATAGATTCTTACAAATTCCACAATTAATTTATGATATGCCAACATATACTGACAACCCATATTTAACCCAATTTCAATCAATTCGTCGGATGGTTCTTCTTTGTATGTTAGCACATGTTTGAATACATTCAATGATGATTGTTGTAAAAAAACTTAAAATACACAAAAATGAAATCTAGTTAAGTTTTTATAAGGAAGTAACACTTACTCAAAAACTTAGATATCAACGTTTTTATTCCTTGTCATCCTGTTTTATGTGCTGAATGGGTTCCATTTTTTTTCTTTTCTGCAAGAAAATACTTGAAAATTAATATTTAATGCTAAATTTTTAATTTATTGTACCTAATCAAAAAATTCAATGATTACATATTACATTTGAAGCACGTCATTGTTGAGATGGCTCCTCGTGCGATGCAATTATGTCCATTTCTTTGACCATCTCCTTGTACACCTTTTTGGACATTCCTAGCATATTTATGATATCATCTCGTTCATCCTTTGAGATTTTCATAATCTTCCTGAAAATGTAACATAACAATAAACTATTTAATTTTTATATTGATATATGAAAAGTAAATATAACAAAAGTGATATTTATAAATGATTTCTTTCTAGTAATATATACATATAATTCTAGAAAAAAAATTAAAGAAATATTACTTTTTCATTCCTTCTTTTTTGTTATTGTATGTTTTTGCTATTAAAAGTCTGACATGTCTCATTGACCAATTATCTGGAAACTCATCCTGTAGTTTAGATAAAATTTGGTTCTTGGAATCATTGGATTGATTTTTGTATTGTAATTGGAAAGAAAATCTATACATTCATTCCACTAGATCCCTCAAAGTTTTATAAAAAAATTTCCCCCTTTTGTTAACCTCCAACACCACTCCAGATGATCTAAGGAGAAATTCATTTTCATTTGCATCTTCTATTTTTTTTTCTTTTCTTAGAATAACATTCCTTCTCTTCATTGTTGATCCCTATAGAACATTAAACACATGTGAATTAATAGATTGTTTGAAACATGTTATCTCATACTTTTAAGTATATTATTAATGAAAATTAAAAAAATAAACACATATTGGATCGATAGTATTTTTTCATTCACCTGATTCATCCTTTTGTCATTTTTCCATCAAGCTTTTACACTCTTCTGGTCTTAGATCAGAAATAATCTTATCGAGCTTCATCATTTTGTGGCTCTACATGATACACAGTAAGCAATACACATTAGTTAAACTTACATATAGTTCAAAAATAATAATTTTTTTAAATAATTTACAAAGAACTTTCCTTTTTTTTCTTTTCTTGATGTGCTATCAATGTTTTTGTTACTTGATATCTTGTCATCCATTTATTTATCAATATGAAACCTGTACCATACCGTTCATTAATATATTTTATAAATAGCTCACAAAATTTTCAGGTAAAAAAAAAAATCAAGAAAACGGTGCACTTTTCAAGAAATATGCACCGAAGGTGGTGCGACATGTCCTTATAAATGCACCACCAAAATAGTAGAAACACCGTACGGTGATATCTGTCAACAAGGAGACCCAATGCGTTAAATGTTAACCAGTGCACCGATTAACACAAAAAAATTAATAAAAAAACCTCTAGTGTTAGTTTTTGTAGCATAAGAAATCATGGAGGAGGCAGTGTGACATGTTCTTATAAACGCACCGAGAAAACAGTAGAAACACTATATAGTGCTCTCTATCAACAAGGAGACCCGGTGCATTATATGTTAATCGGTGCACTGATTAACATAGACATAAATTAATAAAAAAATGTTTTTATCAAATAGTACGTGCGCGGTGTGTTATAATAAAATAGTGCACCAGTGCACTATTTTACACGGGGCGCACCGATTAAAAAAATTCTGTTTTTTTTTTTTAAATCATGCAAGGGCTGACATTGATTGGGATCTAACTATGCAAGTCATCCTGCGGGTTAGATGTCATACACCTATATAGATAGCAATACAAACCCTATAAATCTAAAATTAAAAGCCATAATTGTGAAGTCACAATAACAAGAAGAAGCAAGGGCATAAATAAGAAGAAGCAAGGGTTTAACGTAAGAATGGATATTTTTTGTTTTTTGTTTTTTGAAAATGCACAATAAAATTTAATTTTTTTTACTATGGATGTATTAAATAAAAAGGAAACTATAAAAAAACAACAATTACAGTAAAATTTAACATATTTACTATACTACACGGTTTGAATCACCAAATGTTTCAAATTCTGATTCTCTAAATAGTGTTGTTGTTCGAAAGTATTTCGTTGCTCCACAATGCTCTCGTGCTCTCTTACTCCAGGTATGTCTCTCGTGCAAATCTCTCCCTGAAAATTTTTGCAAAAATAATGAAATAATGAATATCTTTTACTATTTAAAGAATTTTTCTATGAAATTATATTTCCGAAAATAATTTTCCACCCATTTTTCAATTTACCTCTTTTTTTCACTTAAAAAAAATAAAGTTGCACTTTTTTTTTGTTTGCGGTTATTCCATGTGTTTGTTATCTAACCACACCGATGTGTCAATTAATAACACAACGTCGGTGCACAGTAACTAAAACACACAGGTGCGGTTAACTTTACATTAGCACCAATAAAAATAAGTCCATTTTTAAGGCATCGAAATTACTTTTAGGTATGTAAACCAAAATTTATTGTTGATTTTGCTCAAATGCAGGGAGAAAATATCATAATTATATTGAATGGAAAATTCTGCAAAATCTAGCTCATTCCATAATATTTCTCAAAGTCCATCGCAAAGTTCTCCCTGTCCATCTCCAAACATAATATTTACTTCAGATTTTATTTATATTTTCATTATCTAATAGAATTTATTTATTTTATCCATGTCAATCAACTGAATAAAATTAATGTATACAAATTTGCAGGTTCATGCAGATTCAAAATCGAGTTCAGATGCACAAAATATTCAAACAACTCCAAAACGTTAGAAGCTCTTATCAGGAGTAGCATACCGCAGCGTGCATTTGGTAGATGAAAATGGACAGTCGCTTCACCCTGCCAAGCGTAACATTGCACCTTCTCGCCACAATCCTGGGACAATGATGGTAATAATAATTGTTTGGTATATTAATGTAATTATTTCAATTTCAAACCAATTAATCATGCATTATCGACGTGCTTACTAATTGATATCATAGATTTTGTACTAATCATGTTCAAATATATTTTTTGAAATTATTAGGATTCTAGTGATGATGAGCAACCTACCTACCATCTTCTATTGCACCTCACAAAAATGTGAAATCGAGAGAAGGTTGAATTAAGAGAAAAACTCAGAGAGGAACGATACCAAGAATGGTTGAATCAACCACCTATTCAATTCCCACTACGTCCAGATTCACCAATTATGAAGGACTACAAAAATAGTAGTTCTTCACAAGCTGGCAATGGAGGCAATCAAATAGAGGTTGGTATGGATGATTACTTAAGGGATACGACTGCCATGGAGACAATATTGTTAGATTCATTGCAGAACAATGATTAGCTAGGGGATGATGCTCATATAGATGATACCTTTTTCGAAAGCCTTAAATTTGCTTACACCACCCCTCTCTTTGGACCTGGAGGTCAGTCAAAGTATACCCATTTGGGGACAACGATGTTACTGTACAACTTGAAAGCAAATTTTTGCTTGTCGAATGCATGTGTCTCGGAAATTTTGAGGTAATCGACCATCAAGTCTTACCTTATATTTTGAGAAATATAATCACACAATGAAAATTACAAATGGTCAATTTTATGAACATTAATAATTATATCGGAATTAATGTACATTTAATATTTTCCATGACCAACTACAGGTTATTCAAAGATAAGATTTTTCCGAGTGATAATGTCTTACCCAGTAGCTGCGAAGAGGCAAAGAAATTTTTGAAAATGTTGGGTGTTGAGTACATATCATATCATGCATGTCCAAATGATTGTATTCTATGTAGAGGAGAATATGTAGAAAAATATATATGTCCTAAATGTGGGCATGACAGGTATGATAAATAAAAAAAGAAGGGTAAATCATGTGGTCCTCCTTTTAAGATATTGAGGCACATGCCTATAATCCAAAGGATTCAAAGGATATTTCATTGCAAATAATTAGCTATGTTATAGGGATGGCATGCCTCACACAGAAGTGAGTTGGGAGTTATGCGAATCCCGATGTAATCAATAGCCATGAAGCATATAGAGGATACATGGCCCAAAAAATTCAAGGATGAAGTACGAAGTCTACGACTCAACATAGAAATGGATGGCGTCAACCCATATTCCCTCCAGAACACCAAATATTATGTTTGGCCTAAAGTAGTGACCAATAACAATATCCCCCCATGGTTTTCCGTGAAGAATGAACATATTATGTTGGCTCTCATAGTCCTTGGTAGAATACAAGTGAAGAATATGGATGTCTACTTATGACCACTGGTAGATGAATTAAAGGAATTATGGGATGGGATAAATGTATACAATGTATCAAGACCCATCGCAACAGAGAGGAGTTTTATGTTGTATGGCATATGTGCTTACACGACACATGATTATCCAGGCTTAGGAGTTTGCTCTAGTAAATTACATGTTTTTTTATTTGTTTATATATGTAACAATATTATTTCGCATATTAGTTATTTAATTCGTTGTAATTTTCCTGATCTTCATGATATTATTTAATGTGCCATACATATATATTGTATACAATAATTTTGCAGGTCTTGTAACAAAAGGGTATTTTGGATGTAAATGTTGTGGACCTTCTCTGAAAGCTATATGGTCCAATGACCTATGAAAGCCAGTGTATGACTACTCCAGGGTATTTGTCCCAGAAGAACATCCTTACAAAAGAGCAACATCTGCTTTCAATGGTTAACGAGAGAGAACCCAAATGCCACCAATAACGACACCAGCTGAATGGCTTAGCGCATATGAGAGAGAGAAGGAGAAGGAGTTCATAGAAATGTTTGATTCAAATGGGGAGCCTATGTTCGATGATCTAGAATTATTTGACACCTATGTTGAGAAATTTCCCACTGGGATGAAAAGGAAACCTATCTTTTATAATATCTGCATATTGGGAGCATATTACTATTACCCACTTATTAGATCCCATGCATATATTTAAAAATGTTTCATCTTCTTTATGGAGGCACATATCATCGAAACAAAGTGACACATTGGATGTTAGGAAAGATATTATTACTTTAAAAACTAAAAAAAAACATTGGCCAAGACGATTAGAAAGTATAGGATTATAGGCAAGCGTTAGTTCCTCTAATTGGTATTTCAAAGAAGATGATGTCCCATGGATTTTAAAAAAAGATGATCTTTCATTGGCAAAGGAAGTTATAATGGGTGTGAGGATGCCACCTTCATACGGGTCTTCACTACGATGCTGATTCACTGTGGATGACCATTTGTCGGGGTTGAAATCGCATGACCATTTGAATCTTCTAAGAGTACATATAATGTCAAAACATGATTTTATTATTTGTTATATTAATAAATTTTATCCCATGCAGGGATCATAAAACATAACTAATTGTGTATATTATTTCATGTGTTTATAAATTTGCAGTGTCCTTATCCTTTGTTCATCCGTGGGTGTGCGAAACATGAATTCCCCCAAGACCTAGGATGCCATATATAAATTATCTGCATTTGTACGTTGGATCACATCAAAGGAGATTCATGTGGCTAGAATTCCACGGTGGTGTTAAGATATAGTTGAGATTGTTTGTATGTTTGAGAAGGAACTTCTGACGAGTTTCATGGACTTGTAGGTTCATCTTCTAATCCACCTAGTAGATGAGGTTGAATTACTTGGGGTGGTTTCTTGTCATTGGATTTTCTTCTTAGAGAGGTACATGAAGAAATTGAAAGGTTTTGTTAGACAAAGGGAAACACCTGAGGGATCTATGGTAAATGGGTACATATCATATGATTATTTCTATTATGCCAGTGAGTACATAAAGAAGATTGAAAACAGACCAGGTGCAGTGATTTGGGACGATGAAAGGGATGAAGACAAAAGAGAAGGGTAGCTACTCCAAACGAATGGAAAAAGGCGCTTGATAAAGAGTTAGTGACTTATAATTTTTAAAATTTACACAAAGTAAATATTCATGTTGAACTTCGATATAATGTATATTTTGATCTCATATGTACTATATGTCAGTTTGATTTCATCAGCAAATGAAGAAATTGAAGTAATCAATAAATTTGTTCTTTACAATTCCGAAGCGACACAACCGTGGGTTGCATTGTACGAACAAAAGAGGATGAAATGGGATAGTGACAGGAAATAATTCAGATGGTTGAATGGTATAAGTGTGCCTTATCCCGATCATTTAAAAGAAAATATGCCCCAAAATTTGGGTTGTTGACCAAGTCAGAGAGAAATACGGTGCAATCGGTCGTTACCCATGTGCTAAAGAGGATGCGCTAAACATAGGGATTGGGTGCACCCACTCGGTAATAATCTATTTATGTACATTTTAAACTTAATAATGCACCTTTGAAATGTAATTACATATATATTTCATATTTTAACGGTTGGGTTATTATAATACACATGACACTATGATTTTTTTAACTTTTTTATAGGTTAATTTGTTCTCATCTATGTGGGCATATGGACACCATTTGTGCACAGAAAATGTCAATGAGGGACACATGACAAAATACTGTGGAGTGGAAGTTGAGTTCGATTAATCTAGACGAGCTAGCCATCGTGATCAAAACCTGGTACGAGGAATTTTAGGTTACGTCAGAAAGATACAAGAGATCATTGAAGTGGATTTCTCTTCTTCTAATGTGTTATCTTTAGGTGCAAGTGGTGGGACACCTTTGATCGGAATAATGTAAAGGAATTTCGTGATAGTAAGCTGATATGTATCAACTCTATAAATATGTGGGATGAAGCTAAGGAGCCTTATGTTTTCCCCAAACACAACAACCAGGTGTTTTTTTACCCAGATGTGTTGGATAGGGATTGGTGTTTCATATTGAGACATGACCCTAGATCAAAACATATTTTTGAGAACAATAGTGTTATCATGCCAAGCGAGCTAGAAGATAATGAGGGTGGTCATGAGAATAGAGAGTGATATGGTACATGTGTTATTTCATTATTTATATTTTTTAAGATGGGTTTTTATAAAGAAGAAGACTTAATTACCTTATAACTAAGACTCTTTTTTTCGAAACATTATAATATGCATTTTGAATTAATTGGTTTGCATTGTGTTAATGTTAAAATCATTTCACTTGATAATTTGAAATTATGTTGATCTCGAAAACAATGGCGTATTGTATAAAGTTTTTTTTTTTTTATAATGTCAATTCCTAAAATAATACAATTACTTGATTGCTTTAAATGTGTGTGAATGATATCTTCAAAATGTATACTGTTATTTTTGGTATGTAAGATCATAATAAAATAATGATAATTCTAAACATGAATTTATTTGCATTATTTTCTAAACTTTATTATGTTACAAAAATCATATTATTAATCTAGATTTATTATTTTACAATTATTTATATTCATAGAAATTTACAAATTTACAATTATGGTAATTTAACAATATTTACGGTACACATTTTACTTACCATAGTAATTATGGTTCAAAATTGACAATTAATTTACAATTTTACAAATTTACAAATTTAAAATTTTTAATATAATTGAATGATGACAATACATACAATTACAATTGCAATTTTACAATTTCACAATACAATTACAATTTTACAAATATTTTACATACAATTACAATTACAATTTTACAAATATTTTACATACAATTACAAATACAATTTTACATACAATTACAATTTTACATATAATTAGAATTAGAATTACAATTTCACAATTTCACATACAACTAAAATTAAAATTAAAATTACAATTACAATTAAAATTACAATTACAATTAAAATTAAAATTACAAATACAATTTTACAATTTTACATACAATTAAAATTAAAATTTCAATTACAATCACGACATAATATTTAATAAATATCATGATTTAATATTAAAAATAAATATCACGATCATGATAACCATCGTACAAACATCATCAAGGAAAATTTTAGGGGCTAATATTCGCAGGTGGGCTAGTTTTCCACATTTTTTCCAAAAAAAATATTCGCCAAATTTTTTTTTCCAAAAAATATTCGCCGAAATTTTACAGTATAAATTTATTTTCCCTTAAAAATATTCATAAAATTATACATAGCAATATAAAATATTTATAAACCTAAATATTTTTATAGAAATATCGCCAAACTTTTTATAATTTTTATATTAGAATCTAGTAAGATTCGCCAAGGTTTCTAATCTTTAAAATAAATTTCCATCCTTAAAATTTTCCCTGAACATCATGTTTGACTAAAATACACATTCAAATTCGCTAACATCATCTAATCATTTTGATCATGATCATCTAACAAAACACAAGCATTGTATAACATCATCACAACACAAACACCAAATATACATCTCATGTCAAATAACTGATATCACATACACATCTATCTGCAAGCACATTAAATGAACATATCTAACATGACCTAATAATATACACATCATGATGAACACCAACATGTAAATTAAGTACATCAACACATGAACATAAAATACATGGACCATATATATATATATAATGTCAAAAATATACAACTGTAATATAACTGCATATAAATGTCAAATATCTGGTGGTACATCAATACTAGTACTAGTCGATGCCTGCTCATTCGATGATGCAGCCTCATGCTCAGATAGAAGACGTGCCTACTCCGGAGGTGCCTATTGATCATTCGATGGTGCAGTCTGCTCAGGAACTTCCTGTTGATGACTCGTCGATGGAGCAACCTGCTCAAACGTGGATGGTGTGGCCTGTGATGATGAACCTGCCTCCTCAAATGGACCCGCCTGCTCAGGATCAGGTGCCTGATCGAGAATAGGTGTTTGCTAAGATGGTGCAGACTTCTTAAATGATGCCCGCTGATCAGGACTAGATGCTCAATGCTTATCATGATTTCCGTCATGAGGTGAAGGAGGAGGAGGTGGAGTACTAGAATGATGATCACTACCCTCATGATCATGATCATCAGATGAGGCATTGCTCTGTCGTGAATCTCCACGATGCCTACCCCTCCTAGCCCGCGTCAGTGCTCTAGAAGCTCTAATGATATGACGCATGAGGGTTAACATATCGTGGGGAAAGCCACTCCAAAGCTGTGTGAGCCTACGATTAGCTTGAAACTCTCTAATCATAACTAGGCAAACTCCCTCATCAACTAGCAGTCGATAGAGTTGGTCACCCAACTCCATCCTAAATCTGGGGTCCGGCCTACGCCTTAGACCTACTTGTATTTGCACCCGATTAGGATCAGTTCTGTCACCCTAATCCTCCATCTCTACCATCTCCTCATCATCATGAGAGGGGGGGTGAATCAGTTTAATACATTCATGGGCATTTAAAACAATTAATTCAACTCATTTACACCTTCATTTCATAAGCAGCTTAATACATAATGGATCAAAAAACATAATGTGTGGACAACAAGTAATTAAACAGATTAAAACATCACATCAACACTTAATCATCAAGCACATAGACAACAGATATAAGTGGAAACCCGTAAATGGAGAAAACAACATCTTATAATTTTTGTGATGCAAAGGCAAGCTCCAACTCCCTCTCACAACTGATTTTATGTAGGCTGGCCTACAGGAGGATACTGCCCCAAATTCTGCAAGCTACAACTTGAAAGGAAGCTCCAAATCCCATCTATTTTTTGCAAGCTACAACCCACAAGAGGCTCCTACCTCAACCAACTACAACTAGACATCTATCAAGCTACAACTTGATATGTAAGCACCAACTCCCTCACACTACAATAAAATCATATGCTGATTTACCTGGATATCATCTCTGTTTTTCTCCTTCTTTAATGTTTCCCTTCCAGCCTTCAAATCTACTTCATGTCAGCTTTGGATCTTCACAGCATCTCTATCTGCTCTCTCTCATTCTTCCACTCTCTAACCTCCTATGCATATTACAATAACATCATTTATAGAGATCACTTCATGGCTGTTTGAATTCTATATGGGAATATGAAGTGAACAGGCATGACTCTTGCCTTCCACCCACTCATTTCCTCACTCAGTATATTAAGGATGTTACAACAATATATACACTCGTTTCAGTATTAATTGGAGTTTTTCTTTGCCTTGGAGACTTGCCTTTGCATCACAAACAATATAAAATAATCAATACATTTACAGTTACAATCAAATATTTCACTCAAATTTTTCAGCTTCTTAGATTTGTTGTGCTTTTGTCCTCTTCTGCTTGTTGTCCCTTTGCCTTTTATGTTTTTACAATTATATTTCCCACAATTTCTCACTTGATGCAACACGAAACTGCAATTTTAAAAAATATTGTGACCTATGTGTTATGGCCACATAAACTCCCTTTTAACACAACAGATTATAATTTTCGAGTTTTATTAACGTACATATGTTTAGCAATCAAACAGCGCATAATTCATAATAGAACGCACATAATAAACATCTCTTACATATGCGCGGAACAGGGGTTATTGGGTCCCATAATACTTGACCAATCATACTACATCGCACTTCTCTTGCCCGCAAATTTTAACTTTTAGCAATAAACGTATCTCCTGTCTTGTGCGATATGCAATCGCATCGCATCACATCCAACATAACTTACCATGCAAACCTTAAGCACAAAACATAAAATCTATGATGTGCGCTAATGCACAGTGCCGACACGTGGCTCCTCCCTTTCACCACATCGCAACTTTCTAACCTTATCTCACTGCAAACAAATTAACATACCATGCGGAGCCTTAGCGTTATACGCTAACATTTGCGATGTGCGAACTCGTGATTTGCTATCCGCCATTTATTTGCCACACAATCTAACGGTCCTCACTGTTTTCCCTGTCGTGCCAACACGTGTCCCTTCTCCACTTTGCATCACACACAAAATAACTTACCCTGCAATGGATTTAACACTTAAATGCTAAAATTTGCGATTTGTGCTTTCGATCTCGGTCATTGGTCTTCGTCGGATCTGACAGTCCATGATTGTCTCCTTGCCGATCCACTTCGCATCGCAAGTTAAATAACTTAACTTGCGAAGTCTTAACCGTAAACATTATACCCTGAAATATGCGATGTCTTCACAGTTGCGATACGATCTTCCACCGTTGATCTGCACAAGATCCACAGTCCCCGTTGTTGCTTACAAATCCGATTACTTTCTGCTATGTGGTTAATACGATATTCAATAAAACAGAGGATTGTGTAAGCTCTATGGTCATCGATGTGTCTTGCAAATCCAATTGCTTTCTGTTGTGTGCTAAAGCAGTTCGCTTTTCCCTTTTTTCAAAAGTGATAATCTCTCTTGAGCTTGTTCTTCTTTTTTTTATTCACTCTGACTTGGGATTATCACGCTTGTTGCACGTTCACGACTCTACCCAGCACGTTCATGATTCTGCCTTTGTTGTTTTGTTGCCTTTTCTCCTTTTCTGCCTTAACTTCCTTTGTTGCCTTTGCTTCTTAGATGCCTTTGCTGCATTTTCCTTTTTGTTGCCTTTGCTCCTTTTTTGCCTTTGCTCCTTTGTATAATGTTGCTCCTTACCTCTCTGTTGCTCCTCTTCCTCTCTTTTATGTTTTCTTAATGCATTATTGCCTTATCTGCTTCTTTGCCTTATTGCTACTGCTTCTTTGCTCCTTTGCCTTAATGATATTTCAGATGCTGCTCCTTTGCCTTAATGATAGTTCAGGTGCTGCTCCTTTGTGCTCCTTTGCCATCAATGAAAATATTTCCAACAATCTCCCCCTTTGGCATTGATGGAAACACTTCCTCCAACACTCTAATACTTCCTCCAAGACTTCCTCCGCCTTTCATTCTGAGAGGTGTCTTTCTTCCTCTGCTTGATTTTCAGAAGAGCCTTTCTTCTTCTACTTGCCTTTCCTCCCCCTTTGACATCAATGGCAAAGGGTTTCACATTTCCCAGTGTATTTTCTATCATTGCATTTTCTTTTCCCACTTTGTAGGCCTTCTTCTAATGACTTTATACTTTGCTGCTCCAGGCTGATGTATAATAGTTGTTGGGAGAACACTTTGAAAATTATTGGGATTGTGTGAATGGAGGGCATGTCACCATAGAATGTTCTATACTAATATCCCTTACTTCTTGATAGAGATGATATGTGCTAGAATTTTGATGTACTTTTGTCATAATACTTCGATCTTGAGGACCTGTACCATACCATACTATGTAGATGTTTACCAACTTCATAGCTCTAGCTCTTCTGTGACAACTTCTATGGGTTGCTCTCCCCCTGGAATGATGCTTTCTTGTCTGATATTGACTATCATTTGTCTACTGCATTGTTTATGTTCCTTATATTGCAACATTTGCTGGTGTATTTCCATCATAACTTTTTATTTTTATTTTTATTATTATTATTATTATTATTATTATATATATATATATATATATATATATATTATTTTATTTTATTTTTATTTTTATTTTTATTTTTTTTCTGATCATATCAGAGAGTATCATTTGCAAACACTACCCCTAGTTTGTCTCTTAGATATTTGAATAGTTCTTTAGCAAGAGGTTTTGTGAATATGTCTGTTGTTTGTTTCTTTGTTGGTACATACTCCATCTTTACTATTTTCTCTACTACTTGTTCTATGAGGAAGTGGTACTTTATTGGGATGTGCTTGGTTTTTGAATGAAGTACTAGATTTTTTGATATACTTATTGCACTTGTATTGTCAAACTTGATAGAAATAGGTTCAGTGATGCTTACCTTCATGTCTTGGAGAGTTTCTTTCATCCACATTACTTGTGTGCAACAAGCTGCTGCTTCTATGTATTCTTCTTCTGCTCTAGATAGAGAGATAGATGTTTGCTTCTTGCTTAACCATGCCACCATAATTTCTCCCAAATAAAATGCACCTCCACTTGTGCTTTTCCTGTCATCCACACAGCTGGCCCAATCTGTATCTCTATATGCTATCAATGTGAAGTCTTTGCTTTTTGGATACCATAGGCCATAATGTGTAGTTCCTTGCAGGTATCTAAATATCCTCTTGATTGCTAACAAGTGATTTTGTTTTGGTGTTGCTTGATATCTTTCCACAAGTCCTACTGCCAACATAATGTCTAGTCTAGAGGTAGTTAGGTATAGCAAACTTCCTATCATATATCTATAAATTCTTTAATCTACATCTGGGGATCCATCATTTTCACATAACTTGCATCCAGTGATCATGGGAGTTGACACAGGTTTGCAGTATTCCATTTGGAATATTTTTAACATATCTCTTAAGTATTTTTCTTGTGAAATGAATATGCCTTTTTTATTTTGTAGAATTTGAAGTCCTAGGTAGTAGGTAAGTCTCCAATCATAGACATCTCAAATTATGACTTCATCTCTTCTGCAAATACTTTTACTAACTCATCCTTGTTGCTACCAAACGTGATGTCATCTAAATATACTACTACAATTAAGAGTTCATTTTCATCAGCCTTTATATACATATTTTTTTCTACTCCTCCCTTCTTGAAACCTTGTTTTTTAAAGTACTTGTCCAGCCTAGAATACCATGCACATGGTGCTTTTTTGAGACCATATAGGGCTTTCTTTAATTTGCACACATAGTCGTGTTTATCTTCTAAGGAAAATCCTTCAGGTTGTTCCATGTAGACTTATTCCTCTAGATATCCATTCAAGAAGGCAAAATTCACATCCATTTGATATACCTTGAAATCATGATAGCATGCAAAAGCCTAAATCATTCTAATTGCTTCCATTATTGCTATAGGGGAAAAAATTTCATCATAGTCAAGTCCTTCGATTTGAGAGTATCCCTTGCATACAAGTCTGGATTTATTTCTAATTACCTGACCTTGTTCATTCATATTATTGTTGAATATCCACTTTGTGCCAATGACATTTTTCCTAGAAGGTCTTGGCATTAACTCCCAGGTCCTTTTCTACTCAATTTGGTCTAATTCTTCATTCATAGCATTTACCCAATTTTTTTCTTTGTTGACTTCATCGAAATTATTCGGTTCTATCTGTGACAACATGGCTAGGTACACTTCCTCGGTCTGTTCAGCTAGTTGTCTTCTAGTCTGGACTCCTGCACTCTTGTCTCCAAGGATTTGATCTTCAGGATGGTTCTTCTGAGTGTGTCTCGAGGGTCCTTTTGAGTTTATTTACGTATCTTTTTTTGTCTTACTCTATTCTTCATTTTCTTGATTCTCATCTTCATGAGTCATCTGGAGGATTGGCGCAATTTGTGCTTCTAGTTCTGTTTGGTACATCTTCGTCAAATCTCATGTTAATTCTTTCCATAATTTTATGAAGTCTTTTATTGTAGCACCTGTATCCCTTACTCTTGGATGCATATCCTAAGAATATTCCTTCATCAGCTCTTGCATCATACTTCCCCAATTTTTCATCATTATTCTTTACGAAACATTTGCTGCCAAATACTATAAAGTGCTTGATTGATGTTGATCTCCCATGCCATAACTCATATGGAGTCCTGTCACAATTTGGTCTGAGATGAGCTTTGTTGAGAATATGGACAACTATTTGTACTGCTTCTGCCCAGTAGGTTTGGGTAATGTTTCTTTCTTGCATCATTTCTCTGGCAATTTGTTGTACTGACCTGTTTTGTCTCTTTTCCACTCCATTCTGTTGAGGTGTACCTGCAACTATAAACTATTGATTTATCCCACATTCATTGCATAGGTCTGCAAAATCATCGTCTATGAATTCACCTCCTCTGTCTGATCTGATGCATTTTAGTTTACATCCAGTATTATTTTCTACCAGTGCCTTGAATATCTTAAATTTATTAAACACTTCATATTTGTATCTAATAAATTCCACCCATGCTAATCTGGAAAAATCATCGATTATCAACATGAAATATGATTCTCCACCTAGTGCATTTGTTCTTGAAGGTCTGCACAGTTGATATTTTGTGTATTTGGAGTAGCATTAGTTGTGATCTAGGTCCCAAATTGTGTGGAGGGACTCGAGTACACTTGATCTACAAGACCCAGAAATGGATTTGAGGAATTTCAAGTTTTGTTCAATTTATTGAAATAATTAATTATTTTTAATGGATTTCCTAAGTCTAACTTAGGAAAATAAAATAATTAAAGTGAATTAATTAACACATGTGCTAAAATTGTCTTAAGTCACATGGATCAAGTAGTATTTTAATCTCATTCGTTGATAAATGATTTAATCTCGGCCGTTGAAGTGTTCAACGAGAAAGTATAAGAGAAATACTTGAGGGTCAGTTGGATACACACAACTTTTGTAGAACTGAGGAATAGATCTGGAATTCTAAGGCGGGTTTGCTAAGAATTTCTAGTGGAATTTCCTGCAGTGAGTGGCAGTATTGGTTGAGGGAATGATCTGATTCCAAGAGCCAAGGGACAGTAAGAGGCAAGAGGAGAAGCTCAAGGACAACGCAGAGAAGTGGAGTAGCAGCTACGCAGGACATCGCAGAGGCACTGGGAGGCTTCAGAAATCATGCAAAGGGTCTTTTAGGGCCAGCGTGACACTCTGAGACCATTCCAGGGGTGACGCAGTCCCTTCTGGTGCAACACTGTGGCATTTGAGGCTAGCATGGATAATGCTGAGGCTTCAGGGGTAGCACTGAGGGTTTATAGGGTCAGATCCGGGTTGAGCCCTGTAAATCCCGTTTAAGGGTGTGGATCAGTCAGATATTTGGCACTAGAGCTTCAGGATAGCTGCAGATTTTATATATTTTATTCTCTGTCAGATTTTCCAAGGTTAGAACCCAGATTTGTTGTACTCAAAACTACTTAATAATAAAACCCTCATATCTACTAAACCGGTTTTCCCGCTTTGGGTTATTTCGGGGACTTATGTCCAAAAATCCATGTGTCACGTTGTTGCATGTGTGAATTATTCAGTAAATGATTTCCATGGGTAGGTTGTAGTTATGTTTATTTTCGGTATTTTCTTAATCTAATTTCTCGAAATAACTTGTATAATTTAAATCAAGTAGGAGGAAATAAACCAAGACACTACAGTAGAATTTTCACATGGTATCAAAGAGATATCAGATCAAGCTGAATCTCCAACAAATCGGCTGAAGAAATATCTTTTTCTACAGGGTGGAAGAAGAAGCAGTAGATCTAGAAAGGGCATCTTGACAGCAAGGGAAAGCAAATCCAGGAGACAACGCTAAAGTTGTAGAAGGCCTCTAGGCTTACGCATACCCTTCCCAAGGAAACGTAAGGACTACGTCACCCAGTCTTGGGTTACGCAGCCCACTTCTGAGCAGCACTGGGACTATGCTGGACCAGCCAGGAGAAATTTGTCCAGTCACTTCTCTTGTTTCAGAAGAATTTTTCCAAGATCCGAAAGCAGTGCTGGTGGGGTAGATATTCTGCAGGTGCAAAATTGTACCTAACTAAGGAAACAAAGGCGGGAGGAAGACAGTCATTCAGCAGATCTGAGCCAAACAAATTTGAGATTCGATCAGGAGGATCAGAGAATATTGTCCGTTTGAGTTTTGGTGGAATATTTCCAAGAGGGAATTCAGTTTGCAGAAAGAAACAGTTACTAGAGGGTTTCTAGTCACCAAGAAACCCAGATCTAGAGGGAGAAGTAGTGTTTGCTTCAGATCTGAGAAAATATGGCTCGATATGGATTGAGGGATCAAGACAGGTTAGATGGAATGTCCAACTATGTCATCTGGAAGGCCATAATCCTCTCAGTTCTAGATGAGTATAGTCTCAAATATCATGCAGAGAAGACACTTGTTGTACCAACTGATGCAGATCCACTCAAGAAGTATGAAGAAAATCAAGCACGAACAAAGTGGTTGATCATAGACGGAGTCAAGGATCACGTGATTCCGCATATTTCTGGTAAGAATACAGCAAATGCCATGTGGACGACTTTGGAGGTGATGTACCAATGAGGCTCTGTGCAAAGAAGAATGCTTCTTTAGAATTAGATGCGGATGTTACAAATGGTGAAGGGCGAAGGGATAGATCCATTTCTCTTCAGACTTCAAGCTATCCATGACCAGCTGATTGGAATGGTTGATACTCTAGATGAAGGGCTCCTAGTGAGGACGACCCTAAATGCTATCTCTGAAGAATGGGAAACTTTTTTCCAAAGAATTCTTGGAAGGGCGGTGTTACCATCATGGGTAGATATGTGGGCTATTCTCCGCCAAGAGGAGATCAGGAGGATCACCAAGAAACAATATTTCAGTGGAGGAAGCGGATCAGCCAGAGTGAAGAAAGAATAGGTGAAGGATGTAGCCCTTACATCAATGGAAAATAAGCAAGGGAAGAAGAAGAAGGACCTCTCCAAGGTCTGGTGTTTTAAATGTGGTGATCTTGGTCATTTCGTTGGCAGTTGTTCTAAGAAGAAAGAAAAAGAAACTTTTGATTCCAAGGAAGCAACAGCAAATGAAGATGACTTTGATGATGACGCATCCATGAGTGCTTATGAATCTCGAGAGAAGAGGTGGGGTGACATGGATATATATAGTATTCATAGAAAAATGGTGAGATCCTTGAGTCAGCCCTACTCTTGGATCACATACAAGCTACGGGAGCCTTAAGACAGTAGCGGGATGACTCGGGAGATGGTTTTAGGTAGCCACATTGAAGAAAAAGAGGGAGTTGTAGAGCTGAAGAGGGAGCAGTGTGATGCAGAGGCAACAATAGCGTGGAGGCAGTAGCGCAGAGATGCTGATGGGACTTCAGCAGCGCAAAGAAGCTGGGCTCACGAAATGCAGTGTTGCAGCATGATAGAGTCTCCAAGGGGACAAGGTGATTCAGCATCCAGAGAGCTTCAGTGGTAGGGGGAAACTTGAATTTTCTGTCAAACAATTGGGCAGAGTCTTTCAGTTGCTTACTTCTTAGCAACTGAGTTGCAGTGCAACAGTTAGCAGTGGTAGTGCTATGGGCAGCATGATGCAACAATTTGAGAGGGAGTTGCAGTACAGATGTGGAAGTGTCAGTGGTAGTGGCATGGGAAGTAGTACAGATTGCAACAATGCAGAAGATGGAGGGTAGCATGGCAAGCATCTTAAGCACAAATCAAGTACTCAAGATATTGTAATGCATGGTGTGATGTATTGCTAGAGCACACTCTTGATGCTAAGAGGGAGTGTTGAGATTTTGTGTATTTGGGGTTGTATCAGTTGTGCTCTAGGTCCCAAATTGTGTGTAGATACTCAAGTACACTTGATCTACAAGACCCAGAAATGGATTTGAGAAATTTCAAGTTTTGTTCAAGTTATTCAAATAATTAATTATTTTTAATGGATTTCCTAAGTCTAACTTAGGAAAATAAAATAATTAAAGTGAATTAATTAACACATGTGCTGAAATTGTCTTAAGTCACATGGACCAAGCAATCTTTTAATATCAATCATTGATGAATGATTTAATCTCGGTCGTTGAAGTGTTCAACGAGAAAGTTTAAGAGAAAGGCTTGAGGGTCAGTTGGATACACACAACTTTTGTAGAACTAAGGAATAGATCTGGAATTCTAGGGCAGGTTTGCTAAGGATTTCCAGTGGGATTTCCTATAGTGAGGGGTAATATTCACTGAGGGAATGATCTAATTCCAAGAGCCAAGAGACAACAAGAGGCAAGAGGAGCATCTCAAGGACATCGCAGAGAAGCGGAATAGCAGCTACGCAGGTTCTGCATAGCCACTACGCAGGATAGCGCAGAGGCACTGGGAGGCTTCAGAAATCACGCAGAGCGTCTTTTAGGGCCAGCGTGAGACTGTGAGACCCTTCCAGGGGTGACACAGTCCCTTCTGGTGCAGTGCAGTGGCATTTGAGGGTAGCAAGGCTGACGTTGAGCCTTCAAGGGTGACGTTGAGCCTTCAAGGGCAGCGCTGAGGGTTTCTAGGGTCAGATCTGGGCTGAGTCCTGTAAATCCCGTTTGAGGGTGTGGATCAGTCAGATATTTGGCACTAGAGCTTCAGGTTAGATACAAATTTTATATCTTTTATTCTCTGTCGGGATTTCCAAGGTTGGAACCCATATTTGTTGTACTCGGAACTACTTAAGAATAAAACCCTCATATTTGCTGAACCGGTTTTCCCACTTTGGGTTTTTTCGGGGACTTATGTCCAAAAATCCATGTGTTACTTTGTTGCATGAGTGAATTATTCAGTAAATGATCTGCATTTGTAGGTTGTAGTTGTGTTTATTTTCAGTATTTTCTTAATCTAATTTATGGAAATAACTTGTATAATTTAAATCAAGTAGGAGGAAATAAACCAATACACTGCCGTAGAATTTTCACATGCATAGGTCCATGTGTACAAGCTGAAGAGGCTTACTTGTAGATAGTTGGTCTTTAGATTTGAAAGTTGTGCGAGTTTGTTTTCCCAGTTGGTGGAACTTACACATGGTATTTGGTGGATTCTTTATTGTAGGCAAATCTCTGACAGGTTCCTTTTTTCTCTGTTTGATGATGTGGTCAAAATTTAGATGTCCTAGTCTTCTATGCCATAGCCAAGATTCTTCAAGTTTGCTGACGTGGCATGCTTCATTATTTACTTATGATGTATAAACATTACTCTCTGTTCGAACACCTTTGACCAAGGTCTTTCCTGTGGTGATTGACCTTAGTCCACAATCTTGGGCTCTGAAAAGGACCTCACAGCCTTTATCACACATTTGACTAACACTTAGCAGATTTTCTTTTAAACCGTCTACAAACAGTACATCCTGAGCCTCTCCTCTTCCATTATTCAGGTTGATTGTGCCTTTTCCCTTGATTTTCCCTGCTTTATCATTATTGAATGTTACATTCCCAGATTTATTTTCATCAAAAGTTACAAACTTGATTCGGTCTCCAGTCATATGTTTTGAGCACCCACTGTCCACATACCATTGATAGTTCTGATTTTGAGAAATTAGAACCAGATCACATTTATTTAGTTTCCTTTTCCATTGCATGCAGTTGTTTTCTCTATAACTTTTCTCAAGAGATGGATCACAATCTTTGAGAGGACATTCGTTAGACTTGTGCCCATTTTTATGGAAGCTAAAACATTTTATTGTGTTTCTAAATAGATTGTGTACACGAGTGAATCCATCATTGTTCTTAATTCCCCTTGAGTTTACATACTCCAATCTATGTATATACACCCTGAACTCCATGGCTTTATGACCAAATCCTTTACAACAAAAACAATACCCATGGAAGTAGTATCTATCTCTGGCAGAGAGAGTTGTTTGAGGTAGTATTTTCGTTTGTTGCATATTTTTCTAGTTGGACTAGATTTTCTTTGTCTTACAGTATGCCGCAATATGTCCAGGTTTGTGGCAGGCAAAGAAATTGACGCTTCTCACAAGGGGAAGGAACCTCCTTTGACGTCTTCCAAATTTGTTCAATTCATCCTTAGGAGCATATAAGTCTTTTGTAGTTGACTGTTTATTCATTTCTTTCTAATTTGTCACTTGAGGTTGTTGCTTGTTTATGTTTGTTTCATTATATAACATGGTCTTGCTGGTTTCTAATTCTATGGATTCCATTTTTTCCACTTCATTATCCTTTACATCTTTTACGAAAATGATATTCTTGATATCTTCTGTCTTGGATTTGTTGGTTTCTCCTTCATACCCTAGCCCAGCCTTTATATGAGGAGGTCTTTGAACACTTAGAATTTTGTCCAAATGTACAGAGCTTTTCATTTGAGAAATATTCATAGTTAATTCAATTTGGGCCTTTTATAATTTCTTCCTTGAGCTTACCACTTCTTCTTCCAGTTTTTCTCGCTCCTGATTTTTCTCCTTTATTTCTCTTCTCAGAATATCCTCTATTTTCCTTGATTCTTCTAGTTCAATCTTCAATTTAATAAGATCTTTTGAATCTGGTTTTGTCTTTACATATTTCAGAAAAATCTCTTTCTGTTTCTTACTCTTAACTTTAATTATGTCTATTTCCTCCAAGGCACTAATTATCTCCCCCTCAATATCTACCTCACCTTCTTCTT
Organism: Pinus albicaulis; assembly: GCA_034641835.2. NCBI lineage: Eukaryota > Viridiplantae > Streptophyta > Pinopsida > Pinales > Pinaceae > Pinus > Pinus albicaulis. The sequence goes on along the minus strand of CM076583.1, from coordinate 1,108,356,892 downwards.
CAAATTCCCAGAGATATTCTTCAAGCTCTTCCTTGGCCATCAAAATGAATTCTGATGTTCCTTCTTCATTGGGGGATTCATCTGAGCTCTCAGATGCACTGTTATCTTGTTGGGCATAGAATGTTCTTCTATTAAATTTGTTCCCTTTCAGCCCATTTCTGAAATTGGTTCTCTTTCCCTCTTGACTAATTCTATATTTTCTTATGAGGACATTTATATGCATACTGCCCCACTCTTCCATAGTTAAAGCACTTAAATGAAATTTTACCTTTATACTTACCCGTGCCTTTCTCCAATCTTCTGAAAAATTTGGCCTATTCTTCATCAGAGCAAAAGCATGTACCTTCCTTCTCTTCTCTGCACTTATATTCCTTAAAGGTTGCCTCCCTCACATTTGACTTCCCCTTTGGAAGTCTCATCTCATAGGTCGTCAAGTTTCCAAGCAATTGGTTCTTGGTAAATGTTTCCCAATTTGTTGTTTCTTCTATGGAAAAAACCTTAGGGTTAAACTTGGATGGTAAAGATCTCAATATATTTTGTACAATTACACTTTCCTTAATGGTTTCTCCTAGAGATTTAATGTTATTACCAACTTCCGCAACCTTTAAGAAGAAACTGGCAACATCTTCATATTCATTCATTTTTACATTTTCAAACTGAGCTCTATAGGCTTGCAGTTTGGCCATATTCACCTTTTTATCTCCCCCATGGATATTTTCTAATGTATCCCAGATATCTTTGGTAGTCTCACTGTGCATTACTTTGATAAATTCTGACTCACACAGACTGCTCAAGAGTGCATTCAGGGCTTTTGCATTAGCTATGAAATTTTGTTTGGCTTCTTTCTCTATGTTAGTATCCTTTGGAGCATATCCTTCTTCCACAGCAGCCCAAACTTCTATTCCTAGAGACATTATGTATGTCCTCATTCTTATTTTCCAGAAGGCATAGTTTGTGCCAGTAAACAATGGGGCTTTATTTGTTGAGCATCCTTCTAGGCTATCCATTTTGGGGACCTAGGATCTCCTTCTAGTTGTTAAACCGATACAGAAATAACTGGCTCTGATACCAATTGATGAACCCTTAGTGAAACTGAGAGGGGGGGGGTGAATCAGTTTAATACATTCATGGACATTTAAAAATTTTCATTGAACTCATTTACACCTTAATTTCATAAGCAACTTAATACATAATGGATAAAAAAACATAATGTGTGGACAGCAAGTAATTAAATAGATTAAAAAATCACATCAACACTTAATCACCAAGAACATAGACATCATATATAAGTAGAAACCCATAAAGGGAGAAAACCACATCTTTGCAGGCTACAACCTACAGGAGGCTCCTACCTCAACCAACTACAATTGGACATATAATAAGCTACAAGTTTATATGGAAGAACCAACTCCTTCACACTACAATAAAATCATATGTTGATTTACCTGGATATTAGCTCTATTTTTCTCCTTCTTAATTGTTGCCCTTCCAGCCTTCAAATCTACTTCATGACATCTATGGATCTGCGAAACATCTCTATCTGCTCTCTCTCATTCATCCACTCTCTAACCTCCTATTCATATTACAATAACATCATCTATAGAGATCACTTCATGGATGTTTGCATTCTATATGGGAATATGAAGTGAACAAGCATGACTCTTGCCTTCCACCCACTCATTTCCTCACTTAGTATATTCAGGATGTTACAACTATATATACACTCGTTTCAATATTAATTGGAATTTTAATTTACGTTGGAGACTTCTCTTTGCATCACAAACAATATAAAATAATCAATACATTTACAGTTACAATCAAATATTTTACTCAGCCCTTTCAGCTTCTTAGATTTTCTGTGTGGCTATACTCTTCTGCTTGCTATCCCTTTGTCTTTTATGTTTCTGCAGTTATATTTCCCACAATTTTCACTTGATGCAACACGAAACTGCAATTTTAAACAATGTTGTAACCTATGGGTTATGGCCCACATAAAATCCCTTTTAACGCAGCGGATTATAATTTTCGAGTTTTATTAACGTACATAAATTTATCAATCAAACAACGCATACTTCATAACATAAAGCACATAACAGACATCTCTTACATATGCGTGGAACAGGGGTTATCGGGTCCCACAATACTTGACTAATCATACTACATCGTACTTCGCTTGCTCGCAACTTTTAACATTTAGCAATAAACGTATCTCCTATCTTGTGCGATATGTGATCGCATCACATCACATTCAACATAACTTACCATGTGAACCTTAAGCACAAAACATAAAATCTGTGATGTGCACTAATGCGTAATGCCAACATATGACTCCTCCCTTTCACCGCATCGCAACATTCTAACATTATTGCATCGCAAACAAATTAACATACCTTGCGAAGCCTTAGCACTATATGCTAACATTTACGATGTGCGAACTCGCGATTCGCCGTCCGCCGTTGGTCTGCCACACGACCTAATGGTCCTCACTGCTTTCCCTGTCATGCCAACACCTATCCCTCCTCTACTTTGGATCACAAACAAAACAACTTACCCTGCGACGGCCTTAACACTTAAACGCTAAAATTTGCAATTTTCTCTTTCACTTTTGATCTCCGTTGTTGGTCTTCGTTGGATCCGACAGTCCATGCTTGTCTCATTGTCGATCCACTTCGCATCACAATTTAAATAACTCAACTTGTGAAGTCTTAACCATAAACATTATACCCTGTGAAATGCAATGTATTCACAGTTGCAATATGACCTTCCACCGTTGATCTGCACAAGATTTATGGTCCTCGTTGCTGCTTGAAAATCTGATTTCTTTCGACTATGTGGTTAATACGATATTCAATCAAACAGAGGATTGTGTAAGATCTATGGTCCTCATTGTATCTTGCAAATCCGATTGCTTTTTTCTATGTGATTAATATGATATTCAATCAAACAGAGGATTGTGTAAGATCTATGGTTCTCGTTGTGTCTTGAAAATCCGATTGCATTATGCTATGCACTGAAGCAGTTCGCTTTGCCCTTTTTTTTAAATCATTGATCTCTCCTGAGCTTGTTCTTCTATTTTTTATTCACTTCGACTTGGGATTATCATGCTTGTTGCACATTCACGACTCTGCCCAACTCATTCACAATTATGCCTTTGTTGTTTTGTTGCCTTTGCTCCTTTTCTGCCTTAACTTCCTTTGTTGCCTTTGCTTCTTAGTTGCCTTTGCCTTTTTGTTTCCTTTGCTGATGGTTTAATGTTGTTCATTGCCTCTCTGCTGCTCCTCTGCCTCTCTTTTATGTTTTCTTACTGTATTATTGCCTAATCTTCTTCTTTGCCTTATTGTTGCTACTTCTCTGCTCCTTTTCCTTAATGATAGTTCAGGTGTTTCTCCTTTGTGCTCCTTTTCCATCAATGTCAATATTTCCAACACATCAAAATCTACACTTGGATCATTCAGAGCGGGTGGAATCTCATCCCCAACAAATGTCCCAATATCTACAAAATATATAGTACACAACAATATTAATTAGACATTTTCATTAAAAAAATTAATAAAACAAGTTAAAGAACATGTTATAATAATTTTGATACTTCTAATTAATTAATTAAGACAATAAAATGAAACCATATTAATTTAAATAAAACACTAATATTACCAATCGCGTCCGGCGGCTCATCCTGTGCGAAGAGGATGTTGTTACACCCTCGACAATCCAAACCGACATACAGACATGGAACTAGAATGAAGGAGTGATCATCAACACTGGATATCAACTCTAGTGCATCGAGAGATATCCTGGAGTGAAATTCAGACTGGCCCCTCTTGGGCATCATCTGGCCCCACATTTCCATCTCTACATGCAACATCGGCCTACGAGGCTGCCGAAAAAAATTAGGCCTCGTCTCTGGAAACCTCTCAAAGAATAAAAAAAAATAACTCTGAAGCAAAAGGTAAGATCAACCTCCCAAGTGTCTGAGAACGACATCTACCTAATGTTGTGCAAAACTGCCACAAAAAAATTGTTGACCATCTCACAAGTCGTGGCACCTGGAATAAAGAATCAACATAAAATAAAAGTTGGAAACCAATGCATTGACCGTCACTGGTATAGTGTGCAATGGTTGTCAGCAGTAGTGAGAGGCACCTCACCTCCTCTGCACCAAATGAAGCAATACGTAACTAACTACCAGACACCTAGAAAATCTATAGGAGAAACTATATCGTCCCTAATGTATCTCTAGGAGTACGCCAACTGACTCCCTGCTGCATAGCTGATGGGGACATCTGGGATCTGAGGAAAATCCTTCCCTCTCCTAGATAGGCCAATAATAAAATATATTTCCTCCTCAATGGGTGCGTACCACTGGTCATGACCGACCCAGAAAGTCTTTCAGTGGGAATTTCACCTAAAGATGAGTTGTCCCAATAACCCACTATGTCCCTTCAGGGATGTAGCCTCCTCATAGAACTTGAGGAGGACTAGATCCCTTAGGAGAAACTGGGTAGTTGTCATAATAGGGCGAGGGTACATAAGTCTCTCCCTCCCTCATGCCTCCCACAGGTGAATCATGTTATACTAGTCCTCCATATGTTCTTGTTGCTCCCTTTATTCTCTTCGTTGACATCGCTAAATGATTCACATATTAAATACATTTTCTTTATTAAATGAGACATGTATTTCAATATATATATATATATATATATATATATATATATATATATATATATATATATATATATATATATATATATATATATATATATATATATATATATATATATAATTTTGAAAAAAAAAACAGTCAGTGTGCCCAAAAAAACAGTCACGCACCGGTACCGGTGTGTACTTTTTCATCGCGCACTGCTCTCGGTGCGCATGGAAATTGTTCGCGCACTGAAAAACATAAATTGTATTTTTCCTGTGGTGTGTTGACGAAACTATCTGCTTCAGGGAAGATAGTTCGACCAACGCACCACACAACAATAATTCATGGTCAATGGTGTGGTCCTGTAAACGATCGCACCGTTGACTATGTACTAGTTCAAGAGGGCGGTGCGTTGACCAAACTATGTGCCCCGAGGCAGATAGTTAGGTCGTGAACTACCCTCCTGACATCACTACATGGTCAACGGTGAGGTCATGTAAAAAACTACATTGTTGAATATGTACAGACTTCAAGAGGGCGGTGTGCTGACGTAACTATCTACCCCGGGGTGAGTAGTTTAGTCAACGCACCTTCCTCCCAACACTGGTACATAGTCAATGGTGCGGTTGTTTAAATGACTGCACCACCATGTAAGTTTTTTTTTAAAATCATGGTGCGCATTTTCATTACCACACCAGACCCCAATGCGGTTTCCGTTAGCACCATTCATGGTGCAGTCTATAAATTTACAGGCAGCATCGCAAACAGTGCAAGCCAAACGACTCGAGCGCATCACGCAGATTTTTTTTTTCTAATTGATATATTTTAAGGTTTTTTACAATTCTGATCCGCTAAAACATTTAGTTATTGAGAAACAAGTAAAATACCTGTACATTTGCGCATCGAGAAGGCATATTTTCTGAGGAATTGGAGAAATACAATTTTCCCACCGTTTTCAAAAATTCGAACTCCACAAGGTGGGAAATGGACGACAGTAGTGCATACAATGGGCTCACCGATGGAAGGGCGCTTCACATAAGATAAATTCACACCAGTGCTTGAGAGGTCTAGAGCACTGAAGAAGTGAAAATGCGGTTTTTTCGACTGATATTTTTTTTATTTAACGTTTGTGCACAGGTTTGTGAGACACACTGGGTGGTGCACAAGTTTTTGGGATGCATTAGGCATGTTTATGCGTAGCGCACTGGTGTGCTATAGTAATTAGACGCACCAGGCGGATTTGTACGGAGAGCACGATGTCTCGGTGTGCCAATTTTTAGTACGCACTGGTGCGTTGTGAGTTAAACACACCGATGCAGTGTATGATGAGAAACGCATTGGACAAAAAAACATTTGCAAAAACCTCCACCTGCCAACCTCCTCTAGAGACCTCTGCTACAAATGGATATTTGGGTTATTCTTATAAGGGATTCCTCAAAAACATTCGCTATAGTGTATTTTCCTCGTAGTGTTTGGCACTGAATTGTGAGTGAAACTACAACTTAACAAATAAAAATATGCAAGCAATAAAAATATACAACTATCTAAACCAAACTTGTATAGAAAACAAGGCTAATCCCTCTTGAGTCAAAATTGAAAAATGCCCCACTTAAGATAAAACATTTTTTAACACTTTTGGAGGCTCCAATCACTTCCAAATATTAATGTTATGCACTTAAAACATTTCATAAATGAAACTAAGGCTTTAGCAGGGCTAGAGATGACTCTTTTCAGAAAGACCTAGGCTTAGGTGTTGAAAACACTGAGAGGGGGTGAATCAAAATTTCTTAGAAATTAGTAACTTATAAATATTTTCATATCATTAATTATTCTTCAACAATATTTGAAACAGTAAATAAATAGTACACAACGATCACAAATAATTTTAGGTGGAAAACCCCCTCTGGATCAAAAACCACCGAACACTTTTCTAATAAGTTCTTTAAATCTTCAACTCCCTATCCCTATACTCTAGACAAACATTATTCTCCAACACCCAGTGGAAGGATGCCCTAATGCCAGATTTTTTTATCAATAATTAGCTGAATGGATGCACCAACACCCTAGAAGGCACCAACTTTCCATAGCACTACCCTACCACCTTGAAGTTTTTTTAGGCATTAAACTGAAGGTGAATTCAATCACCTACCTAGTACCACCCTACCACCCTAAAATGACAAAAAATTAATTACAAAAATTGTGAACTCTCGTATTAGGGGAAATGATCCACTACAATGATATACAATGATTTTCTATGACTGAATAAATAACTGTAGGACCTAAACCCTTGTCTCGGAAATCCCTAGGACCAAAAACCCTTGCCCCAACTACAAATAAAACCCTTGTTCCAAAATCAAATGACTTGTACAATAGTAAAATTCTTTTACAAAACTTATACAATGAAGTGTATTGAAGATGAAACTGATGTATATTCCCTTTGATGATGTTGTTACCACTCAGATTGATCCTTAGGCTGAAGAAGGCAATCATGAGGTAACCTCAAACCAAAATTTGGACTTGGTATCTAGCCCTACCAAGTTAGAGAGGGATCTCTCGATAGAATCACAGCTAAGAGGGTTGGATGAAAAGGATTTTAGGCTAGCTAAGGAATACAAGGGATTTTGATTTTGATTTTAGGGTTGGGATCACTGAACAAGAATTAGGTCAAGGGGATAAATCAGGGCCAAGAGGATGAAATTGCAGTTTGTTTGATGGGGCAAGGTAGGTAAGAGTTTAACATTCAAAGAGGATTAAATGAGATGGAAATACTGGTGAGGAGCTACAGAAAGCATCTGAAATGTATTTTCTCTAAACTGAAGAAAATGAACACATTATACTAAATTTCCCACAACAGAGAATAACTAAATATGAATTATGTATTTCAAACTTGAAATCAAGTATATTATAGATGTGAAATGTTTTATGAATTAACAATACATTCTAACAGATCAATCACAGAGAAGAAACAATGTTTGAAACTCATACCACAGGGATCCCAAGAAAATAGCTGCAATTTTCCATCAATGTCCAAGCCAGAATTATACTTGAGCAATACAATCTCTCCAAATGATGCCAAACATTACAATTACTGAAAAAATACACCTTATAGACCTCAAAACCACTTCCTCTCATCCTCAGGGGTCGAATCCATGAGGTTATGGAGTTGTTATATCAAAATCTAAACTGAAGGCTAGAGTCTAGGATGAGGAAAGTGACTCATTCCTATCTTTAAGAACAGATACATTTGACTTCAAATAATGACTTAATTAATGTATCTACCTTAGGTGAAAGTAAAATATAACATTTACATTGATAAATTTTTCATTTACCCAAGTAAAAAGTGAAACAGATGTGAAACTTCAAAATTTTATGAAACTGGTAAAAATGTAAATTTCCTGGTAAACGCGCAGCACCATGACAGAAAAATTGACTTGTTTTGTAAGCCACTTTTGGAGGCCTTCCCCTTGTCCTAATCAGCTCCATGATAGCTCATTGGAAATTTCTCTTAGTATAGTTTCCAAATATGCTTTCATTTTCAAAAATGGTGTCCATATGCCTTGTCAAAAACCTGTTCTTCCAAGACTGGTAAAAGCGCAGCGCCAAGGTCAAAAAGAGGGCAGAAACATGATTTTTTGGTGGTTTTTTGCCTCTTTGAGTGACTAGTTCTGCTCCAAATCCCCTGAAACTTTCTGAGGTTGATGTACTCATCATTATGAAAATGAATATGCTAACCATTTTCCATTTGGATGTCCCAAAAAAGAGCGCATCACAAGTGGCATTGCGCGTTCAGAAAATTTTTTGTGTGTTGAACTATCCAAAAAATCAAAATTTGCACAAGAATTCCACATGTGCCAAAATTGTGAATTTTCTTGCTAATTTAGGGGTTACATGCATGGAGAGACACCTCAGCAATAATTTTCAACTTCTCCTTCTCCTTTGCCTTAGTCAAAGCCCGAATATTTGCATGGGCTCATTTGAGCTTGGCCCTTGCAATCCTGTTTCTCATGGCATAGTGTTTCGCCATCTTCCTCTAAATGTCGATGTATTTCCTTGCCTTCTCTAGCAGGCCCTCCATATGTAAATTGGATCTCTCAAGCCAAGACTCTATGTCTCTGCTAATCTCTATGGAAATCAGCTCACTTGGAGTAAGTTGCTCTGCCGATTCAGCCTCTTTCTGCCTTTCCCGAGCTAAAGCCTTCTTTAGCCAAACTATCCTTAGTCTCTCTCTAGGAAGTTGATCTTCCTCATCATAACTATCATCAAATCTACCCAAGGTTTCCTCCACCAAGGCGTTGGCCTTTCCTTCCTCTCTCTGAGCTCTGATTGTCTTGACCTCACTGATGGTTTGCTTAGTCTTTAGCTGTTGATTTTCAAGCTCAAGAAAGTTAATCACGTATTATGCTCTATCAAGATTAGCTTGAAGCTCACTAATATCGGCCTCCTTGCCTCTAATCACTGCACTAGTGGCTCTATCCTTATCCTCCTAATCAATCTCAATCAACTGAAACTCCTTCTCAATTTCATGTTTGTCCTCCTGCTCAACAATGATACACTCTGTAGCCTTTTCCTTTCCCTTGTCTACCTGTTTTGCTGATGAAGAAGGTATGGCCCCTTTCAGACCATGTGAAGCAAACACATGCCTGTGGCCTCTCTGATATATCAAGGGAAATGGCTCAATATCAGTCATTTTTGTGCAAGCTGCCTCAATGTCCCTTTCACTGCTTGATGCCCCGATATCATGATGTGATGGTGAAGGGTTATAAAAAGGTGATGAGGTAGGATCAACATGAGGTGAATGGATGTGAGTGGATGGTGATGTATGAACAACAGGATGTGATGGAGAAGTGGATACAGGAGGATGAGATGATGAAGGGATATACTGCTCATGTTGGCTAGGTGGAGTAGTGAAAACCTCATTTTCAATTAATGCATCCCATGAAATGTTTTTCTATTGAAGCTGATACATGACCACCATTTCGATGAGTGAATGATGAAATAAACTCTGCATTTGATGATTGTAATCCCTCTTTTTCACAATATAGGCCATCTTGTCAATGTTGCGGAAAAGATATTAAGGTAAGTGTAGCATTCTAACTCTAGTGAAATGCATGAGGAGTCAAATATGGTGTGAGTAGAGTCTAGAAAACCTCCCCTCACAAGTGAAGTATTTCATGATTATCCTCATCATGGGAACATACCGATCAAGGAGATGAGAGAAATGGAAATTTGACTTCTTGTGATCCTTGTACCTAGGTTTGAGTACGGTTCATAATAACTCATATCAAGGTTTGCTTGTTTAAACCACCTCTCTCCCACACTAGGGATCCCCGTAGCAGCTGCAATAGCTGTTGTGTAACCAGCTCCAAAAATAGAAGAAAAGAGATATCAACGCCTTAGAAATAAGCCACTTCGAGGGGGAAACCTCCAATACATTACATAAATGAACAATTCTTTGATGATACAATTTACAAAACTTCCTTTATATATATAGGAGTCCATGTGGCCATAATGTAATCCTAGTGGGCCACAATGTAATCCTAGCCGACCTAACAATAATAATTTAAGGGCACAATAATAACAAAATGGGGGTTACAAGGGTCAATAATAACAATAAGGGACTATACTAGTAATATAGGGACCTAACATGCCCCTCTCCTTCAAAAAAGTGTTGTCCTCAACGCTTGAGTAGCTATGGGTGCTTCTGTATAAACTTCCCATCCTCCCATGTAGAATCTTCAGTGGGTAAGTTCTTCCACTTGATGAGATACTCTGAAATTGATCTATTCCATAGCTGTCGAGTTATTGTTTCCATGATCGCTTCAGGTTCCTGTTGAAAATGCAACAAGATGATGGAGCTTAGTGAAAAGAAGTCGCCTTCACTAAGTGGGCCCGCAGGCTATTTTTGGCGCAAAGTCTATTTTTAGACTATGTCTATTTTTAGACATATGGATCATGGTATATGAGTTGTAGGATGCTATTTATGGATGATTGGTCAAGTTGGTAAAAATAGATGGACCTCTATTTTTAGACATTGAGTGGAATCTATTTTTAGACTGCCAGTCTAAAAATAGATCAGTCGAATATTATTAGCTCTTAATAATATTTGGACTATAAACATTATCTTATCCTCTTGGAGCACTTCAGTTTGATGCTTGGATGTGGCACATGCAGCTGACAGAAGGAAATATGCTTTTCCTAGGGGTTAGTTGAGCTATTGCATGGTTGACTTCAGTTAGAACTCATGTGCCAGAGTTTGGTGGAGTTGATGAGACAATTGGTGGAGTTGTGTTCGGTTTAACTTAGTTAAACTAGTTGTATTTAGTCTAATTGATAAATACACTAGTGATGAGTGGTGTGAATTAATTATTAATTAATTCACTAATTATTAACTCATAAATCAACTAAAGAATACATCAGTTGACTGCAATGCATGGACAGTTCAGTGGAGTCCAGTGTTAGAGGTGGGTGAAAGGGTGAGTCTACTATCAGTTGTGACTATTGTTGTGCATGAGATTTACACACACATTGATTGAGATTTCCAATGAGGATTGCGCAGTACAAGCCAGTGGGATTCGAACTTGGATCTCATCATTATTCATCTTGGATTGCGCAATAGAGGCAGGCAGACAGGTGGAAGAAATTTGAACTTGTGACTTGTTCATATCTGAGCTAGTTTGTGTGTAGCATGTGATATAGTACTGAGAGCTGTGAGGAGCTTTGTGCTATGTATTGTTACATGTTCTCTATCATTATAATATACAGATATTTGGGTGTTTTCAGCTGTAAGCTTTCCCCATTACATACTGTGTTATATGTGTGCTTGATTATGTTTTAATGTGCGCATGCGACTGCTTCTATTTCCACAAATTGATGATCAATTGTAGAAGAGGTTATGTATTATGCATGAAGCTTAAATATTGTGTAATCAGGATAATCTCAGTGAATAATTCATCTATTATTCAAATTTCTACATGGTATCGGAGCTAAATTGATCATCGGATCTATTACAGTGATTACAATTTATTTCGGTAGACAGAGTCTGTAAGCGGGCCAGGTAGCCTCTGGATCCATCCTTTCTTTGAAAGGTGATATATCCAGTAAATGCCCCTACAGTCGATCTCTGTGCTAGAAATAATTTTTTCTCACAGATCAGAAGCGGTTGAGTTTTGAGCTAGTGGAATTTGAATTTGCAGCAGTGTTTTCTTGGTGTCGAAGTCAAAATGTCTTTCAACGGATTGCGATTGGAGTATGCCCTTGAGGGCAGCTCGAATTATGTTGCATGGAAGGACAAGATGGAGGCGGTGTTAGATGACAATGGGCTGAAGGAGTTCATAGATGCTGAAGTCCCAAAGCCTACTGATGCTGCTCAAGTTGAGGCTTGGCAAAAGAAGACAACAAAATGTCGAAGGATTCTGTTGGAGGGCGTGAAGGATCACATTGTATCCAGCCTGCATGGTAAAGCTTCTCCATACTTGATGTGGAAAGCGTTGATAGATTTATTCCAAAGCAAGAGCGACCAGAGGAAGTTGGCGCTCAAGGATAAACTCGGGAACATAAAGATGGAGAAAGGCGACAGTATGCCCAAGTACCTCACGAAGTTCATCCAATGCAGGGATGAGCTGGGAAGTGTGGGGGTGACTGTAGATGATGAGGACTTGATGAGCTTGGCTCTCCTTGGGCTTCCGAAGAGTTGGCATTCCTATCAGGACTCTGTCAATGGTCGGGAGAAATTGCCAGGATGGGAGCGACTTTGGTCGGATCTTGTGCAAGAGGAGATAAGGCGGAGTACCAGGGACGGATCTTCATCAAAGGCATCTGATGAAGAAAATTGTGCTTTGGCTGCCAAAGCAAAGAAGGGGAAGAGCAAGAAATCTTCTCATTCCGGTGCGAAAGGCAAGAAGCAGGACATGTCCAAGGTGAAGTGCTTTCACTGTCACCAACACGAACATTATGCCACAAATTGTCCGCAGAAGAAGAAAAATAAGCAGGCTGCTGGATCTGCAGCGGGAGAGGCCTTAGCCTCGCAGTTTGAGTTGGATTTTTCGCTGATCGCATGCTTGGTATCAAGTGTGATGGGTTCAGTTTGGTTCTTGGACAGTGGTGCGTCTTTTCACATGACAGGAGATCGAGATTTGTTTTCGGATCTGGATGAGAAAGATCTTGGAGTGCACATCGAGATGGGCGATGATGGTAGATACAGTGCGACCGGTATCAGTACCATTTCCTTTGAGAGGGAGTCTGGTAAACCCTTCGTATTGAAGGAAGTGATGCATGTTCCGGGATTGAAGAAGAATCTGATCTCTGTGGCGATGTTAGAAGACAAGGGGTATGATGTTGTCTTCAGCGAGGGAAAGGCTTTCCTGCGCAGTAAGACAACTGGAGAAACCCGGAAGATAGGGGTTCGATTCAAGAACCTTTATCAAATGCAAGTAGATGGCTGCGTAGCAATGGCATGCAAGGCAAAAGGAGTGGTGAGCCGGGATGATGGCGAGCTGTGGCACCGGAGATTGGGCCACCTTCACCATGGAGCTTTGAAGATACTGCAACAGATTTCTACTGGGCTTCCTAAGGGCACTCTTGCGCAGTCAGATTAGTGCAAGGGGTGTACCTTGGGAAAATTTGTGAAAGCCACCTTTCACGAGAAGGATAGTCGCGCCACGACGATCCTTGAGAGAATTCACACAGACGTGTGTGGACCTTTCTCAGTAGCTTCGACAACAAAGCACAGGTACTATGTGATCTTTGTTGATGATTATTCTCGAAAGTGCTGGATCTTCTTCATGCAGAAGAAGAGCGAGACATACTCAAAGTTCTGTGAGTTCAAGGCGTTGGTTGAGAAGGAATTGAGGAAGCAGGTGAAGGCTCTTAGGAGCGACAATGGTGGTGAATTCATCTCTGGCGAATTCAAGGACTTTTGCAGCGCAGAAGGAATTCGAAGAGAGCTCATAGCACCTCATAACCCACGGCAGAACGGGGTTGCTGAGTGGAAGAACAGAACGATCGTGGGTGTTGCACGGGCGATGTTGCATGATCAGGGCCTACCCATTCACTTGTGGGCGGAGGCATGTAATACTGCAGTATATGTGCAGAACTGTTGTCCTCACAGGATACTTGGCATGAGTACACCTGAGGAGGCGTTTTCTGGTAAGAGGCTTGATATTTCCCATTTGAGGATTTTTGGTTCACCTGTTTACATTCATGTGACGAAGGATGCCAGGAAGAAGCTGGAGCCGACTGCGGAGGTTGGGATATTTGTGGGGTACACTGATACGCCCCACAACTATCGTGTGTATTTTCCAGACGGTCGCAAGACTGTTGTGCGACGGGATATCAAATTTCAGGAGGAGAAAGCCATGAAGTGTTCGCTTGAGAGGGAGCCACACTTGCATGCAGATGAGGAGCTATTAGTTCCTAAGGATGAGCTTCAAGATGTGGATCAGCCACAAGAGGAAGTTCATGGAGTGGAAGAGACCACTCATGCAGCGCCAACCATCAGAGGGCGGAAGCGCACTACAGAAGCTGAGCGACTGGCTCAAGATGCAGAGAAGGTTGTAGGACCACCTATAGCACAGCGCAGACAGAGACAGTCACCGGACCGGCACATTAGATACATGGCTCTTGTGAGAAAATGTGTCATGACAGAGCCATCCTCTTTCGAGGAAGCTGTGGAGGACCCCGCATGGGTAGATGCCATGGTGGAAGAGTATGATTCGATTGTCAGAAACTGTGCATGGGAGATTGTCCCGAGACCGAAAGGGAAATCAATGGTGGGTTCGAGATGGATCTACAAAGTGAAGCAGGCAGCTGACGGGAGTGTGGAGAAGTACAAGGCAAGATTTCTTGCCCGAGGCTTCTCACAGATAGAGGGGATCGATTATGAGGAGACCTTTGCACCTGTCGCAAGGTATTCTTCCATACGGACGATTCTTGCTCTCTCAGCGCAGATGGGGTGGCACATTCATCAGATGGATGTGAAGACTGCGTTCCTCAACGGAGTCATTGAGGATGAGGTGTACATAGAGCAGCCCGAAGGTTTCGAGATCTTCAGCAGCGAGTCGCATGTGTGCAGAATCAAGAGAGCGTTGTATGGGTTGAAACAAGCACCTCGTGCTTGGTACACACGGATAGACAGTTATTTCACCGGACTTGGATTCTCCAAGAGTGAGGCGGATCCTAACCTATACCAGATTGTGGTGGAGGGTAAGTTGCTAATCATTGTACTTTATGTAGATGATTTGATTTTGACGGGTGATGAGCTATTGATACTTTCATGCAAGGAGGATCTTGCTAGAGAGTTTGAGATGAAGGACTTGGGCCTCCTTCATTATTTCCTGGGATTGGAAATTTGGCAGCGCAGTGATGGACTGTTTGTTTCTCGGGGTAAGTATGCCTGGGAGATACTGGAGAAGTTCAACATGCATGGCTGCAAGCCTGTTGATACTCCTCTTCCTGGAGGTTGGAGGAAGGAGGATGCTACTTCAGCGGAGGTAGTGGATGCCACTTTTTATCGACAGTTGGTGGGGTCGCTTATGTATCTGGTCAATACACGACCCGATATATGCTATGCTGTTAACCAGCTTTCACAAGCTATGGTTAAGCCAACCAAGCTCTTCTGGAAGGCAGGCAAGCATGTATTGTGTTATCTTAGAGGCACATTGGGATATGGATTGTGGTACAGACAGGAGGATGAGGTGAAGCTATGTGGCTTCACGGATGCAGATTGGGCAGGGAGCCCAACAGACAGAAAGAGCACATCTGGAGGGATCTTCAGTATCGGGTCGACAATAGTTTCTTGGTACAGCAGGAAGCAGAGATCCGTGGCACTCAGTTCAGCAGAGGCTGAGTATATGGCAGCAAGCTTGGCTGCATGCGAGGCCATATGGATGAGGAAGATCCTGGTCGGGTTGTTCGGGTCACACTTGGAGCCTACTGTGATTTATTTTGATAACCAGAGTTGCATTAAACTCTCGGCTAATCCAGTATTTCATGATAGATCCAAACACATCGACATCAGGTACCATCATATCAGAGATTGTGTGCGGCGGAGAATCATGTTACTTTCATACATTCCCACGGAGGATCAGGATGCTGATATCTTGACGAAGGCGCTCACCAGGAGAAAATTCGAATACCACAGAGGCAGGATAGGGGTTGCAGATAATCCATATCTTGTTGAGAGGGAGTGTTGAAAATGAAACAAGATGATGGAGCTTAGTGAAAAGAAGTCGCCTTCACTAAGTGGGCCCGCAGGCTATTTTTGGCGCAAAGTCTATTTTTAGACATATGGATCATGGTCTATGAGTTGTAGGATGCTATTTATGGATGATTTTTCATGTTGGTAAAAATAGATGGACCTCTATTTTTAGACATTGGGCGGAATCTATTTTTAGACTGCCAGGCTAAAAATAGAACAGTCGAATATTATTAACCCTTAATAATATTTAGACTATAAACATTATCTTATCCTCTTGGAGCACTTCAGTTTGATGCTTGGATGTGGCACATGCAGCTGACAGAAGGAAATATGATTTTCCTAAGGGTTAGTTGAGCTATTGCATGGTTGACTTCAGTTAGAACTCATGTGGCAGAGTTTGGTGGAGTTGATGAGACAGTTGGTGGAGTTGTGTTTAGTTTAACTTAGTTGAACTAGTTGTATTTAGTCTAACTGACAAATACACTAGTGATGAGTGGTGTGAATTAATTATTAATTAATTCACTAATTATTAACTCATAAATCAACTAAAGAATACATCAGTTAACTGCAATGCATGGACAGTTCAGTGGAGACTAGTGTTAGAGGTGGGTGAAAGGGTGAGTCTACTATCAGTTGTGACTATAGCTGTGCATGAGATTTGCACACACATTGATTGAGATTACCAATGAGGATTGCGTAGTACAAGCCAGTGGGATTCGAACTTGGATCTCATCATTATTCATCTTGGATTGCGCAGTAGAGGCAGGCAGACAGGTGGAAGAGATTTGAACTTGTGACTTGTTCATATCTGAGCTAGTTTGTGTGTAGCATGTGATATAGTGTTGAGAGCTATGAGGAGCTTTGTGCTATGTATTGTTACATGTTATCTATCATTATAATATACAGATAGTTGGTGGTTTTCAGCTGTAATCTTTCCCCATTACATACTGTGTTATATGTGTGCTTGATTATGTTTTAATGTGCGCATGCGACTGCTTCTATTTCCGCAAATTGATGATCAATTGTAGAAGAGGTTATGTATTATGCATGAAGCTTAAATAGTGTGTAATCAGGATAATCTCGGTGAATAATTCAGCTATTATTCAAATTTCTACAGTTCCAATATGATTTTTCCTTCCTCATCAAGTTCTGGCAATATTGTTTGAACTGGAAGATTTTCACCTGTAACCTTCTTTAAGCATGAAACATGGAAAACTGGATGCACTCGCGAAGAATCAGGAAGCTCCAATTTGTATGCCATAGTACCAATCTTTTGCAACACCTTGTAAGGACCATAGTACTTTGGCGATAATTTATTATCATTCTTAGCTTGCTTGAGGGACATTTGCTTGTATGGTTGTAGCCGTAAAAATACCCAATCTCCTACATCAAAACTTCTCTCGCTTCGATGTTGATCTGCCTGTTGTTTCATTCGATTTTGTGCCAAATTCAGGTTATCCTTTAAGAGTTGGAGAACTTCTTTCTGATGCTCGATGTGATCTTCCACTGCTTGAACCTTCGAATTTTCCCTTAAAGATGATGTGATGGATGCTGGATGATATCCATAAAGTGCCATAAATGGGGTCATTTTTGCTGCAGTATGGAAGGAAGTGTTATACCACCATTCAGCGAGAGGTAACCACTTGACCCATTGTGTTTGTTTAACAGATACAAAACAACAAAGATATCCTTCCAAACATTTATTTACTATCTCAGTTTGACCATCTGATTGAGGATGATAAGATGAGCTATGAGCTAATTGAGTACCCAAACAAGAAAATAACTCCGTCCAAAAATTTCCAATAAAAATGGGATCTCTGTCGCTCACAATAACCCTTGGGCTTCCATGTAGCTTTTGAATTCTATCATAAATGTAGTAGCAACTGTACTTGCTTTAAATGGATGAGATAATGCACAAAAGTGTGCATACTTGGTAAGTCTATCAACTACCACCATGATGACACTTTTTCCTTCGGACTTAGGTAAACCTGTGATAAAATCCATTGAAATCTCCTCCCAACGTTGACTTGGAATGGATAAAGGTTGTAGAAGTCCTGGGGTCTTAATTGTTTCCACTTTATTCTGCTGGCAGACCAAACATTCCGCCACAAACTTTCGAATATCAGATTTAAGGCCATCCCAAAAAAATTCTTTCTTCACCCTGTGGTAAGTTTTTAAAAATCTGAGTGTCCTCCTAAAGGAGAAGTGTGCAATTCCAGAAGAATCTTTTGTTTTAGTTGGGAATTCTTACAAAGATATAAGCGATCTTTGTACCATAACGAATCATTTTTCCAACTAAATGTATCAGATGTACTAGGATCTTGCTGCAACTTTTGAATGAGTGTCCATACATATTTTTCCTTCTTCCATTCATCTCTTGCTTCGGTTATCCAATATGGTTGGATAATAGAAATGGCACAAAGCAATGCTTCCACCTCTTCATTCTTTCTTGAGAGTGCATCTGCAACAACATTAAGCTTTCTTTTTTTGTAGATTATTTCAAAGTCATAACCCAACATCTTTGTGACCCATTTTTTCTGCTCTTCTGAAGATAGTCTTTGTTCCAAAAAGTGTTTAAGACTATCATGATCAGTTTTTACCTTGAAGTGTCTTCCCATTAGGTAATTTCTCCATTTCTTTAGTGCATGTAGTATTTCTAACATTTCCTTCTCATAAATGGGTTTCTATAAATACTTTCCTTTGATTGGACGACTTTCAAAAGCAATGGGTCTTCCTTCCTGCATTAAAACGGCACCAATTCCATTTCCTGAGGCATCACATTCCACAATAAAGGTTTTTGTGAAGTATGGCGTAGCTAAGACCGGTGCTAGGCACATTGCCTCTTTAAGATGTTCAAAGGCCTTAGTTGCTTCAGGAGTCCATGAAAATGCATCTTTCTTCAATAATGTTGTTAGAGGTGCTACTATTCTCCCATAATTTTTAACAAACTTACGATAATACCCTATTAACTCGAGAAATCCTCGCAATTTCTTTATGGTTGTGGGGACTTTCCATTCCTTAATGGCTTTAATTTTGTTAGGTTCTACTTTAACACCCTCGTGAGATACAATATGACCTAGATATTCCACCTCTTGTACTCCAAAGAAACATTTGGATATTTTTTCATATAATTGTTTCTCCTGCAATAGTTTGAGCACCCTGTCAACATGTTCAACATGATCCTTCCAAGACCTGTTGTAGATTAGTATATCATCAAAAAATACTAGCACAAATTTTCTAAGAAAGGGTTTGAAAATGGAATTCATCAACCCTTGAAATGTAGAAGGTGCATTGGTAAGGCCAAAAGGTATGACCAAAAATTCATAATGACCCTCATGAGTTCGAAATGTTGTTTTTGGAATATCTTCAGTCTTCATTCTAATTTGATGATATCCTGAACGAAGATCCAACTTGGTAAAATAAATTTCTCCATGTAATTCATCCAATAATTCATCAATCACAGCAATGGGAAATTTATCTTTAATGGTGAGCTTATTGAGCTCCCTATAATCCGAACACATTCGCCATGATCCATATTTCTTGTGTACCAATACTACAGGAGCAGAGAAAGAACTTTGACTAGGTTGAATTATACCCGGCTCTAACATTTCTGCAATCATAAGTTCAATTTCACTCTTTTGGACGTAAGGATATCTACAAGGCCTGATGTTTGGAGGAACACTTCCTGGAATCAAATGAATAGCATGATCATGATCACGAATAGGTGGGAGTCTTTTGGGAGTTTCAAACACCTTGGAATGATTGTCCAAGACTTGTTGGAGATCTGCAGAAATAGATGATTTTGATGTTGGAACTTCTAGTGAGAATAATTGTGCAATTACACCTCATTGTTCTTTCTTTAGAAGCTTTGTCATGACATTAGAGCTTATTATCTTTCCCGGCCTCCCTGCAATTCCCCGTAATTCAATTTCCTTTCCTTCTGAAAAAATTTTCAAGAAAAGTTCTTGAAAATTAAAAGCTACCGTCCCCAAAGATTGTAACCATTGTACTCCTAGTACAACATCAGCACCTCCCATAGGAATGGAAAGAATTGGACTATTCAATACATATTCCCCCATGGTTAGCTTGATATTCTGGAATTTTCTAGAGCAATTTATAGTTCCTCCATTTGCAACCATCACTTGGAATTCTGGTGTTGGGTATAGGAAACACTTTAATTCCTTGGCTACCTTACAATGAATAAAATTATGGGTGTTGTTGAGCCCCAAAGATGTCCTTTTATTTCACCAAATTTCACTTATTTTCCTTTGTCCTTTATAAGTTATAGGCTTAAAATATCAATAGGATTGATTAAAGTTACTTTAAGAATGCATACAATGACTGACTTGCTATACTTTTATGGTTTTGTTGTTATAGTGATTTTTTATCAGACTTAGCTACAGAATGCAGCCATTATGTAGCTAGTCGCCTATTCCGCAGCTATCTTCATGTTCACACAGGTTACAGGTGTCACTTAAAGGAAAAACGCATATGGTTGAATTCCACAACACTCCTACATCATTTCTTGCCCTCTACGAAGTCTGAGCAAAAAGCTACAGGTGGTTATGCTCGTGGAGGAAACCAAAACTAAGAAGTAGATTCCTACTAGGACAAGGACACTACAGATGTCTTCAGCAAAGTACGAGGCCTCCACAAGAGTTCTAATTTGATTTTAATTGGAAAATACACTTATCCTTATTTCTTCTCCAGGGAAGTTATGTATTTCTCTTATAAGAATAACTCGGGAAACCGAGAGACAGTTAGCTAGATTGATGTTTTATCGTTAAGTTGTCCAGGACCGTAATACTCTGTTTTTTAAGCGTTTTCCTTTAATGAAAGAAGAACAACTTTAATACATGATCTGAAGCAATCTGAGGAGATTCGTGTGCTAATATGGTGGTAGAGGGCCCCTACTGTCCGAGAAGCTCTGTGCATATTGTTTAGATAAGTAACTTTAGCTCTGTTTCATTCCTAATTTAGGCAGTTTTCTGAACTTTATGTTTTATACTAACTTACATCAAATGTTACAGCCAGTCTTGTTCTTATGAATTGTTCCAAAACATCACTAACATTGAATGAGATAGAGCTGTAGTATTTTAGAGATTAGTTGAATTTTAGTTCAGCTGTAGTATTTCAGAGATTAGTTGCATTTTAGTTCAGCTGTAGTATTCCGGAGGTTAATTGCATATTAGTTTGGTTATGTTTAATGCATTTTAAGTTTTATTAGCTAGTTGTATTCTAGTTCTGTTAAATTAGACTTAAAGGCCTTCATTATTTACAAACTGCTCTTGTTCTTAATTTTTACTAATACATCATTATCATAGGAACAAGAATTGGTAATGTCATTTTGAAGTCTTGACTGTTCTACAATTTCTCATAATTTTACAAACTTCCTTTTTTCCAAAACTATTCCAAAATATTTCTAACTCTTGAATGAGGCTTAATAATGACATTTTGAGTTGCAGAATGGATTAATTTTAGTGTCATAAGTTAATTTAGAGTAGGGTTTCTTACTATGTTACAGATAATCTTTTCCAAATGTGTTCCAACAAATCTCTAACCATGGATGAGATTTTCTCTATGATATTGTAAGTGGTTGTTTACTTAGAATAACCTCATTGCATTAAACTTATCCTTTTCTCAAGTTGTTCCAACATACTTCTAATAAAATGAATGGGACTGAGTTCATGTTATGAGTTATTTTTCTTGTCAAAGTTTTTCAATCTATGAATTAGCATTTTTTGTTCTTAGGTGCCATACATAGTTTAGAATAGATTTTGATCTGTTTTAGTGTGACCAATAACTTCTCTTTGCCAACAACTTAGTTCTTTCCCTCTTAGCACAAAAACACAAAACCAAAAACACTAAAAAAACACTAAACACAACGAAGTAGGAAGAAGATACCTAGGCACATATAGTGCACTTCACTTCAACAGTTTACTAGCCCTGCTTGACAATTTATGACATCAATTTAGGAACACTAAGTTGAGAAGACAAGTCCTACCTGAATCAATCAACACTATTACCTTTTTCTTCTTGATATGTCCTTCTATCTTGAGAGTTTGAGGAGTGGTAATTCCTGCCAGTGCATTACATGATATGGTCGGATTCATTTCTTCCTCTTCTAGGAAATTTTGGTTCACGGTGTATATCCTCTTCTTGTTCATTTTCTTCTTCCTCTTCACAATACGTATGTAAAATAATTTCTTCTCGGCACACTTATGACCTTTAGTGTATTTTCTATCCTGGCCTTAACAAAGTCCTTTTGCTCTTTTTTCTTCAATTGTTGTGGTGTCAACCTTAAAGGTTGTGAAATCTAGGCGATAGAAACACTTCCCTCTTTATAGAAGTGAGTGGTAGGCTTCCTTATCGCCATAATTTTACATTCAATTTTTCTTGCCAACCTAAATGTCTTCTCCAATGAATCAGGTTCAAAAACGCGAACTTCATGTTGGATGTTATCCTTTAAAGTACATATGAAGAGATCAATCCTATGTTCCTCTTGAATATTAGTTACCCATATATTCAATTTTTGGAAGTCCTCAATGTGCTCCCCCACTAAATCCTTTTGTTTGAGATTTATCAATTGGCTAAAGAAGGTGTTGCTCTTTGTATCATCATAATGTACTATCATTTCCTCCGTAAAAATTGAGCAAGTGACAATTGTTTTACGGGAGCAAATTCATCGATACCATACAAATGTATTTTGTTCTAAATGTAAAGTTGCAATGCGTACCTTTTGTGTGTTTTGCACATTATGGAGATCAAAATATTGCTCCATCTGTAGTATCCATGTTACAAGATCCTTTCCATAAAACTTCCTCATATACATTTTTGGAATATGGTGGTTCTTCCCACTAGCATTAGTGTTTATGAAATCACGATTAACATTTATTTTATTCTCATCATGAGTTTCCTCTACTATCTTTTCACTAGTAGGAAACATTTCTTGTATCAACTTTTTCAAACATTCCATGTATGCTTTTAGATCATTCTTCATGTTTTCCATTTTTTCATCGATCTTAGCTTCCATGTCATCCATCTTATATTCCATGCCAACTTCCATGCCATCTATCTTAGATTCCACACCTTTCTTCAAACCATCCATATTATTCTTCAAACCATCCATATTATTTTTCACACCATCCGTCTTTGCTTCCACACCTTTCTTCAAAACTTCCATTTCATTTTTTTTTTCTCTTTGCGAGAGTGAAATTTGTTGCACTTGCTCTTGTAATTATGATAGATCATGTTGCAATTCTTCATCTTCATGAGTCATAGTAGAGCCTTCTGAAGGCTTAATGGGTGTTGAATTATTTTTACGGGGCATATTTTAGAACCCAATACTGATATCTATTCTACAATATGCCCTCGGAATCAATTCAAATTGATTCTTCAAACAAGACTTATGCAATTCGGAAAAAAAAATACACACATTTTTCTTGCTTTTTGAGAGCTCGATATTGAAATTGGATTATCTACGTGATTGCGTCTCTTTCTTCTTCTTTTAGTAGCGAAGTATCTCTAAATTCTCTTTTTAATTCCACAGGTCTGACCTGATTTGGATTCTCCAAGACAAAGTTGTGTCCAATCTCCCAAAATGACCTAATTATGGACTAGTTCAGTAGAGCGAACTTGTACGACTTGCCACGTGTCACTGTTTTGTCCTTTGTCTCTGAAATTGATATCCAAGAAACTACAGTCTGTGTACTTGCAACCAATTTTTACGGCACTCAAATCCAATGCCCAGAGAGAGAGTTATTGAACTTTTCCCACGATCACCTCTTTGAGATGAAATTCAGGAGCCTGAAAAAGCACTACCTTCCACAGATCATATCTCCAAAAATGTTGCGAACCAAGCTCTGAAATTTTTTGAAGAATTTTCTCAGGATTTCAGCTTCACACCATACGAATTTCAGATTCTGAAACTTTGTAGAAAAAAATTTATAGCGCAAGTTCCACGATGACCTATTTAGGAGCTTGAAAAAATACCTAACTTCCATAGATGATATCTCCGAAAATATTGCGAACCAAGCTCTGAAATTTTTAGACAATCTTCCTCAGGATTTCGGCTTCACACCCTAAAAATTTCAGCTTCTGAAACTTCGTAGAAAAAAAAGTTATAGCGAAAATGCCACGATGACCTGTTTGGAGCAGCGAAACCCTAGAATCCAAAGCTCTGATACCAAATGTTGTGTAACCAGCTCCAAAAATAGAAGAAAAGAGATTTGAACGCCTTAGAAATAAGCCACTTCGAGGGGGAAACCTCCAATACATTACATAAATGAACAATTCTTGGATGATACAATTTACAAAACCCCCTTTCTATATATAGGAGTCCATGGGGCCATAATGTAATCCTAGTGGGCCACAATGTAATCCTAGCTGACCTAACAATAATAATTTAAGGGCACAATAATAACAAAATGGGGGTTACAAGGGTACAATAATAACAATAAGGGGGTTACACTAATAACAATAAGGGACTATACTAGTAATATAGGGACCTAACAATAGCATTGGTGGACATATCAAAAGTGACCCCTGCAAGAGTGACCTGTTTGTCATGTAGATTAGTGATGAACAATCTTGTTAACCTCGGGTGATTTTGAATTTTCTACACTCTCTCACAAAAATGAAAACAACCCACATGTTTGAAGCAAGACACAGTGAGAGGAAAGGCCATAATTTCTCTTGTATTTATGGGTTCAAACCTGTTAATGTTCCCTCCTTTATGATAATTTCTTCTTGGCATTTGAGCCTCACCAACAGCATTATCTTCTTCTTCTGACATCTTAAAACTCTGACTTATAAAACCATAGGGTAAAAATGGGATAATATGAAAGGGAAGGAGATGAGATGGCAGCTTGAACAATGAAGGGAATGAGTGTCAATGTAAGAACTAGGTCAATGTAAGAACTAGGTCAATGAAAGCCCTAGGTCAATGACATTTACCCTACATATGACTGAAATTATATTTAGGAGCATAAACAAGGTGTATAGACAATGATTATAAACTTAAAATTAGGATTTCATTTAGGGTTTCACTTCAATGCACTCAAGAGCTATAAAATATCATAGAAGCAAGGTTAAAATATGTACTTATTGCTTTAGGGCTTCTTAGAAGGTTATAGGAGAAGTTTGAAGTGGTTTTGAAATTGTTTGAATGGCACAAACCCTCAACAACCTTCACTGTGCAGGCATGAAGTGCCACTGTGTGAGGGCGCAACGCCTATCCAAATGCACAGTGCCTCTGTCTGAGCGCGCAATGCCTTCACAATTAACATTGTTTTCTCCTGGCAAGGGCGCAATGCCACTGCAACACCTTTTTTAAAACCACATTTGGAGGCCTTCCCAGTGTCCAAATTGGGTCCAGGATAGCTCATTGGAAATATTATCCTGTCTAATTTCCAAATATACCATTTTTTTTCTCTTTGAAGTTAATTTTCCTTGTCAGAAGTTTATTTTCCCAAGATTGGTCAAAAAGTGTTGAATGAGGGTGCAGAAATGTAGAGTGCTGGTGCAGGAAATTTTGAAGGCCTTCCTCAACTCCAAATTGAGCTCAGGATATCTCATTGGAAATCTCACTCTATCTAGTTATCATTTGACTCATCAAGAAAGTCATTTGGACACTCTAGCTATGAGAAAACTTGATTTTCCCAAGGTCACTCCAGAAATGCAGCAAACCTCGTGTAGCACCTATATTTTTAACATTTCTCAAAAACCATGATACCTGTATAAAATCTGAAGGATTTTTCTCTTTATTGACCTATGAGGGACAACAACCTCTCTCACTTTTTTTTTAATTTCATCTATGTTTTGTCAGAAACATAGTTTGAAGCAAAATTGGCCCTATGTGTGGAAAATGATTTGTCCTTGGAATGAATTCTTGGAAAATGATGTAGGCATGATTTTATGAGTTGGTATGGCTTCATACTTGCTGAAATGGCCTCCCTTATGCCTCCTCTTCTCTTATGTCTTTTATTCCATGGAAAACCCTAGCTCAGTGGAAGAGGAAATTAGGGTTTGGTGTAAGCAAAACAGTGAATTTAGGACTGCCTTGTAGAGGGAGGGGAATGAACGGGTTAAGGGTTGTCTAAATTCTTGGGGAAATTTTCAGGGATAGGGATAGATGTTAGAGAGTAGGAGAAAGTGGAATTTCAAGGATTTAGTGAGAGGAAGGGGTCAAAAAGGGAAAAACACAGGCCTAGTCTCGAAAAAGTGTCAAATTGTAGTAATATGCTAGGGCTTGTGGAAAAATGATGATTTTTAGGGATAGGAGTGATGGGAAGTGTTTAGGAAGGTATGTTAAGGATATGGGAAGGTGTAAGAGCATCAGGATACAATTACTGTTGATCATTTAACCATGGAAGTCATGAGACCAAGAAAAATGCCCTCAAAACCCTAGGAGAGGGAAATGAGCTTTCCAAGCACAATTGAGAGACAAATATGGTAAACACAAAGCCACTTACTTGGAAATGATAGTTTAGAACCTGAAATTGTTGAATACATTTTACTATTACTGCTCCTTCAAAAGATGAATTTGATGGTGAAATGACCAATTTTCATGATTTTGACCCTATGACCTAATGGGACTGCTTTTTGACCTGAATTTTAAATGAGTTTTTGACTTAAAAGACTTTAAAGTGAAATGAAAATTTCAATAAGTGTTATGATGCTCAAGGGGACATGGGAATGAGTCAACCAATATGATCTTCTGAGGGAGAAGGAATCTTATTTGACCAGGACAACCACCAGTGGAACAATTTTATATCATGACCTAGTGGAATGATGAAAAATTTATTCAAAATGGGACACCTAAGATGCACATGTAAATGTGTTTTGATCCCTGGTGGAAGTCTGCGAATACTAACACTAACAGATGTAACCACAACTGTAGCCTTTAATGATGACACTTCTCTGTTAGTTCTATCCTTATTGCTTCCTTCAACTTGAAAACAATGCTCCATTCTTGATGATCTACCCTTACTGCTTGTAGTAAGTTTATTCTGCCTTCAACGTTTTCACTATTTGTTTCCTTAGAAGATGATAAACCAAACAATATTAACCTTTTCTACTTTTGAACCAACATGCTTCTAATAATAGGTCTTTTCTTCAAACATTTGATGTCCTAACTAGAGGTCTATAGTTTCACACTTGATTCTTATCTTGTTGTGTAAGGATGTGTAACCAAAACATGTAGACAAATCTTTGTTTTCCAATCAAGAGAAAAAATTTCATTTCACTACCTCAAATAAGCTAACACATATAGCTGTAGGATCTTTTCAAAATTGAATTGAAGGTTGACTTTATTTGCATTAATTGCACTTGAAAATGTATGTATATCTTCATTTTATTTGCAAGGATAGGCCGCAATGACTCTGATGTTCTTTGATGCCAAGTATGGAGCATCAACAAGGTCGTATTTTAGATAATGTTATGCCATCCACCTACAAACATTCAATCCCAAAGAAACCCAAAGATTCAACTAAAAACATTTAGCAAGATACCCTAAATAGTTCTGCCCTAAATGACTACAATTAGGCCCGCTCTAAATACCCAAATGAATCTGAAAATACCAAAATAAAATTTGTAATGAAGAACCCTGGCCTAACGCAATATAAATGCTCCTTTAAAAGGAAAGTAGAACCCTAATATAGGTAACCCTTCGCACGTCTATAAATTAGTGAATTAAACTTTAAATTGAGTACAAACCATGTCATAATTATGCCACTAAAAGGGTTATATTTCACTTGCAACAACATTTTATTGTAGTGAATAAAAAACTTAAAGAAAACACACTTAATTACAATAGAAATCATGACCTGAAGTCTCTTGTACAAGGACGAAGTTGATCATCTAAATATTGTTACTGTTTTGGAGATGAATTACTTCTCTAATATTCACTCTACTTCAATATTGAACCTCCAAACCTCAAAAGAACCATCACCAAACCCTAACCCACTCTATAATTTGTGTGTTATATGCTCAAGGGTGGTGGAAAATTTTTGAGAAATTGTCTTCACAAGATCATTCATTAAAAGTGCATAGTCAATAGAAGAGGTATGAATTATTTTATAAAAAAAAATGTGGGATTAAAGATGAACTTTGGGAGGTTTAGGAGGGGCTTCATGAAGTATACATTCAAAATCAAATAATTCATTCCTTGTGTTCTAAGTAAGCAAGGTCGTGAGCCTTATGGAGAGGGATATTAGCCTATAAAACATAATGGATGCTTCTTATGGAGAAAAAATAATTTCATACCCTCCCTAAGATGATATTTCTATTAATAATAATAAATAGCTCTTATTTTAGATATTTAATGACCATCAACCAATGAATGTGTTCCATATCACCACCCCTTGTGGTTTTAGCTCACTAACTGGGGTCTCCAACTTCAAACGCGAGTATCTCTCAAGCCGTGAAGAACTACGTGGCATGCCACATGTTAGCACTCCGCCAGTTCTCTGAAGGCTGAGAAGGAGACAAGCAAAGGTAACCATGACATAACACTTTGACCTAGTAGCTAGCCCTACTAGGCTGAGAGGGCTCTTTCAATGATATTGCAACCAATTTGACTGGATCATGAAAGATATTAATCTAGGTATGCAGATTAGGGTTTGATTTGATTTTAAAGGTTTTGTGCTGGAAAGTGCATTAAGTCTAGGAGAAACTAGGTCAGGGCTCTGAAAATCAGATTTGCAGAGATGTAATGGGGCATGGTAGGCACATACTTTAGCATTTTAAAGGTATATTTTTGTATAGGGTATATTGATAGGTTTTCAAAACAATCATGAATCTCATGAATTCGTTTATATCAAAATAAAATTGAACATAAATGTGAGAGCTTCTATAAAATAGAGCATCAAAGTTTATGAATTCTGCTTATCAGCTTAGAAATCAAAAAAATAATACATGGACATGGAAATTAAAGTTACAATACATTCAAACATATCATTACTAAAGAATAAACACTACTAAATCACATACCACATGAATCCCACCATAATAGCTACAAATTTTGTCTATTAGTTCTTGCCAAAATCACAAAGTACATTAGTGTTCCAAGCTAAATTGCACAACATCCAACCTTTGAAACTGATTACAAACTACCTCATATAGCCACTGAGGTCTAAATCCTCCCTTGGAAGTCGAATTTCCAATAATAAAAGTCAAATACATGCATCTATCCAAAATATTCTACACACTAGGGAGGTTACTCAACCAATTCCTCCTTTTCCTAACCATCATGAGACATATCCTCAAAGCATTAAATGGAGGATAAGACACTTAATCAACCCTTTCTTATCCATTTACATTTAAATTTTACCATTTACATTCATATACTTTGAAATTTTTCCTTTTACAAAAGTGAAACTGGAAATTGTCAAATATTACACAGTGAACATTTCTTGAAATTTGCAGAAAATTGCAAAAGCGCAACGAGCTGTTGGAGGCCATTTTTTAGTGCCTTTATGAAGACCAAATCCAAATATGATACCTATTGTGGAAATCTGGGAGATTTTTTATGTGTTTTGACAATTTGTGCATAAAAATGACCAATTTTTTACCTTGTTATAACCCTTTTCCCAAGGTGTCTCTATAAGCACAACAAAATTGAAAAAGAGGGGTAGAGTGTTGATTTTTGACCCATTTTCTCATTTTTCTCAAAATTGAAGGCCTGAATAAAAAATATGGGGAAATGGATTTTGATAGGAGGCCAAGATATTTCTAGGAATTCTGATTTTATACCATTTGGAGCTCTGAGGAGAAAACGTTGCGTGAGCACGCTGCGCTTCTGGACCTAGTGTAATTTTACGAATTTTGCAAAATTGCACCAAAATGCACCAAAACACAAAAAATGATCCAAATATTCCCAAAATTGGTCCAAAAGTGACAAATGAGGTCTATTATGCAATCATGGAGACATCTACAAGTAAATCTAACTTACCCTTCTCCTCATGGTTGATTAGGGTTTCCTTAAGCTTAACTTGTAGTTGTTTGACCCTCACATTACAAATCTGATTTAGGGCATAGTAATGATCAGCCATGTGCTTGTAAATTGTGTTATCCCTGTTGGCCTTCTCAAGGAGATTCTCCAAGTGGATGTTGACCTTCATAATCCAAAACTCCCTGTTCTCATTGATCTCATTTGCAATCTTGTCTTAAAAATTGAGCTCTTCATCTGTAGGGTTCTGCTCCTTTTCCTTCTACAATGCCTTTTTGAGACCCATGGTTCTTAGCCTCTTCCTTCTCACCTACAGTTCATTCTCATCATGTTCATCATTTTCAACCACTGCTTTTCCTTTCTCATTTTGCTTGCTTGCCTCAAACTAACTTTTTTCGAAAGCCAATTATTTTTCCTTCAGCTGTTGGTTTTCTTGCTCTAGAAATGAAATGAAAATTTTTTCCCTTGCCAAGTTGTCTTGGAGCTCTTTGATTTGTGCATCCTTTTCCTTGATAACCCTCTCTATGTTTTCAGACTCATCATTAGCCTCCAATTCTACTAGGTAAAAATCATGTTCCCCCTCATCATGCATGGATGTCTATGTTGTGCTATTGTTCCCTGCTTTACTGGTGTAAGCTTGGCCCCTTCCTCATTTCGAGGAGCATAAAAATCCTTGTGCCTCTCTGATAAGTATGAGTGACCTCAAGCCTAGGTCTCTTTGTCACTGCTTCTTCCTTACTTTATGAACCAACATCCTGCATGGTGTGTGGCATGTTTTATTGTTGGTTAGGTGAAATAGTTTGTAGGGCTGCCTCAATGAAAGAATCTCATGTCATGTCCTTTTTTGCCAACTGATGGAGAACTGTGACCTTCACCAAACTATGATGGAAAATACTAGGATAGTGCTCTTTTTTTTTCACCTGCACCATTTCAGATATCTTGATCACACTCCTATACAATAAATTGCACAAATTGAGGGACTTCACAGATGTGAAGTGCATGAGCAGTCTATGTGGTATTGATACAATCTTGAAAACCTGCCCTCACATGTGAAAATTTTCATGATAACCTTCACTAATGATGCATATCTCTCCATAAAATATCTAAATGGGAAAATGTGTGTACAAGCTCCTTTATACTATGATTTCAAGTAGGGTTTGTACTGCTCTAAGTCTAGGCTCATGCCTTTGAACCAATACTCACCATGGTTTGGTATCCCTGTAACATTAGATATGGCATCTACTGAGAATATCAAATCAAATATTGCTATAGTGACCTTATCCCCTTTCAAATTGGTGGAAAACATGTCTGTGATTTGCTCATGAAAACCTACCTCCTCCACTCGTTGAAAAAACTCTAAACAATCGACATCTTCAAAGAATTTCCTGGTGAATGGTGAGGAGGTGATTTCATTACAGTTGGAGGGCTCAAACCTCAATATCTCCCCTCCTTTGTTATATTTTCTCTTCTCTTATGGTGAAAAATCGGCTTCCATGATGAAACCCTAGAGGATAGGAGGGAAAAACAGGGAATGGAGTAAAGTGATGAAATGAGGGAGTTAGGGAAAGGGGATGGGAGTAGGAAAAATTATGGAGTTGGGCAGAGGTGTTAGGGATCTTTAGGAAGTGAGATGGAGGGAAATGGGCTAGGAAATTAAAACACAGTCCTAGCTAGGGACACTGCCCAAATTAGCAGAATTGGGGTAGGGTTTGTAGGGAGAGTGATGAAAATTAAGGGAGATAGCTATATATTGGATGGAAGTGATGTATAAATTGAAAACAGAAGTGAATGAGAAAATAATATAGGGTTTGGTTCAACAATTTAACTCTAGGGAAGAAAAATCACAATCTTCAAGCAAACCCTGGGAGGAGATTTTTTTCATTAATTTGTCTTGAGAAAAAATTATAATGAAGGTATGAAAGGAATAAAAATACCTTTGGAAGAAGCTTGAAGACTTAAACAACTGATGAGAAACCTTGAAAAACCAAAATTGAGTGATAAAATTGATTTCTCAACAACTCTTCCCTGTGCACATCAAAGGCCACCTGTGTGCAGCTTTTCTCCTCCAAAAGCACAGCGAAGGCTTTGTAAGAGCAGCATGCTCCTCTAGAAGTGAAACGCAGTATCTGAAAGCACAGCGAAAGGCAATTTTCTCCAGTGTTAGGCAAAAACTCTAGTTTTCTTTCCAAAATGGTGGATGAGCTCAATGGTAGGAGAACATAAGAATGCAAATGAATCTTCCTTGTGTCTTTTTGGCTCTTTTATAAACTCTAAATGACTTCCTTTTGAGGGATAATGGGCCCCACATGTCTTTTTCTAGCATGTCTTTCATGTTTTGAACTTTGTAACCTTGCACATTGTAACTTTTTGGAACATTGTAACTTTCTTTGAAATGTTGAATCTCTATGAAGCCTTGAACTGCATCTTTTAAGAACATGGATTACTTATTACATATAGAAACATAAAATTACATTTTGAAATCAAAATTTTTTGAAGAAAATTTCTTTATTACCTCTCCTCCAATTGCTGGATCTTATGAATGAAATGACAGTTTTGATGACCTTGAAACCCTAATGACCTAATGGAGACACTGAATTGAATGAAATAATGATGGAGATAACTGAAATTATGATGATAATCTCTGAATGATGATACACTCAGCTTAGTGGTGACATGGACCAGCATATGAAAATTTTGGAAGGAGTGGAAAATAGTTCAGGACCTAATATCCAGTGACCAAATTTTTGTTTTGAAGACCTGCTGAAATGACAAAAATTTGGCTATGGGACCCTAACATGATATGATAAGAGTCTATTTTATCACCAGTGACAAAATGTAAAGACTGACACTAACACCACGTACCACAAAAAATAATTGACGACGATAATCCCTCTATAGTGGTATGGATGCGAGAAACAATGAGTTTCCATGTCATATTGGTTAACAAAAGTGGAGAATCACTTGGTGATGCTTGGATTGACATCGATGACAACCAATTATCAACAATCCCCCCTTTGGCATTAATGGAAACACATGTACTCTTGAAATCATGACTCCCCATGCCATCATGCTTCTTCTAACCTTCTTAACACTTTCTCCCCCCTTTTGACATAAATGGCAAAGGGTGATTCCCCCTGACAACATGCATGCTCCTGAAGACCTGGAGTATGCCTCTACTCCCCCTATTTGCTTGGATAGATGAAGGAATACTTTAATGGGAAATTGGGAGAATCCCAATTTTTTGGAAAATATACTCAAATTTCTCATGCAACAATGGTTTAGTGAATATGTCAACATTTTGTTCTTTTGTCCCAATATATTCCACTTCGATGTTCTTATATGCAACTTTTTTTCTATAAAAATGATACTTTATCAGAATGTGTTTCGTTTTTTAATGAATCACATGATTCTTGGAGATACTTATGGCACTGGTGTTATCACAAAATATTGGAATGGGCTCATCATACTTCACTTGAAGATCTTGAAAGATTTGTTGCATCTAGAGGACCTACGTACAACAAGTTGATGTCACTATGTATTCTTCTTCCGCTATGGATAAGAAGATTGAAGAATGCTTCTTGCTCAACCATGAAACAAAAAAACTGCCTAGATATAAAGTTTCTCCACTAGTGATTTTATGATCATCAACACTTTATGCCCAATCTACATCTGTATAAGATGCAATGGTTAAATAATTTACTTTAGGATACCATAATCCATATTCTACTATTCCCTTGAGATATCCAAAGATCATTTTTACTACAATAACATGGAATTATTTTGGTGATGCTTGGAATTGTGCTACTTAATGAACTGTCGGCATCACATATGGCATGTAAGTTGTTACATATATGATACTTCCAATCATAGATCTATACATCCTTTGATATGCATCCTTGGATGAGTCATCTATACTCAACTTGAAACGTGTTTTTTATGCAACCAGTTCACAAAATAGAAGAAAAGATAGATCAACGACTTATAAATCAACCTCTTTAAGGGGGAAACCTCCTTTACATTACATAAATGAACCATTCTTGGATGACTCAAATGATTAAAACCTAATTTCTATATATAGGAGTCTAAGGGGTCCCAATATAATCAGAGCCTACATAACAATAATAATTTAATGGCACAACAATAATAATAATGGGCTTCTATAGGGAACAATGATAACACTATGGGTACTACATGGGCACAACAATAACAATAAAGGGGCTACACTAATAGTAACAATAAGGGGATACACTAGTATTATAGGGACCTAAAATTCCCCTCTCCTTCAAAAAAGTGTTGTCTTCTTTATAAAAATTTCATCCTCCCATGTCGAATCTTCAGAAAGTAATTTCTTCCACTTAATGAGATACTCTGGAACTGATCGATTTCATAGTTGTCGAGTTCTTGTTTCTATGGTTGCTTCAAGTTCCAGTATGAATTTTCCTTCCTCGTTAATTTTTTTCAATATTGTTTGAACTGAGAGTTTGTCACCTATAACCTTCTTTAAGCATGAAACATGGAAAATTGGGTGCACTGGGGAAGATGACAAAAGCTCCAATTTGTATGCCATAGTACAAATATTTTGCAACACCTTGTAAGGACCATAGTACTTTGGCAATAATTTATTATCCTTCTTAGCTTGCTTGAGGGACATTTATTTTTATGGTTGTAGTCGTAAAAGTACCCAATCACCTACATCAAAATTTATTTAGTTGTGATTTTGATACGCATGTTGTTTCATTCGATTATGCGCCAAAGTTAGGATATCCTTTAGGAGTTGGATAACCTATTTTCGATGCTCGATGTGATCTTTCACTTCTTGAACCTTAGAATTTTCTCTTAAATATGATGTGATGGACGGTGGATGGTATCCATAGAGTGGCATAAATGGGGTAATTTTTTTTGTAGTGTGGAAGAAAGTGTTATACCACCATTCAGCCAGAGGTAACCACTTGACCCATTATGTTTGTTTATCAGATACAAAGAAACGAGGATATCCTTCCAAAAATTTGTTCACTATCTCAATTTTCCCATGAGACTGACGATGATAAGATGAGCTATGAGCTAGTTAAGTACCCAGACAAGAAAATTATTTCGTCCAAAAATTTCTATTGAAAATGGGATCTCTATCGCTTTCAATAATCTTTGGGTTTCCATGTAGCTTTTGAATTCTTTCCATGAATGAAGTAGAAAATGTATTGCCTTTAAATGGATTATATAATGAAAAAAACTATGCATACTTGTTAAGCCAGTCAACTACCACCAAGATGACAATCTTTCCTTCGGAATTGGGTAAACCTATGATAAAATCCATTGAAACCTCCTCCCAACGTTGACTTGGAATGGATAAAGGTTGTAGCAGACTCGAGGTCTTAATTGTCTCAACTTTTTTTTTTGGCAGACCAAACATTCCGCCACAAACATTTGAATATCAGATTTAAGGCCATCCCAAAAAATTCTTTGTTGACCCTGTGGCATGTTTTTAAAAATCCAGTGTGTCATCTTAAGGGAGAGGTGTGCAATTCCAAAAGAATATTTTGTTTTAGTTGGGAATTCTTATAAATATATATGTGATCTTTGTACCATAATGAATAATTTTTCCAGCTAAATTTATCAGATGTACTAGGATCTTACTGCAATTTTTGAATGAGTGTCCACACTTCTTAGTCATTCTTCCACTCCTCCATTGCTTCGGTTATCCAATCTAGTTGGATAATATAAATGGCAAAAAGCAATGCTTCCACGTCCTCATCCTTTCTTAAGAGTGCATCTACAACAACATTTATCTTCCATTTTCTATAGATGATTTCAAAGTCATAATCCAACATCTTTGTGACCCATTTTTGTTTCTCTTTCGAAGATAATATTTTTTCCAAAAAGTATTTAAGACTATCGTGATTTGTTTTTACCTTAAAGTGTCTTCCCATTAGGTAAGGTTGGGATTTTTTTGGTGCATGTAGTATTTCCAAAATTTCCTTCTCATAAATATATTTATGTAAATACTTTCCTTTGATTGGACGACTTTCAAAAGAAATGGGTATTCCTTCTTTCATTAAAAAAACACCAATTCCATTTCCTAAGGCATCACATTACACAATAAAGGTTTTTGTGAAGTCTAATGTAGCTAAGATCGGTGCTTGGAACATTGCCTCTTTAAGATGGTCAAAGGCCTTAGTTGCTTCTGGAGTCTAAGAAAATGGATCTTCCTTCATTAATGTTGTTAGAGGTGTTGCTATTCTCCCATAATTCTTAAAAAACTTGCAATAATACCTTGTTAACTCGATAAATCCTCACAGATTCTTTAGGGTTGTGGGGATTTTCCATTCCTTAATGGATTTAATTTTGGTAGGGTCTACCTTAACACCATAATGAGATACAACATGACCTAGATATTCCACCTCCTGTACTCCAAAGAAACATTCGGAGGTTTTTGCATATAATTTTTTCTCCTCCAATAGTTTGAGCACCATGTCAACATGTTGAACATGACCCTTCCTAGACTTTTTGTGGATTAGTATATCATCAAAAAATACTAACATAAAATTTCTAAGGAAGGGTTTGAAAATGGAATTCATCAACCCTTGAAATATATAAGGTGCATTGGTAAGGCCAAAAGGCATGAACAAATTTTCATAATGACCCTCATGAGTTCTAAATGTTATTTTCATAATGTCTTCAACCTTTATTCTAATTTGATGATAACCTGAACGAAGATTCAACTTGGTGAAGTAAATTGCTCCATATAATTCATCCAAACAGGAATGGGAAATTTATCTTTAATAGTGAGATTATTGAGATCCCTATAATATGGACAAATGCACCATGATCGATCCTTCTTGTGCACCAATACTACTAGAGAAGATATAGAACTTTGACTAGGTTGAATTATACCAGCCTCTATCATTTCTGCAATCATAGTGTTGGAACGGGGTCTCCTAACAAGCTGTGAAACTGGTCCATTTTGAATATTTTTTATTATATTTAGTCTAGCGCAGGGGTTTTGGGGTGGGTCAAAGCCCAAAAATCATTGTAATGGGTGAAAGGGTAAACTAGGGGTCCGAAAACCATGGGTTGCGGACCATAGAAAAATATAGGCTAGAGTGTTATAAATAAAGAAACATTTTGTATTGTAAAGGATAAGAAATGATGAGCTATTGATGCGAATTGTGGTTTAAGATATCTGTTTGGGTTTTGGGGAAAGGACTCCTACTGGCTGTGTGCACGGAGATCCAAGTCCAGCTGTGTACAGACCCTGCTGCTGTGTGCGCAGGTTGGGAAGGGAATTGTAAGGAATAATTGATGAATGAATGAATGTGAAATATTGTTAGAGAACTGAATCTGTGAGTACTTTTGTGTGATTTGCTGATAATTTTTGTATTGTGCGTTTTATGTCCTGAGCTGTGAAAGATCTGTGTACTGCATTCTTGGATCCAGATCTGTTATGTTCTGTTTATGTAATGCTATGTTGATGTTATAAAAAGCATATAACTATATATCTAGTGCACGTGGATGCGAATAGAGACTTAATTAACTCCACGCAGAACAAGGTAATCTAGGGATCACAGGATCTAGCGCAACTCTGCTTTCCTTACCCATCCTTTCTCAGGGTGCGGAAACCTGGTTCCAACACCCACCCATACTACTTCGAATGAGACTTTGACCTACGCAAGCAGGTCAATGCCGAAAGGGCCAATAGTATAGGGGTTTGTTGGCAAACCTTGCACACCGAACCTGGGTCAAGACCCCTCAAGCCAACACATAGGTTGAATTTTTCTCTTTTGGGAATAGGGATATCTGTAAGGCCTAATGTTTGGAGGAACACTTCTTGAAATCAGATGAATAGCATGATCATGATCAAGAATAGGTGGGAGGCCCTTGGGAGTCTCAAACACCTTGAAATGATTGTCTAATAATTTTTGGAGATCTGGATAAATAGAGGATTTCAATGTTTGAACCTGTAGTGAGCATAATTGTGCACTTACACCTTGTTGTTCTTTCTTCAAAAAAAATTCATGCCATTAGAGTTAATTATCCTTCCTAGTTTCCTTGTGATACCCCTTAATTCAAATTCTTTTCCTTCCCAAAACAATTTCAAGAAAAATTATTGAAAATTAAAAGCTATAGTCCCCAAAGATTGTAACCATTGAACTCCTAGTACAACATGAACACCACCAATTGGAATAGAAATACTTTTAATATTTAATACATATTCCCCCATGGTTAGCTTGATATTATGGAAATTTCCAGAGAAATTTATATTTCCTCCATTTGCAACCATCACTTGACATTCTAGTGCTGGATATAGGAAGCAATTAAATTCCTCGGCTATCTTAAAATGAATAAAATTATGTGTACTACCTGAATCAATCAACACTATTACCTTTTTTTTCTTGATATATCCTTCTATCTTGAGAGTTTGAGGAGTTGTAACTATAGGAATTTACAGGGTAAGTTCCTTAGATCAAAAACCAAATGTCACCACTCACAAACAGATCACAAATCAGTACACAAGTATTATCACGTGGTTAAAAACCTCGAAGAGGGAAACAGTCCACGGCCTGAGCCAACACGGCCACTTCAGGAAATTTATTAATATAAAAAATAAAAGTTACATATGTTTCTCTCATAAATGGTTACTGGAAAAATGAACCTCCATGCTCTTTAAATAGAGATCATGGACCAATCAGGTGTTAAGCCATAGATCAAGTGTCGTTAATACCGAGGAGAGAGTGAACCGTCGGATCACTACAAATCATGACCATCAAATTATAAGTTACAAATTTGCATAGAAAAGAAACACACTTTACCTAACTCTACACTAGACTAAGTTATTCTTAACTATTTCCTATGTGTCAGAATATCCTAACATCCCCCCTTAAGAAAAACTTGGGATAGGATTGAAGGATTTACAAAGGTGACACAAAAGGAGCCTATTTCCTATGTGTCGAAATATCCTAACATCCCCCCTTAAGAACAACTTGGGATAGGATTGAAGGATTTACAAAGGTGACATAATAGGAGAAGGAAGGAGGCATTAGAGCATATCCCACCTTAATGATAACTTTCCTGAACTCCAAGCATGGATCGAAGTTTGGTAAACTTCACTTTTGTGAGAGCCTTTGTAAAGATATCGGCTACTTGATCATTGGTTGGACAATACTGCACTTCAAGAACATGATCATGAATGAGCTTTCTGATGAAGTGTATGTAGAGCTCAATGTGTTTCATACGTTGATGCTAAACTGGATCTTTACATAGCTGAATGGAACTTTGATTATCACACCAAAATGTAGTTGGATGCTACTATGAAGACAAAATTCAAACAGGATCTGACGAAGCCACATGGCTTCCTTGTTGGCTTCAACTGCACCATGATACTCTACTTCTACTGAAGAAAGAGAGATGGCACTTTGTTTCTTACAATACCATGTAATAGGTTCTGAACCAAGAGTGAATACATATCCTGCATTAGACTTTTGATCATCAGGGTCACCAGCCCAATCAGAATCAGTGAAACCAATCAACAATGGAGATGCTCCTGCACTGTAATGAATCCCAAAATGAACTGTACCTCAAATATATCAAAGTATTCTTTTAGATGCTTTCCAGTGACTTCCATGAGGTTGGTGCATAAACCGAGCGACAAGACCAATGGCAAAGGAAAGGTCAGGACGAGTATGGGTTAGATACAGAAGTTTACCAAAAATTTGACGGTATAAGGTAGCATCAACTTCAGGGGTAGTACAAGTGATAGAAATCTTGACTCCAGACTAAAAGGGAGAAGGGGCTGGCTTACAATATTCCATGTGAAAGTGGTGTAGAAGATCACAGGCATACTTGGACTGAGAGAGGATGATACCTTCTTTGGATTGCAAGACTTGAAGACCAAGGAAATAATGAAAGTGTCCTAAGTCTGTCATTTCAAACTTATTTTTGAGGCTAGAATTCACATGGTTTATATGGTTGGGATCACTACCAGTAAGGATAAGATCATCAACATAAATAACAAGGATGGTGAAGGACTTACCCACTTTCTTGGTGTAGATAGTGTTGTTAGAATGACACCTAGAAAAGCCATTATCTAATAGAAATTTAATCATTTTGGCATACCAAGCCCGAGGAGCTTGTTTGAGACCATAGAGAGACTTCCTAAGGCGACAAAAAAGTCTAGAGTCATTTTGGATAAATCCAGGGGGTTGTTCCATGTAGATTTCTTCATGAAAATCTCCATGTAAGAAGGCGGATTTAACATCCACCTGATGGAATTCCCATTTAAAGGAGGCATAAAGGGAGAGAACAAGGTAGATAGAATTAATTTTGGCAACAGGGGAGAATGTTTTAGTATATTCAATGCCTTCAACTTGTGAAATTCCTTTAGTGAGAAGACGAGCTTTATGTCTATCCACTTTTCCATCTAGTCCAAACTTTTTTTTGTAAACCCATCTGCATCTAACAAGTCTTCTTCCTTTTGGAAGAGGAACAAGATCCCAAGTATCGTTTGCCAATAAGGAACGATATTCTTCATTCATAGCTTCATCCCAATCTGGATGACCGGAAGCTTCTTCAAAGGTTTCTGGATCAGGATTTTCTGGAACTTGAGCCAATAAGGAAGAGGCTCTTTCGAACTGAGAACATGTACATCGTCGATATGTAGGTTCACCTGCAAGAGAATCTGCTGCATCCCGAGTAGAGCGGACCCATCTTGGATGCTGTGGAGTAGAAGGAATAACTTCAAGAGGTGGAGGAGGATTTCCATCCTCGCTTTCATCATCTGGACTGGAAGGAATGCTATTAAAAATAGAAGAGAGAGAGAGAGGTGGCACATTTGCTGAATCAGGATCGCAGGCCAAAGGTGGCACACCCACCGAACTAGGCTTGCAGGCTGATATATTTTCATCAAATTTTACATCTCTTCTAATGATTATATTTTTGGATTTTGGTTGAATAAGTCTATATCCTTTGATATCAGATTCAGAATATAAAAAAAAAAAGCATTTTTCACTCTTAGATTCCAAGGCTTTATGTTTCACATCTAGAATATGGGCCCAAGCATTACTTCCAAAAACATGAAAGTGACTTATATCTGGTTTGATTGAGCTCCAAGCTTCTTCTGGACTTATATTATTTAAAACCTTAGTAGGAGTGCGATTTACTACGTAATTTGCATAGTTAATGGCTTCTGCCCAAAAATTGAGACCAAGTCCTTTAGATTGAAACATACAATTAGCCATTTCTTTTAAGGTGTGATTATTCCTTTCAGCTACATCATTTTGTTGTGGATTATATGGAACAATATGTTGCAATTGAATGCCATGCTCAGTGCAAAAGTTGATAAATTTTTTGTTAACATATTCTCCTCCATTATCTGATCTTAACTTAAGAATTGGATGTCCATATTGTTTCTCAAAAAAGGCCTTAAAGGCCAAGAACATGTTAAAAAATTCACTCTTGATTTTTAAGAAGAATACCCAAGTGTGTTTGGAAAAATAATCAATGAAAGTGAAGAAGTACTTGCAACCAGAGAAAGAAACAATAGGAAGTGGACCACATAAATCACTGTGCACAATCTACAAAGGGACTTAAGCATGCCAAGAGGCACGTTTGCCAAAACTATCCCGATGATGTTTTCCAAGTACACATCCGGAGCAAACACCATCTCGGAAAGATACCATAGGAAGACCCATCACCATATTTTCCTTGCATAGAGTTTGAAGAGGGCGATAGTTTAAGTGACCAAATCATTCATGCCAAAGTTTTCTCACTTCATCATTATGAGCAACAAAAATGGAGGGAATACATGAAGACCCAAAGTTGTCAAACTTATACAACCTTGTGGAATCATCAGTAATGCCACTAGCTAAAATATGTCTAGGATCTTTGGGGTCCTTGATTACAACATCATGAGGTGAGAATTATATTATTTTCCCTTCACTTGAATGAGTTATCTGATAAACAGATAGAAGGTTGCATGACAAGGTAGTAACACATAGCACATCATTAAACTGACCATTATCTAGATGAGTGGTTCCAGATCCTACAACACTAAAAGATCTATCATCACCAACATAAATATGTTTGGTGTTACAATCATTTAAAGAAGAGAACGTGGCTTTATTTTTGGCCATGTGGTAAGAAGCTCCAGAATCAATGAGCCACTCATGAGAATGAGAAGAAGAAGATACATTTAATGCATAACCAGATCTTGATGCTTGACAACCACAAGCAGAAAGTGCCATTCCTGAGGATGAAGGTGAAGAGTGCTTCAAATTGATGTTGTGCTTCTTCATTGCTTCTTCTAAGGCTCCCATCTTCTTAAAACATTTGAACTCTATATGGCCATCACGATTACAAAAGTTGTATCTGTCTTCTTCCCTTTGTTTTTATTTTCTTTATCATTTTGGTGAGTTGCTTTTTTAGTTTGCGGATAAAATTGCTTAGGACCCTTGTTTGGTTTCGAACCATACTTTTTAGGATACTTCTTCTTGGGATTATTTTGATATGGTTGTTTTTGGGCTACTAAGTCTTTCTTAGAAGCGTTTCTAGAAGTGATAGTACCAAGGTGTAAGAGTTTTTCTTGTTATCTTATCAAAGAATCGCAAAAGGCATCAAAAGAGGGGTTCTTGTAGGTGGTTCCTGAAGAAATGATGGCTTCTCTAGTGGAATGGAAGTTGGAAACAAATATAGAGTATCCAAGGCTAAGCTTAGCAAGAATGGAATAGATGAGGCTACCATCATTCTTTTTTACCTTACAACCTTCTAAAAGAAGTATAAGGGTCTTGAATTTGGACAAAAAATCTTCAATAGAGGAGAAATTATTGGGGTCCAAAATAAGCAACTCATTTTCAAGCTGGTGGGCCCTGATTTGATTTTGAATGCCAAAAATAGTATTTAGCTTTTTCAGGGCTTCATCAGGGGTGTCAATTTCAAGGATATGAAATTGAAGATCTTGAGCAATGGACATTCCTATCAACCCTCGTGCTTGATCTTGTTTATTTTCCCATTTAGCGATTTTATCGTCATCAGAAGGTTTAGTTTCTTGTCATGTGGCTATTCTATAAAGCCTTTTACTTCTAAGTATATCTACCATGTGAGGTAGACATTGGAAATAATTGGTGCTGTTAAGAATAATTGGGCATGCACTTTCCATTTTATAAAAAAACTGAAGATGAAAAAAGTTGAAACTAACTGCTCCAATGGAAATATATTGAAAAAATAGGCTGATTAAAAAAAACACGGCTCTAAAAATGGCTTCCGGATGAAGAGGTTATGTATTTTTTTTTTAAAACTAAGTTGTAGATGCCGAATAGTTACGGGAATGGTTTGAAATTTGATGATGAAGTTCAACTTTTAAAAAAAAAATCCTGCCCCTTTAAAAAAAAACTTTTTACAAAAGAAGCTTGAGAAAAAGACTTGAACCCAAGACCTCTATTCTCATAAACTAACTTCTCACCAAGTGAGATAGTAAAAGGATTCTGTAATTGTTTAAAAGGAGGAAGGGGTTTTTTTTTTAGTCTTCGGTGTGCACGCTTTTTCCTGCACAAAAAACACAAAAATCCGAGCACAAAAAAATGAAATGCAAGACTTACGACAGATCGTTTGATTTTCGGTTGGCCTTACCGGCAACTATCTATTTTTTCACTATTTCTGATTTCTCGAGATTGCACAAAGAAGCGGGGAAAGAGCATATGTAGCAAAAAAAAAATCCCTACTTCCTATTTCTGATTTTCCAAGATTGCACACATCGCAGAGCAAAGAGCATACACAGAGAAGAGGGTATAGATCCAGAAAATAAATAAAACCTAAAAACTGAAATAAACAGAGGGAACCGAAAGAAGCAGAACTATTAACAAATATAACTGTAAAACAGATACTTTATACCTCCAGATCTAAACTGTCATAACTTGGGCAACTGGAAACCTTTTCGCATGAAACGAAAGGGGTTCCTTACTGTAACAAACAATCTAGACACAACTGAGAAATTCTCCAGGCCTGAAAATGTACATAAATAGTAGATCTAGAAAACGACAGTTGCATGCAGTCAAACCGGCTTCATATTTGGATCGACAACGGATGCGACACTCAAAATAGCTCTGATACCATGTAGGAATTTACAGGGTAAGTTCCTTTGATAAAAAAACAAAAGTTCACCGCTCACAAATAGATCACAAATCAGTACACCAGTATTATCACGTGGTTAAAACCCTCGAAGAGGGAAACAGTCCACGGCCTAAGCCAACGCGGCCACTTCAGGCAATTTATTAATATAAAAAAGAAAATTTACATATGTTTCTCTCATAAACGGTTACCAGAAAAATGACCCTCCATGCTCTTTAAATAGAGATCATGGACCAATCAGGTGTTAAGCCACAGATCAAGTGTCGTTAATACCGAGGAGAGAGTGAATCATCGGATCACTACAAATCATGACCATCGGATTATAAGTTACAAATGTACATGGTAAAGAAACACACTTTACCTAACTCTATACTAGACTAAGTTATTCTTAACTATTTCCTATGTGTCGGAATATCCTAACAGTAATTCTTGCCAATGCATTACAAGATATGGTTGGATTCATTTATTCCTTCTCTAGGGTTGGTTCTTGGTGTATATCATCCTTTTTTGATATTTCTTATTCATTTTATTCCTCCTCTTCACAATCTATGTAAAATAATTTATTCTCGGCACACTTATGACCTTTAGTGTATTTTCAATCAT
Source organism: Pinus albicaulis (assembly GCA_034641835.2). Lineage (NCBI taxonomy): Eukaryota > Viridiplantae > Streptophyta > Pinopsida > Pinales > Pinaceae > Pinus > Pinus albicaulis. Next base: position 1,108,312,390 of record CM076583.1, on the reverse strand, counting down.
AACTATAACAAAGCCCTTTTGAATTATTTTCCTCCAATAATTGTGGTGTCAACCTTGTAGGTTGTGGATGGCTAGGATCAGCAACATTTCCATCTTTATAGTTGTGATTGGTAGACTTGCTTGTTGCCATAATTTTTCTTTCAACTTTTTTTGCCACCCTGAATGCCTTTTCCAATGAATCAGGTTCCCAAAGATGAACCACATGTTGGATTATCTTTTAAAGCCCCTATGAAGACATCAATCCTATGTTCCTCTGGAATATTATTTACCCTTATATTCAATTTTTGGAAGTCCTCAATGTGCTCCATCATTGAACACTTTTGTTTGAGATTTATCAATTGGCTAAAGAAGGTGTTTCTCTTTGTATCCTCATAATGTGTTATCATTTCCTATGTAAAAATTGACCAAGTTAAAAGTGGTTTACGAGAAAAAAATCCATCAATACCATGCAAATTGGCGTTTTTTCTAAATATAAAGTTGCAATGCATACCTTTTGTGTGTGTTGCACATTATGGAGTTCAAATTATTGCTCCATTTGTAGTATCCATGTTATCAGATATTTTCCATCAAAATTCCTCATATCTATCTTTGGAATATGGTGGGTCTTAAATCCAACATTATAGTCTATGAAATCGTGATTAACATTTCTTTTGTTCTCATCATGAGTTTCATCTACTACCCTTTCACCATTGGGAATCCTTTCTTGTAGCAAATTTGTTAAACCTTCCTTCAAAACTTCCATGTATGCTTTCAATTTTTCTTCTATACCATCAATATTAGCTTCCATTTCATCCATGTAATTCTTCAAACCATCCATCTTAGCTTCCATTTCATTTTTGGTTACTTTTTGTGAGAGTGAAATTTGTTGCACTTGGTCTTGTAATTTTTATATATCATGTTGCACTTCTTCCTCTTCATGCGTCATAGTAGAGCTTTATGAGGGCTTAATGGGTGTGGAGTTATTTTTGGGAGGTATTGTAGAACCCAATACCGATATCAATGCTTCAATATTCCCTTTGGAATCACTTCAAACTGAATAATTTAAACAAGAGTTATATAATTTTAAAGCAAAACACACTGTTTTCTTGAGTTTTAGGAGCTCGATATTAAAACTTATGTATCTTTGTGATTTTGGATCCCTAAGATTTGAAATTAAGTAATGTACTAGCCATTTTAGTCTTCTTTCCAATTCCACAGGTCAAACCTAATTTGGATTCTTCAAGGCAATGTTATGTTTTATCTCCCACAATGACATAATTATGGACTAGTTCAATAGAGCGAACTTGTACGGTGTGCCACGTGTCACTGTTTCAACCTGCATCCGTGAAATCTATACAAAAGAAACTAAATTACGTTTAAATTCAACCACTTTTTACATAATTCCAATCCAATGTCGGAAACGAAAGTTATGACGATTTTCCCTCTGTCTCCCGTTTGAGATGAAATTTTGGAGCCTTAAAAAACCCTAACTTCAACAGATCATATATCTGAAAATATTGTGAACCAAGGCTTGAAATGTTTACATGAATTTTATCACATTTTCTCCTCCACGTGGTAAACATTTCAATTTCTGAAGCCTCATATAAAAAATTTTATAGCAAACATGCCAAGATGGCATATTTGAAGAAGCGAAACCCTAGAATCCCAAGCTTTGATTTCAAATGTTATGCAAAAAATTCAAAAAATAGAAGAAAATATAGATAAGTGACTTATAAATCAGCCTCTTCAAGGGGGAAAAATTATTTACATTACATAAATGAAAAATTCTTGGATAATTCAATTGATAAAAGCCTACTTTCTATACATGGGTGTCTAAGGGGTCCCAATATAATTGGAGCCTACATAACAATAATAATGTAAGGGCACAACAATAAAAATAGTGGGCTTCTATGGAGCACAATGATAACACTATGGGGACTACATGGGCACAACAATAAAAATAATGGGGCTACACTAACAATAATTATACGGGAATGCACTAGTATTATAGGGACCTAACACTATCACCATTGGAGTGCTGACTAGCTTACAATATTCCATATGAAACATATTTAAAATTTCCTTGATATATTTGGCTTGAAAAATTAATATTATTTTCAACCAAATCCCAAGTGTCATTGTTTTCAATTTGATCGAACTCTTTGTTCATAGTAGCTACCCAATTTTCATCATGACTACATTATACAAATTTGTTCGGCTCAAATGTGGCCAAGAGAGCAAGATGGGCTTGTTGTGGTGCATGAAGTTATCAATTTTGTCTACTTCCTATGCCTTCATTGAGATCCCTAATGATCTTATTTGAAGGATTATTCTTTTGATACCATTATTTAGAAGTATTCAAGGGTGCTTATTGTTCATATTTGCCTCTTCCTGGCTAGAAGTTGTTTCTTCATTCGATTGTGCTTGCTTCGAGGCTTTCTCTTTGACCTTTTCAAGTTTTGTCTCTTGTGTCTCTGGTTTGCTTGAGAGATTTTTTGTTCAATATTTGGGCCAATATTTGGTTTAGCCTCTTATTGTAACATCTATAATATTTTCTTTTGCATGAATAGCCAACAAAGATGCCTTCATCTACTCGAGGGTCAAATTTTCTTGTTTTCTGATCTTCCCTTTTGATGCAGAACTTGCTTCCTAATACCTTGAAATTATTGAAATTTGTTGATATTCCTCTCCACAATTCATATGGAGTCATATCACAACTACTTATAAATAGACCTATGCTCAAAATATACACTTCCATATCAACTTCCTAAACCAAAAATTTGTTATCCAATTTTGAATCATTCAACATTCTTCTAGCCATTTCTTTCATAGTTCCATTCTTTCTTTTGATAACTCCATTCTGTTGCGGTGTCCTAGCTGTTGAGAACAACCTCTTTATTCCATGTTCCTCACAATAATTTTTAAATTATTTAGATGTAAATTCTCCATCGTTGTTCGATATTTAAACATTTAACCTTCAAATTAGTTTCATTCTCAACCATTTCCTTGTATATCTTGAAACATTCAAATGCTTCATATTTTTTCTTCAAAAATCTAACTATTATCATCCTAGTATAGTCATCAATCATTAGCATGAAATAATGCTCACCATCCAGACCTTTGTCTGCATTGGTCCACATAGATCAATGTGTATCAATTCCAATGGTTTTGACGTGGAATGTTCTTTTGTCTTGAATTCAACTCTTGTTTGTTTTTCATGTTTTTCATGTTTACATATGGTGTTAGTTGGTTTCAAAATTAGTAGCATCTCTCTCACAACTTCCCTTTTACTAATTTTGACAAGGTTGTCAAAGTTTGTGTCCCATTCATCTATGCCAAAGCCAAATTTCGTCTTCTTTTTCCAGGAAACACGATGTAACATTCTTATCCAAAGTGTATATGTCATTTGGAGTCCTAGTTGCAGTAGACACTAGTTGGCCATATTTCTCTCTTCTTATTTCACATTTCTTTGAGTAAAAAATAATCACATGTCCTTGATCACACATTTGAATTACACTTAGCAGACTATGGTTCATATTTTCAATAAGAAGCAAACCTTGAGATGTAGCATCCTTGCTTTCAAGCTTGATATACTTTGGATTCCAAAATACATTGTTCCTTCTTTTCTTTCTTTCAAAGATATAAATCTGTTCCTATCTACAGTCATATGTGTCGAACAACCACTATCAACGTACCATGCATTCTTTTTTATTCGAGCCTTTAGAGCAAGAGTGCATCTTTCAGTTTTCTTCTTCCAGGGTTGTTCATTCCAATTTTGTTGTGATTCCCTTGGGGGAGAAATAAACCTACAATATTTAGTCATATGCCCAAAATTGTTGCATTTATATCATTCTAGTTCATTTCTTAAGTGATCAAACCTGTTGTAATTTTTCCTATAATTTTCCTGTGAAATTATGGGATAACCATTCCTAAAGGGCCATCCAAATTTTCTACTATTCCAACCAAAAGAATGACAATTTATAGTTTTATGTCCAAAATTTCCACATGAATAACAAAAACCATGAAATATGGGGTGATAATTTGTAGAAATTATACAAACAATATGTATATCATGGATTCAATCCGATCTAACAATGTACTAAAGCTATATACTGAATCACTTCTACAAATCAATTACAAAAATTAAACACAATCATCAATCACATGAAGAAAAGAAGAATCAATCAAACCCGAACATAGATAATTTCCCGGGGAAATCTTGCTTCTCAAAACCCCACTATCTTCTATTGTATATTCATCATGGATACATGAAATAATTACAATACAAATCTTCTCACAAGAGCCTCATGTACTCAGCTAATTGTCTGTCCTAGACAAAACTGACCACACTTAGCCAATTCTCATCCTCTAGACAGCATGCCTTGCTTGTGCAATTCCTGATGAATTCAATCCCTATTCTTTAGGAATTTTGGCCTTCCTAAACTATGCAAGGATAATGGGAAATATAATGAGTGTTTGGTTGCATGGGTGCAACCCAATAATCCTACAACTAATAGTTAGCATCCATTCCACCTAGATCTCAACTGGGTCTCCACTAGAACTGACATTAATGTAGCTAATAATAGCAAATCATCAGTTGCATGTTATATCATTGATTGTGAATTAAATAATATTTAATTCACTTGATCTCTCACTAGTGCAACAAATAGTTACAACTATCACCACTAACTTTAACTCACTTAACTGATTTAACTGATTACAACATGCATTAAACTAATGCACCACTGCACTTCGAACTCTGTTACAACTAGAATTACTCTACATGCCTCACCAACTACCCTCAACTCGAAATTCATGAGCTAACTGAGTTTATCACACTCATTTAACTATTACAAGTGATTATGAGATAAGATTACATTTTATTGCCCATTTTAATTAATGGAAAATTAAAATAGACATGCACCAAATTTAGCCCACACAAGTGTAGGTGCTGCTAAGGCTTGTGGTCCGAAACTAGTGTAGGTGTTGCTGGGACCTCCTAGTCCCACACTAGTGTAGGTGTTGCAATTTCTTGTTGGAATTCAACACTCCCTCCCAACAAGAAAGGGATTACGTCCCTTCACCATGATCCTGCCTCTATGGTATTCAAATTTTCTCCTGGTGAGCGCCTTCGTCAGAATATCTGCATCCTAATATTTCATGGGAATGTACTGAAGTAACATTAGAAAATCTCTAAGATGGTGGTACCGGATGTCTATGTGCTTGAACCTATCATTAAACACGGGATTAACCAAGATTTTAATGCAACTTTGTTTATCACAATGTATCACTGTCGGATCCATCTGAGAACCAAACATACCAACCATGATCTTTCTCATCCAGATGGCCTCACATGCAACTTGAATTTTTTCCATGTACTCTGCCTCTGCTGAATTGGGTGCCACAGATCGTTGCTTCCTGCTGTACCAAGAAATTTTTGTCGATCCTATGCTAAAGATCCCTCCTGATGTGTTCTTTCTATTTGATGGATTGTCTGCCAAATCTACATCCGTGAAGCCTTGAAGCTTCACTCCCTTTGTCCTTTTGTACCATAATCCATACTCTATGGTGCCCCTCAAGTATCTCAAGACATGCTTCCCCACCTTCCAAAAGAGCTTGGTAGCCTTAACCATAGCTTTACTGAGCTGGTTAACTGCTTAGCAAATGTCTGGTATGGTGTTCACCAAGTACATCAATTAACATACTAACTACTTGTAAACAGTAGCATCCACTGCTTCTCCAGAAGTATCATCCTCTTTCCTCCAAATTCCTGGAAGAGGAGTGTCCATGGGTTTACAGCTCTCCATGTGAAACTTACCCAGTATCTCTTTGGTATACTTTCATTGAGAAACAAAAATTTCACCATCTCGCTGACATATTTCCAAACCAAGGAAATAATGAATGAGTCCCATGTCCTTCATTTCAAACTCCCTTGCAAGATCCTCCTTGCATGAGTGTATCAGTTGCTCATCACCAGTCAAAATTAGATCATCAAAATAAAGTACAATAATCAAGAGCTTACCCTCAACCACAATCTGGTACAGTTTTGCATCAACTTCACTTTTGGTGAAGCCCAACTCGGTGAAATAACTGTCAATCCAAGTGTACGAAGCACGAGGTGCTTGCTTCAGACCATATAGTACTCTCTTGATTTGACACACATGCGACTCACTGTCAAAGATATTGAAACCTTTTAACTGCTCTATGTACACTTATTCCTCAATAACTCCATTTAGAAATTCAGTTTTCACATCCATCTGATGAATGTGCCACCCCATCTCTGTTGAGAGTGCAAGGATATATCTAATGGAAGAGTACCTTGCAACTGGTGAAAAAGTCTCATCATAGTCGATCCCCTCAATCTGTGAGAATCCCCGGGCCATAAATCTGGCCTTGTACTTCTCCACACTCCCATCAGCAGCTTACTTTACCTTGTAGATCCATCTAGATCTAACCACTGATTTATCGACCGGTCTTGGGAAAATATCCCATGCACTGTTCTTGAAAATGGAGTCATACTCCTCCACCATTGCATCAACCCAAACTGGTTGTTTCACTGCCTCCTGAAAGGAAGATGGTTATGTCACAATACACTTGCTCATAAGAGCCATGTATCCAGTAAACATGTCTAGATATTGTCTCTCTCTACGCAGTGAAGAAAGGGCTCTTGCATTCTCTGTTGCATCAAGTATATATCTACCAACTTCCATGGTGCGCCTTCTACCATTTCTGGTGGATGGCTCTGCATCAATGTTTTCTACCACTCCATGATCCTTCACATGTGGTTTCTCTACATCTTGGGGCTCATCCTTTGGAACCAAGAGTATCTCCTCTGCATGCTAATCCAACTCCCTCTCAAGGGAAAATCACATGGCTTTCTCCTCATCAAATTTTATATCTCATCACACAACAGTCATTCTAATGTTTTTCAAATACACCTGATAGTTGTGGGGAGTTTCAGTGTACCACACAAAAATCCCAATCTCAGTTTTTGGTTCCAGCTTCTTCCTAGCATCTTTGGTCACATGCACATAAACAGATGAGCCGAAAATCTTAAAATGTGAAACATTAGGTTTCTTACTAGTAAAAGCCTCTTCTAGTGTACTCATGCCTAGTATCTTATGATGACAATAGTTCTACACAAATATCGATGTGTTGCATGCCTCTGCTCACAGATGCAACGGTAGGCCCTGATCATTCAACATCTCTCTTTTTTCACCCACAATCGTTATGTTCTTTCTCTCTACGACCCCATTCTGCTGTGGGTTATGAGGCACAATCAATTCTCTCTGAATTCCATATTTGATGCAGAAGTTCTTGAATTCATTCAAGATTTAATCACCACCATTGTCGCTCCTAAGAGCCTTCACATGCTTCCTCGTGTCTTTCTCCACTAGTGCTATGAACTCAAGAAACTTTGAGAACCTCTGATCTTCTTCTACATGAAGTAGATCCAGCACTTTCGAAAAAAGGCATCAACAAATATCACATAGTACTTATGCTTTGATGTCAAAGCAACAGAGAATGATCCACACACGTTTGAGTGAACTCTCTCAAGGATTTATGAAGCTCGGTTCTCCTTCTCATGAAAGGTGGCCTTTACATATTTTCCCATAGTACATCCCTTGCATGTGTCTGACTACACAAGTGTTCCCTTGGGAAGACCCGTAGAAATCTGTTGCATGAATTTTAAGGCTCCATGGTGAAGATGCCCCAATCTCCTGTGCCATAACTCACCCTCATCCCGGCTCACCACTTTGCCTGCCTTATCCATCAAAGTTGTGCAACCATCTACATCAAGTTTATAGAGATTCTTAACTTGAATCCCAATATTCTTGCCTTGTCCTATTGTTTTGTGTCGAAGGAAAGCTTTTCCTTCACTGAAAACAACATCATAGCCTCTATCCTCCAACATTTTAATTGAGACTAAATTTTTCTTCAAGCCCGGTACATGCATTACATATTTTAATTGAAAGTTTTTCCTGACTGTCTCTGGAAGGTAATGGTATCAATACCGGTAGCACTATACTGCCAATCATCACCCATTTCGATATGCATTTAGAGCTCCTTCTCCTCCAAGCTACTGAAAAGTTATTTGTCTCCCGTCATGTGAAAGGATGCACCACTATCCAAATACCACACCGATACCATTTCACTTGACACCATGCATGGAATGAGCAAGAATTCAAGCTCAAATTATGAGTCCAAAGCCTCACCAGCTACAGATCCTGAAGCCTTCTTGTTCTTCTTCTTTTGTGGACAGTTAGTGGCATAATGCCCATGTTTGTGACAGTGAAAACACTTCACTCTAGACATGTCACACTTCTTGCCATATTTAGTGGACTCAGATTTAGAATGGAATTTATTTCATTTCCCCTTATTCGCCTTGGAAGCCAAAGACAAATCTTCTTCATCTTCATTCTTAGATGAAGATCCATCTCTAGTATTCTGTCTGAACTCCTCTTGCACCAAATCCAACCAAAGTCGTTCCCAATCTGGCAGCTTTTCCCTTCCATTAACAGAGCCCTGATAACTATGCCAACTCTTGGGAAGTCCAAGAAGAGCTAGGCTCACCAAATCATCATCAGAGATAGTAATTCTAGCACTCCCCATCTCATCCTAACATTGGAAAAACTTTGTTAAATATTTTGGCATGGAGTTGCCTTTATCCATCTTGATCAACCTGAGTTTATCTTTCAGTGCCAATTTCCTATGGTCAATGTTGCTCTGAAATAGATATGTCAAATATTTCCACATAGAATATGGTGTTGATTTTCCATGGAGACTTGAGACAATGTGGTCTCATACTCCCTCCAGTAAGATCCTCCTCGCCTTTGCCACTTTCTTTTTCCATGCATCAATATTTGCAGCATCTATCACAGCGGGTTTAGGAACATCATTGTCAATGAATTCCTTCAATCCATTGTCTTCGAGTACTTCCACCATATTTTCTTTCCAAGCAATATATTTAGATTTTCCCTCGAGTGAATACTCCAATATCAAGCCATTGAAAGCCATTTTGATTCTGAATCACCTGTAGCACCAAGAAATTCTTCTGCAAATTCGAATTCTATTCAGTCACAAACTCAGCTCCTCCTCCACTATTGTGATTTCCTGTGCTCTGATACCATGTAGATATTATAAAAACAATATGTATATCATGGATTCAATCCGATCTAACAATGTAATAAATATATATATTGAATCACTTCTACAAATCAATTGTGGAAATTAAACAGAATCTTCAATCACATGAAGCAAAGAAGAATCAATCAAACCACAACACAGATAATTTCCCAGGGAAATCTTGCTGCTCAAAACCCCACTATCTTCTATTTTATATTCAGCATGGATACATGAAACAATTACAATACAAATCTTCTAACAAGAGCCTCATGTACTCAACTATTTGTCTCACACTGTCCTAGACAAAACTGACCAACACTTAGCCAATTCTCAACCTCTAAAAAGCTTTCCTTGCTTGCGAAATTCTTGATGAATGCAATCCTTATTCTTTAGGAATTTTGGCCTTCCTAAACTACGCAAGGATCATGGGAAATCCAATGAGTTTTTGGTTGCACTGGTGCAACCCAATAATCCTACAACTGATAGTTAACATCCCTTTCAACTAGATCTCAACTGGGTCTCCACTGGAACTGACATGCATGCAGCTAATAATAGTAAATCATCAGTTGCATGTTAGATCATTGATTGTGAATTAAATCATATTTAATTCACTTGATCTCTCACTAGTGCAACAAAAAGTTACAACTAGCACAACTGAATTTAACTCACTTAATTGAGTTAATTGATTACAACATGCATTAAATTAATGCACCATTGCACTTCGAACTCTGTTACAACTAGAATTACTCTACATGCCTCACTAACTAACCTCAACTCGAAATTCATGAGCTAACTGATTTTACACACTTAGTTAACTATTACAAGTGATTATGAGATAATATTACATTTTATTGTCCATTTTAATTAACAGAAAATAAAAATAGACATGCGCCAAATTTAGCCCACACCAGTGTAGGTGCTGCTTGGACCTCCAGGTCCCACACTAGTGTAGGTGCTGCAATTTCTTGTTGGACTTCAACATAATTGAGAGGAGGAAAAATTATTCATGGAAATTTCCAAGAACTATCTTGTTGATTTTTTATATCTTGAAATTTTGGTTATACTGGGAAACTTTCTTCCTTGATAGATCCTTTAGCAATTACTGCATAGATTTTATGTCCATTTACTTTTTTTGTCTTGGAGGAGCTTGAACCCTTTTAAAATGTTTCTTTGTAGCCTAGACCAGTATTTTCACTATATTTCCTTTGAATTCTGAGAATCTCATCTAATTCTCTAGAGTTGTTTGCAAATTTTTTCTAAACAATACCTCTTTTCTTTGCTTCCTTCCGTAGATAGACTATTTTTTATTCCAACTCTTCCCTTGCCATGCTGCTTTCTTCAAGTTCTCTTCCAATATATTCTTCATTTTTTATGGATTATTCCAATTGTGCTTTAAATTATTTCCTTTGATTCTTCATTCTTATCATAGAGGCTCTTGGCATGTTCTTTTGCTATTTTCAGTTCATCTTCCAAAAATTTAGCGTTTCCTCTTTCGACCTTAATATCTTTTACAAATTTTCTCATATTGTTTTGAAATTTGATTTTATCCATCTTATCTTCTTCTTCTTCTTCTTCATGAGCTTATTTCCTATTTTCCTTATCCATGAATAACACTCTTCATGTGTTATTTTCTTTATCATTGTCACTTCCTTCTTCAGATGAGGAGCTATCTTATTTAGAGAATTTTTTTTTGTTAAAGCCTTTCTTCTTGCCTTTCTTGTTGAATCCTATTTAACCCTCTTCCCTTTATGAGGAGATTTAGCTACAAAGTGATCAATCTCACCACAATTGAAACACATAAATAGAAGTTTATTTTTGAACTTAACTATTCCTCTTTTTAGCTTTCTCACAAAGTTAGGTATTTCTTCATCCGAGTATTCTCCTTCTTTGCAACAACTAGAGCTTGGTCTTGATTTTTTTTTTTTCCTGTCCATCTTGGATGTTGTGAATGTTGATTCTTGATTAGATGGACCATTTGGTTCTTTCCTCATTTTATATGTCATTAGAATTCCATGCAACTGGTCCATGGTGAGTTTTTCCAAATCATCCTTTTCCTCTAACACCAATACTTTAGCATCGAACCTTTCTAGAATAGATCTTAGAAATTTTCGAACGACTAATTTTCTATCAAGAAGCTCTCCCAATGCTTCTAAAGCATTTACTATTTCATCAAAATGAAGGAAAAATGTTGAAATTTTCTCCTTTGTATTAATTCTCAGTTGCTAAAATTGTCCTCAGTGGGTTTGGAGCTTCGCCTCCTTTACCTTATTGTCTACTTCATATGTATTTTGAATCCCATCCCAAATTTATTTTTCCAATTTCTAGTGCATTATTTTCACATATACAAATTTTGTCACACTAGTGTGGAAAGAATTTTTAGTTTTAGCTTAGATTTCATAAAGCCTTCATCCATTATTATCTGAGGGACAAATTGATGGTTATGTGTATTCAGTCAATACAACATTCCAAACATCAAATAATTTTTCTTGAAGATATGACTTCATCTTTCCAACCCATAATGCATAGTTGTTTCCATTTAGTACATGAATTGTTGGCTTATGCCACTCCATGATCTCCTTCTAGTTGTTAAACTGTTATTTAAGGAATCTTCTCTTATACCAATTGTTGGAAATACTGAGATGGGAGTGAATCAATATTTCTTAGAAATTAGTAACTTATTAATATTTTCTGTGAATTAGTTATTCTTCAGCAATATTTGAAATAGTAAATAAATAGTACATAATGAACACAAATATTTTTAGGTGGACTCGCCCCTTTTGGGTCAAAAATAATAAAACACTTTTCTAACAAGTTCTTTAAATATTCAACTCCAAATAAAAGGAAAGCTAAAAATCTCTATAAATATAGAAAAGCATTCTTCTCCAACACCCACTGGAAGGATGCCTCAATGCCCTAGGTTTTTATCAGCAATCAACTGAATGGATGCACCAACACCCTAACGAGCACCAACTTTCCCTAGTACCACCCTACCACCCTGAAGTATTTTCAAGAACCCAACTAAAGGTGACTTCAACCACCCGCAATTAGTTGAATGGATGCACCAACACCCTAACAAGCACCAACTTTCCCTAGTACCACCCTGAAGTGTTTTCAGGCACCCACCTAAAGGTGACATCACCCACCCGCCTAGCACCACCCTACCACCCTAAAATGTACCAACACCCTAGAAAGCACCAAATTTCCCTAGTACCACCCTACCACCCTAAAGTGTTTTCATGAACCCACCTAAAGGTGACTTCAACCACCTGCCTAGCACCGCCCTAGCACCCTAAAATGACAAAAAATAAATTACAAAAATTGTGGACTCCCATATTAGGGACAATGATTCACTTACAATAATATACAATGATTTTCATTGACTGGAAAATAACTCTAGAACCTAAACCCTTGTCTCGACAAACCCTAGGACCAAAAACCCTTTCCCCAACTATAAACCAAACCCTTGTACCAAAATAAAATGACTTGTACAATAGTAAAATTTATTTACAAAACTTATACAATGAACTATACTGAAGATGAAACTAATATATATGTCCTTTGATGATGTAACCACAACTATAGCCCTTAATGATGACACTTCTTTGTTATTTCTGCCCTTACTGCTTCCTTCAATGTGAAAACTATTCCATGTCCTTGATGCTTTTCCCTTACAGATTTTACTGCTTGTAGTAAGTTTATTCTACTTTCAACACAGTCATTGTTTGTTGCCTTAGAAGATTATAAACCAAACAATATTGAATTTTTCTATGTTTGAATCAACAATCGTACAATAATAGTTTTTTTCTTTAGAAATTTTATTTCCTAAACAGAGGTATGTAGTTTCAAACTTGATTCTTATCTTGATGTGTAAGGATGTGTATTCAAAACATGTAGATAAATATTTTATGTTCAATCAAGAGAAAATTTACTTTCGTTGCCTCAAATAAGCTAACACATATAGCTATATGATCTTTTTGAAACTGAACTGATGTAAGGTTGACTTTATTTGTTTGACTTGCACAGGAAAATATATGTATATCTTCATTTTTTTTGCAAGGATAGACTACAAATACTTTGTTGTAATTTTATGCTAATATGGAGCATCAACAAGGTTTTACTTCAAATATTTTTAAGTCATCCACCTGCAAACATTCAAGCCAAACAAAACCCATAGATGCAACCAAAATGACTTTGTAAGATACTCTAAACAGTTCTACCCTAAATGACTGCAATTGGGCTTGTTCTAAATACCCAAATGAATCTCCAAATACCAAAAGAAAATTTGTAATTCAAAACCATGACGTAGCGTGGTATAAATTCTCCTTCAAAAGGTAACCGAAAACCTCATCTAGGTAACCCTTTGCAGGTCTGTAAATTAGTGAATTAAAATTTAAATTGAGTGAAAACTATGTCATAATCGTGCCATTAAAAGGGTCATATTTCACTTGAAACAATAATTTACCCTGGCGAGTCCAAAACTTAAAGAAAACACACTCAATTACAACAAAAATCCTGACCTGAAGTCTCTTATACATGGCCAAAGTTGATCATCTAACGTTTTTACTGTTTTGGAGATGAACTACTTCTCAAATCTTCACTCTTCTTCAACAAGGTGATCTTTAATAGAGTTAAAACCTCCAAACCCTAAAAGAACCATTAACAAGCCCTAACCCACTCTATAGTTCATATGTTATATGCTCAAGGGTGGCCGGACATTTCCTAGTAATTATCTTCACAATATCACTCGTTAAAAGTGCATAGTCAAGAGAAGAGGTAAGGATTTATTTAATAAACAAAAGGAGGGATTAAATAGGAACATTGGGAGGTTTAGGAGGGGCTCCATGAAGTATATGTTGAAACTCAAATAATTCATGCCTTGTGTTCTAAGTAATCAAGGTTGTGAGCCTTATGCAGGAGAGATATTAGCCTATAAAACATAAAGGATGCTTCTTATGGAGAAAAAATAATTTAATACCCTACCTAAGATGATATTTCTATTAAAAATAATAAATTACCCTTATGTAAAATATTTAACGACAATCAACCAATGAATGTGTGCCATGTCACCACCCCTTGGGCTTCTAGCCTGCTAACTGGGGTCTCCTACTTCAAAAGCAAATATCTATGAAACCATGAAGAACTATGTGGCATGCCACATGCCACTGGAAACATATCGACGAGGAAAATCCATCTAGAGTTGTATGGATGCAAGAAACAATTAGTTTCCATGTCATATTGGTCAACGAAATTAGGGCATCGCGTAGTGATGATTGGGTTGACATCAATGAAAACCACTTATTAACAATAGGGTCTTACCAATACTTGAAAGAGTATGGAAGTGAGAAATTATGGAATGAGTAGACACCTTAAAATTTAAAACCCTCAAAAAAAAAATTATATCAACCTTCAACGCATAAGTAAGAGAGATATGTTCCACTTGGGAATTTTAAATCAAGAAATTAGGCACAATTCCTAAAAAAATGTTTAGATTAAAAATGTAATATGTGAATTTTATTATTGAAAATAAGTAAGTGATTTGCAATCATTTACCATCTTTTTTTAATTTATAGAAAACAAAAGAAAATAATTATAATTTTTAAAGTCATTATTAGTTCGGATTATGGCTTAAGTGCCTTATCTCCACTAGGGTAATGACAGTCAAGATGAATTTGCCTCTTAAAGATGGTTTATTTAATAATTATGGATTACGCTAGAACCATAGAAGTTAAATTATCCTCTTGTCTAATAATGACAAGTTATGATACCAAATCCCTATAAGAAGGGATCCATCATAAGGTGATCTCAATCACAAGATTAACTATGGAATGAAATAAAATCAAAACCCTAGTTAAGGAACCCTCGAGGGTGTGGCCTAAAAAGGAGACTCAATTCTTACCTCAAACCAACAAATGAGAGAGGGAGAGAGAGATAAAACTATTGACATCTCCTTCAAGTGGAAAAGTTTCCCTTCAATGTATCAAATTAGTAGCCTTGTAGGAGTCTTGAATTATCACAATAATTCCCTTGAATATTAAAAAAATAACCAAGAAAAAGAGACTCGAATGGATGACTCCAAAACTTCATGAAAATGGTTACATTATGGCATAATGATCTCCAAAAAATCACAATAATTTGGTAGGAGAGTGAATTCTCAATTTATAAAAAAGGCTCTCAAAATATTTCCCCCTTTTTCTCCTTAGAAAATGTCTAAGAAACTTCAAGAAATATTGACATGTCATCCACAATAGACTTGGAGAGTAATTCATTACAAAAATTAGCTTTACATGGCATCAATGCAAGTTTTACCCCTATACAGTTAATCATTGTAAAGGGATTCTTAATAAAACATAAAAGATACAATGGAAAACAAACAAATTTACATAGAGAGTTTATCCTGGAAACCCAAGCATGGGAAAACCAATTTTTTTTTTTTCATTATTTTTTTTCTGTACAATATTAACTGTAGTTCCTTAACCAAAACTACAAAACCATGGGAAAAAACACCATGTGCCACAAAACTGCTTTTAGAAAAACAACGGGTCAAAAACTTCCAAAAACAACCATGTGACCCCCATAATGTTTGTCGAGTATCCAAAATGTCGTCTTTTTCATCATCTTTTCATTCACTTTTAATAATATTCCATTATATTATAACCTTACACTAAGACCATTTTCATGATCATATATGGGTTTATCATTATTATTTTGCAAAGCATTATTTTAGTATTTTGAGTTAATTTATGGTTAAATATTAGAAAAATAACATATATTTACTTATAAATAAAAGTCGTATGAGTTTTTTGATGTATGTAGGCATATTTGAAGATTCCAGCAAAGTCATATTTGGGGTCTAAGTCTCAAATTCTATTTTTCTCTTCAAACTCTTGAAGATTTGAAGAATATTTGAGATAATCATTCAAGCACATTTGATGGAGAAACATCATGAAAGTTTTGATAAGATTTCTTATCAAGTATTTTAGAGATTTGTGAGTTGATATGTAGAGATGTTACTTGCTAGATGTTAGCACATGGTTATAACCACATGAGATATTTATGGATCTAGGAGAGATTTGTGGATCTACATTTATTAATTAGTTATCTTAGTTTTTGTATAAATAAGAATGTCTTCTCCATTCAGAAAGAGGAACTCTTGGAACATAATTCCAAATTATGATGGATTAAAAATACATTTCATAAGTCCTTGTGTTATTTATTTTAGAGTTTTATATTATTATTTTGTTGTAAAATACAATTTTATAATTTATGTAGTTTCATAATATATGTAGTCTACATTAGTTTTCTTATGTTTTAAATTAGTTTCTTTTGCATATCAACAATAGCACCTTGTTTAATGTTGCAATTGTGAGTTTTCAATACTTGATCAAACATGGTGATATAAATAAACACCAATTTTCGAGAAGCCAACTTCTAACTCAATTTCTGGCCAAAATAAGACAGAACTTGAAAAAATAAAACATGGGTTTTGTGTAGAATGAGCCAATTTAGATTCCGTAAAGAATTTCTTCAAAAAAGTGCACGACTTTGGCGATATTCAAGGATCTTTAAAATGTAAATTTTCATATTTCATGTTGCGACCAACAAGTATATCAATAGAAAAAATAATTGAAAGTGTCCATCAAATTAAGAAAGAGATCACTCATTTTGAACCTAAGTCAATCTGGTTTTTGAAGTCATCACAATTCTCTAACAATTATCTAATCTTTTTAATTAAGAAATAATTTGCATTTCAGTAATAACTTTGCAATTGATTTATTCATTTGTTTTAGATGCTTTATTTACAATATTCTAATTGTTATCTCATTATTTTCCATATTGTAATCAAGCGCTTGAGAAATATAAAAATACAAAACATTAATTTAATTGTAAAACATTCTCATTTGTGATTAGATTTGCTTTCTTTCATAGAAATAGATTTCAAACACTCTATATTAAAGTGAAAAGCTTTCATAGATCAAATTTACTCACTTTTATAGAATAAATATTTTCATACTTTCATAGATTAAGTTTACATGCTTTCCTAGATTAATTCTCCAATGTTTTCCAAGATTAATTCTTCAATGTTTTTCTAGATTAATATTACATTTTATGCCATTTTATTTGTTTTTATTGAGTATAAATTTCTTTCATTGCAATTTATTTCTTTTAGGATTGAAATTTAAACTCCTAGCAAACATTGTGACGTTATATACTTCACAATTTTACGATACCTGATTGAAAATTTAATGTAAAGTAATTTAAAGCACAATTAAATTACCCAACATTTTTGGCATCGTTATTGGGGAAGTATACATGGGATTTAACTATCAATTTAAATTTCTCTTTAATTTATACAACTTTGGAAAAGAGAGATGGTAAGATGAGAGGTAAGAATCTGCACATCACCATTGTGAGGTCTTTCTTAGCCTTAGTTGTTGAATTCATCTCATTCTTAGTTGAATCCATTTTTTGTTGCATAAGTTTATTTTAATTCATTTTATATTGAATTATAGAGGTAGATTCATTAGAGATCAAAATTCATAATCGCCTACCATTCCCACTATATCACGTGGTGTAGTAAGAAATACATGACCATCCATATCATATGTTCTTACTTTTGCAGGTAGAAGAAGACTTCCTCCTAGAGGTGGAAGAGGTGGTAGAAGAGGTAGAAGAAATGGGTGGAAATGATGACAATGAAGGAGATCCCTTTGGATTTATCATTTAGGATACTGATATAAATGTTAAAATGAAAAAAATCTCTCCATCTACACTTCTCAACTTCCATGGTATGATATCAGAAGACCCAGACATATTTCTTTTTGAATTTGAAATCCTTTTTGGATCTTATGGTTACTTATTATACACTCAAAAATTGAAATTTTTTTCGACTAAATTTAAGGATAGAGCTCTTAAATGGTTCAGGTGTTTAGGGACTAATTCAATAAGATCATTGTAGGAATTTATAGGGTGAGTTCCTTATATTAAAAACCTAAGTTAACAGCTCACAAATAGACCACAAATCAGTACACTAGTATATCACGTGGTTAAAACCCTCGAAGAGGGAAAAAGTCCACGGCCTGAGCCAACGCGGCCACTTTAGGAAATTTATTATATAAAAGGAAAGTTTACATATGTTTCTCTCATAAACGGTTACCGGAAAAATGATCCTCCATGCTCTTTAAATAGAGATCATGGACCAATCTGGTGTTAAGACATGGATCAAGTGTCGTTAATACTGAGGAGAGAGTGAACCGTCGGATCACTACAAATTGTGGCCGTCGGATTATAAGTTACAAATGTACATAGTAAAGAAACACACTTTACATAACTCTACACTAAACCAAATTATACTTAACTATTTCCTATGTGTCAGAATATCCTAACATCTCCCCTTAAGAACAACTTGGGACAGGATTGAAGGATTTACAAAGGTGACACAAAAGAAGCCTATTTCCTATGTGTCTAAATTTCCTAACATCCCACCTTAAGAACAAATTGGGATAGGACTAAAGGATTTACAAAGGTGACACAATAGGAGAAGGAAGGAGGCATTAGAGCCTATCCCCCCTTAATGATAACTTTCCTGAACTCCAAGCATGGATCAAAGTTTGGTAAACTTGATCATTGGTTGAACAATATTGTACTTCAAGAACATGATCATGAATGAGCTTTCTAATGAAGTGTATATGAAGCTTAATGTGTTTCATACGCCGATGCTAAACTATATCTTTGCATAGTTGAATGACACTCTGATTATCAGACCAAAGTGTAGTTGGATGTTTTTGATGAAGACCAAATTCAGACAGGATATGACGAAGCCACATGGCTTCCTTGCTGGCTTCAACGACACCACAATACTCTACTTTTGCTAAATAAAGAGAGATGGCACTTTTTTTCTTACAATACCAAGTAATAGGTCCTGAACCAAGAGTAAATACATATCCTGCAGCAAAATTTCGATCATCAAGGTCACCAACCCAATCAGAATCAGTGAAACCAATCAACAATGGAGATGCTCTTGTACTGTAATGAATCCCAAACTGAATTTTACCTCGAATATATCGAATTATTCTTTTAGCTGCTTTCCAGTGACTTTCATGAGGTTGGTGCATAAACCGAGCAACAAGACCAACAACAAAGGAAAGGTTAGGACGGGTATGGGTTAGATACAGAAGTTTACCAACAAGTCAACGGTATAAGGTGGCATCAATTTCATGGGTAGTACAAGTGACTGAAAGCTTGACTCCAAAGTGTTAGGGAGAAGGGGTTGGCTTATAGTCTTCCATGTGAAAGTGGTGTAAAATATCACAGGCATACTTGGACTAAGAGAGGGTAATACCCTGTAAATTCCTAAATGGTAAGACCTGTCACCATATTTTCTTTACATAGAGTTTGAAGAGAGAGATAGTTTAAGTGACCAAATTTCTCATGCCAAATTTTGCTCACTTCATCATTATGAGCAACAAAAATGGAGGGAAGACATGATGACCCAAAGTTGTCAAACTTATACAACCTTGTGGAATCATCAGCAATGCTAGTAGCTAAAATATGTATAGGATATTTGAGTTCCTTGATAACAACATCATGAGGTGAGAATTCTACTATTTTCCCTTCACCTGAATGAGTTATCTGATAAAGAGATAGAAGGTTGCATGATAAGGTAGGAACACATAGTACAACATTAAATTGACCATTATCTAGATGAATGGCTCCAGATCCTAAAACACTAAGAGATCTATCATCACCAACATAAATATTTTTGGTGTTCCAATCATTTAAAGAAGAAAACATGCCTTTATTTTTGGCCATGTGGTAAGAAGCTACAGACTCAATCAGCCACTCATGAGAATGAGAAGAAGAAGATACATTTAATGCATAACCAGATGCTTGACGACCACGAGCAAAAAGTGTCATTCCCGAAGATGAAGTTGAAGAGGTCTCCAAATTGATGTGATGCTTCTTCATTGCTACTTCCAAGGCTTCCATATTATTAAAACATTTGGACTCTACATGACCATCACGATTACAAAATTTGCAATGTATATCTATTTTCTTCCCTTTGTTTTTAGTTGCCTTATCAGTTTGGTGAGTTGCTTTTTCAGTTTGCGGCTAAAATTTCTTAGGACCCTTATTTGGTTTAGGACCATACTTTTAGGATACTGCTTCTTGGGATTCTTTTGATATGGTTGTTGTTGGAATGTTAAGGCTCTCTTAGAATCGTTTCCATAAGTGATAAGACCAAGGTGTAAGAGTTTTCTTGTTCTCTTATCAAAGAATCGCAAAAGGCATCAAAAGAGGGGTTCTTGTAGGTTGTTCCTTGAGAAATGATGGCTTCTCTATTGGAATGGAAGGTGGAAACAAATACAGATTATACAGGGCCAAGCTTAGAAAGAATGGAATAGATGAGGCTACCATCTTCCTTTTTGACCTTACAACCTTCTAAAAGAAGTGTAAGGATCTTGAATTTGGACAAAAAATCTTCAATAAAGGAGAAATTATTGGGGTCCAAAGTAAGTAGCTCATTTTCAGGCTGGTGGGCTTTGATTTGATTTTGAATGCCAAAAATAATATTTATCTTTTTCAGGGCTTCATTAGGGGTGTCAATTTCAAGGATATGAAATCGAAGATCTTGAACAATGGACATTCCTATCAACCCTCATGCTTGATCTTGTTTATTTTCCCATTTAGCTGCTTTATCTCCATCGATAGGTTTAGTTTCTTTTCCTGTGGCTATTCTATAAAGCCCTTTACTTCTAAGTAAATATACCATGTGAGGTAGCCATTGGAAATAATTAGTGATGTTAAGAATAACTGGGCATGCACTTTCCATTTTTTTTTAAACTAAAGTTGAAAAAGCTGAAACTAACTACTCCAATAGAAAGATCTCAAAAAATTAGGCCAATTAAAAAAAAACAGCTCGAAAAACGGCTTCCATATGAAGAAATTATGTCTTTTTAAAAAAACTAAGTTGTAGATGCCAAATAGTTACGGGAACGGTTTGAAATTTGATGATGAAGTTCTACTTTTGAAAAATAATCCTGCTCCTTTAAAAATTTGTTTTACAAAAAGAAGCTTGAGAAAGGGACTTGAACCCAAGGCCTCTATTCTCATAAACTAACTTTACACCAAGTGAGCTAGTAAAAATATTCTATAATTGTTTGAAAAAAGGAAGGGTTTTTTTTTTTTTACTCTTCGGTGTGCGTGCTTTTTCCTACAATAAAAACACAAAATCTGTGAACAAAAAAAAAAAAAAACTAAATGCAAGCCTTACGGAAGAATGTTAGATTTTCGGTTAGCCTTACTGACAACTATCATTTTTTTCGCTATTTCTGATTTCTCGAGATCGCACAAAGACGTGGGGAAAGAGCATACGTAGCAAAAAAAATCTCTTCTTCCTGATTCTGATTTGCCGAGATCGCATATAGCGCAGAGAAAAGAGCATACATAGAGAATAGGGTATAGATCTGGCAAATAAATAAAACCTAAAAACCGAAATAAACAGAGGGAACCGAAATAAGCAGAACAATTAACAAATATAATTGCAAAGAAGACACTTTATACCTCCAGATCTAAACTGACATAACTTGGGCAACCAAAAACCTTTTCGCATGAAACGAAAGGGGTTCCTCACTGTAACAGACGCTCCAGACACAACATAGCAGTTCTCCAGACCCGAAAAAGTTTAGAAATAGTAGATCTAGAAAACAACAGTCGCATGCAGTCAAACTGGCTCCAAATTTTGATCAAAAATGGATGTTGCCCTCAAAATAGCTCTAATACCATGTAGGAATTTACAAGGTACATTCCTTAGATAAAAAACCAAAGGTCACCGCTCACAAAAAGATAGCAAATCAGTACACCAGTATATCACGTGGTTAAAACCCTCAAAGAGGAAAACAGTCCACGGCCTGAGCCAACCCGACCACTTCAGGCAATTTATTAATATAAAAGGAAAGTTTACACATGTTTCTCTCATAAATGGTTACCGGACAAATGACCCTCCATGCTCTTTAAATAGAGATCATGGACCAATCAGGTGTTAACCCATCTAAATTTGTTTGTTTGTTTTTTTTTTTTTTTTTTTTTTAATTATCTCATCGATATTATTCATTTATTTTTTAGGTTTATTTTTTTTGTCAAATTTTTAAATTATTTTCTTAAATTGTGTTCTTTTTTTCTATTTTTTTTGAAATTTTGAAATTTTGTAAGTTAATTTTGTTTTTAAATACATTTTTTATGTTTGATTTTTTTTTTTGCCTTATTTTATATATATATATATATATATATATATATATATATATATATATATATATATATATATATATATATATATATATATATATATTTTGGGTCATGTTTTTTAATTTTTTATGTTAAAATATATATTTTTATTTACTTGCTATTATATTTTTTAATTTTTTGTGTTTTTAATTTTTAGTTTTTATTTTTTTTCAATGTTTTCATATTCTCAATATATTTGATTGGATATATATGTCAAAATAAAAAATATGTAGAAGCAATAAGTTCAGAAGAACAATTTTTTGTTGATGGTGTACTTCCTTAGCGATCGATAGGATTTTGGTAACGACAAATTTTTTTTTCATAATCTTTAATATTTTTATTAGTTTCGATTTATTAAATTAAAAATTATATATAATTTTACTATTAGATGATGATTATTATTATTATTATTATTATAGAGAGAGAGAGGTTTTAAAATCTTAAAATTATTTAAAAATAAAATATGTACAGAAATTTCCAAAAAAACAAATGTTTTAATGCAGAGTGTGTCAAAAACTCCAAAATCACATATAAATTCATTTGTTTTGTAAAGTTGTTCATTCATCATAACTGAAGTGTTTCCTATCCAGTGATTTCAATACATTATATATAAAAAAAAAACATTATATTTAATAAATTGGTATTAATATGATAAACTTAAAATAAAAATAAATTAATATAAACTAAATGGTAATAATTTTTTAAAATAATATTAACACTATGACTGAAAATTGTTGGAATTTTAAGGATTTTCGTAGAGGTGATATTTTATCTTTAATTTCATTCTTGGAATTTTAAGGTTTTTCAGAGATATGATATTTTCTCTTTAATACCATGCCTAAAAATCGTTAGAATTTTAAAACTTATGATATTTTATCTTTAATATTATGTGTATCGTTGGAATTTTAAGGTTTTTCGGAGTCATGATATTCTGTCTTTAACATCATTATTAAAATGTGTTGACAATTTACCTCTAAAAAAAATGTTATTCCAACATCAACACTTTTCGTTTTCAAGGTGTTTTTTGCACAAAAAAAATTAGCGACGTTATTCCAACATCAACACGTTTCGTTTTTAGGGTTTTAGGCTTTTCACACAAAAAATTGGCAACATTATTCCAACATCAACACTTTTCATTTTCAGGGTGGTTTTTGCACAAAAAAAAATGGCTTTTACTTCAATTTTTAAAAATGTTGAAAATTTACTCCTAATAAACAAAGTTATTCCAGAATAACACTTTTTGTTTTCACGTTGTTTTTTCATGTTTTTTTTGTTAGAGTTCTTATTTTGAGGTAATAGTTCTCATTCGATCGGTAACTTTGTTTAAAGAAGAAGTATTTAAAATGAATCAAAAAGAAAATGAGAGCCTTGAGGACATGGTAGAGAGATTTATGTATAATGTTAAGAGGGAAAATTTGCATAATTCAAGA
The DNA here is from genome assembly GCA_034641835.2 of Pinus albicaulis. Lineage (NCBI taxonomy): Eukaryota > Viridiplantae > Streptophyta > Pinopsida > Pinales > Pinaceae > Pinus > Pinus albicaulis. The sequence continues at coordinate 1,108,288,574 of CM076583.1, read as the reverse complement.
TTTGATACATTGAAAATCCTCTTACTCAGAGAAATTAGAGATGAATGGATTGCTCTTCTTAGTCTCATGGGTAAAGGAGACATTTCTCTATTATCATTTGAAGAGATTTGTGAATTATGTAACCACATATCAATAGGAAAAGAAAAATATGGTAGATCCCCTCAAGATTCAGTAAGTATGTTAGCATCAAAGTCGGTAAGTAGAGATGAACTTGGGAATTTTATTGATAATTTAAAAACTTATATTCTTGGTAATTTAAGTGAACAATTTGATATGCTAAGAATGCAAAGTAAGAAAAAAACTGAGAATGTTTCTTTACCTATAATTTTCCATAGATGTAGAAAGAAACATGCTTTGCTTGAATGTCCAATTGATAAGATTGAAATTTGTGTCACATGTGCATAATCACATGCTGCTCAGGAATGCCCATCATTACCACGGTTGAGGACAATTTACCAAAATGATAATGGAGAAAATCAAGCACCAGAGAAACTCTATTATATAGCTCTAAGAAGGCCTTGGAAGCCTTGTCAATTCGGTATGATGAAAAATCTTAGTTCACAATTTCAAGCTTATGCACAACAATCTCAAGGTAATTGGAGCACATCCTTTCCTTGGAAACCTTGTCAATCTCAATCCCAACCTCAAAATCAATCTTGTAAAAAAGGTTTGCAAGGGTCTTGTGGAATAAATCCACCATATCCTCAATATTTTACTCACTATCCTCAATACCAATCTCAATGCTATCCATACCATTCACCTCCACCACAAACTCATTTTCAACCTCAGTTGACCTCAATTCAACGTTTATCATTACCACCTATGAAAGCACCCCAAAGAACCATTCCCACTCAACTACCTACACAACCATTTATGATCCACAACAATAAAATTACTTAGTCCACTTACAACTCTGAGGTACAAATCTTCAAATAAATCCTCTTGATCTAAATGATATCCATCTTAGATCAGGAAGAGTATTGCAAAAAAAGGTTTCTCTAGGTGTTATTGAAGAAAAAAATTAAGAAGAATAAGAAGAAGATGAGGTCTAAGAATCATGGATTCCCTGTTGATGAAGAGCAATTGCTGGAACCTGAGATTGAAGATTTTCTTGCATGCCTATGACCATATTCTATGAATGAGGATCACATCTCTGAAGACTTGCATGTAATGATAACAAGAAGCCAAGGAAGAGAAGATTACATTGAAACTTGGTTCAAGACAGTCATCGGATCCCAATTCTCAATTCTTCAATATTTTATGATATCATCTCAATCAAGGCAGTTGGTTTGTCATATACTGGTATATATCAAATTGTATCTTTCAAGCATGCACATGAGTTTATTTGTCATCATGTTATGTGCATGGTTCCATTGGAAGTATTCCTATACTTGAAAGAGATATTTTTTTTCAAAGAGTAGGATAGAATAAAAAAATAATAATATTAAAAAAGAAAAAAGATAAATCAATAAAGAGAAGAAAAGAAAAGAAAAAGTCTTGTGAAAACTAGTTTACTAGTGAAATTGGACACAAGCTTTGCCGAAAAAGAGACAACTGATGATGAAAATTCACAATAAGCTATGTAATTTCATGTTGGTTTCAATTTTTCATTATGGGTCTTCAAATTATTTTAGGCTCTATGCTCAAGTTGGATGATGTGGGATTCCTTAAGGCCCAAATTCCAACAGATATTGTCCCATCGACTTCAACACTTTATCTAGGACCAAGATCAGATATTTTTTTAAGTGCCTTGGAGCTTGCATACATCAATGGAAAGCCTCTTCGCTGACAAAAATGAGAATACAACAATGTCTCTTGATTTTTAGGTTGTGATGGTGGCTCGACTTCAACACATTTATTTGTACCTGTCAAGATTCACTCTTGTACCTTGCCACTCATTTACATTATTGGTGAGTTGTCTCACATTGGTTAATAATTGACATTAATGATCGATAATCCAATGAATTATTTCTATGTTTGAATTCAACTAAATCTGTTCACATAGATTGAATTGTATTAATCAATATTATATGTGAAGACTATATGCTTTATGATATCAATAAAAACTTACAACAATTTTTCAATAAATCAAGGTTCAGTTCCTAGTTCTAGTAATAAGAAGACACAAAGGCTCTGGTTTTAGATTTCATCCTCTATTCATACAACCAAGAGAAAAGAATAAGAAAATCAAATTCTTTCACTTCACATTCCATGATCAGTAGTAATAACCAACATCTCCCAGATACATAGCCTATGGACTTTTCTGGTAGGTGAAGGTATGTTGTTTTCTAATCTTTAATCAATAATTCCTTGAATGCTAAAAGATATGTATTTGGAAAATTTCCCATATGACATTTCTTTCGTCAAATTTTAAAGATATAAATAACCTTTATTTGGGGGGTATATTCACTACCATTTTTCAATTCCATATTCCATAACCTCATATATCGTTGACCAACATGTTTCTCCCAAATGACTATTGTTGCTATTCAATTCAAATATGAATATGTTTTGGATTGATTCCAATTATGAGAAAAGATCAATTGATATGTATATAAATAGGTCTTCATTATGAATGTATTTTCAAGTATTCTTTGTTGCAATAAGAAGAAATGTAAAACAAAAGTGTTGCTACACAATAACCAATACTCGCAATACTTGGCATTTCCATACAAGAACCAACACCCGCAATAATTGTGGTTGCCAAACAAGAACCAACCACAAGAGCTGAAACTTAGATATCTTTCAAAGAAGGCTCCATAATAGCAAGATCTAGAGAAAAATAAAGAATTGAAGAAGACTTTGCGAAATATGCAAAACTTGGAAAAGTATCTCAAGTCACAAAATCACTTGTTGATAAAGCATAATTTTTCACTCCAAAAGGCTACAGAAAATGAGATGAATTTAGTTCATGAGAATCAATGCAACGTTGCATGAGGACATGCAACATGTTCAGTTGGGGGGAATTGTTGGGTCTCCAAAATGTTATCTTTTTCATCATCTTTTCATTCACTTTTAACCATATTCCACTATATTATAACCTTACACTAAGACCATTTTCATGATCATATATGGGTTTAGCATTATTATTTTTCAAAGAATCATTTTAGTATTTTGGGTGAATTTATAGTTAAATATTAGAAAAATAACATCCATTCATTTATATATAAAATTTGGATGGGTTTTAAGATGTGTGTAGGCATATTTGAAGATTCCAGCAAAGTCATATTTGGGATCTAAGTTTCAAATTCGAATTTCCTCTTCAAACTCATGAGGATTTGAGGAATATTTGAGATAGTCATTCAAGCACATTTGATGGAGAAAAATCATGAAAGTTTTTATAGGATTTCTTATCAAATATTTTAGAGTTTTGTGAAAGGATATGTAGAAATGTTACTTTCTAGATGTTAGCACATGATTGTAACCACATGAGATATTTATGGATCTATGAGAGATTTATAGGTCTACATTTATTAATTATTTATCTTAGTTTTTGTATAGATAAGAGTGCCTTCTCCATTCAAAAGGAAGAATTCTTGGAGCATAATTCCAAATTATGATGGAGTAAAAATACATTTGATAAGTTCTTGTGTTTTTTTTATTTTAGAGTTTTATATTATTATTTTGTTGTAAAATGTAGTTTTATAATTCATGTTGTTTCATAATATATGTAGTGTATATTAGTTTTCTTATGTTTTAAATAATTTTCTTTTGCAGATCAACAATATAACATTGTTTAATGTTACAATTGTGAGCTTTCAACACTTGATCAAAGATGGTGATTTAGATTAGCAACAATTGTCGAGCAACCAACTTCTAATGCAGTAAAATACATTTGCTAAGTTATTGTGTTTTTTATTTTAGAGTTTTATATTCTTATTTTGTTGTAAAATGTAGTTTTATAATTCATGTAGTTTCATAATATATGTAGTGTATATTAGTTTTCTTATGTTTTAAATAAGTTTCTTTTGCAGATCAACAGTAGAACATTGTTTAATGTTGCAATTGTGAGCTTTCAACACTTGATCAAAGATGGTGATTTATATTAACAACAATTTTCAAGCAACCAATTTCTAATGCAGTTTCTGGCCAAACTAAGACGGATCTTGAAAAACTAAAATGTGGGTTTTGTGCAGAATGAGCCAAAATTGTAATTTTCACTTCATTATTTTTGACATTGTTAGTAAGCACTTAAGAAATATAAAAATACAAAAAAAATATTTTAATTCTAAAATATTCTCATTGGTGATTAGAGTTGCTTTCTTTCATAGGAATATATTTCAAACACTTTCTACATTAAAGTGATAAGCTTTCATAGATTCAATTTACTCGATTTTATAGAATAGATATTTCCATGCTTTCATAGATTAAGTTTACTGCTTTCCTAGATTAATTTTTCATTGTTTTCCTAGATTTATTTTTCAATGCTTTTCTAGATTAATATTTCATTTCATGTCATTTTATTTATTTTTATACAGTAGAAAATTCTTTCATTGCAATCTATTTCTTTTAGGATTGAAATCTAAACTCCTATAATATACAATGTCGTATACTTCACATGTTTATGATACCAGATTGACAATTTATTGTAAAGTAATTTAAAGCACAATCAAATTACCCAACATTTTTGGCTTCGTTATCGGGGAAGTATACATATGATTTAAATTTCAATTTAGATTGCTCCTTAATTTATACAACTTTGGAAAAGAGAGATGGTAAGACAAGAGGTAAGAACCTGCACATCACCATTGTGAGGTCTTTCTTAGCCTTATTTATTGAATTACATCTCATTCTTAGTTGCACAAGTTTAATTTCATTCATTTTATAGTGCATTCAAGAGGTAGATTCATTAGAGATCAAACTAAAAAAAAAAAAATCGTAATCACATACCATTCCCACTATATCACATGGTGCAGTAAGAACCACGTCACCATCCATTTCATAAGTTCTTACTTTTACAAGTATAAGAAAATTGCCTCCTGGAGGTGGAAGAGGTGGTAGAAGAGGTAGAATAAATTGGTGGAAATTATGACAATGAAATATATCACTTTGGATTTCCCATTAGCATACTAATATAAATGGTAAAATGAAAAACATATCTCCATCTGTACTTCCCAACTTCCATGGTATGAGATCAAAAGACCCTGAAATATTTCTTTTTGAATTTGAAATCCTTTGTAGATCTTATGTTTACTTATTAAACACTCAAAAATTGAAATTGTTTCCGACTACATTGAAGGATAGAGCTCTTAAATGGTTCATGTGTTTAGGGACTAATTCAATAAGATCATGGGATGATATGAAAATGATATTTCTAGAAAAATATAAATACTATTGTATACATCATGATCTTAAAGAGGAATTACTTAAAATGAATCAAAAAGAAAATGAGATTATTGACGATCTGGTAAAGAGATTTATGTATAATGTTAAGAGGGAAAAATTGCATAATTCAATATTCCGTACATTAAAAACCCTCATACTTAGAGTTATTAGAGATGAATGGATTTCTCTTCTTAATCTCATGAGTAAAGGAAATGTTTCTCTATTATTATTTGAAGACATTTGTGAACTATGTAAGCAAATATCAAGAGTAAACACAAAAATTATATGGTAGATCCCCTCAAGATTCAATAAGTATGTCAACATCCATTAAGGGAATTTTGAGGTCTAAAATGGGTCTCCTAATAAAAATGTACAACCAAAACAAACTTTATAAGAACCAATAGGATTCAAGATGATGATGTCAACTATGGGGGATGATTCACCATTTTTGGAGTAAAAAAGTAAAAAGATTAAAAAATAATAAAATAATAAAACTACTTTTTCAACTCATATTTTCAACTTATATCACTAAGGTTTTACTCAAATTTCGAGTAGGAGTACTCATTGGATGAAAAATTTAATTCCTTATCCAAGGAGCACCCATGTTGCATACTTTCGATGGACAATACTACACGAAAAATGAGAAATACATGAAAAAATGTGATTGTAATCACGCTTTTAGAATATTTCTCATTTTTCTGTGTAAGTCAATAAGTATATATAAATATATATGGATAGTCCATTATAGATACGAAGATATTTACTCGAGGTAAATAAATATAGGGAAAGGTTAAATACGGTTTTATATATATATATATATATATATATATATATATATATATATATATATATATATATATATATATATTATTTTATTTTTTCCTCGGAAAAAAAAAAAAAAAAAAAAAAAAAAAAAAAAAAAAAAATCTTTATTTTATTGAGTAAAATAACAGACCGGCCCCTTCAAGATAGGTTTTTACAAAAGGCTTATTAGAGCTGTACATTTCAGTATATCTTTACATCAGAGAAAGAAGACAAAATCTTCATTTCCCACAAAAAATTTAATTTATTGTAAGTCGTTGGCTTTCACTAAGACTCAGATTCATCCTTATATGTTCCTGTTAAAGCATAAACCTGATTTTTCATCCGTTGACCGCTTTAAAAAATCGACCATTATAAGAAAAACAGAGCCAGAAAGAATAAATTCTTATTATTCCGCACTTCTGCATAGACACTCTGATAGTTTTGGCACAATCCTCTGCTGACCAGGCCTTAATCCTCAGTAAAAATTACCCCTGCACCTTGATAAGGACTGGGTCGATTTTTTGACTTATTCTGTAATACAGAAAGTTAAATCCTGTATGTCTCTTCATTCTTTGAAGAGCAGTCTGATATTTTCAGCAAACCTGGAGGCAAAGTGAGGGCTGTTTTCGATAAAGCATCTGCTTCCATATTCAATTCCCGGAAAATGTGACAAAAAGAGAGGTTTTGAAATTCAGCCATGAGTTTTTTAATACTGCGAGTAATGGCTTGAAGATGTGGAGAGTGTATCTAAGTATTTTCTTGAGCCCAGTCTATTATGAATTTGGAGTCACCGAAACACTGAATGTCCCTGATATTTTTTAACTTAGCCACATAAAGAACCATCCAGAGAGCAGCAAGTTTGGCTTTGTTATTTGAACCATGACCAGGAGCATATAATATGTTGAGTTTTGAATTTATAGAGAGATGAAGAACAACCCCTACACCTGTCAAAGGAGGCGTACCTTGGCTTGCCCCATCGAAGAAAGCCCAAGGGGAGCTTGTAGCAATAGAAGGAGGGATTATAGTGCGCACCTTTATAGACTTTTGAGGGCACTTGTATTTAGAAACACACTGAACAATCATTGCCACATTCAACTCAATAGGGATGTGCTTGTCATTGAAAATGGCCATATTTCTAGCCCACCAAATGCCATATGTGAAAAATGCAGGGAAAGCTGAGAAAGAGCTTACCCCATGATCATTCCACCACTGAGAAAATATATGTTCATGTGAATCTGCAGGAGGCTGATGGACCGATGTGAAAGAGGAGGAGGCTTTTTTCCAAACTGACTCTGCATATGAACAATGGAAAAATAAATGAGAAATAGATTCGACATCTATGGCACATAATGGACATCTGCTAGGACCTTTCCATCCACGGTATTGTAAGTTATCCCATGTTAATAGTTTTTTTTAGAGACATCTAGAGGACCAACTTGGATTTGATGGGGCCAGGAGCATTCCACAAGGGAGATATCCAAGAAGGAACTATTCCTGAAAAGGAAGATTGTATTGCAACCTTATAACCCAATTTTGCAGAATATGAACCATTTGTTGAATTTTGAGACCATACCAAAGAATATTTTTCCCCAGAGTCCAAGAGAATAAAATTATTCACCAATGCATAAATGTAGGATTCCCATTCTGAAGCACAAGATCCAGTAATCCCCAAAAATGAGGCAGTCTTCCAACCCATGGAACCCCCAACTTGAGGAGAAGATGATGTTGCATCATCTATAGTGAAAATGTTTAATTTATGCAACTCCAAAAGTAATTCTTGAGAGAAGTTGTAAGCATCTCCTGCTCCAACCCATGGGTCCTGTCCAATGCAAACTTGTTTCCCATCTCCAACTTTCCAAGCCGTCCATTAACCAATAAGGGGAAAAGCCATGACCAAAGCTTTCCAACTAATAGAGGCATTTTTAAAAGATTTGTTTGGAGATCTAAACCATGAGACCAGTGAATGTCCAGGGATATTTAGCTTGCATGATCCTTCCCCAAAGGGAGTCAGGGTACTATGTCAGTCTCCATAATGATTTAGCAACAAGAGAGAGACAGAAAAGTGGAAGATTTTTAATCCCCCATCCGCCCAGATCTTTTGGAAGGGCGAGCAAAGTCCACTTAACCAGGGGAATCCCCTCCACTTTTTTACTAGTAGTCCAAAGAAAGGAAAAACATAATTTGTGAATTTTGTGGAGAATCCCTTTCGGGATTGAGGCAATGGTGGCCCAATATACAGGAATACTTTGGAGAACTGCTTTAAGAAGCATCAGCTGACCTCCTCTAGAAAGAAAATGGTTTGTCCAATGTTGTATATGCTTTTCCACTTTATGGTAAAGCCACAACCAATATTTGAACAAATATGAATTTGGTTTCAAAGAAAAACCAAAATATTTGAAACCAGAATGCCATTCAACAGAGGGGAAAGGGAGAAGGAGCTTGATTTGAGATAAAATAAGATTCTGAATGTTATTGTGAATCAAACAAGATTTGTCTATGTTTATCAACATTCCAGTAGCAGATTGAAAGAGAGAAAGAATTCTCTGAAGGGAAAGGGCATTTTCAATAGAGGCTTTGCAGAAAAGGAGGATATCGTCAACAAATAGGATATGAGTTATGTTGGGTATGTGTTATATTCCTTAATTTCTGGTGGGTAGTCCGCGTCCATGGTTTTGTGCATGGTTTTGCACATGGTTTTGGGGTACGATGGTTTTCGGCCCCTGGTATTTTTTGTAGATCCGGTCAAGGGAACTACGGTTATGTTCTAATCCAGGGTTTATGGATTGGGGTTTATGTATGCTTCGGTATGTATATATATGTGTTGTAACACTAAAAGGAATATAATGAAAAATCAAGCTGGTCATCCCGATTTGGGATCCAGGGGAAAATCTCTGTGTTTATATGTTTTATGTTTTATGCTCTCGCTATTGCTTATTTTCTGTTATAATATTCGTGTGTAGATAATTTATGTTCGGGTTAAAACCTACAAGTTAAGGATTCAAGACTAGCGATGTGAATGCCTTTGAGGACCCCACTAACCTTTTCCTGAAAACATAATCGACTTAAGGCTTCAACAATAAGAAGGAACATAAAGGGAGAGAGGGGGAAACCTTGACGAAGACCCTGGGAGGCACGAAAAAAAGACGAAGGAGATCCATTAATGAGAACAACAAAGGATGTTGATTGGATGCATCCCATAATCCATTCGACAACTTCGATAGCTAGTCCAATCTGAATAAGCAGAAGTCTTAAGAAATTCCATTTCACTCTATCATAAGCTTTGGACAGGTCCAATTTTAAAGTGACAGAAGGTTTTTTGTGTAGATGGACTGAATGAAGAGCTTCCTAAGCCAGAGAGACAACGTCATGAATTTTTCTTTTGAAAAGAAAACCAAATTGTTCCTCCGAGATGATGGAGCTTAAAATAGGTTTGAGACGTTGGGAAATGATTTTTGAGATAATCTTGTATATCATATTACAACAAGAAATTGGCCGGAAATCGTCAAAAGAAGTGGGCGAAGATGATTTAGGGATCAGAGAAATGAAAGTTGAGTTGATAGCACTCAAAACTTTTCCAGATTTCTAAGATTCTCTTATAACTAAGAGCAGATCGTCCTTGATTAAATCGTAGAAGCTGAGATAAAATTCAATTGTAAAACCATCGAGTCCAGGACTTTTCCCCTTTTGAAAACTTTTGAGAATAAATTCCAGCTCTTTCTCATCAACTTCTTTTGTGAGAGATTCATTCATCTCATTTGTAATCATTCGAGGGAATAATTGTAATACTTGTAAAATCTCCTGAATGGGGCATCCTTCCAGAGCTTTAAAAAAATTTTTAAAATGAGCAGCACCGGCATTAGCTTTTTCTTCGAATGTACGAGCCAGATCACCATTAGGAGATTTGATTTCCAAGATGGTGTTTTTTGTTTTTATGATGAGAAGCATATTGATTAAAAAACTTTGTGGTGTTGTCCCCATCCTTGATCCATAGAGCCCTGCTTTTTAACTGCCATAATTGTTCCTCCTTATTTAGATGATCTTGACGCTTCTTTTCCAAAGCTTTTAATGAAACTGATTCGTACTTAGAAAGTATACCTAAGGAATTGTTTTTAAAAAGCTCTACTATCTCCGCATCCATAGATTTAAGGGCAGATATTTGATTAGCTTTATATTCTCAGGCCCAAATTTTAGTGACCCTTTTGATTCTTGAAATATTATCAGCCCATAATTGCATGAAAGGAATCTGCGAGGAGGGCTCAAAATGGAACTAGTTTGAATGAACTAGAGCTTTATAATCAGCCTCCAATAGCCAAGATGGATTGAATTTCAAGGGAGGAGGGGGCTTAGTTTTAGGAAGAAAGAGGGATAAAACAATAGGACGATGATCGGAAAGCTCACCAGACTCCACACGGGAACTTATACGAAATTTTGAAGACATAAGGGAATCCGAAATAAGAAAACAGTCAAGACGTTTTGCAATTGCATCATCCAATTTTCGGTTATTTCTCCAAGTTGGCTCCAACTTTTGAGGCAGCACATCCAAAAGTCCAAGAGATGAAATCTGAGAAATGAGAAAAGGAGCCAGTGGATCGGGTCTAGCAGAAGGACCCCAAATCTCATTAAGAGACAGAGTAAAATTTAAATCACCACCAATAATAATATTTGGAGAGCCACGAATTTCAGAAAGAAAAAAAGAATCCCAAATCATCCTCTTGTTTGCAAAAGGCCCATACACATTGAGTAGGGTGAAAGAGCTATCTGATCTGAAATCATGTGTGGAAGTCTTAATATAAGACGTGGAAAGGGAAGAGGACCGGATAGAGATGGAGGGGCTAATAGCAGTGATAAGACCTCTAGCCAGCCCTGAAGCATCAATACATAAAAATGACCAGTCTTTAAGCCAAGAGGATAAAATCTCCTGAACCCGAGCTCCTGATAATTTCATTTCCTGAAGAAAAATAACATCCGGAGAGACAAGTTGACATAATCGTTTGAGGGCTAGCTGAGCAGGGGTGCCCCCAAGACCCCTAATGTTAAAGGAAAGGATGATCATTTCGAACCCTTCTTAGGGGCATTCGATTCTCAAAGTTCCCTTAAGATGGTATTTTGTTTCTCGGAATGAACATCTAAAGAGGCCTGAGACTGAGCTTTAGATAAAGCTGATTTATGTCCAAGGATGATTTTAGGCAGAGGCTCAAGGGCCAACCGTCCTTTGACAACATGATTGGGGCTAATAATAGAGGGGACACAAGAGCACAGCTTGGCCATATAAGGGCGAGGGGAGGAATTAACAGGGGAAAGGGAGCCGTGAGAGGGAGAAATTCGAGGAGGAGGAGACATAAGGGGCGCAGAGGGGGAGGGCACAGGAACTGAAGGAATGGCATTCTCACATCTAGGAGAGGGAGCCGAAGGGGAAACGAGAGAGAGTAAGGAACTATCTAGGGAATTAACCATAAGATCAGAAGGAGGAACAAAAGTATGTGAAAGAGAAATAGTAGAAGAAATACCTATGACAGAGGGAGAGAGCACCTTCGAATCGTAGACTTGAGGAGGATTAGCTTCAACAAGAATCATATGTTCAGTGGAAGGAGTCGAAGTGGAAGGGAGCTCCGAGGAGGGCATCATGCTGATAGAGGAAGACTTATTTTTCCATATTTTTTTGTATTTTTAGATATTTTCTTGTATCTTGGAAGATATACGAGCAAATCAGAGAGACATCCTTCCCAATATCAATTACATATCATATATATATTCCCTCTAAAATTTGATGATGTAATGTAATATTATTTTATTATTTTATAATTTCCTTAGGGGGCCCATTTTAGACCTCAAAATACCCCTAATGAGAGTCGACAAGTCGAGTTGAACTTGAAAATTTTAAAACAAATATTATTGGTAATTTAAGCGAACAAATTCATATGTTAATAATGCAAAATAAGAAAAAAAAACTGAGAATGTTTCTTTGCCTATAATTTACCCTAAATGTAGAAAGAACACGATTTGCTTGAATGCCCAATTGATAAGATTTAAATTTGTGTCATATGTGCAGAATCACATGCTACTAAGGAATGTCCATCATTACCACGGTTGAAGACAATTTACCAAAATGATGATGGAGCAAATAAAGCACCAGAGCACCTACAATAGCTCCAAGAAGGCTTTGGAAGCCTTTTCAAATCGGTATGATGCAAAATCATAATTCACAATTTCAAGGCTTATGCACAACAATCTCAATGTGATTGGAGCACATCCTTTCCTTAGAAACCTTGGCCATCTCAATCCCAACCTCAAAATAAATCTTGGAAACAAGGTTGGCAAGGGTCTTATGGAATAAATCCACAATATCCTCAATCTTTTCTTCACTATCCTCAATACCAATCTCAATGATATCCAAACCATTCACCTCCAACACAAAATCATTTTCAACCTCAATTGACCTCTATTCAACCTTTATCATTACCACCTATGCAAGCACCCCAAGGACACATTCCCACTCAACTACCTACACAACTATTTTTGATCTCGTTATGCAAACAAATCACAAAATAGAATAAATATAGATCAACGACTTATAAATCAACCTCTTCGAGGGGGAAACCTTACATTACATAAATGAACAATTATTGGATGATCCAAATGACAAAACCTCATTTCTATAGATAGGAGTCTAAGGGGTCACAATATAATCAGGGCCAACATAAAAAAAAATAATGTAAGGACACAATAATAACAATAGTGGGCTTCTATGGGGCACAATAATAACAATATGGGGACTACATGGGTGTTACACCAATTTTTTGTCATCTAACCTATTACTATTAGATGGACTAAATTACACCATGTAAGACTAATTTAACCATATTAAAACTACTTTTGCTATGAGAAAATTTTAATAACCCACAGTTTATTAAATTATTTCTTGTCTAAACAGGAAACCCCGTGACGAATAATTAAATAAATCCTTATTTAAGTTTATTTTCCTCTATGGATAATTAACTAAACCACTATTTAATTAATATTACTGGTCATATTTAACCCAAAACATGAGAATTAATTAGATAAATCATTATTTATCTTATTATTCTCTAGGAATAATTATTTAAATCATTATTTAATAGTATTCCTCGTTAAATTTGACTAAATCATTTATAAATAATTGAATATATCATTATTTATTTAATTATTCCTTAACCTCATCCTTGAAACAATAAATAAATCATTTATTTATTTAGTCTTTCTAAATAAAGGGATTTAACCTATTCTAAATTTTTCCCTCCACAAAAAATAATAAAATATTCCAAGTAAGTTGGATCTAGATTTGGTCAATAATATTTTAATTATGCACCAATATCTAGGATAACTCAATATTTTGTTATAAATAGAAGGGTTTTCCATTCATTCACTACCTTTTGTTGCCTTGAGATCATCTTTTGATTTATACTTTTGGTCTGACTTGATCCTCCATCATTGTCATATTTTTTCTACCTTTGCTTGTGAGCTCCCTTTGAGTTTAATTTTGTCTGGGTTTTATGCAGCATCAAAAGAGAGAGATCTTGGATCTGAAGCGCTGAGGACATACAAGAACCCATCCCATTGAGGGGGACTGGTGACATATTTTTGTGTTCCCTTCCCAAGTGTCATAATACAAAAAAATATTTATAAATTATTGTCTTGTCTATTCGATGTATGGAGAAACTCTTGTTTATTTTTATTGTTTAATGCCTTTGATAGCATAGATATGGATTTTGTAGCATTTACTATGATCAACTACTGTATATCTAAGGAAATTGACAGCCACATTTGATGTTAGGGTTGTTTTTTATGCATAGCTAAAGTGAGCTTTTTTCGTATGCTTGTGATTAGAATTCACACTAACAACTAGCGACTCCACAAGAGTCTTTAATTACAACTATTGTCGTTTTTCAGATCCCTGCATGACCAGCTGCTTCATCCCCTAGGGTTTTTCTTCAGCTTCTTATTTTCCATTCCTTGATGTTGTTTTTAACCTTTTTTAGCCTAAAACAGTAAAAATTCTCACTTATGTGTGTTTATGGGCCTTTTGTGTACGTAACAAGTATCAGCCACAACAAAGACGGCACTTTTTCTGAAACCTGCCCCCAAGACAGCCAGAAGTACAAGTCGCACTTTTTGGTCCAAAACCTACAACCTCAGCTCTCAGGTAGCGAATAATTGCCCAAAAACTTCTACCTCAACAGAAATCAGGTAAGAACCTGCGACCTGTACTTTTTTGCGGGATTTTTCTGAAACTTTCAAGTTTTGCCAAGGGCACTATTCATGGTTGTCTGAACTCCGTCTTTACTCATCTTGGATCTGTACTTGCTTATTTTTACTCATCGAAGTAGGAACCAAGCCCCTTATGGATTCGGTACGATTCCACCTTTTTAGGAGGAGTTTAGCTGAAGCAGGCCTTTTGAGATTTCAGTTTTTTCAGCCTTTTTTTCAGATCTAAACCTGCACTTTCATATCCATTATAGATCAGTTATTTGTCCATTCAAAACACCTCTTTTCAATTTTTCTTAGTCCTCTTTTAGGGTCCCCTCCGTTTCCCTTTAGGTTGTAGTCTTTCACCACCTATTTTTCAGCATTTTTCCCTCTGGTTTCTTGTTGTTTTCTGCACCTCTTTCCAGCAGATCTGACCTTTAGATTCTTATTTTTAGTGTGAATTCTAATCGCAAGTGTACGAAAAAAACGCACTTTAGTTGTGCATAACAAACAGCCCTAACATCAAAGATGGCTGCCAATTTCCTTAGATCTACAATTAGTTGACCAAGATAAATGCTACAGAAATCCAGATCTATGCAGTTAAATATATTAAACAACAAATAACAAGAGTTGCACCATGCATCCAATGAAGAAGACAATAACTTTTTTAAGGAATTTTTATATTATGACACTTGGGAAGGGAACATATAAAGATGTTACCATTCCCCCTCAATGGGATGGGTTCTTGTATGTCCTCAGTGCTTCAGATCTAAGATCTCTCTCTCTTGATGGTGTAGAAAATCCATTCAAAAATGGAACTCAAGGGGAGTTCACAATTAAAAAGACAGAAAAATATGACAATGATGGAGAATCAAAGTCAAACCAAGAGTATAGATCCAAAGTGATCTTTAGGCAACAAAAGGTAGTGAGTGAATGGAAAAACCCTTCTATTTATAACAAAATATTGAGTTAGCCTAGATATTGGTGCATAATTAAAATATTATTAACCAAATCTAGATTCAACTTTTGTGGAATATTTTATTATATTTGTTGGAGGGAAAAAGAATTTGAATTTGGTCAAATCCCTTTATTTGTAAATAATAAATGAATAAATGATTTATTTATTATTTTAAGAACGTAGTTGAGTAATAATTAAATAAATAGTGATTTATTCAATTATTTATAAATGATTTAGTCAAATTTAACAAGGAATATTATTTAAATAATGTTTTAAATAATTATTCTTAGAAAATAATAAGATAAATAATGATTTATCTAATTAATTTTCCTGTTTTGGGTTAAATATGACTAGAAATATTAATTAAATTGTTGATTAACTAATTATCCCTTGAGGAAAATCAAACAAATAAGGATTTATTTAATTATTCCTCATGGGGTTTCCTGTTTAGACCATAAACAACTTAATAAATTAAGGATTACTAAGTTATTTTTCATAGTGAAAACAATTTTACAAGGGTAAAAGTGGTCTTACATGGTGTACTTTGGTCCATCTAATAGCAGCAGGTTAGATAACCAAAAATTGGTGTAACAGTTGCAGTGATCGATAAAGTGTTGAGGTAGTTTGATTAGTTTGTCATTAAGATTTATTGTTAAATGAAGAAAGCTTTAAGTGAAAGACGGCATAAACCAGCAACAAATAAACGATTAAAGCACAACATAAAATGGAGAGAAGAAGAAGAAAACAGTTGATTACGGAGTTCGTCCTTGGTGGACTACATCTCCGGGTCTGCTTTCAAGTGGGCGTCCGCTTTATTAGGATTGATCATGAGGAATTTAATTACATAGAAATGAATCAGAATGATTGTGCTCACAGGCACTTCTAGACACTATAAATCGAAAGTACACCCTCTCACCTTTCCGACGCCTATCTCTACGCTCAATTCCAACTCCCAACGATCGAGCAATGTTGAAAACAAGACTGCCTCTATCCTGCTGAAACTTAAGTTAAAAACATCCATTTCCCCTTTGAAACTTTTTCATGGTTTATAAAGGCTTGGCTTCGAACCATTGATAGCCAATTTTGGCATTTGGTTGAGCAATTTAGGTGATAGAGGTCTCGAATCCATCCTATACATGAACCTAGGGATAAAGTTGTTTGACCTTAGCACAATAATAAATATAAAACCCATAATTAAACTTTATATTATAATTTTAGTCTGGCGGCTAGCTAACCGGGCAGAGAATTTATGATTCAGCATGTGAACAGCGTTGATATAGGCAGTTACTTCCCGGCGTTCAAGGTTTACACCCGGCGGTTCTGGCTTATCCCCAGCGGTTCGGGCGCTACCTGTCACATGGAAAACATTTGTGACGTGGTTTTAACACGCGGCATATACAAATTTTAACCTTTGAAATTTTCCGCCGCAGTCTTTACAAACCTATCACATGTCTTTACAAATCCAACGCGGTCTTGCAGATGTGGTTAGCGTTGTTTTAATTTGATTTTTGGGTTTATTTTATAATAAGTTCTAAAATATTATTGTTTAGGTTTTATAAGTCTTACACCTTACGCCTTAGTTTTAGAATGAATATTTTACACTAGGGATTTTTCCCTTAGGGTTTAGGACTAGATTTTACATAGGATTTAGATGCATAGGTTTAGAGATAGTGCTAGGATTAGAGCTTAGTTTTTGGATTAGGTCTTAGCACTAGGTTTACAACTTTTACCACCTTTACATCCCAAATTAGAAACACATGACGACCATAACACTGAAGGACCTTTTCACTGGCGAATTGACGATATTGAACACTGAACCGAACATCAGACTTATGGAGTTGACTGGAACTCTCTACCAATCTACACTGAACAAGATCCTCCTCGATCAATCCTCTCCACTTGAAAGCTTTTGGACCACAAAATTTTGATTTTAAGCAGATAATAAGTGAGGATACAACTCCCTCAATTTTCCGATCTCTATCCATATTTCATTACTCGGATTCATGCCCTTGAGTCCCACTCGAAGATATTCCACATCTCCTCGCCTGGAAGTACGAACTCTTCTGTCCAAGATGGTATCTTTCTGCAACTTTTTCATGTACTCAGATGATAAATTGTCAATAGAAGGAATATGTGTATCATCCTTGGGATCAACAATCATCGGAGGTTCATACAACTTTAGATTTTCAACTGAGTAAATATGCATGTAAGGCGGTAAATCTAATCGGAATGCATTATTTCTAATCTTCTCAACAATATTGAAAGGATCATACTTGATCGATTTCAGTTTCTTACCTTCTCCTTTCATCCTGACTTTGTTGATATACAACCATACCTAATCACCGACCTGAAAATGATGATCGACTCAATGCTTGTCATGGCGCAATTTGTACCTGACTTGACTCAATGCTTGTCGTGACGCAGAAGAATGTAAGGCTTGATTGTAAGCTTGATGCACATAAGGTAAAAATCCATCCCACAACTTAGGATGTTTACTGCAGTTACCTCGAAGAATATGTATCCCAGTCTTGTTCACCATTTATGTTTGTTCTTGAACAAAATCCATCCTGCCCCATGGTTGCAAAAGAACTAGAAGTGGCATGTGCAAACCAACCTTTTGATTGCTTGCCTTTCTTGTCGAACACATTAAACATCCCTTAATGTACTTCACAATTGTTTCATACATATAAGGCCAGTAACAATACCTTTGACTTTGTGTCATAGTCTTGCTTACGCCAAAATTTCCTACAATCCGAGAAGGATGAACTTCCCGAATAACCTGCACTTTTTCTGTCTGCAATATGCACAACTTACCCAGATGATATAATAATCTATCATGAATATGATAATTGATTTCTTCTATCAGAGTACCATGAGTTAGTGATTCATAAATTTCTTTGAAATCATCATCAGTACTATATTGTTCTACATAGCTTTCATGTTTCAATGAACTATTATACAGTACTACTGAAGCATTCAAAGACAGTCTAGACATCATATCAACTACTTTACTTGTTACACCTTCCTTGTCCTTAATTACCAAGTGAATTTTCTAAAGAAATTCCATCCAACTGTAGTGGCGAGATTGTTGCAACTTAGTATGTGACTGAAGGTATTGAAGCTGATGATGATCTATGTGAATCACTGTTTCCATTGCATAACCATTAGCATCTGTTTTAACTTCAAATGACTCTTGATGATCTACTAATGTTGTGAAATTTTTCTGCTTAAATGAATCAAAAACTTTAAAATCGACACACATTCCCCATGTCCCGTTTTTCTTAGGAACTAAAATTATGGGTGAACCACATGGAGATGAATTGCGTCGCATGGATTATTTTCCAACCATCCCTGGAATTTGTTGCTTCATTTATTTATTATCTATAACTGACTTGTGATGTGTTCAAATATTAGGAAGAGAGGTGACAGACATCAACTACATCACATGTTGTATTTCCTTTTTATGAAGTAGATGTTTTGGTTCTTTAACTAGATCTTGAAATTAATCTACCTTTTTAACCAAATTACCTTCCTACTGAAATTCACAACCTGAACAAGCAACATTAAGATCCTTATGTTGCTTTTTTACCGACATGAGTATGTATCTCCTACTTGAACTTATTAAGCGCTTCATCTGATTAGAATTAATTAAATTCAAGTGATTTTTTATTTTATGTGCCCGAACGATGTATTTAATCCCATATTTCTTGAGATGATACATATGCTCTTTCCTATAAAATATTGCATCACGATCATAGAGATAAGGCCTTCCTAAGACAATTCCACATATGTCTAACGGTATCACATCTAGATCCACTTTGTCGATATAGTTAGCTGTGATTGCAAATTTTAACCGACATTGTTTGGTAACATGAATTTGAGTTTGTTCCTTTAACCAGCCTAAAGGATATGGTTTTGGATGATTATGTGTTTTCAAACCCAATCTATTAACCAATGATTTAGAAATCAAATTTTCTTGCGACCTCGTATCGAACAATGTATCTATCTTTGTATGTTTTGAAGTTACCCTTATATGAAATAACTCGATTCTTTTATCTTCATTCAATTGTTTGATGTTTTAAGAAGTAGAAGTACTAGCTTTAGAATTTTTACCTATTGTAACCATAGCAGTGATTTTTCCTTCATCACCTGAATCAGATCTCAATTCCAAGCCTTGTTGGATTGTTGTTTAAGCCTTCTTTTCACCCTTCGTCGTTTGGAACTTCTTTGGCTTGAGTTTCGGATGAAGTTTCCAACACCCAGCTTCATCATGGCCGATCCTTTGGTAATGTGTACAGGTAGGTCTTTCATCTTCCTTATGAGTTGTGGCAGTCTTATTTCACTTTGACTTTCCCTTCCTTTTGTTGTCTTCAGTTTCCATCTGCTTGGATGTATTTTGTGTAAACTTGAAAGGTATACCACCTAATTTGACATGAATAGCTTGAACACAAACTTCATCAAAATCATTAGGATTGAACATCAATAATGTATGCTACAAATATGAATGCAAACTGCCAATATACTTCAACAAAGTTTCTTTTGTATCCAAAGAAATACCAAGTGTTAACGCTTTCTTTCTTAATTCCTGTGTGAACTCTTGAACATTCTGTCCCTTACCTTGTCGCAAGCACTGCCAATCAATAATAGCTTGTTGTGTGTGACCCAACGGATAGAATTGTTTCTTTAGAGCTTTTATAAACTTAGTCCCCGTTCCGAATCTGATTCGGATTCATCAAGTTCTCCTTTTGTTTCTATCCCCGGTTCTCCTCCACCTTTCACCTTCATCATGTATGGTGCAGGACCTACCTCTGGTGGTGGCCCCGACTTTAATGTTGGAACCACTACTATTGAAGCCGCAACAGGAACGATCCCAACTACTCCCTTGCTTCCTTATATGGCAGGCCTAAGCCTTCCCAATTTTAGCCAGTTGATTAATGACCCTATACACCATGATCCATTTTTTCCTGCTATGCCAACCAAGCTTCCTTTAGACATCCCTAAGTTTGAATGAAATGTTGGAGATGATCCTACCAACCATGTCCATTTTTTCCACATGTGGTGTTCGTCCAAAACTAGCACTAATGACTCTATCGGCGTCTTCGATTATTCCAGCGTATGCTTACTAGAGAAGCTTCCAAGTGGTATGTTGACCAGGCCGCTACCTCTCATGCTACTTTTGTGACCCTTGCCAAGGAATTTCTATCATATTTCCAACTTCCCGTTCTCTATGACACTGGTACCAAAATTTTGACCGCTTTCCATCAAACTTCTGCCACCTGCCTATCTGACCATGTTCAAGAATGGCGCAGAAGGAAGAGCTTATGTTGAGCTCGAATTTTCGAAGACCATGTCTACATGGACTAGTTTCTCATATCCCTTTTGCCCTCCATTGGTAAATATTTCGTGTCTCACTTTCCTCAGACTAAGGAAGAAGCCCTCCAAGTTGCATTGAAATATGACTTGATCTATGCGCAATCTGGTTATGTTTATACCATTTTACATGATCTCCCTAGACCTGGTAGTAACAATGCACCGGGGCCATCTCATGCCGCCAACGGTATCGTTGGATCCCTTTCACATCTGTACACTTATCCTCCTATGGGTTATGGTTTCCATAGGGAGGGACCAACTCCTCTAGCACTTTTCCCCCTCCCAGTAGCATGTATCCAGGACACGGAATGCCTCACACCTTTGCCCAACTGCATCCTCCGATGTCAGGGCCTGATTTTACCCAACCTATTTACCCTAATGTTGCTCAACCTCCTTACTATCAGCATCCGCAACCAGGTGCTCCAGCTCCTCCAGCACAAGCACCTCAGCCTCCCTTGCCTTCTCAAACTCTGCAGTAGCAGCCACCCTCCCCCCTCAGGTTCAGGTGTATGTGCACCAAAGTGCAACTAATCTTCCCACTTCCAAAAATAAGAGGAAAGGCAACCAAAACCAACCTGCACAAGCTAATCCAGGAAACAATCCCCAAGGTAATACATCTAACACTGCAACCCAGCAATAGGACAATCAGCCCAAGCATAATAGGCTTATTCACACGAATAATCCTTCTTCTTTTTACGGTGTCCATGGTTAATATACCCATGATTTTCCACTTTTACTTCAGATGCGTCAACTGTGGGAAGCTCAAGCATCATCTTGAGGATAGAAAGCCTCTACTTTGGTTCCTCCTAATGCTAAACCTACTCAACTGGTTGTGTTTACCAATCCTTTCCCTCAACAAGGATATGTGGCTACCCAACCCCCTAAAGGTTAGGCAGACGTTCAACCTCCTCCATCTGGTACATCTTATTACCATATCCTCATGATGAACTCTTACCAGGGCAACACCGTTGATCTCAACCTTCAGACTCGGTTACGCTAGTACACCAAGCCTCTCGCTACGTCCACAACCAAGCCCCATTCCTCAGGTCCCACAAAGCCAATTTCGATACCCAATGGTCCTTTACAGATCCCTCAGCCTAAGGCAAAGGTACATACCAAGATCCCCAAATTCCTGTTACACCAAAATGCTGCTTCCAGTAAAGTTGCCCACACCTACAATATAGTATATGACTTGGCGCAATCCCCTGCCGCCATGTCAATGTTGGAAGTCCTCTAGTTATTCCCTTCACAACATAAAGCTCTACTAACTTCCATGGGCATTTCGGATCCTTTAGATGATCGTTTGATTGTCTTTGATGTTAACAAGTTAGAGCATCCACCCCTACCTGCATCTGTCGCCTTCCAAATACTTGTCAAGATCCGGAATGCCAGCGTCTCCCGATGTATCATTGACAAGGGGGCATCCACCTGCATGATGTCTTCTTCTGCTTTGAAAAATCTCGGATTGCTCTAGTTATCCCCTTCCACTATCACCTTTCGTGGGTGGGATGGCCACTCTTCCTAGCCCCTTGGCATGTTCTGCAACTGTCCTATTACTCTTGCAAGCAAAACTATTTGTGTTGACATTGAAGTCATTAATGCCCCCTTATACTAAAATATTATTTTGGGTCATACCTACACTTATGTGATGTTTTTTGTCCCATATGTGGTTCACCGTAAGATGTGCTTTCCTCACAATGGAAGCATCATCACTATAGATCAGCTAACATATTACGAACCTCTCCAGATTCCATTATTTCTTCGATGGCCAATAAAAAAATAGTTGAACCTCCAACCAATGTCTCACCTAGAGTCTATAAATATTCCTCTTTTCTTGGTTCATTCCCTAGTATCCCCCCTCTTATCTCTGACCCTAGATCGTCGAATGTTTTCATGATTCAATTGTCTCGGTCCAACCTCAAACGTTCTGGTTCGACTAGTTGGCAGCCTTGCCCTTTGCAACCCACTCCTAGTACTTCGACTCAGCCTTCGGGACCTCCTCCTCAAGGCCATTCATCTATAGCTAGTGTCCCTAATCCTCCTTTTCCTCCTGGAAAAGTTCCCCCTAGCCTTAAACATCTAGAAGCTATTCTGCCTCGCCATTACCCCTCCAGTCAAATACCGTTTATTTCTCCCCCTTCTAGATTATTTTCGGTACCTCTTATGGCTAACTTTGCCCTTCCCAACATGACCCTGGGGATCCCAATTTGGTACATTGATCCCCTAGCCAATACCCCACCTGGTCAGCTCAAACCTTACACTGCTTTGACCCTGGTCCAACCAGTCGCTATGACCCCTCCCTTTGCTTTTGTGCACCAGCCACCTCAACAGGAATCTACTCCTATTGTGAAAGCCTCGAGTGAGGGCGGAAAAGCCTGCAAAAAGGCACCTAAGGACAAGGTTTCTTAGATAACACCTACCCCTCCTAAGCCTCCAAAGCTTACACCTCCATGTGCTTTGTGTGATGTTGTCAGTCATGCCACCCATAATTGTCCTGAATTGTCTCATATCAAACCCATGGTCAACGTAGCATTTCTGGAGTCTGATGTCCCAGAATTCCATGCTACTTTGCCAACTTCAGCCAAGAAACTCAAGACTGTGCACACTGTTAGTGTTCTGTAATTTTGAGGCTGAAGCAAAACTATAGAGGCAACATCAAACCAACTTTGGAATCCAGGACCTAGCCTTCCTAGACTCAGAGAGGGCTCTCTCTATAACATTTAACTTTGTTTATAAGGTAATTTTAGGCTAGTTATGATTGTACTTGGGTTTTGAGGTTTTTTGGGTTTGGAAAATTGATTGTATTCAATTTATTAATGTCTATTGGGCAATGGAGTCAAAATATAACTGGATGGTTGTATCAACTTTTCACAGAGGAAACACAGGGAAAGCTAGGAATATTTACTGGATCTTTCGAATTTATAAGTGAATTATGATAGGAATATGAAAAGATTCAGCAGAACTAAAGAGAAATTAAGAATTCTTTAGTTTGGCCTTCAGTGGAAAACATTATGATTGTAGATGCAGCCAGAATAAGGTACTCAACAGTAAATCCTATTCATCATGCTTTCTGCTTCACAATTGTATTTCAAATGATTACAATGAAAGATGAAAATGAAACATAAGAACAAAAGAAAAACATCACCAGTATTTAAGCCACAAGAATCCTGTGAATGGTCTGATTATTATTGATGCTCCAGTGCTTTGAAAAAGCTTACATTACTCCAAGAGACAGTAATGATTTTGATCTCAATCAATCGACTTTTGATACTTCCCAAACTGAAGTATTTATACAAAAAATTACAATAATACAATCTCTAACAGAATTGACCTTAAAACTCTAACTATTGCAAAATTATAGCTTCGGTGGAATGTGATGTGCAAAGCAAGTACTGATGCAGTGGGACAGTTAGGATGTGGACCACATTTTACTGATGTGTTGGCAGACTGAACGTTGTGCTGGCGAAGTTTGTTATATGAACGGAGTGTTGAATGCCCTTTGCTGCCCAACTCGACCTTTCTATATTTTTGCCACCTGAATCATTTTTGCCGTGATTAACCTTTTTCTAAACAAAACAGCGTAAAAACCCATATACCCAAACTTGAAAATGTTTAGATTTTAGTTCTGAACTCGCATCGCATCCGCGCACTTCGCAATATTTACAGTTTAAGTTATGAAGAATGTAATCGGCGATGCGATGCAAAGTGGGAGGTGATGTGGAGGGAAGGTGGGACCAAACCGCAGCCTGCAGATCGCAAATCTAAAAAATAAGCAGCAAAGGTAAACTCTAAAAAAAGTGAAGTGTGAAGCGCGGGTAGAAGGTGGTGATGTGGAGGGAAAGTGGGACTGGACCACAGCCCGTAGATCGCAAATCTTAAATTTATCTTATGAGCGTGGATGTTAAATTTAAAAACTTGCGAAGTGCGGGGAGTGGGACTCACCCACATTGCAAATCAAAAATCTTATGTTTTACCACATATCGCAGAATTTGGAGCTTAAGAAAATACAGGGAGCGCTAAAATCCGTGAAGTGCAATTTGTGCTGAGTGGAGAATGATGTGTCAGGGTGGAGCCCACTGCATTAGCAAATTCATAAAGCGACGAATATTTTATGCAGTAAGGAAAAGTTTATGAAATTTCATGATATATCAATGTATTTCGATGTATTTCAAATGGCTTGAAGTGGGGGGCGGAGTTGTTGTGGTGGGGCCAGCCACATCGCAAGTTAAATCAAATAAATTGCAGGCGCTTCAAAGGTAAGTTAACAAATCTACGAAGTGATATATTGCAAATCGGCGATCGCAAGTTTTAAGGTTTAGTTGCAATGCGAAATATTATCTTTGCCGATATGTGATGGATGCTGGGGAGAAAGGGTGACGTGGAGGGATGGCCCCACTTTAATCGCAATCGGGGAAATCGGGAAAGCGGAAGGTAAAACAATTATATAATGATGAAAGGTGAAGTAGAAAGATATAGTGGAAAAAGGTAAGGTTTAATTTTTTCAACGGAAAATGAAATGAAAAGGGAGTGTGGCGGGTGAATGGGTCTCGCTCCATCGTATATTGCATTTTTGAAAGGTTTGTAGGAGAAGACAGTTTAAAGTATTTTGGGATTAGCTTGATATGCAAAGGTGAGGGGGTCCACCAATGAAACATGGTAATGCAGATGAGTTCCAAAGTTCTGTAAATTAATTCCCTTTGAGCACCTTTTAACTTATAATGGGTCTATGAAACCTTGGATAAGCCATTCTTTTCCAATTTTGTCCTTTTTGACAAAATTAAAACCTATAGTGCCTAGCCTTATTACAAATCATTTACTCACATTTAAATGATGTGATTAATTCAATCAAAACATACTTAATTATCTCCTAATGCCGCATTTGGATGTGCAAGAATATTTTTCCTAAGGTTTTAACCTTATTTGGAAATAATTTACAATCACGGAATATTATTTACAATATGAACAGATCTGAGATGAAATAATCAATCACCTTGAGATCCTATATTTTATAGGACCCTAACAGTGGCTTCATCAGGGGATGGCACTCTCCCTATGATGTGCCAAGAACATCATAGACTAGTAGCCTAATCCATTGGGTTTATCCCAAATCTGCAACTTGTTCTCTTATAAAACCTCTGTGATTGAAAATCTCAAACTGAAATCAAATCTTTCTACACACTAAAATATGAAACGCACTGAACTGAAATCTGGAAAGAATGCTCGAAAACATGCTCAAAACACTGAAATTATTTGCACACTACTAACTACCCTATACTGCTGAAACTTATGTTGAATCAGGTAATACAAAAATGCCAATGAAGCCAGTCAAGTAGCTATAGAAACAAATGGACAACTTGACTGTCTGTCAGCAAAATCAGAAGTATAACTTGATTATGTGTCCTCATAACCAAAGTTACAATATGAAATGGAAACTATTGATGTATCTGACCATTATAAAGAGTACATGTTTGAACATTTGAGCTAAGAAGAACCTCCATATACTCTGTTATAGGATCAATAAAAGCCTGGTGTATGATATTTGCTTCTAGGACTTCAATGACTAGTTGAGTATTTGTGCCCTCAATATTAAACCTTGAACCCACATCTTCAATTTGGTACTTGAAATCACAATCATCCTCACTATATAAGTCAAGAGGTAGTACAATTTCCTCTTGCTTAAGGGAAGGAAGACTTTCCATTATTTAGGATCTCGAAAATTGTATGACTGAATTTGAGTATTTAAAAGTTCAATAACGGTTTCATATATTTCAACAACCATCTCTAGAAAACATGTTTTAGCTTCAGGAATACATTTCCTTGATTTCAAAATGCGAAAAACAGCCTCTAGTAAGTGTTCATGGAGCTTAAATTCCAATAACTGATTCTTGAATTCATTTAAAACTTCACAAGATAGAAGGTTTGCCACAAACCTTGCAATCTTGTTCAGCAGGAACTCTGGTCAGCATGTTGTGGAGTCGCCATGAATGCTCAAAAGATGGGTTCTTTGAATCATAGAGTCACCAGGTGAATAATTACAACCTTCTTATGTCTGGTCACTTTCCACCATCAGTAATCAGATCTGAACTTTGATGTACTTTCTGAGGAAGATAAATTTCTTCCACAGTATGGTCGCCACTATGTTAGTGTTCTGTAATTTTGAGGCTGAAGCAAAACTATAGAGGCAACATCAAACCAACTTTGGAATCCAGGACCTAGCCTTCCTAGACTCAGAGAGGGCTCTCTCTATAATATTTAACTTTGTTTATAAGGTAATTTTAGGCTAGTTATGATTGTACTTGGGTTTTGAGTTTTTTTTTGGGTTTGGAAAATTGATTGTATTCAATTTATTAATATCTATTGGGCAATTGAGTCAAAATATAACTGGATGATTGTATCAACTTTTCACAGAGTAAACACAGGGCAAGCTAGGAATATTTACTGGATCTTTCGAATTTATAAGTGAATTATGACAGGAATATGAAATTATTCAGCAGGACTAAAGAGAAATTAAGAATTATTTAGTTTGGCCTTCAGTGGAAAACATTATGATTGTAAATGCAGCCAAAATAAGGTACTCAACAGTAAATCCTATTCATCATGCTTTCTGCTTTACAATTGTATTTCAGATGATTACAATGAAAGATGACAATGAAACATAAGAACAGAAGAAAAACATCACCAGTATTTAAGCCACAAGAATCCTGTGAATGGTCTGATTATTATTGATGCTCCAGTGCTTCGAAAAGCTTACAGTACTCCAAAAGACAGTATTGATTCTGATCTCAATCAATCGACTTTTGATACTTCCAAAATTGAAGTATTTATACAAAAAATTACAATAATACGGTCTGTTAGTGTCAGTCTTTGCAGCCTTCCTCCAGTGATCAAACATGCTCTTACAAAGTGATTTTGAGGTGTCAGGGTCAAATTTTGTCATTTCAGTGAGCCTTCAAGCAAAATTTGCTCACTCAGTACTAGGTCTAGGGTTTGCTTTCACTCCTTCCAAAGTTGTCCAAATGTTGGTCCATGTCACCATTCATCTGAGTGTACCATCATTCATAGGGTTTTCATCATCATGCCAGATTCCAAAGGGTCATTTTACACCTTGTTCATGCTTCAGTTGTGCCTAGGTAAGGTTCATTTCCCTCTCCTAGGGTTTTGAAGGTAATTTCTCTTGGATGGTCAAATCATCAGCAAAACTTGTATCCTGATGTTCATACACCTTCCCCTATCCTTAATTTACCTGATTAAACACTTCCCATCACTGAGATCCCCCAAATTCCTCATTTTTGCACAAACCCTAGTTTCTTGCCACAACTTGGCAATTTTCTAGGCTAGGCCTGTGTTTCGCCCTTTTGGACCCCTTCCCCTCACTCAATCTCTGTGATTCCACTTTCCCCTACTTCCTAACATCCCTCCCTACTTCCCAAAATTTCCCCAAGAATTTAGAAGCCCCTTACCCCCTTCGTTTCACTTCATTTCGACAAAATTCCTTGTTTCACACATCGGGGTAAGTTTCACTCAAAAGATGTTTCAGAGCAATAAAAGATGAATTTTGGAAAAATGAGAGAGGTTTTTGTCCACAACATCTCAAGGAAGAAAAACCTCCTTCACTTTTTACACAGGTATCATGGTTTTATAGAAATGTCAAAAATTCCTTTGCCTCAGGAGAATTGAATGCACCTCTGAAGTGACTTTGGGAAAATCAATATTTCTCCTAGAATGTTTGGCCAACTGACTTTCTTGATGAGTCAAATGATAACTAGACAGAAAGACCTTTCCAATGAGCTATCATGAGCTCAATTTGGAGTTGAGGAAGACCTTCAAAAGTTGACTGCAACAGCACTCTGCCTTGAGGCAGCCTCATTCTGCTCATTTTGACCAGTCTTGGGAGATTTGATTTTTGACAGGGTAAATGAACTCCAAATTGAAAAATTCCACTTGGGTTGGAAATTATACTCAAATATCTTTCCAAAAAGCTATCATGCGCTCAATTTGGACACTGGGAAGGCCTCAAAAAGCCTCCTGCAAAATGCACTATTTATGGCGCAGCGCATTGGGTAGGAGTGCGGCACACTGAAGGTGCGCGGCGCATAGAGCAATTTTTCCCAGTGTAAATTAACACTGGCGTGGTGCATCCAGCTTGCGCGGTGCGTTGGGCTGGGGCACGGTGCACAGAGCCTCCAAGCCTAAATTTTATCATTGCCTCTCAATTTTTCAAAATGACTCGACTCTCTTGCTCCAATTAAGTGTTTGTGCGCCCTTGACATTAGTTTTAGCTTGTGTTGGCTGTGATTTGAAGAGGAGGATATGAGAATTTTGTTGGTGAAACATAAACTTTATTATTTTTTCAAAATCGCTCCTTGGTTTGAAATCAAAGGTTTAAATTTTGGTTTGGTGCTGAACATTTGCCACCCTATTTTCCCTTTCTCCATTGCCACACTATCATCATACAGTCTCTCCCCATTCCCCTTTGTCCCAAAGCTATTTATATCCATTTGTTCCCATGTTTTTGAATCCTCAAACCCTATCGTTTTCCATCATCTCCCTCCCTTCCTATCATTGGTGAAATCCTAATTTCCGAAGCATTCAAGGGCTATCTCTATTACCTAATCCTACCCCCATCACTATCACCTATTCCTATATCACTTGTAAAGGCTCCAAATCCCGAAATTCCCCAAGCAGTGAGTGACTGTCCTTCCACTCCAAATTCCCTTGATAGTCTATGGTATTCACTGTGATATTTCTCCACAGCACCTTATTATATATGTGGCACATGTGGCATTAAAGCATACACCAAACTATTGTTTTCACCATACATATATCAGCACATATTTGTCAAACACCTTGTTTTCAGCATCATGTCAGAGACAAATTCATCATATGAGCAGGGATATGAGCAGGACAGTGATTCAACCGCAGAGCTAAATGTACCAAGGAGGTCTCATAAAAGTGGCAGGCACGTCAGGGAGGAGCCCACTTCTTTGGCTCAATTGCAGGCCTGCCCGCTTGCAATGACATGCTTTCAACAACATTCATGTTTTCGGTATTGTGAGATGATTGCTCAGATTCAGCATCATCAGGAGTTGGTTCGCTTATTTGTCCTACATTTGCATGATGGTCATGTAAACCTTGCTGGAGTGAACTTCACCTTGACACCAAAGACCATTTCTGAGGCAACCGGGATACCAAACATAGGTGAGGAGTGGAATAAGAGACAGCAGCTGGATAGAGCATATTATGAACCTTACATCAGGCCTGGATATTTGAGGCAGTTGAGCAGAGTATTTCCATTTCGTTTTCTGAAGGAGTCCTATGCGCCATTAATGAAGCTCATCATTAGATATTTCAGTTGTGAGGGTAGATTCTCACGCCTTTATGCATACCATATCAGACTTTTGATGCATTTCACGAGAGTGCGACTGATGAATATTCCATACTTCATGTGCTGAAACATAGAGCGGATGACTACCCTTGTGCAGAAGAAGACTCCAGAGCAGCAACATAACAGCATTTATCATTATGCGCTCATTAAGATGATTGTGGTACATCAGCCTGGATTGCAAGGCATCGCTTGGGATGAGTTCATTTCTCGTGACTTCTTTACAGCCCCTCAGCCTCCTCCAGAGAGTGTACACGATACAGGTGAGCCTTCGCATCAGTTTGAGGTTCCTGAGACAGAACCTATCAGTGTTCCAGTGTGTGTTACCTATCAGAGAGGTACCAGAGCCTTATTTGCAGCAGCACGACGAGTACTATCTCCACCCAGGGTGGGAGGGGTCTCGTTACCTTCGACAGCAGCGCGAGTACTATCTCCACATGGCGTGGAAGGGGTCTCGCCTTCTACATCAGCACAGGTACAGGACAGAGGCAAGAAGCCTATGCACGATGAGGGCCCTTCAGGAGGCTAGGACACTGATTTTATACTCATCGATGTTGATTCGAGCTCTCTCAGCTCAAAGCTGAAAGAGATCATCCAGGAGCAAAAAGCTGAGATCGACACGCTGAAAGAGAAATTGCAGAGAGCTCATTGGGTTATAGATTACTTGGAGCAGCGGAATAAACAACTGGAGAATCAACACGCACTCATGGAGCTGCAGAGAATCCGCGAAGACCGGGAATTAGCCTGTAAGAGACCAGGTGACATGACACCATTTGAGCGAGAGACTTGCCTTACGAGAGTCAAAATTCATCTGGAGAAGCTCTTGGCGAAGGCAAATAGGGACAAAGACATGCTCAGACATATGAAAAACCACTATTGGGCCCACACACACGTTTGCAGAGCGAAAATGAAGATCCTGAAGGCGAGGCTGAGAAAAGCACTGAAACGTCGAAAAAGACCTGATCCACTCTGAATCTTGGCCGAAGCTTCCTTGGTTGAGCATGAGACATGATGGGAGACCTTCACTCCAAATTTCAGCAAATTTGGAGAATATTTTGCCATTTTGAAAATTTTGGTTGCAAAACAAGTTTTTCTGCCCGACGCGTCGCGCCACCCAACGCGCGCTTATGATTGGGACATCTTATGGAGGAAAACTTGATATTTTTGGATTTTTTATGATAAAATATGCATGCTCAGGAATGGCTGAGAGATTTCATGAAGTTCTGGGTGGTCTTAAGGGTCAAAAACACTCCAAAAATGGCCTTTCTGCCACTTTTTGCACCAGCAGGAACCAGTCTTGGGAGATTGCAGTTTTGGAGGGGAAAATGACATCCAAATTGAAAAATTCCACTTGGGTTGGATAGTAGACAGACAGGGCTTTCCAACGCGCTATCATGAGCTCAATTTGGACTCCAGGAAGTGCCTCAAAAATAGGCTCAAAGTGACGCGACGGATTGAGTTTTTTTAGCGCGGCGCATAGAGAATTTTTGCCTCATTTTCACTCTTTAGCTCAGAAATTCGCCCAGTTTTGACTATTTTTACTTTTTCATGTGATGATTGATCTATCATGATGTAATTTGGTAACCACGATGTAATTTTGGCATATATTTACTTGTTCTAGAGGATTCATTCACTAAAAAGTGAAAATTAAATGAATGAATCAGTTTCCTTCCTTATAGAGGCAAGTTGTTTGGCTGCCTAGATTTCAATTCCATGTTTAGAATTGGTTGAAAAAGATCCTAGAAGGATGAGCTCGACCCCTAGAGGCATGGGAATGGGTTGGGATGGTCTATATCATGTATTTTCTGAGACATTTTCAGGGTTTTACTGGTTGGATACTTGGGAAAAGTTTGGCACCTCATTGTACATTCATTTCAGATTTTGGCAAAGGAAAGACCAGAGTTTTGCAGCACTTATTGGGAT
The DNA here is from genome assembly GCA_034641835.2 of Pinus albicaulis. Taxonomy (NCBI): domain Eukaryota; kingdom Viridiplantae; phylum Streptophyta; class Pinopsida; order Pinales; family Pinaceae; genus Pinus; species Pinus albicaulis. The sequence goes on along the minus strand of CM076583.1, from coordinate 1,108,256,589 downwards.
CCTTGTGGCTTCTGAGTTTTGATGATGTTCTTCTCATGTTATTTTAAGTTTCATTAATGTTATATGTATGCCATTTCCCTTCCCTATGCTTCTGAATTAAACGAATGAGTAATTGAGGTAGAATTCATTAGTTTGCTGGTGCTCTGCCTTAAAATTTTGTTTAGTTTTACATGTTTTTCGTCATTTTGAAGAGGATCCTTGCATTTTATTTCCCTCTTCAGCTCCTCAGCAGTCTTTTATATCCATTCATCGAAATCTAAGACATCAAAGTCATTGCCTACCCTGCCCCAACTTGAACTCTGCAAGAATTTGGCCTCATCCCGAAGCCCAAAATTGTTTTTCCCCTTTTCCAACAAAAACCCCTAAAAAATCAAAATCAAACCCTCCTATTTGTTTATCTAGCCTAAGATCAGTTGTTTTTTTAGTCATCTCAAGCCCCTTTGAATATTTTAATTGAGATTGACCCGGAGAGAGCCCTCTCCTGTCCTCGTAGGGCTAGCTACGAGGCTGAGCATGGTTTGGTGTTGTCCTTCTTCTGCCTTATTTCAGCCTAAGGTGGATTTGGGAACTAACATAGTGGCGACCAAACTGGGGAAGAAAATGATTTGCTTGTTGGTGTTATTTTTTTCATAAGCTACAGACGGAGCCTGAAGTCACGCCAGGTAGCCTTCGAAACACTTTTGCTATGCATCAGCGAAGTAGATAAACGCTGCTTCAGTCAATCTCCGGTCTAGCTTGTGAACGTGACACTTGACTTGTGAATTGCCCCAGTACATGTATCAAGTTCAGATCCGATTGTTGATGGTGGACAACAATCAAACATATGAAGGCTGAAACATTCACCTGGCGAGTCCAACTCAATTCAGAGATTCCAGTGCTCACTGATCCATTCATGCAATGGTAGGGTATGTGGTAGACCCTGCGCTTTCTGAAGTTATAAAAGAAGTTAGAGATCAGTTAGCGGATATTGAAATTAATGAAGAATTTTTCATTGTCATGCTTCAATGTTTGAGATCTTCGAAGTTTCCTCTTGAAGCTAAAACTGGTTTCTGTGAGTTAGTTGTTGAAATATTTGAGAAGGAGATTCAGTATTTAAACGATCAGATCCAATCATATGAATTTTGAGATCCCAAAAAGTTCTTGGAAACTCTCCCTCCTTCAAAACAAGAAACAATATAGCTACCTGTGGATGTTTTCATTAACAGTGTGCAGCTGAAAGTATGTATTGCGGAGTTGGGGCAGCAAACAGAGTCTGGATTTTGCGATCCTATTGCAACGTACATGGAAATGTTTTTCAGTTTGAATGATAGATCAAATTGTCTTTTACATAACCAGACTCATTATGTGCATGTATGGCTGCCAGCAATTACATCTATGTCCTGGGGGAAGCACTCTCAAGCAGCATCCTTGTCACAGTTACTTGATTGGTTGATCTGGCATTACAGCGTTACTTAATCTATTGGTTTTGCAGCAAAGTAGGGGAGATTTGTAAATAAATAAGCTGCCAAAGGCAACATTTCAGTTTCTGATATTTGTTTATGTACAGGTTGCAGTATGTAAATGTTTTTGGATTGGTATGAGTTGTTTTGGGTTTGCAGTTATTGACTTCATTGCCCAATGGATAAGGCACTGGTCTGCTCTCCCAAAGATTTGTAGTTCTTGGCACCTCCAAGGAGCTGCCATCCCCATTGGAGCCAATGTTAGTGTCAGTATTTGCAGCTTTCCTCCAGTGATCAAACATGCTCTTACAAAGTGATTTTGAGGTGTCAGGGTCAAATTTTGTCATTTCAGTGAGCCTTCAAGCAAAATTTTCTCACTCAGTACTAGGTCTAGGGTTTTCTTTCACTCCTTCCAGAGTTGTCCAAATGTTGGTCAATGTCACCATTCAGCTGAGTGTACCATCATTCATAGGGTTTTCATCATCATGCCAGATTCCAAAGGGTCATTTTACACCTTGTTCATGCTTCAGTTGTGCCTAGGTAAGGTTCATTTCCCTCTCCTAGGGTTTTGGAGGTAATTGCTCTTGGATGGTCAAATCATCAGCAAAAATTGTATCTTGATGTTCATACACCTTCCCCTATCCTTAATGTACCTGATTAAACACTTCCCATCACTGATATCCCCCAAATTCCTCATTTTTGCACAAACCCTAGTTTCTTGCTACAACTTGGCAATTTTCTAGGCTAGGCCTGTGTTTCGCCCTTTTGGACCCCTTCCCCTCACTCAATCTCTGAAATTCCACTTCCCCCTGCTTCCTTACATCCCTCCCTACTTCCCAACATTTCCCCAAGAATTTAGAAGCCCCTTATCCCCTTCACTTCACTTCATTTCGACAAATCCCTTGTTTCACATCAGGATAGGTTTCACTCAAATGATGTTTCAGAGAAATAAAAGATAAATTTTGGAAAACTGAGAGAGGTTTTTATCCAAAACATGCCAAAGAAGAAAAACCTCCTTCACTTTTTACACAGGTGTCATGGTTTTAGAGAAATGTCAAAAATAACGTTGCCTTAGGAGAATTGAATGCACCTCTGAAGTGACCTTGGGAAAATCAAGATTTCTCCTAGATTTGTTAGCCAAATTACTTTCTTTATGAGTCAAATGATAACTAGAAAGAAATAAATTTCCAATTAGCTATCATGATCTCAATTTGGAGTTGAGGAAGACCTTCAAAAGTTGACTGCAACAGCACTCTACCTTGAGGCAGCCTCATTCTGCTCATTTTGACCAGTCTTGGGAGATTTGATTTTTGACAGGGTAAATGAACTCCAAATTGAAAAATTACACTTGGGTTGGAAATTAGACTAAAATATATTTCCAACGAGCTATCACACGCCCAATTTGGACACCAGGAAGGCCTCCAAAAGCCTCCTGCAAAATGCACTATTTATGGCATGGTGCATTGGGTAGGAGCGCGACGCATAGAACAATTTTTCCCAGTGTAAAATTACACTGGCGCGGCGCATCCAGCCTGCACGGCGCGTTGGGCTGGGGCGCGGTGCACAGAGCCCCCAAAGGCCAAAATCACTTCCGCTCCATAAAAACTCAATTTGTTTCAGCTCAATTCTTCTCCAAGTAAGTTGGCAAGGCATGTTCAGTGATTTTATTTGTGAGTGGTGTGGTTTAGAAGCGAAGACGTTGGAGTTTGGTTAATGAAAGAGTAAACCCTATACCCATATTAAATCTTCTCTTTAGGGTTTGCAAAGAGGTGTTTGGTGCTTAAACTACCATCCCACTTTCATTTGTGCTCTCATTACTGTCACATTATTATAACACAGTCCCTCTTCTATTCCCACTGTCCCATATCCCTTTTACCCTTTGTTCCAATGTTTTTGAATCCTCAAACCCTATCATTTTCCATCATCTGGAGTATAAAAACTCTGGTAAAAACTGATAAATATATATTATTAATGATGAAAAGATGAGATGATTACAATGAGAGATCGCCTGGACTTTAAATAGCCTCAAGGTGTCCCTTGGCGAAGAGGCATGATCTTTGGATCATGCCCTTTCAGTTAATAAACCTACTATAACTATATCTAACTAATAATTAATAAAATATTCATAACATTGCCCCTCTCTTAAAGATGCTTTGTCCTCAAAGCATATGTAATCGACAGACAACGTTGACGAATGTCTGATTTCCGCAAACGGCGAGCTCTTGCTTCCCATATTTTAAAAAGGTCATGGAGCATATTCTCGAGTTCAGTTTGTTGTTGATCTGGATAGTGAAAATATCTGATATCGACAGAGTCGGATCCTGTCTTGATTTCTGGAGACTCTTCATGGCTCCCTTTTGAAGATAACATTTCTAACTGCTGACATTGCACTGTAGATACGACTTGATTTCCTGGGGTTTGGAATCCATACAACTTGTATTTCTTCCCTTTCCACTTAAAACTTATAAACTGTTTCTGATGGTTGGCAGAATAAGTACCTAGAGTTCGTAGCCATTGAATTCCTAAGACCACATCTACTCCTCGTAATGGAACGGTGTAGAACGGAGATTCTAAATGAAAGTCTTTAATCTGCAATTTGATTTTATGGCATTTTCCTACTTGTTCAATCTTCTTACCGTCGGCCACCATTACCTTCATATTAGGCATGGGAAAAGTAAATAGGTTGAGTCTTTTAGCCATGGTGAAATCTAGAAAATTGTGCGTGCTGCCTGTGTCTATTAGGACCATTACATTGTTGTTCTTAATGTGTCCTCTTAACCTTAGGGTTTGAGGTTGTAATATGCCTGTCATAGCCGATAAGGACACTTGCGGAATAGTTTCGCCCTCCACTTCTGGAGAGAACTCTAAATTGTCTTCTAACCCTTCTATACACGAATCAGTACTGTTAGTGTCGTTAGATGCTTCACAGCTGTATAGATTTTTTGCTTTTCCATTAGCACATCTGTGCTTAGGGTCCCAGTTTTCACCGCATCGTTTGCACTTGCCTTCTCGTATTCTTTGTTTTTCTAGACTAGATTTTTCGTCTTCACGAGGATGGACAGGGCCATATGTTGTGTCAACTACATTTTCAGATTGAGGAAACCGTCGTCTCGAATATACTTTTTCTGGTTTTGATAATCTTTCCAATTTCTTTTCAGCAGCTTTTGCTTTTTGCCTTGCTACTTCTACAGACGTGATTTCATGTAGTTCTAGTTCTTCTTGAATGTGGACTTTAAGTCCCGAGATGTAAGACTGGATTAGACGAGATTCCGACAATCCGGGTACTCGTGTTGCCAAAGTCTCCCATTCTCGCGTGTACTCATCCACATCTCCTTTTTGGCGTAATTTGATAAATGTTGAAAAGAACTTTTCTTCTTTTATGCCTTGAAACCTTTTGAAGAATGCATCTTTAAATTTCCTCCAACTGATAGCGAGCGTCGTCTTTTTCCACCACATATACCAATTATAAGCTTCTCCTTCCATTTTCATGGAAGCATGTTTAATTTTTTCATCATCACTAGTGATGTCATAAATTTCAAAATATTCTTCTGCCTTATTAAGCCACGCAACACTATTCTTTTCATTACCATCAAATTTGGGTAGGTCAATCTTGGCTTTGCGCTGATATGCTAATGGTGGAACAAGAAGGGGATATTGATTGGCGAATGCATTCCAGAGCTGCTTGTTTTGAAAATCTGCATTACTATCTTCTTGATGATGTGGGGAATCGGTTTTTTCCTAATGCTCGTCCGAGTTCCCTGAATCTGCGGTACTGTTTTGTTGATTTGGTTCCCTGTTAGGAGATGTTGGGGATTGTGTCTGACCCAACTTATCTATTTTATCATTTAGTTTGTTGAAAACTTCTTTCATTGTTTCTGTGGTCTCGTGATGATTTAGCCACATTTGTCTTTCTATGCGATTTGTTGTATCATTGATTTTTTTATGTCGTTGGAGTGCCTTGAAACTGTACCTTCCAGATTGACTAATCTTTTTCCGAATTCTTCGGAATTGTTAGTGATTTGCTTCTCAAGATCTCCCAATTTCTTCTGAAATTCCACCATCGACATTGACGAAGACATCGAGCGTGTATGAGGTGGGGAATATCTTTCTGCCAGTTCTCCTCTTTTTTTCTTTTCTTTTTTTTTTCTTTTCTTTTTTTTTTTTAATTAATTAATTAATATTTAATCAATTAATTAATTAAATTTTTTTTGAATTAATTAATTAACTAATATTTAATTAATTAATTAATTAATTAATTTTTTTTTTTTAATAAATTATATAATTATTATATATATAATTTATTAATTGAAATTATATAATATATATATATATATATATAATTATCAATTTTTTTGAAAACTATATAATATATAAATAAAATATATAATTATAATATATATTTATATAATAATCAATTTGAAAACTATATGATATATATTTATATAATTTATTTTAAAAAATACGCTCTTCCGTTGAAAAGGCACGACTGTGCTCGTTTCGTTTTAAAAAAACACACGCCGATTATATCAATACCTCTCAGAGATTTTTTTTTTAAAACAAACCGAGCTGTTTTAACCGTCCACCTGTTCGATTTTTTTATTTGGCGGTGAGTCAATGTAGTTGTGAAACCGGTTGATTTATAATATCGTTCCAATCTTCAGTTTAATAAACCGATTGATTAAACCTTATGTTATGAATATTTGCCGCTATATAATGTTATGAATATATGCCGCTGTATGGCCACGACTTGGTCTGGTTTACGACGAGGGCACAGTGCCGTTGGCAATGGCTATTTGTTGCCAATGGTTGTAGATACTTCGACGACGAGGTTATTCAATGGTTGGCGGTGGTGGTTGCTACGAGCGGTGTGTCCGATCAAACAGTGGCAGCGTGGGGTGATACCAATGGATTAAACGCTGTATCCAATGAATTACACTCTGATATATCAACACTGCTCAGAATTTACACTGCTCAGATTTTTTTTTTTATAAATCGAGTTGTTAACCATCACGTATTTCCGACTTTTTGTTTGGCGGTGCTCGACGTCTGTGGTTGTGACTGCGGCGTGAAGACTGGTTACAGACTGCAGACAAGAAGGGCCAGGATGAAAAATGACCCACAAAATACTCCGACCTATGGAAAATGGGTCCTAAATCCTTGCAGCTTATCCGTTTGGCTAGATGAGGGTTTGGCGTTCAGAAATTTCGATTACCCTCTGATTTGCAAAGGATCTTCCTGCAAGAAAATATCAATGCAGCGGATGAATGACTGTTCTTTCTGCAGTTTTCTTCAGTTCAAGATCTTTGAAAAAATCTGATTTAAAAAATCTGCAATTTTGGAATTGCAATTCCTGGATGATCACACAGATCCAAAGAGCGAAGGCTCCGATACCAATGGAGTATAAAAACTCTGGTAAAAACTGATAAATATATATTATTAATGATGAAAAGATGAGATGATTACAATGAGGGATCGCCTGGACTTTAAATAGCCTCAAGGTGTCCCTTGGCGAAGAGGCATGATCTTTGGATCATGCCCTTTCAGTTAATAAACCTACTATAACTATATCTAACTAATAATTAATAAAATATTCATAACATCATCTCCCTCCCTTCCTATCATTGGTGAAATCCTAATTTCCGAAGCATTCAAAGGCTGTCTCTATTGCCTAATCATACCCCCATCACTGTCACTTTTTCCTATATCACTTGTAAATTGTCCAAATCCCTAAGTCCCTCAAACAATGACTGTCTTCACATTTAAATTCACTTGACAGTCTATTGTATTTCTTGTGAAATTTCTCCACAGCACCTTATTATATATGTGGCACATGTGGCATTAAAACACACACCAAAACTCTCGTTTTCACCATACATATATCAGCATATACTTGTCAAACACCTTGTTTTTAGCATCATGTCAGAGACAAGTTCATCATATGAGCAGGGATATGAGCAGGACAGTGACTCAACCACAGGGTTAAATGTATCGAGGAGGTCTCATAAAAGTGGCAGGCACGTCAGGGAGGAGCCCACTTCTTTGGCTGAACTGCAGGCCTGCCCGCTTGCAATAACATGCTTTCAGCAACATTCATGTTTTCGGTATTGTGAGATGATATCTCAGATTCAGCACCATTTGGAGTTGGTTCACTTATTTGTCCTACATTTGCGTGATAGTCATGTAAACCTTGCTGGAGTGAACTTCACCTTGACACCAAAGACCATTTTTGAGGCAACCGGGATACCAAACATAGGTGAGGAGTGGAATAAGAGACAGCGGCTGGATAGAGCATATTATGAACCTTACATCAGGCCTGGATATTTGAGGCAGTTGAGCAGAGTATTTCCATTCCGTTTTCTGAAGGAGTCCTATGTGCCATTAATGAAGCTCATCATTAGATATTTCAGCTGTGAGGGTAGATTCTCACGCCTTTATGTATACCATATCAGACTTTTGATGCATTTCACGAGAGTGCGACAGATGAATATTCCATACTTCATGTGCCGAAACATAGAGCAGATGACTACCCTTGTGCAGAAGAAGACTCCAGAGCAGCAACATAACAGCATTTATCATTATGCGCTCATTAAGATGATTGTGGTACATCAGCTTGGGTTGCAGGGCATCGCTTGGGATGAGTTCATTTCTCGTGACTTCTTTACAGCCCCTCATCCTCCTCCAGAGAGTGTACACGATGCAGGTGAGCCTTCGCATCAGTTTAAGGTTCCTGAGACAGAACCTATCCGTGTTCCAGTGTGTGTTACCTATCAGAGAGGTACCAGAGCCTTATTTGCAACAGCACGACGAGTACTATCTCCACCCAGGGTGGAAGGGGTCTCGTTACCTTCGACAGCAGCGTGAGTACTATCTCCACATGGCATGGAAGGGGTCTCGCCTTCTACATCAGCACAGGTACATGACAGAGGAAAGAAGCCTATGCACGATGAGGGCCCTTCAGGAGGCCAAGACACTGATTTTATACTCATCGATGTTGATACGAGCTCTCTCGGCTCAAAGCTGAAAGAGATCATCCGGGAGCAAAAAGCTGAGATCGACACGCTAAACGAGAAATTTCAGAGAGCTCATTGGGTTATATATTACTTGGAGCAGCGGAATAAACAACTGGAGAATCAACACGCACTCATGGAGCTGCAGAGAATCCGCGAAGACTGGGAATTAGCCCGGAAGAGACCAGGTGACATGACACTATTTGAGCGAGAGACTTGCCTTATGAGAGTCAACATTCATCTGGAGAAGCTCTTGTCAAAGGCCAATAGGGACAAAGACATGCTCATACATATGAAAAACCACTATTGGGCCCGCACACACGTTTGCAGAGCGAAAATGAAGATCCTGAAGGTGAGGCTGAGAAAAGCACTGAAACGTCGGAAAAGACCTGATCCACTCTGAATCTTGGCTGAAGCTTCCTTGGTTGAGCATGAGACATGATGGGAGACCTTCACTCCAAATTTCAGTAAATTTGGAGAAGATTTTGTCATTTTGAAAATTTTGGTTGCAAAACAGGTTTTTCTGCCCGACGCGTCACGCCACCCGACACGCGCTTATGATTGGGACATCTTCTGGAGGAAAGCTTGATATTTTTTTATTTTTTATGATAAAATATGCATGCTCAGGAATGGATGAGAGATTTCGTGAAGTTCTGGGTGGTTTTAAGGGTCAAAAACACTCCAAAAATGACCTTTCTGCCACTTTTTGCACCAGCAGGAACCAGTCTTGGGAGATTGCAGTTTTGGAGGGGAAAATGACATCGAAATTGAAAAATTCCACTTGGGTTGGATATCAGACAGACAATACTTTCCAACGAGCTATCATGAGCTCAATTTTAACTCCAGGAAGTGCCTCAAAAACAGGCTCAAAGTGGCGCGACGCATTGAGTTTTTTAGCGCGGCGCATAGAGAAATTTTGCCTCATTTTCACTCTTCGGCTCAGAAATTTGCCCAGTTTTGACGAGTTTTAAATTTTCATGTGATGATTGATCTATCATGATGTAATTTGGTAGCCATGATGTAATTTTGGCATATATTTACTTTTTCTAGAGGATTCATTCACTAAAAAGTGAAAATTAAATGAATGAATCAGTTTCCTTCCTTATAGAGGCAAGTTGTTTGGCTGCCTAGATTTCAATTCCATGTTTAGAATTGGTTGAAACAACTCCTAGAAGGATGAGCTTGACCCCTAGAGGCATGGAAATGGGTTGGGATGGTCTATATCATGTATTTTCTGAGTCATTTTCGGGGTTGGACTGGTTGGATACTTGGGAAAATTTTGGCACCTCATTGTACATTCATTTCAGATTTTGGCAAAGGAAAGACCAGAGTTTTGCAGCACTTGTTGGGATCCTTGTGGCTTCTGAGTTTTGATGAGGTTCTTCTCATGTTATTTTAAGTTTCATTAATGTTATATGTATGCCATTTCCCATCCCTATCCTTTTGAATTAAACGAATGAGTAATTGAGGTAGAATTCATTAGTTTGCTGGTGCTCTGCCTTAAACTTTTGTTTAGTTTTACATGTTTTTCGTCAGTTTGAAGAGGATCCTTGCATTTTATTGCCCTCTTCAGCTCCTCAGCAGTCTTTTCTATCCATTCATCGAAATCTAAGACATCAAAGTCATTGCCTACCCTGCCCCAACTTGAACTCTGCAAGAATTTGGCCTCATCCCCAAGCCCAAAATTGTTTTTCCCTTTTTCCAACAAAAACCCCTAAAAAATCAAAATCAAACCCTCCTATTTGTTTATCTAGCCTAAGATCAGTTGTTGTTTTAGTCATCTCAAGCCCCTTTGAATATTTTAATTGAGATTGACTTGGAGAGAGCCCTCTCCTGTCCTCATAGGGCTAGCTACAAGGCTGAGCGTGGTTTGGTGTTGTCCTTCTTCTGCCTTATTTTAGCCTAAGGTGGATTTGGGAACTAACACGGTCTCTAACAGAATTGAACTTAAAACTCTAACTATTACAAAATTATAGCCTCAGTGGAATGTTATGTGTAAAGCAGGTGCTGATGTAGTGGGATAGTTAGGATGTGGACCACATTTTACTGATGTGCTGGCAGACTGAACGCTGTGTTGGCGAAGTTTGTTATATGAATGGAGTGTTGAACGCCCTTTGCTGCCCGACTCAACCTTTCTATATTTTTTCCACCTGAATCCTTTTTTCCGTGATTAAACCTTTTTCTAAAAAAAACAGTGTAAAAACTCATATACCCGGACTTGAAAATGTTTAGATTTTAGTTCTAAAGCCGCATCGCATCCGTGCACTTCGCAATATTTACAGTTTAAGTTATGAAGAATGTAATCGGCGATGCGATGCGAAGTGGGAGGTGATGTGGAGGGAAGGTGGGACCAGACCGTAGCCCATAGATCACAAATATTAACATTAAGCAACAAAGGTAAACTCTAAAAAATGCAAAGTGCTAAGCGCGGGGAGGAGGCAGTAACGTGGAGGGAAAGTGGGACCAGATCACAGCCCACAAATTGCAGATCTTAAGTTTATCTTATGAGCGCGGATGTTAAATTTAAAAACTTGCAAAGTGTGGGGAGACGGACCCACCCGCATCACAAATCACAAATCTTATGTTTTACCGCATATTGCAGAATTTGGAGATTAGGAAAATACGATAAGAGCTAAAATCTACGAAGTGTGATTTACACTGATTGGAGGATGATGTGTCAGGGTGGAGCCCACTGCATCAGCAAAGTCATAAAGCGGCGAATGTTTTATGCGGTAAGGAAAAGTTAATGAAATTTCATGATATATCAGTGTATTTCAATGTATTTCAAATAGCTTGCAGTGGGGGGAAAATCTGCTCTGGTGGGGCCAGCCGCACCGCAAGTTAAACCAAATATATTGCGGGCGTTTCAAAGGTAAGTTAACAAATCTGCGATGCAATATATTTCAATTCAGCGATCGCAGGTTTTAAGTTTTAGTTGCGATGCGAAATGTTCTCTTTTTCGATATGTGATGGATGGTGGGGAGAAAGGGTGACGTGTAGGGATTTCCCCACTTTAATCACAATTGGGGAAATCAGGAAAGTGGAAGGTAAAACAATGATATAACGATGAAAGGTGAAGTATAAATATATAGTGGAAAAAGGTAAGGTTTAATGTTTTCAAAGGAAAATGAAATGAAAAGGGAGTGTGGCGGGTGAATGGGTCCCGCTCCATCGTATATTGTATTTTTGAAAGGTTTGTAGGAGATGGAAATTTAAAGTATTTTGGGATTGGCTTGATGTGCAAAGGAGAGGGGGTCCACCAATGAAACATGGTAATGTGGATGAGTTCCAAAGGTTTGTAAATTAATTCCCTTTGAGCACCTTTTAACTTATAACGAGTCTCTGAAACCTTGGATAAGCCATTCTTTGCCAGTTTTGTCCTTTTTGACAAAATTAAAACCTGTAGTGCCCAGCCTTATTAAAAATCATTTAATCACATTTAAATGATGTGATTAATTCAATCAAAACATACTTAATTATCTCCTAATGTTGCATTTGGATGTGCAAGCATATTTTTCCTAAGGTTTTAACCTTATTTGGAAATAATTTACAATCATGGAATATTATTTACAATATGAAAAGATCTGAGATGAAACAATCAATCACCTTGAGATACTATATATTATAGAACCCTAACACACACATATCACCCTTGTGCTTTGTGTGATATCCATGGCCACTATACCCACCTTTGTCCCCGCCTTGTATATTACCGTACCTCCTTGGAAGTGGTTCACCAATACAAGCATTAGGAGAATTTTGAGGTCTAAAATGGGCCTCCTAAGGAAAATGTACAATCAAAATTCACTTTATGAGAACCAATCACATTTTAGGGGATGACATCATCCCTAATGGTTGAGGTGGCATTGTTTGAGTTAAAGGTACTCACTTGTCACATTCTCAATGGTGGATAAAAACTCATGGTTAACCATGGTAGTGCTTTAAGTACTTTTAAATTCAAAGTAAAATACTCATAATAAATTTCATTTCACACTTTTTGAATAAAAATATATTATTTTCATTTCATATTTCTTGAAAGAAACAATGCATATCCCTATACATTTATTATATTATATTATATTATTTTATTTTTATATAGTATATTAATTACATGTTATTATACAATTTAAATAATATAAATTTTAATTAATAACATATAATATAATTAAGAATTTATAAATTTATATTTATATTTTATTTCAAGTTATTTAAGTACAAAGGATAACTACATTAGTTGTTCAATAATAATGACTTTTCTTGAAAAGATCATTCTTATTTATAGTCACATCAATACAATTTTTTTATTAATTTTATTTTGGTACAACTTTTGAATTGAATTTAACTATCGTTACATGGATTGTGGTGCAAAAAGTGAATTGCAAATTCATAAATATTATTTTATTGGTTTAGCTATTATTTTATTATTTCCTTAGGAGGCCCATTTTAGACCTCAAAATTCCCCTAATGGTCGAGCGCAATCAGTTTTCCTCTCCCTTACTTAAGAGTTTTGTTTCAGGAGAACCAGAGGACACATCCACTCCCATTGACATACACCCTCCCGATGTCGAGATGACGGAGACTTCGACCACCATCTTCTACCTGTCATCATCTATGAGATCCATGGTGGAAGACCCCTTTGGGGCATCCCCATCTATTTTTTCTGGCCTCCCTTCATTGATCACCTTGGGTTCAACATCGGTTGATTCTTCATCTACTTGTTCTTCTGTCACCCTCCATGACGATGTGCATGTGAAACCCATTTCTCATGATGATGATTCAGGTAGCTTCGCTGCATCACATTATCTTTCTCCCACCAGTCACCCCATATTCTATTGTAATGACGACATTCTGGAAGCATTTACCACCCCTGACTTTATCTATCCCCCCTTACATCGTAACCATGCATTCAAACCACATACACCTTGTGGTCATTACATTGACACCGAATGTTTTGGTAAGGGGGCACCCATATTTTAGAGTCCAGGAGAAGTAATTCTTCACAACCCTCCTAATGCATCTGGTAGTGTTGACTCTAGTATCATTATTCTTCCCCATTTAGAAGAACCTTTAGAGTTCCATATCACTTCAGATTACTCTAGGGATGATCCACTTCATCATTCCTTCATCTTACATCAACAACCTAGTCCCCTAAACATTGTTGTTGACCAACCTGTGTGTTTTCTAGGTGAAAACCAATTCATTATATCCAAATCCACTCTTTTGGATAGTGACACCATGTATGTGAACCCAGAAATTTATTTCATTTTCTTCATATATGCAGTACCAAAAGGGATTGGTAATCCTCCATTCCCTTTCTCGAACTGCATCTATCCATTCTTTCCACAGAAGATAACCATAACATAAACAAATGGCGAACCACATCATAAAAATGTGTTTAGATTCCACTTTTATAAATACATTTGGCAGACCATAACATGCTTGGGGGAACATATGCCCCTATACCTTCTCATCATCCTCTTGAGGATTTAATGCCTATGATACTGAAGGCTTGAATCCATTATTTCAGCACTTGGAACACCATGGCCCTCCACAAAATCCTCTAGCTAGGGGCATCATTCCCACCTTTTCATACCAAATCCCTCCACTCCATCACATATGCTTTGAGGTAGTATCCCATGCTTGGGGGCATGATGGTACCCATGGCCACCTTCTCAATTCATAACCATAAAATCCCAGCTCTCGGCCAAAACAACACTGAAAACCCTTTCTCTGACAAGTCAAACTTTTCAGGTCATTTCCTAGGACAAGTCTCACTTTTCTACCCAATGCCTACTACCTAGGTCGCAGAAAAGACCCCAAAAAGTGCGACCCAATCGTGAGGAGGAGAAGAGGTTTGTTCCTAAGCTCTAGGTGCCTAATCTAAAACTTTAATCCACTTGATTGAAAGAGTATGGTTAGGCCTCTTACATGCAACTGATGGATCTTGATTCCAACAGTCGGTTTGTCCGCTACGATCGCCACAAAATTTAGGGCATTTTCTCCTCTCTACATTCACCACAACTACACTTGCAAATTAATCAAATTGGAGGGAAATTTCCTTATTAAAATAAAAGCCCCAATTTTTCTTTCACCAATTACGACCAAACCGTATCTCGGTTTGATGAACCGTTAGCACCATTGGAAATCTCTCACCGAGCACTCAAATGTGTATCCTTTCATTTTTTGTGACTTGATACTTCACCTCGAAGCCTTTTTTCCAAGAAGGGTCACTTCGACGCTTCTCAAAATCAAATTTCTTCACTCGCGACACTTGTACTTGGGGCACCACTTTGCCTTCATACTTGTCGATTCTCATGTCGATTTTCATCGTGACTAACCATATTTTACTCATGTTTTTATGGTCCCCACCAAGCCTATTTTGTGTGGCAGCATCATCGAGTCGCCCTTGTTTAGAGCGTCTGTGTTGAGTCATCATCACATCCATGGAGTCTGTCATGAGTTCCTTTTGTCTCCCATCACATTCTTCCATCCTTAATTTCTTTTCACCTCTCTCATGTCGCATATTTTTTCCTTCATTCATATTGTCCCCTATCCCCTCCAGAGTCGAGTCAGTATCTTCCAGGTCATCAATGCCCTTTATTCTCTAACAAGGGAAGTCCTCAGCCCACTACTCAGTACCCCCCATTCCACCATCATCCTTGGTGTCAGTCTATCAGTCGCCCTACTATTATCCCTCATGCCTTAGTTGAGGATCCCTTATTGCCTCACCTATGGAAGACCTCCTTCTGTCGATGTCAGCTAATTCATTCCAGAAGACAGGTCTAGAGGGCGATGTACCTTGGTTCTAGCTTCCACTCTTGTTAGGTGCCTCAGATCAGGAAAAGGGACCCTTTATTTCCCTTCGACTTGATTGTTTCTTAGTTCGAGCTCCTCATGGCATGATCAAGATCCGTATACTTGATGGTTCAGTGATGCAGCAGATTGTACCAGTGATTCCTGGGTGTGTGTGAGATGTTTCAGCCCTCATGAGGGGGTGGCCCTTCAAATAGCCCCCCACATACCTGAATGACCTCTTTACTACAGCCTTGGATGCAGCTCTACAGATTTTATGTTTCTAGCCTTAGCCTCTTGCAGCGCCTTTTTAGTTTGCATATATCATTCAGATTTTTAGAGCCCTTTCATGTTTTACAGGGCCTCTTTGGTTTTATTTATATCTCATGTACTCAAATATTATTGTATAAGTCTTGGTTGTTGTCCCAGGCACAGTATGTATGTGGGATCCATTATGTTTTTTATCTATCCCATGTTTATGCCAGCATGTACTATATAGCTCAGTTTCATGTTTGTTGGGCGCACCATTATTCTTTGTACTTTGTCATCTCGGCGGGCATAGGTATGCCTCCCCCACCTCATCTGAGAATAGGTACTCACTCATATAACAGACTTGTCGCACCTGTTATTCTTTCCTCCTCAGGATCTTATCCTCTCTCACTTCAGTCCGCCTTATATTTCTCTCTCTTTGACTCCCCTTCGGTGTCTACTAATTGTGCTCTTACAACATACTTCGGTCATACGATTATCTCCTAACGCTCACACATTGGGGGGGAATCTGTTACACCAATTTTTGGTCATCTAACTTGTTACTATTAGATGGACTAAAGTACACCATGTAAGACTAATTTTACCATAGTAAAATTACCTTCACTATGAGAAATAATTTAAGAACCCATAGTTTAATAAACTATTTCTAGACTAAACAAGAAACCTCATGAGGAATAATTAAATAAATTCTTATTTGTTTGATTTTCCTTTAGGGATAATTAAGTAAACCATTTTTTAATTAATATTCCTGGTCATATTTAACCCAAAACATGAAAATTAATTAGATAAGTCATTATTTATCTTTTTATTCTCTGGGAATAATTATTTAAATCAATATTTAATAATATTCTTTGTTAAATTTGACTAAATCATTTATAAATAATTGAATAAATCATTATTTATTTAATTATTCCTTAACCTCATCCTTGAAACAATAAATAAATAATTTATTTATTTATTATTTCTAAATAAATGGATTTAACCAATTCTAAATCCCTTTTCCCTCCACCAAAAATAATAAAATATTCCAAGTAAGTTGGACCTAGAATTGGTCAATAATATTTTAACTATGCACCAATATCTAGACTAACTCAATATTTTGCTATAAATAGAAGTGTTTTCCATTCATTTGCTACCTTTTGTTGCCTTGAGATCACCTTTTGATCTATACTTTTGGTTTGACTTTGATCCTCCATCATTGTCATATTTTTTCTACTTTTGCTTGTGAGCTCCATTTGAGTTCCATTTTTTTTGGGTTGTTTGCACCATCAAGAGGGAGAGATCTTGGATCTGAAGCACTGAGGACATACAAGAACCCATCCCATTGAGGTGGACTAGTAACATCTTTCTGTGTTCCCTTCCTAGGTGTCATAATACAAAAAATTCATTATAAATTCGTGTCTTGTGTATTGGATGTATGGAGTAGCTCTTGCTTATTTTTGTTATTTAATGTCTTTAATTGCATATATCTAGATTTTTGTAGAATTTATTATGATCACCTACTGCAGATATAAGGAAATTGATAGCCACATTGTATGGTAGGGTTGTTTGTTATGTACAGCTGAAGTGAGCTTTTTTCGTACGCTTGCGATTAGTATTCACACTAACAACGGGCACAAAAATAATAATAATGGGTTACAATAACAATAAAAATAAGTGGATACACTAGTATTATAGGGACCTAACATGCCCCTCTCCTTCAAAAAAGTGTTGTCCTCAACGTTTGAGTACTTCTGGGTGCTTTTGTACAAAATTCTCATCATCCCATGTGGAATCTTCAGCAGGTAAGTTCTTCCACTTGATGAGATACTCTGAAATTGATCAATTTTGTAGTTGTCGAGTTCTTGCTTCCATGACTTCTTCAGGTTCCAATATGATTTTTCCTTCCTCGTCAAGTTCTGGCAATATTTTTTGAACTAGGAGCTTGTCACCTATAACCTTCTTTAAGCATGAAACATGGAAAACTGGGTGCACTCGGGGAGATACCGGAAGCTCCAATTTGTATGCCATAGTACCAATATTTTGCAACAACTTATAAGGACCATAGTACTTTGTTGATAATTTATTATCCTTCTTAGTTTGCTTGAGGGATATTTTTTTGTATGGTTGTAGCTTTGTAAATACCTAGTCACCTACATCAAAACATTTTTCATTGCGATGTTGATATGTTTGTTGTTTCATTCTATTCTGCACCAACGTGAGGTTATCCTTTAAGAGTTGGAGAACTTGTTTTGGATGCTCGATGTGATATTCCACTGCTTGAACCTTAGAACTTTCTCTTAAAGGTGATGTGATGGACGGTGGATGATATCCATGAAGTGCCATAAATGGGGTCATTTTTGCTGCAGTATGGAAGGAAGTGTTATACCACCATTCAACCAGAGGTAACCACTTGACTCATTGTGTATGTTTATCAAATACAAAGCAACGAAGATATCCTTCCAAACATTTTTCCACTGTCTCAATTTTCCCATCAGATAGAGGATGATAAGATGAGCTATGAGCTGATTGAGTACCTAGACAATAAAATAATTCCGTCCAAAAATTTCTAGTGAAAATGGGATCTTTGTCACTTACAATAATCTTTGGTTTTCCATGTATCTTTTTAATTGTTTCCATAAATGCAATAGCAATTGTACTGGATTTAAATGGATGAGATAACGCACAAAATTGTGCATACTTGGTAAGTCTATCAACTACCACCATGATGACACTCCTTCCTTCAGACTTGGGTAAACCTGTGATAAAGTCCATTGAAACCTCCTCCCAATGTTGACTTGGAATGGATAAAGGTTGTAACAGACCCGTGGTATTATTTGTCTCAACTTTATTTTGTTGGAAAACCAAAATTCCACCACAAACTTTTGAATATCAAATTTAAGACCATCCCAAAAAAATTCCTTCTTAACCCTGTGGTAAGTTTTTAAAAATCCTGATTGCCCTCCTAAGGGAGAGGTGTGCAATTCCAAAAGAATATTTTGTTTGAGTTGGGAATTCTTACAAAGGTATAAGCGATCTCTGTACCATAATGAATAATTTTTCTAGCTAAATGTATTAGATGTACTGGGATCTTGCTGGAATTTTTGAATGAGTGCCCACACTTCTTCTTCATTCTTCCATTCATCCCTTTCTTCGATTATCCAATATGGTTGGATAATATAAATGTCACAAATAAATGCATCAAAATCATCATCCTTTCTTTAGAGTGCATTTGCAACAACATTTTTCATTCATTTTTTGTAGATGATTTCAAAGTTATAGTCAAATATCTTTGTGACCCATTTTTTCTGCTCTTCTAAAGATAATCTTTGTTCTAAAAAGTATATAAGACTCACATAATCATGTGGCATTACATTCCACAATAAAGGTTTTTTTGAAGTATGGCATAGCTAGGACCGGTGCCTGGTACATTGCCTCTTTAAGATGTTCAAATACCTTAGTTTCTTCTAGAGTCCAAGCAAATGCATCTTTTTTCAGTAATGTTGTTAGAGGTGTTGTTATTCTCCCATAATTCTTAACAAACTTGTGATAATGCCCTGTCAACCCGAGAAATACTCATAGATGCTTTATGGTTGTGGGGATTTTCCATTCTTTAATGGTTTTAATTTTGTTAGGGTCTACCTTAACACCCTCGTGAGATACAATATGATCCAGATATTCCAACTCTTGTACTCCAAAGAAACATTTGGAGGTTTTTTCATATAATTGTTTCTCCTCCAATAGTTTGAGTACCATGTCAACATGTTGACCGTGATCCTTCCAAGACTTGTTGTAGATTAGTATATCATAAAAAATACTAACACAAATTTTCTAAGGAAGAGTTTGAAAATGGAATTCATCAAACCTTGAAATGTAGAAGGTGCATTGGTAAGGCCAAAATGCATGACCAAAAATTCATAATGACCCTCACGAGTTCTAAATGTTGTTTTCGGAATGTCTTCAGCCTTCATTCTTATTTGATGATATCCTGAACGAAGATCCAACTTGGTAAAGTAAATTTCTCCATGTAATTCATCAAACAATTCATTAATGATAGGAATGGTAAATTTATCTTTAATAGTGAGCTTGTTGAGCTCCCTAAAATCCATACACATGCACCATGATCCATCCTTCTTGTGCACCAATATTACTAGACCAGAGAAAGAACTTTGACTAGGTCGAATTATATCGACCTCTAGCATTTTTGTAACCATACGTTCAATTTCACTCTTTTGGGCATAGGGATATATGTAAGGCCTGATGTTTGGAGGAACACTTCCTGGAATCAAATGAATAGCATGATCATGATCACGAATAGGTGGGAGGCCTAAGAGTCTCAAATGCCTTGGAATGATTGTCCAAGAATTTTTGGAGATCTGGAGAAATAGATGATTTCGATGTTTGAACCTCTAGTGAACATAATTGTGAAATTACGCCCCGTTGTTATTTATTTAGAAGATTTGTCATGCCATTTGAGCTGATTATCTTTCCTGGTTTCCCAGCAATACCCCTTACATCAACTTCATTTCCTTCCCAAAAAAAATTCAATAAAAGTTCTTGAAAATTAAAAGCTATCGTAACCAAAGATTGTAACCATTGGACTTCTAGTACAACATCAGCACCACCCATTAGAATGGAAAGCATTGGACTATCAAATACATATTCTCCCATGGATAGCTTGATATTATGGAACTTCTAGAGAAATTTATATTTCCTCCATTTGCAACCATTACTTGACACTCTGATGTTGGATATAGGAAGAAATTAAATTCCATGGCTATCTTACAATGAATAAAATTAGGGGTACTACTTGAATCAATCAACACTATTACCTTTTTCTTCTTGATATGTCCTTTTATCTTAAGAGTTTGAGTGGTAATTCCTGCCAATACATTAGAATATATGGTCAGATTCATTTCTTCCTTCTCTAGGTTGGTTCCTAGTGTATATCCTATTCTTTTGATGTTACTTTTACCTTTGCTTCCTCCTCTTCATAATCTATGTAAAATAATTTCTTCTAAACAGACTGATGACCTTTAGTGTATTTTCTATCACAAGTGTAAAAAGGCCCTTTTTCTCTTTTTTACTCCAATTGTTATGGCGTCAACATTGTAGGTTGTGGAATGTTAGGAGAAACAACACTTCCATATTTATAGTTGTGAGTGGTAGACTTCCCTGTTGCCATAATTTTTCTTTCGACTTTTCTTGCCACCCTGAATGCCTTCTCCAGTGAATCAGGATCCCAAAGACGAACCTCATGTTGTATGTTATCCTTTAAGGTCCCTATGAATACATCAATCCTATGATCCTCTAGAATATCATTTACCCTAATATTCAATTTTTGGAAGTCCTCAATGTGCTCCACCATTGAACCCTTTTGTTTGAGATTTATCAATTGGCTAAATAAGGTGTTTCTTTTTGTATCCTCATAATGTGCTATCATTTCTTCCGTAAAAATAGACCAAGTGACAAGTGGTTTACAAGAACAAAGCCATCGATACCATACAAATTGATTTGGTTCTAAATATAAAGTTGCAATGCGTACCTTCTGTGTCTTTTTCACATTATGAAGATAAAAATATTGCTCCATCTGTAGTATCCATGTTACCGGATCCTTGCCATCAAACTTCCTCATATCGATCTTTGGAATATGGTGGGTCTTTAATCCAACGTTAGAGTCTATGAAATCATGATTAACATGTCTTTTCTTGTTAATTTTGGACAACTAGGTCCAAACTCCGTGTTGTGATGCTCAAATGAAGATACCAATATTTTTATTGGGTTCCTCTTTCGGAGACGTGCAAGATCGATCTAAATATTCTTGATCCGATGAGCAGAAAATTTATTTTTAATTTATTTTTTAATCTATTCAAAATATGTGCAGGTCGGCCTTAAGGTTTTGTGCCCCAGCAGATGTGTCACACACCCTCAATGATAGATATAAATAAGGTCAACGTTGGAGGACATTTCACTCATCTTATCCTCACACATTCTCTCTCCTCATATGATTGGTTCAATCACTTGGAGTCTCTTCTCTCTCCACACATGGGAAATCTGGCAGCGGCACTTTCCGTTTTTTGGTCTAGGGTTTGTGCAGCAAAGTTTGACCAACGTTGACTTTGGTCAACGCAAGGTCAAATCAACCTTAAACTCTCCCAAAATATTGATTTCCCTAATCCACATTTTTTGGTACTATTTCTGAGGCAGGACGTTGACTTTGAATTTTCAGCGTTGACCTAGTTGCTGCTGCTGTTTGCGTTGACCTTTGACTGATAGTGTTGACTTTTGGGTTGAATTTTGAGTTTACTGTTTGGCTGTCCTAGAGGGTTGTGTGACATTGCTGGTTGGTTGACCATATTGAGACTTTGTTGGTTGAAGCATCCTGTTGACCGTTGTAACGTACCAACACACTTATATATTTCTGGCTTGTCTTCTGTCGATCTACTGGTATGTTCTATCAGCATTTTACTTTATTGTTTATGTGATTGTTGTCTAATATTGAAGAGAAAGTAAAGTTGCATCAAGCATAGAACATCTAGATAAATTTACATGGTATCAGAGTTGAGGTGAAGACAAAGCCCTAATTTGTAGCAATCACCGAAGAAGAGGACGGGTTCCTCAAAATACAATGGCTTCAAGGCTGATGACAAATTGACTGGGAAGGATGACTTCCATGCTTGGAAGATGAAATTGGATCTTATGTTGGAAGACCAAGATGTCATGGACTATGTGCAGGGTAAACTCCAAGAGCCTCCATCCACTGCAATTACTGTCGCCAAAACAAAGTATAAAAAGGGGGAGATCAAAGCAAAGTTGATGATTAGGGACTCAGTTCACAAGAGTCTGTTTGCCTACATCTCTGAGCTAGGCACATCCAAAGAGATGTATGATAAGTTGGTCCACATGTTCAAGGCCAACAATTCAAATCAAGTCATATTCTTCAAGAATCAATTGAAGAATCTGAAGAAAGGCAAGGATGAGTCTATTCAATCATATTTTCTGTAGCTGGCTGAGATCAGGAACAATCTGCTGGTTGTTGGGGAGACAATAGCTGATCGAGAGATGGTACTCACTGCACTTGGAGGGCTCTCATCAGAATGGCATGTGTTCAACACTACCATTCTCAATAATAATGTGATACCTGACTTTGACGAAGTACTATCGAGATTCGTTCAAGAAAAGACAAGAATGAAGGAGTATAAAAATGAAGGAAATGTTGCCTACGCTACTCATTCTAGAAAGAAGAAATTTGGTGGTACAAATAACAAAGAAAGAGAAGGGGGCCAAGGAAATAAGGGCAAGCGTTACACTTTTCATAGGCCAAGTCACTATGCTAGAGAATGACCCTTCAAGAAGGATTCTCCCGATTGTGATGACAACAATAATAATCGAAGGAATGGCAATCAAAGGAACAACAGGTTCAAGGGAATGAGGAAGGCTCCCTATGACAGAAATGATCAACCTTTCAAAAGGTTGAGAAATTCCAGGTATGAGGAATCAAAAGTTGTTGATAAAAGAAATGAATTCATTCTTGTATATGCTCTCTCTCTTGCATCTCCACCCGACACTATGGATGTCTGGTTGATAGATAGTGGTGCCTCAAGGCACATCACTCAGTTCAAGGAAGAACTCAATGATATAGTTGAGAAGCATACTAATCTGGAAATTACCCTTGGAGATAATGCCACATATCCTATGAAAGGGACAGGGACTGTGACCCTCCACTTGTCTCAAGGTCAAGTCCTCCGCTTGCAGGATGTACTCTATGTACCTAATTTGAAGAAGAACCTTGTGTCTATATCGGCAATGGAAGAAAAAGGTTTCAATGTGACATTCACTGATGGAAAGGTTCGCATGTGGAAGAAGAGCTTCAAGGAAGCTATCATGATTGGTTTTAGATTTGATACACTCTACCAGGTTGGAGGAAGTCCACTAGGAGCGATGACATGTGATACTATCTGACAGAATAAACTATGGCACCGGAGGTTCGGACACCTTCACTACAAGGCCCTTCCCGAAGCAAGGAAGGTGGTGACAGGGATGCCCGAGTTCTCGAATAATCATGAAGGTGTATGTCAAGGTTGTGCCAAAGGAAAGCATACAAGGGGACCTTTCCCCTCAATTGTCACAGAGACATCTGATGTCTTGCAATTAGTACATTCTGATCTGTCTGGTATGCTGCCCGTGACATCCTTGGGAGGATGATCTTATTATATGATGTTCATAGATGACTTCTCTCACAAAACCTGGATATACTTCTTGAAGAAGAAGGATGAGGCTTTCATGTGGTTCTGTACCTTCAAAGCCTTGGTGGAAAATCTGACATGGAAGAAGATCAAGATTTTGAGGACCGATAATGGCACTAAATATGAGACGAACAAGTTCAAAAACTTTTGCAGAGAAGTTGACATCAAGAGGGAGACCACAACCGTCTATACTCCTGAGCAGAATAGCGTTGTTTAACGAAATAACAAGACCATTGTGGAAGTTGCTCGTGCCATGTTATGTGACCAGGGTCTACAAAA
Source organism: Pinus albicaulis (assembly GCA_034641835.2). NCBI lineage: Eukaryota > Viridiplantae > Streptophyta > Pinopsida > Pinales > Pinaceae > Pinus > Pinus albicaulis. Next base: position 1,108,232,577 of record CM076583.1, on the reverse strand, counting down.
GTTTCTATGGGGAGAAGCTGCAAACACTATTGTGTACATACAAAACCGATGCCTGCACTTCGCACTGGACTCCAAAACTCCCGAAGATTTTTTCTCTGGTAAGAAACCTAACGTCTCACTTTTTAGATTTTTTGGATGTCTTGTTTATTTTCATGTGCCGAAAGAGAAGAGGAGCAAGCTAGATGCTTCTGGGAAGAAGGGAATTTTTGTGGGCTACAGCGAAACTTCGAAGGCCTATAGAGTCTATGTGCCGGGACAAATGGAAGTGGAGATATGTCACGATGTCACTTTTGATGAAGATTCTTCCTTGAGAAAAGTATTCAATCTTTCGAGATCCAAGGAATATCATGAAGCAAGGCATGGAAATCAAGAAGAACCTAAGGATGAGACGATGCCCGATGATGAAGAACATATGAACTCGATTGATCCAACTCCTTCACTAGGGAAGATACCATCATGGCTTAGGGACACTCTCGAGGATTTCGAGGGACATATGGCTCCAAGGGGGACATTCCTTGAAAGCAAGAATCCAAGTAGATACCAAGGGTATCTAGCAGCCATGAGTAATATTGTACAACTTGGATCTTTTGAGGAATCCGTAAAGCATCAACTCTGGAAGGATGCTATGCACGAAGAGTATGATTCCATAATGAATAATGATGTCTGGGATGTGGTTCCAAGGCCAGAGGAAAAGGCAATTTTAACCTCAAAATGGCTCTACAAGATCAAGCATGGATCTGATGGAAGTGCTGAAAAGTTGAAGACAAGATTCGTTGCCAGTGGCTTCTCCCAAAAGGAAGGCATAGACTATGATGACATATTTGCACCTGTGGCTCGATATAACACCATTCGATCTATCATAGCCCTTGCTGCTACGCAAGGATGGAGTCTTCATCAGATGGATGTGAAGACCGCATTTCTGCATGGTGCGATAATGAAAGAGGTGTATGTAGAGCAACCTCTGGGGTTCGAAATCCAGGATTGGGACACCCATGTCTGCAAGTTGAATAAATCCCTCTTTGGGCTAAAGCAAGCAACCAGAGCTTGGTACGAGAGGATAGATAGCTACCTGATGAAGCTGGGCTTCACTCGTAGTAATGTTGATCCGAACCTTTACTTCAAGGTTGATAGAGAGAAGCCTCTCATTATGGTGTTGTATGTGGACGACCTCTTCCTGACAGGTGTTGACCCTCTCATTCATAAATGCAAGAGGGAGCTCGTTGCTGAGTTAGAGATGAAGGACCTAGGACTGATGCACTACTTCCTAGGCCTGGAGGTCTGGCAGAGACCTGGCGATATTTTCCTTTCTCAAGGAAAATACATTGTGAAGCTTCTAGAAAGATTTGGTATGGTGGATTGTAAGTCCGTGTCAACACCGATGGAGCTCAACTTAAGAAGTTGAGTGGCAGCTTTTTTGGGTTCATGTTAGCAAATCCTATTGAGTATCTTATTGGTTGTTCGTGTTTTTAGCAAATCCGGACATATGTTTTTCAGTGAACACTTTGAGTCAAAAAATGGTTGAGACTCATCACACTCACTGGGTTGGTGCCAAGAATCTTCTGAGTTATCTTCGGGGCATGATAAACCATGGGCTGAGTAACACAATCGGGAGCATGACACTCCTTGGATATAATGATGCCGATTGCGCTGGAAGTTTGGTGGATCGTAAGAACACATCAAGATGTTGCTTCACAGTTGGTTCTACTTCGATATCATGGATGAGCAGGAAGCAGAAGTCGATGGCCTTGAGCACCGCGGAGGCCGAATACATTATAGTGAGTATGGGCTATTATGAAGCATTCTGCTTGTGAAAGCTCTTCCGTGAGATATTCGGGCATGTGCTAGATACCACCGTGATACTCTGTGATAACCAGAGTGGGATTCAGTTTTCTGAGAATCTCGTGTTCCACGATCGATCCAAGCATATTGATATCAGGTACCACTTTATCCGGGATATGGTACAGCGAGGCACCGTAAGGCTCGCTCATATAGGAACTGATGAGCAAGTCGTAGATATTCTCACAAAGCCCCTAGGGAAGGTCAAGTTCCTAACCTTCCGTGAGAATCTTGGTATCATGGAACGACCCTATTCTAAGGGTCCTGTTGGACGATGAGCTCTCGAAGCTCTAGGGGGCTTTGGGGATAGCTTCTCGGAGCTATAAGCAACCACAGGGCTAGGCTTGCCAAACCTTGTTGGTGTGCTTATACCCCACCGTTGTGATGATTGAGTTGGTTCACCTCTCATTATCTCTACCCCGTATGCATCCTACCCATTGATTTCATGGCTCATGGGAAGTACCTCTCATTTGGCCAGTGAGGTGGGAAAAGCTAGAGACTAGTAGCAAAGACTGATGGACGCATCAGAGATTTTCGTACTCTCTATCTAGGATGGCACGATCCAACCACTTGATCTAGGATCAAGTCTAGTGAGGTTTCGGACCTCCTACTGACTTCGGGTCAAATAAACCAACTTCGGTTTGGTATGAGACTCTTTGTGAGTCCTATAGAGGTTTAGGACCTTTGGGCTGAATCTGTCAGCCAGGAATGATGTCTTTGTGACTGACCCACTTCTGTTCTAAAATAAAGAAGCCAACAAAGCAAGTCACGGCGAGATGACGCACGATGTTTGGATTGCATACGTGGATGGAGATCTCCCTAGTTGAGAGGGAGTGTTAATTTTGGACAACTAGGTCCAAAATCCATGTTGTGATGCTCAGATGAAGATACCAATATTTTTATTGGGTTCCTCTTTCGGAGCGCTACAATATCGATCTAAAGATCATCTTGATCCGATGAGTAGAACATTTATTTTGAATTTATTTTTTAATCTATTCAAAATATGTTCAGGTCGACCTTAAGGTTTTGTGCCGCAGCAGATGTGTCACACCCCCTCAATGATGGATATAAATAAGGTCAACGTTGGAGGACATTTCACTCATCTCATCCTCACACATTCTCTCTCCTCATCTGATTGGTTCGATCACTTCGAGTCTCTTCTCTTTCCACACGTGGGAAATTTGGCAGCAGCGCTTTCTATCTTTCGGTCTAGGGTTTCTGCAGCAAAGTTTGACCAGCGTTGACTTTGGTCAATGCAAGGTCAAATCGACCCGAAACTGTCCCAAAATATCGATTTCCCTAATCCACATTTTTTGGCACTATTTCTAAGGCAAGACGTTCACTCTGAATTTTCAGCATTGACCTAGCTACTACTGTTGTTTGCGTTGACCATTGAATGACAACGTTGACTTTTGGGTTGACTTTTGAGTTGACTATTTGGTTGTCCTAGAGGGTTGTGTGACATTGCTAGTTGGCTAACCATATTGAGACTTTGTTGGTTGAAGCATCTCGTTGACCGTCGTAACGCATCAACACACTTATATATTTCTGGCTTGTCTTCTGTCAATCTACTGTAATGTTCTATCAGCATTTTACTTTATTTTTTATGTGATTGATGTCTAATATAGAAGAGAAAGTAAAGTTGCATCAAGCATAGAACATCTACATAAATTTACATTTCTTCTCATCATGATTTTAATATAATACATTTTCTTCATTAGGAATCACTTCTTGTAGAAACTTTGTCAAACCTTCCTTTAAACCTTCCATGTCTGCTTTTTAACCATTCTTCAAATCTTCCATGTTTCCTTTCACTTTTTCTTCTATACCATTCTTCAAATCTTTGATGTTGCCTTCCATTTTTTCTTCTATACCATTCTTCAAATCTTCTATGTTACCTTTCATTTTTTATTATATACCATCCATCTTAGCTTCCATACCATTCTTCAAACCATCTATCTTAACTTCCATTTCATTTTTGGTTACTCTTTGCGAGAACGAAATGTGTTGCACTTGGTCTCGTAATTTAGATATATAATGGTGCATTTCTTCCTCTTCATGTGTCATAGTAGAGATTTCTGAGGACTTAATGGGCGTATAATTTTTTTGTTTGGGAGACATCGTAGAACCAAATACTGATATCTATGCTTCAATATTCCCTTTAAATCACTTGAAACTGATTTTTCAAACAAAAGTTATGCAAAATTAAAAAATACATACCTTTTCTTTTGCTTTCTAGGAGCTCGATATTGAAACTGTTGTATCTCAGTGATTTAAGATCTCCTAGATCTGAAATTCGGTCCTGTGGTATCCCTCTGAGTCTCTTTTCAATGCCACAGGTCAGACCAAATTTGAATTCCCAAGATAAATGTATGCCCCATCTCCCACGATGACCTAATTATGGACTTGTTCTGTAGAGTGAACTTGTACAGTGTGCCACATATCCCTGTTTTGACCTTTGGCCTTGAAAACGATACAAAAGATACTAAAGTCCGTGCACTTTCAGCCATTTTTTACAAAATTCAAATCCAATTCTCTTAGAGTAATTTATGACAATTTTCCCAAGGTCTCCTATTTTAGAGGAAATATAGATCATGCAAAAACCATAACTTCTTCGAACCATATCTCCGAAAATATAGCGAAACAATATCTGAATTTTTTACAGGACGTTCCTCAAGATTTCAGCTTCTCGTGGTAAAAATTTCAACTTATAAACCTTCGTAGAAAAAAGTAATAGTGAAAATTCCAAGATGACATGTTTACACCAACGAAACCCTAGAATCCAAAGCTCTAATACCAAATTTTATGCAACCAACTCACAAAATAGAAGAAAATATAGATCAACAACTTAGAAATCATCCTCTTCTAGGGAAAAACCTCCTTTATAATACATAAATGAACAATTATTGGATGATTCAAATGAAAAAACCTCCTTTCTATATATAAGAGTCTAAGGGGTCACAATATAATCAGGGCCGACATAAAAATAATAATGTAAGGACACAACAATAAAAATAGTGGTCTTCTACGAGGCACAATAAGAACAATATGGGGACTACATGGGCACAACAATAACAATAAGGGGCTACACTAAAAATAACAATAAGGCTCGAATACACTAGTATTATAGGGACCTAACAGATCCACAACAATAAAATAACTTAACCCACTTACAATTCTGAGGTACAAAATATTAAAACAACTCCTATTGATCTAAATGATATTTATCTTAGATCGGGAAGAGTATTGCAAAAAAGGTTTCCCCAACTGTCATTGAAGAACAACATCCAGAAGAAGAAGACTCAGATGAGTTCCAAGAATCATGAATACCCGTTAATGAAGAGCAGTTGTTAGAACTTGATATTGAATAGTTTCTTGCATGCCTATCACCATATTCTATGAACGTGGATCACATCTCTGAATACTTGCATGGAATGATAACAAGAAGCCAAGGAAGATAAGATTACATTGAATCTTGGTTCAAGACAGTCATCAGATCCCAGTTCTCAATTCTTCAATATTTTATGATATCATCTCACTCAAGGCAGTTGGTCTCTCATATACTGATATATATCAAGATGTATCTTTCAAACATGTACATGAGTTTATTTGTCATCATGTTACATGCATGGTTCCATTAGAAGTATTCCTATACTTGAAAGATATTTTCTTTTTCAAAGTAAGAGTAAGATAGAAAAAAAAAAAAAAAATATTGTTGTGAACACTAGTTTACTAGCACAATTAGACACAAGCTTTGTTGAAAACCAGATAATTGGTGAAAAAATTTCACAATAAGTTATGTAATTTCATGTTGGTTTCGATATTTCATTATGGTTCTTCAAATTATTTCTTATTCTATGCTCGAGTTGGTTGATGTGAGATTCCTTAAGGCCCACCTTCCAACAGATCTTGTCCCATCGGCTTCAACACTTTATCTAGGACCAAGATCAAAAATTATTTGAAGTGCCTTGGAGCTTGCATACATCAATGAAAATCCTCTTCGCTAACAACAACGGGAATACAACAATGTCTCTTGATTGTTAGATATTGTTGGTGACTCGACTTCAACACATTTATTCATACCTGAAGATGCACTCTTGTACCTTGGCACTCATTTACATTATTGGTGAGTTGTCTTGCATTGGTTAATGATTGACATTAATGGTCGGTAATCCAATGAATTATTTATATGTTCAACTTCAACTAGATCTATTCACATAGATTGAATCATACTAATCATGATTATATGTGAAGACTAATATATGGTTTATGATATCAACAACAACTTAGAAACAACATTCTAGTAAATCAAGGTTCAGTTCCTAGTTCCAGTGATAAGAAGGCACAAGGGCTCCGATTTTAGATTTCATCCTCTATTCATACAACCAAGAGAAAATAATAAGCATATCAAATTATTTCACTTCAAATTCCATGATCAATGGTAATAACCAAGATATCTCAGATCATAGCCTATGGAATTTTCAGGTAGGTGAAGGTATGTTGCTTTCTAATCTTTAATCAATAATTCCTTGAATGCTAAAATAATGTATTTGGAAAATTTCTCATATGACATTTCTTTCGCCATTTTTCAAAGATAGAAATCGCCTTTAGTTGGGGGGTCGGGGGGGAGATATTTGTTACCATTTTTCAATTCCATATTCCATAACCTCATATATTGTTGACCAACATGTTTCACCCAAATGACTATTGTTGCTCTTCAATTCAAAGATGAAGATGTTTTGGAATGATTCGGATTATGAGAAAAGATCAATTGATATGTATATAAATGGGTCTTCATTTTGAATTTATTTTCAAATATTATTTGTTGCAACAAGAAGAAACATAAAACAAAAGTGTTGCTACACAAGAACCAACACTCGGAATACTTGTGGTTGCCACACACAAGAACCAACCACGAGAGCTAAAACTTAGATATATTTCAAACAAGACTCCATAATAGAAGGCTCCAGAGAAAAATAAAGAATTGAAGAAGACTTTGCAAAATATGCAAATCTTGGAAAAGTATCTCAAGTCACAAAATAATTGTTGATAAAACATAATCTTTCACTCCAAAAGGCTACAGAAAATGAGGTGAATTTAGTTCATGAGAATTAATGCAAGGTTGCTTGATGACATGCAACATGTTTAGTTGGGGGAAATGTTGGGTATCCAAAATGTCATCTTTTTCATCATCTTTTCATTCACTTTTAACCATATTCTGCTATATTATAACCTTACACTAAGACTATTTTCATGATCATATATGGGTTTATCATTATTATTTTCAAAAGCATTATTTTAGTATTTTGAGTAAATTTATGGTTAAATATTAGAAAAATGACATGTATTCATTTATATATAAAATTTGGATGAGTTTTTTTGATGTGTGTAGGTATATATGAAGATTCAATCAAAGTCATATTTGGGGTCTAAGTTTCAAATTCAAATTTCTTCTTCAAACTCTTGAATATTTGAGGAAAATTTGAGATAATCATTCAAGCACATTTGATGGAGAGAAAACATGAAAGTTTTGATAATATTTCTTATCAAATATTTTAGATATTTGTGAGAGGATATGTAAAGATGTTACTTGCTAGATGTTAACACATGGTTGTAACCACATGAGATATTTATGGATCTAGGAGAGATTTGTGGATCTACATTTATTAATTACTTATCTTAGTTTTAGTATAAATAAGAGTGTCTTATCCATTCAAAAGGATGAACTATTGGACCATAATTCCAAATTATGATGAAGTAAAAATACATTGGATAAGTTCTTGTGTTATTCATTTTAGAGTTTTATATTCTTATTTTGTTGTAAAATGTAGTTTTATAATTCATGTAGTTTCATAACATATATAGTGTATATTAGTTTTCATATGTTTTAAATTAGTTTCTTTTGTAGATCAGCAGTAGCACATTGTTTAATGTTGCAATTGTGAGCTTTTAACACTTGATTGAAGATAGTGATTTAGATTAACAACAATTTTCGAGCTGCTGACTTCTAATGCAATTTATGGCCAAAATAAGACAAATATTGAACAACTAAAACATGGGTTTTGTGCAGAATGAGCCAATTTAGTGACTTTAGGAATTTATTCAAAAAATGCATGGTTTTGGTGATATTCGAGGATCTTTAAAATATAATTTTTCAGGTTTCGTGTTGCGGCTAGCAAATATATCAATAGAAAAAATAATTGAAATTGTCCATCAAATTAAGAAACAAATCACTCATTTTGAATATAAATCAATATAGTTTGAGGTCATCACAATTCTCTAACAATTATCTAATATTTTTAATTAAGAAATAATATGCATTTCAATGATCGCGTAGGAATTGATTTATTCATTTGTTTTAGATGCCTTATTTCCAAGATTTTAATTGTCACTTCATTCTTTTGCATATTGTAATCAAGCGCTTGAGGAATATAAAAATACAAAAAAAAAAATTTAATTCTAAAACATTTTCATTTGTGATTAGAGCTTCTTTCTTTCGTAGAAATAGATTTCAAACGCTTTCTAGATTAAAGTTTGCTTGACAAAGAGGACAATTCGCTTTAGAAGTCCAACATTCCCTTCAAAATGGTTCAGATTGACTTCAAAAAATTCTTGGCAGCTAGGGAAATATTAACATCCCATTTTTATTGTTCGTTGTTCACTTGGAATTGACTTTCTAACCCCCAACGACTCTCTTGAAGGTGGATGACTCTTTTACTTATGCCTAATCTTACTTGTTTTGATGAATTAATCATTTCCATTCTTGGTTATGGTCCATGAGGCTTTCCATTTTGACATAACTCGTGGAAGTGGTGTGCCGCATCATAACTTTGACCTCCATGATTTACATTACAAAATATGTATAGAAAGAAGTTGTTATAGATGCTTTGACTTGGAGAGGTCTTGGCTTGCCAAGGAGAATGCAATGGACCTATTTCCTTCCCCTTGAGAACGTGATATGTGCCTCAGGGAGTGAAATAAACATTGTGAATTGTGAGACTATCATGTAAAATGATGAGAAAAATAAACCACAAAAAATATGTGGATACATGAAATAAAATGGTCCGTGTTGGGAATAAAATAGGTGGGCTAGATGGGGGTGTTTCTGCCCTTTCATAATGCAATCATCTTCACATGGAAACAATCATAAGTGAGTAACTAAGGGGTCTCATGAATCATGTGTCCATGTAGATCCAACTTCAATACCTCCAAATCCTATCTAGGACATTAAATGCCCATTAAGGTAGAGAGTTACCACCCACCATAGGGTAATTGGTACTTAAGTACCATAGAGCCAGAGGCAATGAATAGAGGGACTAAAAGGACTAGCTAAGATCATCCACCTAAAGGGATCTAGGATAACACATATCCAACACTTGTACATATCATAATGGCTATTCAAGGAATAAAATTGCACACATTTGGGCTTATAATGGCGTTGAATCTACCCAAAAATTCTAAAGTACATTGTAGAGGATATGGGGCGTAACAATTAGCTCCAATTACAGGACGTGCTCTTCTAGAGAGGGCTCGAGAATCCCATAATGTCCATACACCCTTACACTTGAAACAATCTCACAGGATGGAAGTTAAATACTAGGGAAGGATAAAGACACATGTGTCTTATCCCTTTCTCAAAAATAAAATCATGCATGGAATAAGTATAACCTTTAATAAATACAAAAGAAAATTTGCTAAACACAATGAAATGAAAACACCCAAGAACATAAGTTAGAAAATACTTACTATATTATAAGGATTCCCTTATATGCATCATATGTTACCTTGGTAGAAAGTTTTCAAAATTATCCCATTTATGGGAAAATGTAGCTTTTCAATATCCAAATTGCGAAAGTATAAATAATTATTACCCTTAATTTATTCAATTTGATTTGTCCAAACTAGAGACTTTCAAACTTATCATGACAACTTGATATTTCACGTCTCTTTTTCCAAAGGAGGACAAGCCTTTTTATTGAATTTCTTCTATTTTTTTAATTGAAACTTCCATAGATGATCAAATGTGTGTCTTTTTCTCTCATCAAGTTCAACTAGTTGGTTGGTTCTATCTTGTAGGACTCAAGGCAAAGGATTCCTCAAAATACCAACATAGAGAATACAAAATACCTTCCACCACATCTAAGAGGAGGAAAACCTAATCTAGAGACCCAAAGAACAAAAGAAGGTAAATGCAAACATCGTGGCAAAAAATGAGACCCCAAACATAAATGTTTAAAGATAAATAATACCAATAATTTATATAAATGTGAAGCAAACGATGACTTAAATAGTGAAAAATAAAAAATAGAAGAATTTGAAGATTCTCAACAATTTTCTCCAGACTTAGACAACGAAAATATTTCGCAAGCATTGATATCAGCCATGACAGGAATAGCCCAACCCTAGACCTTAAAGTTAAAAGGGAATCTCAAAAAGAGCAATGTAATGTTTCTAATAGATATAGGAAATTCTTGGCACAAATCTAGCAAAATGGTTGAATCTGTTCATATATCCAATGCCTAATATGAAAGTGATGGTACTAGATGGAAAGAAAATCGGAGTAGGAAAATGATATAAGGTTAAATTGTAGATCTAGGATTACAATATAGAATCCCCATTTTACACCATACCACTTGGAGGAGTGAATGTGATCCTGGGTGTCCAATGGCTACAAACCTTAGGCACTTACTTCGCCAACCATTAAAAACACTTTATAAAGTTTAGATGGAACAGACAAGTTATATGGTTTTCAACCACCTCAAAATCAAATTGTATCATCCCATCAGATGGTGAAGTTGTTTTGAAAAGGAGCATCGACATAAATAGTGCAATGTCATCATATGGAAATATTGGCCTTAAAAGTAACTAACAAAGAACCACTTGAGATTCAAAAACACAAGAAAGTATTCCAAGATTTGCCACTAGAGATGCCACCTAAAGGAGAGATTGAACACATTATCAAAATCAAAGCAGACTCAAACCCATATTGATACCCCCATCATAAAAAAAAACAAGAATTCGAAAGCATAGTCCAAGACCTACTAAATTGTGGTATCATTACAAAATGTAGAAGTCTGTATGCAAATATTGTAGTCCTTTCTCGAAAGAAGGATGGATCTTTTAGGCTATGCATTGATTACAGATGATTGAATGGGATAACAATAAAAAACCAAATTTCCTATTTCCATTATAGACAACATATTAGATAAACTACATGGAGCTAAGTATTTTCCTAAATTGGATTTGAGATAAAGATACAACCAAATCAAAGTAAGATTGGAAGATATAGAAAAAAATTGCTTTTCGAACTCATGAAGGGAACTACAAATTCAAATTTATGTTGTTCAGATTAACTAACACCCTAGCCCTCTTCCAGGCAACCATGAATGAAGTATTTTGATAGTACATAAGGAGATTTTTGTTACTCTTCTTTGATGACAACCTTATATATAATAGAATGTGGAATGGGCATCTGAAATACTTGGAGCAAGTTCTCTCTCTTCTGGAAAAAGAACCAATTATACGCAAAGATGTTAAAATGTATTTTCAGAAAGAAAGTACTCTGGGACATGCAATATCACAAGAAAGTGTGAAGGTAGATTCAAATAATATTAAAGTAATCACACAGTGGCCTAGGCCAATTAAAATTTATAAATTAAGATGATTTTTGGGTTCAACAAGATGTTATCCAAGTTTTATACGAAGCTGTGCTCATGTGACTGCACCCCTAACAAACCTTTTAAAAAGAACTCATTCTAATGGGATGATAATGCATAAAAGTGTTTCGAAACCTTCAAGGAAACTATGTCCACTACACCTATGCTATCAACTCTATATTTTTCAAAACCTTTTGTAACTGAATGTGATGCCTTAGGTTTTGGAATAGGGGTAGTGTTGATGCAGGATGACCATCCTATAACATTTGAATGCAAGAAGCTCAATAAAAGAGAATATCAAAAATATAAGTATAACAAAGAAATGATCGCCATTATGCACACATTAGCCAAATAAAGGCAATATCTTTTAGTAAGTTTTTTATATGAACATATCATAATAGTCTTCAACACTTTTGATCGTAGAAAGCACTTTCTCCATAACAACAAAAATGGATCGAAAAGATTGTCACTTTTGATATGGAGATATTACATAAGAAAGGGAAAGACAACAGAACAACAATTTCCCTCTCCCAAAAAGATGAAGTGTCACCATCAGTTGCAATTCCAATTGTAGTTCAATAATGGCTCAAAGAAATTCAAAGTGAGTATGCAAAAGATCCAAAAACATGCGCTATAATCAATAATTTTGTTCAAAATTCAAATGGAAAATGGAAAATTGATATTATTTGGTATAAAGGAAGAATTCACCTAAGCCCAAATTCAAAATTTAAGTCCAAAGTTCTCAAGGAATTCCATGATTTACTAGCAGTCGAACATGTGGGTTTCTTTAAAACCTACGAGAATGTCCGCCTGCCATTTTTTTGGAAAGGGATGAATAACGATATTCAAAAATATGTAGTAATGTGTGATCAATGCCAAAGAAATAAAAATGAAAATATTATGACCCCCATCTTGCTCCATCCCCTAAATATTCCAAACCAAAAGGAATACTCTAACCAAGTCGACCTACAAAGAAGTTATCCTAGCAAACATCAAGTATTTCTTATATAGGGTGTTGGAAAATTGAGAGGGAGGGTGAATCAGTATTTCTTTTACAATTGTTACTTCACCAGTTTTAGATCACTTATAAACAAAACACAAAATTAACAATATAGAATTAATAATTTTATTAATCAGAAATGACGAGGACTCCAATCCTCTTCTTTATAACATGTAGAAATTATACAACATGCATGTATATCTTTGATTCAATCCGATCTAAGAATGTACTGAAGTTAAATACTGAATCGCTTCTACAAATATTTTTTAGAATTAAAAACACAATCTCCAATCACATGAAGTATAGAAGAATCAAATCAAACAAAACACAGATAATTTCACGGGGAAATCTTGCTGCTCAAACCCCACTATCTTCTATTGTATATTCAGTATGAATCATGAAACAATTACATACAAACTCTTCTCACAAGAGCCCTCCAGTACTCACTTAATTGTCTTGACACATTGTCATACATAAAACTGACCAATACTTAGCCAATTCACTGCCTCTAGATAGCATGCCTTGCTTGTGCAATCCTTGATGAATGAAATCCCTAAAGAATAGGAATTTTGGCCTTCCTTGATTGCGCAAGTATTATGGGCACTCCAATGGGTGTTTGGTTACATGGGTGCAACCCAATAATCCTACAACTGATAGTCAACTTCCCTTTCACATAGATCTCAACTAGGTCTCTATTGGACCTGACATGCATGCAGCTAATAATACTAAATCCTCGGTTGCATGTGAGATCATTGATTGTGAATTGATTAATATTTAATTCACTTGATCTCTCACTAGTGTATCAAGCAGTTATAACTAACACAACTGAGATTAACTCGCTTAACTGAGTTAAACTAATTACACTCTGCATTAACTAATGCACCACTGCACTTCGAACTCAGTTACAACTAGAATTACTTTGTCTACCTCACCAACTACCTCTAACTCGAAATCCATGGGCTAACTGAGTTTATCACTCTCAATTAACTATTACAATTTATTTTTGAGACTAGATTACATTTTATTGTCCATCCTAATTAAGGGATAACTAAAACAGACACGCACCAAAAATAGCACTGTGGGCCCCACCCTAGTGTAGGTGCCTAATGCACTAGGCGTGGGTGCTGAAATTTTCTTATTGAATCTCAACACAACAACTAAAATTCAATAATGCTTAGAGCTCCAACGCTAGATGAAGACACAAATATTCAATCAACCAGGCTCCGACTTATATGATGCTAAGCTCCAACTTGGTCTTTATGAGGATCCAACCTTCAGGGTTCCAAATCTATCTACTAACACAGGCTCCAACCTGATCTTCTTGAGGAATCCTATCCTCTAGGGCTCTGAGCCTCTGCTTTAACTCTTTAATACAAGTAAAATGGTTCTTCAATGCTTCCTCAATACCTTCTGCAACATGCCTTGACAATCTTCAACACTGCTCTCAGTCAAACTTCAAGAATTCTTCTTTCATCAATGACAACTTTAGAAACCATAAAAGGTGTCTTCACAACTCTTCATGATACCCAAGCAACTTCATTCAAGGTTACTTCACGATGGCTTCAACAATGCATCATGGTCTCCAAGAATATCTCCAAGATCAACTTTAAGATGCCTTCACAAGATCTTCAGTAATGCTCCAAGGTATCTTCAATAAGTTGCCCCAAGAAGGTCCAAATTATACTCTTCAAAGTATGCTTTTAAAATGATATCCAACAAGTATATATCTTCAAGATTGCCTGCTCTAGATCAACTTGTGAAGTTTCAACAATTGCTTCAACATAACAAGAATGCCCCAATAATATCTTATAAGATTCTGCTCTAAGATGTAATCCAAAAGTTCTTCTCAAGTCAACAAGTCTTTAGTAGGTGTTCAACAATGCTACCAGATATCTCAATAAGTTACTCCAATTACAATATGGTCTCCACAATCACCTCATAAAATCCTTGCTTCAAGGGACCTCACCAAAAGCTTGTATAATACCCCAACAGAATCAAATCATATCAAAACCAGTTCCAAAGTCTACACTAGGTCTTGAAGGCCTTTCCCCAGACAAGTATTTAAGCTACTTCAAATTACCAACCACATAATCCAACGAGTTCTTGATAAACCTGCAAGGTTAAATGATCTAATCACAGGTCTAAATTCATTGAAACTCCACATGTCTAAGTCTTAAGAATCTCTGTAATTTCTCAGGGTTGAGCCTCAGGTCTGAGTTACAAAGATGCTTCAATTACATGTCCAAAAATCTCTACATAAACCTTAGGTCTGAGGTCAGTTGCAAGGTAAAAATAATTTTCAATTACACTTTCTGCATAGATCTGAGATCATACAAGTGAAAGGCAACCAATCAGTTTGTGTGGTGAAGAAAGTCCACAGAGATAGCAACTTATCCTTGTCTAAAACAAAGATAACACGGAAAATTAATTCAAGCTTTGCTTCACAAAATAATCAATCTTTTTTTCCTCTCATATGCTTTGCTCCCCATCTTCTGTGATCTGAGATATTCTTTTTAGGATTTGAGCCATGTGTATTCACCGAAATGAAATGTGACGTGGGGTATTTATACTTGTTTTTGTCTAATAATGCAAAGACATGTCCTTTGGGTTGGATAGGGCCGACTTGAGTAGGCTCAAGTAGACTTGAAAAAATGATGTTTTTATTTTCACTTCAAAAAATAAAGTATCCTTAACTACAAGGTGTTAGAGGGCATATGAGTACTCATTAGAAAGCTTTTAGAACCCTCTACACGCTGATGTAATTATTTTTTCAAGAAATAATCTCTATTGTTAATCATTTTAGTTTTTTTTCCCTCATATGAATGTTTATCATGATAGCCATGTTTGAGGTTTTATTTGGCATATTTGTCATTTTGCGAGGGTGTCATTGATGTACAAGGGATTTTGTCATCATATTGACATACTTAGGATTTCATTATATGGCTTGGACAATGTTAGGGCTTCCATATAAATTATGTATCCATTGCCTTGCTAGGGAAACTTCCATGCTAGGGCTTCTTTCATGTTAGGGATCGTTCTAGGATTAGGACATTTTATCCATTAGGCCTTGCTTCAACAAAACAAGGACATCATATAAACCTCTATGGGATTGACATCATTAATCATGCTAAGGTTAGGGTTTGCAAGATAATGTTGCTAGGGTTTTATCAACAAGTAATTCCAGGGTTAGGGCATCAACTAGGGCACTAGCATAGACTTAGGGTTAGGACATTTGGTACATATGCACTTAGGGATTTCTCCTTAGGGTTATCCAAGGTATACACTTACTAGGGTTTTAACCATCTTCAACAATGCCATATTGACATCAATGACAACTTTGATCAACATAGGGTTATTCTTCCTCCATGAACAATTATGTGTGTGTGTGACTTGACATAACTTGAAGATAATCCAATCGAACTTGATTAAGAGATAAGAAAAGAAGTAAAAGGATAGCAAAGAAGAGGATAATTAAAGGGAAGAAAACCCAAAGTTTAAAGTTTGATTTTGTGTCACATTCTCCCACACGTGTGGAGGAATTAGGTCACTTTTTGTTGCTACAAGATCAAATTACATAACTACTAAAAGAAGTTCAACTTTGGATCAATTTTGAAGGCCTCATTAACTAGAAGAAGAAAGCAAGCCCAACAAATAAAATAGACACAGTTTTTGCCATATTTTCACCCATGCGTGCAAATTAGAGTTTCTACAGTAAGGCTGAAATCTACAACCATAATTTGCAAGCCGAAGTTGGGATCATAGGTAAAGTTCCAATGATTTTGAGCAGTTTGACTTAAGTTGACTTTGTAGAAAAGCTCATTAAAGGGAGGTTGACTTGGTCTTGGACAAATCTTGATCTTGGGTCTAAAGATCTTATAATTTTTCATTTGAATATTCTATAAGAGAATAATTTCTTGTGGGTTTTCCTCTCCAAGAGAGGTTTTGGCCTGGCTAGCAACATACATCTTGTGTCCATTTGTTTTATTGATCTTCATGTTTTGATAGTTGTTTAACGATAAGAACATAATAATCAAGAGAAAAATAAGCTAATTGTAAATACTACAAATTTCAGTAAAGAACATCACAAGCAGTTATCAAGTTAAGAGAAATCACCCTTAATCTAACTTCCCTAGACTTCTCAGCATGGTATCAAAGATAAGCTGACAAGGAAAGGCAACTTGAAGATCACTCAATTGAAAATGGATGCATAAGGGCCAAATATAAGAGGAAGAACATCAAGGAGATATATTTATCACATCACAAAGACCCTATCACCTTGAAGGAAGAACTCTTGGAAGAAGAAAATAAGACCTCAAGGACCCCACCTCCATCTCAAAGAAAGGACTCTACATATTTGAACTATTTTGGGAAGCCTCCACATTCTTCATCAACGTCAAAGGAATCAAAGTGATCTCCCTCATATTGAAGAAAAGAACACATCTCAAGCATCTTTGAAGAAAGAATAACATCTCTCCTTATATTGAAGAAGAAGCACTGCCATTTTGAAGAAGGTAGAACATCCCTCTTTCATTCTAAAGTTCACACTCTAGTGGAAGACATCATCAGCAAAGAGGCATCTTCATTTGTCAAGTAATTTATATTCATGTCTCAACCAGCAAATCAAATGACTACTTTATGCAAGGAGAACGATAAACTTGCTGGGACATCAAACTACCTTGCATGGAAGAAAAGAATAAATTTGATTCTTATACAAAATGAAGTTTTTTATTATGTCAAAGGCTCCATCACAAATCCTCCTCAAGAACAATCTCAAGCATTATCAAAATACATGAAAGGGGAAATAAGAGCTCACATAATCCTCATTGAATCTATCAAAGATTCCCTCATTCCCTTTGTAGCAATTGAAGACATCAAAAGAGATCTATGACAAGTTGGTAGAATTGTACTATGTAAGTTTAACTGGGGAAATAATATTTTTAAGAACCGAATTATACAAAATGAAAGTACTAGAGGAAGAAGGGGTAGCTTCATATCTCACAAAAGTGTCTCAAATTAGAGATCAACTACAGGAGCTAGGAGAAACAATGTCAAATCCAGAGATGACGACTTGTGTACTCAATCCGCTACCGGATGAATGGGACAACTTTGTATCAAGCATCTATGGAAAGAAGGAAGCTACACCATTTAGTGATCTATGGGTGTTATGTAAGATTGAAGAAACTTGATTAAAAGAAGAGAATGACATTGGATCAAATGAGAAAACACAAGCATTCACAGCTATGACCAGGAAGAAAGGAAAGTTTGGAAGATTTGAGCTTCGAAAGAAGTTCCACAAGAGAATTGACGAAGATTTGAGCTTTGAAAGAAGTTCCACAAGAAAATTGACATGTCTAAGATTTAGTGTTATGAATGTAATGAATATGGGCACTTCAAGAGGAATTGTCCTAAACTCAAGAAGGGCAACAAGAAAAGGAAAGAAAGAAGTGAAGCCCATGTGACCGAAGAAGTAGAAGAACCAAAAGAGAAGAAATCTAAGAAGGAAGAAGTGAAAGACTTCTACTATTAAAGGTCTCTCATACATTGAATTATTTTCAAAGAAGCATTTGCAGAACAAGGATCACCAAGATCCTCCATTGGAATCTTTGTTGAAAAGGTTCACCTCTACTTAGAAAAAGCAAGTGCTACATAGATGGTCTACATTCCACTTAGCATGGGATCCACAATATAGAAGGATAAAGGATGATAACGGAAATGTGCAGCATGATAATTTAATTAAAGTTTTTTCATCTTCAAGCAAGGGAAAAGGAAGCTACTAAAGGAAGTCTAGATGACCACATGAAGGAAGAGGTATGCATGTATTCGGTAATTTTTAATAGATAGATAAAGTCATGTCATCACTTAGTTGGAGATAGAATGGTTAAAATACTTTATCTCACGAGCATGATTGAAGAAGAAAGAATTATTCCTTCTAAATGATACATAAAGGCATAAAACAATATGCCTTGAACTATTTTACATCATGACATGAGAGAATCAACATCATATGACCTCAAGAAGAATATGAGGTGATGGGCAACAATTGTTCTTATGCAAAAGGAGCTATGTATAGAGATCTCAAGGAAGCAGTATGGGAAGAAGTTGAAAGGAGAGTTCGTGAAGATGTATCCACAACTACCTAGATAAGATTGTTAATCAACATCTAATAACAATTCGAAGGATTGGCTATGACATCTCCATGAAGACTCAGATAAGTATAGTAGAACATTTGTATTAAATGTCTAGGAGATGGATTCATATAGGTAGACAAGAGAATGTTGATGTTGCAGAAGCAGATCTTATGATGAAGGGCCAACATAAAGAGGTAATTTTTGGTTTGATATTCACTTTCGATTTTTGAAAACAAGCATTTGGTTGGATTTGAACAGGGCTACCGACAAAAAGGTTGTTGAAATTCACCTAAAACTAGAATTAAATGAATGATTATGAGAGAAATGTGACTTGAAGAGGTAGCAGTATGAAAGATCACCAGATGATGACACAAATTATCACTTTCCAATGAAAAGAAGGATGACATGACTAGCATTAACTGGTTCAACATTGTGTTTCGTAGAAGGGAAGTGATGTAGAAGATAGTCGAAGCCCTATGAAGAAGTTCTAGAAGAAGATGGCTCCTCTATGTAGAAGTTGAAGTTTGTTCATGACCCGTTGATCCAGAAAGAGGAGCCTTACAAGCAGTTGAGGGAGTTTGGGTAAATTCCTTTCATGTAAAGGAATGAGTAGATCCTCCCTAGTTAAGAGGGAGAGATAAACACATCATTCATGTCTTCACGCCATGAAGAAAGAATGGAGGATTGGGTAAGCATATGAGACCAATATTGATACTCTTTGAGGAAGTGATCCAGAAAGAGGAGCCTGACAAGCAGTTGAGGGAGGTTGGGTAAATTCCTTTCATGTAAAGGAATGAGTAGATCCTCCCTAGTTAAGAGGGAGAGATAAACACATCATTCGTGTCTTCACGTCATGAAGAAAGAATGGAGGATTGGGTAAGCATCTGAGACCAATATTGATACTCTTTGAGGATGAGGTAGGACATCCAATAGTCAAGAGTAGTCAAAGAGGAGATTCCATGAGGATGTGTAAATCCAAGGGGGGAATGGTCCTAAAAGGACATACCCTGTGAACATCCAGATAGGATATGTGCCTAGACAATGATGAAGGTGTTTATAAATCATTGTCTCCCCAACATTGTGCTCTAATCTAGTGGAAAAATAGAGTAGTTAGTCACAGTCATGCTATATAAAAATTATGGTCGATATGATGAGATGCACTAATATAAGCTAAAAATATAGCTTATGAGATAGCTTACCAATCCAACTCTTCTTATGAGAATTGTTCAGTATGAGAATGTCCATGTACCATCAAGCATTATGAATACCTCCCTAGTTAAGAGGGAGTGTTGAAATATGTAACCAAGCTCGACCTTCATAATATTTTATGTACTATTGATTTTATGTATTTAATGTAAAAGAGAAATAAAATTATTATTGTTATTTTATAACATGGGTTTCATGCACTAGGTGAATTTGTTTTAGGTCAAAGCACCCATTGTGTGCTTCTAGGTTTTGTCAAAGTCTAGGAGTCAAAAGAATCATTGTCATATGTAACAGACCTTATGGGGGCATTTTGTATCAAATCAAAGAATTTATTTGGAGTCAAACTGTGTCAAAGTATCCCTCCAAGACCAAGTCAGCGAACAAAGAAGTTAGCCTAGCAAGCATCAAGTTGGCCCTGTCTAGGGCTATTCGTCCTCCATGAACAGATATATATATATATATATATATATATATATATATATATATATATATATATATATATATATATATCACTCAACCTCACTTGAAGATCACCCAATCAAGCTCAATTAAGAGATGAGAAAAGTAAAAATCTAGCAAAGAAGAGGAGAGTTAAAAGGAAGAAAAACCAAAGTTTAAAGTATGATTTTGAGTCACATTCTCCCACATGTGCGAAGGAATTAGGACACATTTTGTTGCTACAAGAATTGCAGATCTACTACAAGAAGTCAAACTTTGGATCAATTTTGAAGGCCTCATTACCTAGAAGAAGAAAGCAAGTCGAGCGAAGAAAAAATACACATTTTCTTCCATCTTTCCACCCACGTGTACGAATTAGGGTTTCTGCAGTAATGCCAAAATTTGCAGTCAAAAGTTGCAGGTTCGAACTTGAGATCAAAGGTGAAGTCGCAACAATTTTGAAGCAATTTGACTTAAGTTGACTTTGTAGAAAAGAAGTTCATCAAAGAGAGGTTGACTTGGTCTTGCATGGATCTTGGCCTTGGGTCTAAATGTCTAGGAATTTGTCATTTGAAGATTATATAATAAAAGAAGAAATTATTATGGGTTTTCCTCTCTAGGAGAGGTTTTGGCCCAGGCAAGCAACTTACATCTTGTGTCCATTTGTTCTATTGATCGTCATGTTTTGATAGTTATTTGATGATAAGAACACCGTAATAATAAAAAGAAAAATAAGCAAATTGTAAATACTACCAATTGAAGTAAAGAACATAAGAAGCAGTTATCAAGTTTAGAGAGATCATGTAACAAACAAACGAAATAAGCGGTTTCAATGGTTACACCTCGATGAATGGTAGTACAACTCTACTTATCACACTTCAACGTAAATGACTCCATTTCAAGCTCTTTTATGGTTATGAGAGCCCCCAACAAAATTTCCAACGGTAAAATATCAGTTAGAGGAAACCCAAAAAGTCTTTTAGTTCCTTAAAAAAATCTAAATATACAAGAAATTCTATGAAACAACAAGCCAACCAACGCAAAAAAGAAGAGAATTTGAGGTTGGAAAATTGGTATTTGTTAAGCTTCAACCTGACAAACAATTATCCTTAAAGCAACAAGGAAAAAACAAATTGGCAACAAGGTTCTATAGATCATATTAGATTAACAAAAAGATCAACCAAGTAACACACAACTTGAACCTTCCTAATAAAAGCCACATTCACAATGTTTTCCATGTATCTTGCCTCCAAAGGCACTAGCAAACACGAAGTAGCACAAATGGCATTCAACATTAGATGATGAAGAGAAGATCATTTTAGAACTAGAAGGAATTTGTACTACCAGAGAAAAGAAATTACAATCACGAGTAATTAAAGAATATCTTATTGATTGAAAGAACCTATTAGAAGAAAAAATCTCTTGGAAGAGAAAATTTTCATCAACAACATCCCTCGTTACTTATGCTTTGAGGGAAATACATTTCTTTTAAGAGAAAGGCAATGTTATGTATAAAATTAACAATAACTATATAAAATATATTATTTATATAGAGAGACACGCTATATATGTGTGTTAAATAAACCTCAAAGTAATGTTATTAGCACTTGTTGCATTATAATTATGTAGCCTATGGATGATTTATGACTTATTAAATAGACAATATAAATGTGACCAATAATGATTTATTATGTGAGAAATGCATTGTTCCCATGTTAATAATAGATTTGTTTTCTTCATTCATTTATATAAATGCCCTAATTTCCTATATGCTTGATTGGGTTTGTAAGAACATATATTAAAGAATTAGGCTTGTGGACTTTTTATATATATATATATATATATATATATATATATATATATATATATATTCTTGGAAATTAGGTGATTCTAGTGGTTTCCTTTTACTACTTTGGTCGCATGGAGTTTTAAGAAGTTACAAAGAACAAAAATAAAACGAATATTTCTTCATAATAATGGCCAAGTGTTTAGCTTGGGTGGATAGGCAAAATAATTGACCTAGTACCACTAACCTCTGCCCAATACCAACCTCTCTCCTGCCTTTGGGTAGAGGGAGGCTGACTTTCTTCCCCTAGCACCAATGCCCAAAATTACCAAGTAAAAAAGTACATGCCTCTTCACATTCCTTAAATGCAGAGAGATAAAACGCCCTTATAATGACACATCACATGGAGACGAGAGAACATGGGCCAGGAGCATGGACACATATCACATGGAGACGATAGAACATGCAGATGCCGTGGGATCGCATCCTGCTATGAGCAAGGACTCAGATTGAGAAACAAAAATACTAACATCGATGTATTACATTTGACTGTTCAAGTACATAACTAGTTTCTGTTCAAGCACATAACTAGTTTATCTCCTACATTTCGTTCATAAAAAATTTTAGCTATGACAAGACAGATGACCCATATGCGTTTTATGTATCCTCCATTATCCCTAATTTGAAATTGCACCTGCTGATAGGAATGGATCCAAGAAACTATGTTTACTAGTATGCACATTAAGAAGTATTTCAATTGTTCTAAAGTTGAAAATAAAATCATTTTTGAAAACATGATCGTTTTCAAATACCTAGAGCAAGTGTCCATAGATACACTCGTACATCCCGATGGGAGCCATGAGGGACAATGCTGTTGACTGTCGTAATTATCTAGAACACAGCCCATCAAGATTGGCACTTCATGAAGGCAATAGATAGACTTTGGGCTGAGATGGCTGTTTTTTTTGCATATAATAAACGATGATAAACGAGCTTATGGACATTCTTAAGAAAAAATCACCTGGAGACGAGAGAACCAGACAAGAATGTGAATCAACAAAAAACATGGTATGGCATCCTGTTTGATAAAATCTTGGCATGCTAGAACAAACCCAAGCAAAATGAGCAACATAAAGGACTATGATGGTAAAAGAACACAGCTAAACTCACATTTTTTTACTAGGACCTGAACGCGCTACAAATATATCCTGTTAGTGCCTAAGATTCATGCACAATTAGAACAAGGCAGAAAGGAACCGTGCTGGTAACAATTCCTGTTATGTACAACATCAAAATCGGGTAATATAGGGAATAACTGTCCACTTATAAAAGTCGGTGGGTATTCACAACCTGAATACTCTCCGGGGCCAGAATCTAGGCCATATACATCATTAAGAGCAGCAACCTACGTTCAAATACTACCCCTTTCCTTCAGTCTTTCCACGATTTCCATAAACACTGTTAAGACACAGCTGGATAAGCATATTAGCTTTGCCCGACTGCTAAAAGCATCATGGATATCCCGTGCATTGAAAAAGTGACCCTGTTAAAAACTTGACACACGAACTTCAGATGCCCATTTCAACTCTATGAACTGAGAAATTAGATAATTTGAGGTTTGCACAATATCTCTATATCAATGTAATCTGGTCATCTCTTCCACCCTCTTGCATAGCTCTTCTACTGGAACCGCCATTGCAGTTGCAATTTCCTCCATCCGATTTCTGCTGAGATCCAGAAACGACTCAATCAAATCACCGTCCAGGAAATTTTTTGCATCCACAGTCTTCCTTTCATTGCTAAATGATCGCCACTGTTCATGGCTTAAGCCCCCTACTCCCTTTATCACCTTGACAAGATTTATTTGCAACTTTTCAAGAAACTGATATTGCTCCTGAGGAAGAGATGCAATGACACCGATAACACCATTGACTGTTCCAAATATAACAGTAGGAATCTGGCTAGATTCTGCATCTGGTAGACGCATAACAAGAGATCCATGCCTAAACAGATTAACAAACTCTCCTAGGTGGTATTCACCTACAACTTCCAATTTTCCTCTCTCTTCATCAGTTGCAGCATCGCTATTTTTCCTCACTGTAAAAAGGTTGAAATTGTTCTCTGCTCCAAGGTATATATCATCATCCAGAATTTCAACTGCTGTCATCCAATTTGCATTATAATCACGAGCCCTCTCTTCAATTGCTCCCTCCTCATGCTGCAAAAGACGACGGTTACAATCAGTTACACAAAAACAGATTGCACTAGCATAAGATAATTTTCACACCCATAATGCACAAAATACCAATATCTTTAATCTTCCAAGATAAAAGCACGTTCAAAAAAGGCTTTTATATTTTTAAATAGTTTACTGGGTGTAACGATAGTGCTGAATAAAAAATACTGTTCTATTGCCCCTGAATCTTACAATCCAAAACAGCTGAATATTAATGATAATTAAAAATATTAACCAAACAAAATTTGAAGCCTTAGCACCTGGAAATTGAAAAAAGAAGAACCAAGTCAGTCTGAAGCAAACCATTCCAGACCCTTGGCTATTTGGATGATAACTGAGATGAATATAGAGTTTGAATATGCTCCTAACAAGTAGAACCATTCTTTTGGGTTTCTTTTGTCAA
The DNA here is from genome assembly GCA_034641835.2 of Pinus albicaulis. Lineage (NCBI taxonomy): Eukaryota > Viridiplantae > Streptophyta > Pinopsida > Pinales > Pinaceae > Pinus > Pinus albicaulis. The sequence goes on along the minus strand of CM076583.1, from coordinate 1,108,207,888 downwards.
ATTGCTACATTTACAGATTCCAAAAGATAATCAAAGTTCTTTAATCAATATTTTGATGATATTTCACTGGAACTGTTTATTTACCAAGCATTTGGAAAAGTATTTCCATCTAACATGTAAATTTTGGCAGTCTTTCTCTTACACTTTACAGAGATTATATTTCTAAAGTTGGAAGAACATCTCAAAGTCACCAAAAAATTGAATAACGATAGTCTCCTCCATGATGTATTCATCTCCATTTTTTGTTGATGGCATTATCCTTTGTCCTTTGCTCCAGAAGTATAGTGGATGAGTATCACAATCAAATATGCTCCTAACAAGCAGGGCCATTCTTTTGAGTTATTTTTGTCGATTTTCTACTTTTACACATTCCAAATCTCTAATAAATTTATGATATTTCACTGCAAATGTTTATTCACAGACCATTTCCATCTACCATGTAAATTTTCTTAGTCTTTCTGACACTTTCCAGGGTATAACTATAAATTGATGAAGTTGGAAAAACATCTCTAACTCATCACTTTCACGCGTTCCAAATAATATTCAAATTTCTTTAATCAACAGTTTTATTATATTTCACTGGAACTGTTTATTTACAAAGCATTTGAGAAAGTATTTGCATCTACCATGCAAATTTTCTTAGTCTTTCTCTGACACTTGTATTGATGAACTTGGAAGCACATCTGAAAGTCACCACAAATTTTTTTGATGGTAGCCTCCTCCATGATATATCGATCTCCATTCATTGTTGGTGATATTATCCTTTGTCCTTCGCCGCAAAACTTTTACAGCAACAACTAGACCCTAACTCTCTATTCTGCCTAAAAAGGATTATGAGTTAACTTTTAGTAAATGTAAAGCCATAGCCTTCAGTTCCACCAAAAGGATGCTACAAGACTTCACATGTAAGGGTTAAAAAGACCAATCCACTTGCTATTAACACTTAACTGGGAGTTCAGTCTGCAAGCCTGAACTTCAGTTTGAGACCTGTTTCTTAACTGCAACATTTTAAGACGCGTGCATCTCTTGACGTTCTAGGAATGACAAGAGTTGCTGACAATGACACCAAAACAGTGCAAACATCTTATGCTATACCTAAGCTTATTATATGGAGCATAAATTTGCGGACAAAGCCTTAGATGAACAAGATGGTGCACAAACATTGAAAATGTTTAAATTATTATGCAAAGAGAAACAGTATAACTCAAATCTCAATATGTTATTAAGGCTAACTTTTTTTTTATGTATATTCAAAGAAAAAGTTGCCTTGGATGGACAACCTATTATGAGATCTTACATAGATATTATTATTTATTTATGGACCGTGGCACGTCTCTCAGCAACTTAGCAACAACTTTACATGTAGACTATTCTTGTGTTATGAATAAACTATATATAAATAATGATGATAATTGTAATATTGATTAGTTATTAGTAATTAGTACTGAAGAGGCATGTCTAAATGGGACATGAACTTCCATGAAGAGGTATCTGCCTAGGTATATAAGCAGGCCCTCACTCTCATTTGTATTAATCGTTCTTATTCATACATTTTAAATATAATAATATTTGTATCCTGAATGGATATTTTCATATTCCGAGTCTTCCGGAGTATTTGACTTAGAGTAATGAACGTTGTTCATTCCATTTGGTATCAGAGATGTTTGATCCTCTGGCCACTCCACTGCTGCACGGAGAAACACTTTGATCCGGTCTTTGACCTTCAAATTCGTCAACATTGTTGCCATTGAAGCATTTTGCTACCAAAATTTGAAGATTCTCCATATTGTTGTAAGGCATTTGGCCATATAATTAAAAAATAAAAATAAAAACCATTTAATAACATAAATATACATAAATCCTAACTGGCTCAGCGCCGCAGTAGCAGACGACCCCGCCAAATCACCAGCAAAATAGTCGAACGTCGATAAATAGCCCTAGAACTCTTTCGTGTTGTGCCACTGCGGACGACAAGACCTGCAAATCCGTTGTCTCCACAAGAAGTTGTTGTCATTTTACACCACTGTCGTTGTTGAAGCTGTCAGAACCCTGTTTCACACCGTCAACTGTTGAAACCATCAAACCCTCTTGTAAAATACGACAATCGATCATTTTTTAAACACCGTACAAATTGTATTATTCGTAACATAAGACGACTTACTTGCGGTTGCCCTACAATGCTATCAACACTACCTATCGCTCTATCCATTGCACCTGTGTGCACCACCCGAGCCATATCCATCTCATTCACCGTACTGCCACATACAAATTGTTATCAGTCTAATCATCTGTCTTTTGGGTTTTCCCAACCACCGTGCAACCACAGCATTGTTGCTACATCGCTCCCTATCAACCAATAAATCCCTACTAACCACCGCCTTCTAACCCACCATCGTAGCTTTGATAGACAGCCTGCCAATCACCGTAGCCCTTACTGCTGTCGAGTCAGATTGTGTCGACCGATCGTTTATTATTTCCGCTTGCAATAGCCTCCATCCCAAACCTAGCCTTGTCCAGCTGGTGACTACCACCTCTCCGCCAGTGCATCACAAATATTGGGTCGTCGCACACAACGCCCGCACAACCACTGCCTGCACCTTTACTCTTCCGTTCTAACCATCGTTGCCCGCCCTGCTCCTCCACCAATCCCTTGCGTTGCATATTCCATTGCCCCAAAATTTGCCAAGAGCCATGCAACCACAACTCTATAGTGCTAAGCAGACTAGCACCGCTGTGACTGTTGAACCCCTGCGCCTTGTTGAATGCCGAAACCTTGTCCTCGATCCACCGCCGATTTCTAGCTGAACATTCATCCTTATTGTTAATCCATTGACCGGATTTTGTACCCCCGCCACCAAATCCATTCTCATCACAAAGACAATTGGAAAAAGAAGAAGACGGGTTGCTGAAACTCATGGTAGTAGTTATCTAATCTTTGTCGCATACATTAAAAAAAAACACAAAACCCTTAACTTGATACATTGTGACTTTCAGATTGGTTGTATTGATATCTACTATTTGTCATCACATTGGTTGAACGATGGTGTTGGTTATAAAAAAATAATAATAATAAATAAATAAACTCACAAGCAAATAGAGGGACTTATATTTCAGGTATTAAAGGAGAACCCTTGAGTTAATTAAAAGAGTTATAACTTGAAGTAAGGAGGAATATTAAGGAGTCTTAGGGATTCGTGAACTTAACCAAATAGACTATTATTATAATAGTCTTGAAAAAAAGGAGAAAGGTACTTAATAAATAAATTTAATAATTAAAAAACAAATAAAAATAAAAATAAATAAATAAATAAAATTGTTAAGATAGGGTAATAATAAACCTTCCAATATAAGTAAAAGTGTTATATATATTTATTTGGTTAAAATATATATATTTATACACAATAATAATAAATAAATAAAGTACCATTTGAAGCAAAGAATGATGAAGGAAGAAAAAATGGAAACCCATAATGAAAGATTTCCTAAATTTTTTAGTACTTATGTCGGTGTGCTATTTAAAATCAAAGGATTACTTACGAAAAATGATGTTATCATCTCTATTGATACTACTCAAAATAAAAATTGTGTAAATACTAAATGTGCTAACCAATTAGTGATTCCTGAATTGAATATAATTGAAACGAATTTTGTTGACACAAGTGACAAACAATACGACATAAGCAATCTACAACTAAGTATTGGAGACTATACTTTTGTCTCGCAATTCACCGTTAAAACCTTATTTTGCGACAATAGTGATATAATTTTGGGTTAGCCTTGGATGAATCACTAGGATCCTTCATCCTAAATACGAAAAAGAAGTTGTTGATATTTTCTTACAAAAAGAAAAAAATAACTCTACAAGATGTTACAATGAAGCAGAATTCAGTAACACCAGAAGACATACTAGATATCTCAAAAGTAATTCTTCAAAAAAGTAAAAAAACAATACAAAATATGCAAAGGGAAATTGACAAAATCACCACTAACAAGAATGAAGAAGTTACTTGCCTCAAGGACCACAACAAAAAATTACTAATGCAAATTAAGAAGCATAAAAAGGATAAGAAGTTGGTGGAAAACAAGGTGCAACAACTTGTCGAAAAGGAAGCGTCGAAATCTTCAAATGTAGAAATTCAAGTCGAAGAAAAAGCGAACATCGATCCAGTGAATATCATAACTCAAAAAGAAGACAAGCCAGTTGAAGGAACAACAAACTCAAATGTTGCAATCCAGTCGATGCAAATTCAAAGTGAAGATTTTGTAACCAACTCAACAATATCGAAACCTGAAGTAATTCAAAATATTGGTACACACATGATAAGGGAAAGACAAACCAAGAGAAGTCCTTATCTACATCTGAATCACAAGAACAGAGATCTCACTGAATCTACGAGTTTGTATCACTCAGAACAGAAAGAACAAAGTTATGTTCCAAAGAAAACTGATGTCTGCACCATCCAATCTTACAATAACAAATCATTACAAGTTTACAGTGATCGGAAGATTCCACAAAATATTAATTTAGGATGGTCTAATCCCTCCTCGGTTCCGTAATTTTATTTATCACTCCAAGAATCGTATCAACTTGTATTGATGAACATGACAGTCCCGAGACGAGAAGTCATTCGAAACAGGAAAAGGGATCAAGCCTTTTCATCAGCAAGCTTTGAGGACAAAGCTTTTTGAAGTGGAAGGCAATGTTATGAATAAAATATATATAAATAATATAAATATAAATAATGATGATAATTGTAATAGTGATTAGTTATTAGTAATTAGTACTGAAGAGGCATGTCTAAATAGAACATGGCCTTCCATGAAGAGGTACCTTACTAGGTATATAAGCAGGCCCTCACTCTCATTTGTATCAATCATTCTTATTCATACATTTTATATATAATAATATTTGTATCCTCAATGGATATTTTCATATTCCCAGTCTTTTGGACTATTTGACTTAGGGTAACGAACTTTGTTCGCTCCACTTAGCCATGTTTTTTATGGAGTTGTTCAACTTCATCCGCAGATGCTATTTGTGCAAGGAAAACATCAGCCATCCATTTCTTTGCTTATTACTTCTTCTGGCCTATTACAACTACAATTAGTCAGAACTTAGAAGAGGGACTCAATCAGCTCAATGGTATTATCCCTTATCTGGCATAAATGAACAGAACACTCATATTTGTGGAGCTCACCATTCTTCCATGTCTACTGCAAGTTATACAGACATATTACTCACTTGTTTGCACTAGATAGGAGATCAAAAATTCATAACTAGCCAAGGTCATGTTATATCAGTCCCAATTTTAGTGGGTGGCTCGTTGAAAAATTACTCCAAGTTTCATATGTCCTCAGGTATAATAAGTTCTAATTTTCTAAAGGTGGGTGTGTCCACTGTCCTACACCCCATAACACGGGTGGTTAAAAAGAAATAAAATGTTGCAAGGTGGCAGTTATACTGTTTTTTTCTTGCAAAAGAAAAAAACAAGTTTGTTCTTGCTGATTTTTTCCCTACCTCTCTTGTATTTAATTTAATTTTTCAGGTCCGATAGATCAAAGTTGGCCTCAGTGAAGTGTAATCATCATCATCATCATCATTTTAGCTCATGCTGTTGAACCTTCTTTGTCAGTATCCTTTCCACTTTGATATCCTCAGCTTTATGCTATTGAAGTTATCTTTTCCATTATTAGAATTAACTACTGTAGTAAATAGCTGTAGAATACCATCCATCTTCCTTCTCATGAGCCTACTGACTCCCCAAGGACTGCACAGGTGATAGGATGCCTCTATGACCACGGCTTCCTCAGTAAAATTACAAGCGAATTTACAGGCATTTGATGAGGGTGGATGGCTTATAAAATTATATGGTTGTCACTTCATAGAACCTCAATAAGGTGTACATCAAATACAGTTGTACACCAATTAGTATTTACTATTTAGTCACTCGTATTGTGTTTTTCCTAGCATGGAGATGCCTTGGGTACTTATTAGATAGAATGTACCATTGACAATTTCTTGTTCATCATGGAAATTAATATTATTATTTTCATTTTTATGTATGCATGTATGCAATCTACTTATTTTTCCTCATAGCAACACCAAAGAAAATATTCAGTTCTGGTGCTAGCGTGGACATTGTTAGAGTCCGCTAATTACAATGATCTGTTGTTATCTCAGTAAGGTCATAAAAATTGACATCATGGAAGCACATTTCAAGACTCAGAATTTGTCTAATTCAGGAGATTTACTAGAATGGAAAAAACTCTGAAACTACACATTTCATCAGCCACAGGAAGAATATCACCACTGGCCAGTCTATGAGATGAATGTTGCAAAGAAATAAACAACAATATTAAGTCAAATAATTTCAAAACGAGCTCAAAGATCTCAGTAGACCTCTTTTCTTTCTCAACAGCCATCTTCTACAAGATGACAGGACATCTTAAAAAAGGTCCACCTTCCTTTCCTGATTTGGCATCAATAGCAGATAATTCAGGTAGAAGCTGAAAATAAAAATTACTCTATGATAATACCACAGTTAGGTATGCCAGTGAGAATTTAATACACTAGTGGGATTGCATTGATAACGAAAATTACAATTACATGAAAAACATTTCTGTGTGAGCCAATCTATCAAAATACCAGTCTGATAAACACCATATGAGATGTCAGTGAAGAGAACAGAAGTGGCAGCCACCTGACAAGAGGACACAGCGATACTTGTTAATGGGAAAGAGAGACATCTAGTAATGAAACACAGGATAGTCAACTCCACTCTACACTGTGCACTGTTAATCAGATGGCGACCTCACAATCACAGTGGGTCAGTTTTTGCAAGATCTTAAACTCTAAGTCGAGGCAGCAAGTCTGCTCACAGACTGTGTAACACAGGACTTATATATATATATATATATATATATATATATATATATATACACCTTTTGCAAACTGAGTGACAAAATATCTTCTGAACAGATTAACACTCAGACAGCTTGTATTTTCTTTGTGCCTATAAATAGATGAGTAGCTAAAATACAAAACGCAAATACCAGTTTCATAATTTAACCAGGCAATCCTTAAACACAAACCACATTTAAACATGAATACCTAGACAGCATAAAAATAAGGCTTTCAAGAGTAACTTCCCAGAGTTAAGAAAACACTGGATATAACATCAAGGAAGATACCAATGTTCCACCAAGTATCCTGGAGGTGGGGGCGAGGAAGCGGGGATACACAGGAGCGTCCTATGCAAAAGCTCCCCACCAATTTTCAGGAAGCGTGGGGGGACGTCGGGGCCTTAAAAATATTTAAATATATGATATATCATTGAAATTTTAAAATTTATAATGTAACTGTATTTATCTTTATCATTATATAACACTTACATCATGAAGGATAAATGATAAAATTATAAATCGAAGAATCATATAACTAAACAAATTTAAAAGTTAAAACATACATCATACAATCATACATGTAAGTTTGTAACTGTACAGTGTAACTACTAACAATGTACAATGAAAATAAAGTTTAAGATATCATACTATATCAAGATTCAAAATAAAGTTAAACTGAAGTCTACAACTGAAGTCTGAAACAGAAAACATAAAAGAAAATAAGTTAATAACATAACACATGAATATCAAATAATATCATCATAAATGAGCATAATTGCTCAAGGTAATGCCCCACTAGTCTCTGCATCCAGCTGCTGCATGAATATATCAGGATCAACCATGTCACCAGCAGAATCAGAATCACTTGCATTCTCAAATACACTAAGTGGCACACCAACCAACCCCATCTGTGTCTCATCAAGTCTCTCCTCCATATCTACCTGTGCATCATCCTCTAGATCAACATCCCATCGTGTTGTTGGTCCCTTCAAATACTCAAGTGTCTTCCTATGCTGCTCAAGACGTAGGGCACTGTGCACAGCAACTAACTTCTCAGCGCTTTTAGAGGTAAGCATGTTCCTTTTGATAGAGTGGATGGAGCTATATGTGGACCAATTCCTCTCTGTTGCAGAGGAACTAGCAATCTGAGACAACAAATGCATAGCTAGCTGTTTGAGCTCTAGAGCACCATCCCCATTCATCCTCCACCAACCAATCGAGTCATCTTCGGCTAGATCTATGTGATCCACCCAAGCACCACGTGTGTTGAAGGGGCCACTAAGAGATGCAAACTGAACAAATTGTCTTCGAAATTTTTCCCCCTCCTTCTCACTGTACATCTTTGCAATTGCAGCTAGGAAGCCATTCTTTACCTCAAGATCATCAATAAGAGGCACTCTCCCAAGCCTTTCAACATACCATTTTGGGTTTAATGCATATGCTGCCATGTGCAAAGGTGTGTTCATACGATTCCAGCTACGCTGAATGATGGGTTGAGAATGTATAGAACTCTAATGAGAGTTCCCTCTGTTGAATGGTTCCCTTCACACGACCCAACATGCTATCAAATGTCTCATAGATTTCTCCAAGACTAGGAGCATCTGAATCAGTGTAAGAATGACCTCGACAACAGGACCCAAGAATGACACCAAATAAACACAATCTGCCCACCAATCATTGTCCAACACCTAAAGCCTGACCTTCTTCCCTGAGTCTATCTTTGATTCTTACCACCTTCCCCACTCTAGACTCACAACCAAGGACTATAGTGGTGCTTGTACCTCTACCATCCTCTCCAATAAAAGAAAATAGCTAGCATATCTAGTATCGGTGGGCTTGAGGAATTTCTTCCTCATGTGAGCCCTGTGCATGGCCAAGGAGGTGTGGTGGTTGCAAATAAACATCTGCACATTACTCTAGCAGTTGTCACCAAATCTGATATCCATAGAACTTTTCCAATGTCCTTCAGTACATTATTGAGTGCATGCACACAACAAGGAGTCCAAAAAATATGTTGACCCTGCTTTCAATCAATAACCCAGCTGATCTACAAATTGTTGTTGCATCTGTCACAACCTGCACCACACTATCAACCCCAATATCCTCTATAGCTTCTCGAAGAAGCTCAAATTGGAAAGATGCATCCTTGGGCTTTCCAGAACAGTCAACAGCTTTAAGAAAGAATGGACCTTCTACAGATGTCATTATGATGTTGATTTGTGGGTGTTTTCAGATGTCAGTCCATCTAACCATAACAATAGAACAACCAAACCTCAACCATGTTTGTCTCATTCTCTCTTTTTTTACATTAATTTTGGACACTTGTCTATCTAAAATTGTTGTTCTTAGCGTATGTTCTCTGGGTGGTACATATGAAGGCCCTATTTTTGCAATTGCTTGGACCATTTCCTTATAATAAGGTGAACAAACAACATGGAAGGGAATTCCATTGGCAAAAACAAATTTCCCAATTGCATCATTTGTGTCATCTCGATCTAGAACATTGTACATCCCAAACACTGTAGCACCCATTGCAGAAGAACGAGATGCACCAGTAGAATTCATTGTCTTTTTTGATGAAACACTAGATGGATCAACATTTTTGCTAGAAAACAGTTATTCTCCAGCGGCTGCCCTTTCTAGCCTCCAAAGTTTCTCTCTGAGTTGGATTCAGGTTCTTTGAGGGACACATATTGACCCCTTTACCTGTAATAGCCAGAATATGTTGCTTCACCTTGGTATAGTTATTAGTTTACAACAAAGTGATGCCCACAAATATTGCAGACCCAATCACGTGAGCCACCACCAACTTTTGGATATTTTTTAGGAATTCTAGTTGCATAGATTAGAAGTGGTTTTAGAGGATTAAATGTCCCCTTTGCAAATTTTGCCAGATCTCTTGGTAAGCCTTCATAATCTACACCATGCGAAGGACTATTTCCTGCCCTCTTATGACTCACTAGCATTGTAGGTGTTGTCATTGTTACCACTATTATCGAAATCATTTTGAGTCATAGTTCCCGCCCAGAATACTTAAGAAAAAATTAAACTGATAAAAAAGAAAACAACCAAAAAAAAAAAAAAAATAGTGATTTACAGACTTTAAAAAAAAATTAAATTAATAAAAAAATAAAACAAAATAAAATTACAGGGACAACACAAATTTACAAGCATTTTCAGACTTAAAAACAAAACAAAACAAAACAAAAATTGAAAAATTAAAATTACAAAAAGCACAACGTTCTGAAGCTTACAAGTTAGTGGCAGCATGAGCATTCTCTTCACTAGCTACAATAATAGATCCACTCTCTAGGTTAGGGTCAGCATGAGCATGCAACAGCGTGAACGTGAGAGTGATCACCAGCGTGAGCATTCCCTTCACTGGCTACAATAGATCCACTCTCTGGGTCAGGGTCAGCGTGAGTGTGTAGCAGCGTAAGCGTGAGAGTGATCAATAGGGTGAGTGTGCAGCATTGGACAGCATGAGACAGAGGTGTGTGCGCGTAGCGTGATTAGCCGTTGTGTCTCAGACGATAGAGGTGTGTGTGGCACTGTGGGCAGAGGTAGCAACAGCACTAGGCATAGCTGCGATGGCACTGTGGGCAAAGGTAGCAACGGCACTAGGCATAGCTGCGATGGCACTGTGGTCAGAGGCAACGACGACACTGTGGGCAGAGGTGCGACAGCAGTTTGTGGGCGGAGGTGCAATGGCAGCAACAGCTTCAACTCGCACTCGCAGGTTCAACAATGGAAGTACAGCACTCGAAGGTTTAGCAACGAAGCAGAGACAGCTTCAACGGAGCAGCGATGACAACAAATGAATTAGGCAGCAAATGAATGGGAAAAAAAATAACTTTTAAGTTTTAAGTCAAACCTAGAAAATAGATTTTTTTTTCATTAAAAAAAATTGCAATTTGTGGCTAGGAAACACACCCTCAAGACCACTAACGACCCCTTTCAAGACCCCTTTGCTGGATTTGATCCCCAATTTCAAGAAAACGCCCCCTCTCAAGATTCCTTGTGCTCCTCGTTTTTTGGTGGCGTGGGGAAACATCCCCTAGTCGTCCCCTCATCCCTGGAGTGCGAGGGAGCTAGGAAACTCGCCCCCCAGGTGGGGGGATGCGACCCCGTCAAACACTAGAAGATACTGGCTAGTGAAAAAGCTAAGGACAACACTGTAATGTCTTTGCAAAAATAACTAGAAAATTATCATGATGTTATAGACGTTAAGTCACATGGTTTGGGTTCACCAATGATTTGGTTTGGTTTGAATTTGAATTTTTTGATGAAGTTCACCATTAGGTTCGAATGGTTCACCATGAGGTTTGTCAAGAGGCACTCTACAGACCAATATGGGGTAGATGTCAAGTGTAAATGTTTAACATTTAACATTTAACAAATTTAATCTAATGTCAAAGTAGAACATAATTAAAAATCGATATAATTATTATGTATAAACAAAATAAAAATTCAACATTGGTTTTACGAAAAAGGAAGTGGAATTGGTTTCAAAGGGCGGTGCAAACTGGAACTCTATTTATGAGAAAGGGTGAAATAATTAAAGTAAAATAGTTAATTTAACGTTGGTGGCCTCTAGATTTTGAATATAATATTTTAAAATACAATATATTTATTTTAAAGTATAATATAATATTTTTTATTTTCTTAATAAAATTACTCATTTTTTATTGGGTAAAGAGCCTGAGGGGTGCTCTCCAGCCAAAGATGCTAGAGATGTGTAACGTTAGAGTGAACATTTTGAATTGGTAAAAATAAAAATAAAATATGGTAGAAAATGGACATGTGTAACTTAATGTAAATATATTATAATATAAACATTTTAACTTACCGAAAATAAAATAAAAATAACCATATAAAAATTAATAATAAAAGAAATAAAAATGACCCATGGTATTGACCGATGGCATTAAGAACCCATGGTATTCATGTGGAATATAACCTGTTTAAGGGGGGAATTAAACTAGCCTAGATCCATCTTAGTTTGATGTTATATTTAGATACATAATTAGCTGTAGAAAATGATGGCATTGAATCCATGTAGCCTTTAAAGGTAAAATGTTTTATGGATATGTTCACACTTGACATTCGTATGGATCTGTTCGGTGGCCCTGTCTTTTTGCATGTTTTGTTTCTATCATTGAATGGATGAATACATAATGTGTTTATATGCGTAGAAGCTTTAGAGCTTTAAAGCTCCCTGGAGGCTATTAGGTGATTTAGGAAGGTGTTTTTAAGAAGTGTAAGATTAAACAAGATTGCACAAAGTACAAAACAATAGTTGGTTCTTCATTCTAATGGTTTCTTTTAGAATCACTTTAATATAATATATGTAATATATTATCTTAATTTATGTGTAATAATGTGCTACAGAAATAGAGCTTTGATAGATCTAGAACAGTAAGTTTAGAAATGAATAAACTTAACTATGAAAGTGAGTTGGGGTGAGGGTAGGAGGTGGGAGAAATATTAAGTAAAATGCAATTATTACATTTTATCTAATATTTATGCCTACCTCCATCCACTTCTTACTAGCTTGCGAGAAATATTGGGTAAAATATAATACTATAATACTATATTTTACCTAATATTTCCCCTCAAGTCGTCCAATTTTTATTGTAATTTTTCTTTATATTTGAAGTTCAAAAATAAACAAACTCAACTATAAAATTAGCAAGGGAGAGGGGAAATATTGAGTAAAATTTAATATTTAGGTTGGGGGTGATCGGAAATATTAGGTAAAATGTAATAATATTACATTTTAATTAGTAATTCCCCCCAACCCTAGCCACTTTTCAGTGGGTGGGAGTAGTAGTAAATATTGGGTAAAATATAATGCTATAACATTATATTTTATCCAAGATTTCCTGATCCACATTTTATTAAAAAAATTCTTTATATTTGAGGTTCATAGGTAAAATGTTTTATGGATATGTTCACACTTGACATTCGTATGGATCTGTTCGGTGGCCCTGTCTTTTTGCATGTTTTGTTTCTATCATTGAATGGATGAATACATAATGTGTTTATATGCGTAGAAGCTTTAGAGCTTTAAAGCTCCCTGGAGGCTATTAGGTGATTTAGGAAGGTGTTTTTAAGAAGTGTAAGATTAAACAAGATTGCACAAAGTACAAAACAATAGTTGATTCTTCATTCTAATGGTTTCTTTTAGAATCACTTTAATATAATATATGTAATATATTATCTTAATTTATGTGTAATAATGTGCTACAGAAATAGAGCTTTGATAGATCTAGAACAGTAAGTTTAGAAATGAATAAACTTAACTATGAAAGTGAGTTGGGGTGAGGGTAGGAGGTGGGAGAAATATTAAGTAAAATGCAATTATTACATTTTATCTAATATTTATGCCTACCTCCATCCACTTCTTACTAGCTTGCGAGAAATATTGGGTAAAATATAATACTATAATACTATATTTTACCTAATATTTCCCTTCAAGTCGTCCAATTTTTATTGTAATTTTTCTTTATATTTGAAGTTCAAAAATAAACAAACTCAACTATAAAATTAGCAAGGGAGAGGGGAAATATTGAGTAAAATTTAATATTTAGGTTGGGGGTGATCGGAAATATTAGGTAAAATGTAATAATATTACATTTTAATTAGTAATTCCCCCCAACCCTAGCCACTTTTCAGTGGGTGGGAGTAGTAGTAAATATTGGGTAAAATATAATGCTATAACATTTTATTTTATCCAAGATTTCCTGATCCACATTTTATTAAAAAAATTCTTTATATTTGAGGTTCATAAGTAAACTTAACTCCTATGTAAACATTTGATCATAGTATGGTAGAGATGTTGTAATGTTTAACATTTTGACTCTATAAAAATAAAATTAATAAAAATAAAAAACATAAAATTAATAATTAAACCAGCGTAGGTCCATCTTAACTCTAGATCTACTAAGAGTCTAGAGGAATCAAGGGATGTGTATTATAAACCCTACAGATTAAAACTTCTGGATTATTTAATAATAATCATAACATTATTATTATTATTATTAAAAAACCCAAGAGATTAATATTATTATTAATTAATACTACTAATAATTATGAAGAAATCTTTCGGTAATAATCACATTACAATGAACATTGTCGACGTGTTTCGAACCAACTAGTGTGGTTCATCATCAGGACTAGGTGAGAGATGAGATCCGGTCATTGAGTTTAAATAGATGTAGAAATGGCAAAGTAAACCTCTAGAATAACAGCTAATTTGACTTTGAAATTTAATAACGGTTAGTTCTATTAATTTAATTATTTAATTTAATAAAATCCTAATGGCTAGTTTGACTATTGAAATTAATAACGGCTAGTTCTATTTAATAGTTTAATTTATATATAAAAATCTTTTTATTTTATAAATAAAGTTAATAAATTATTATTTTATTATAATTATTTATTTTATTTTATTATAATTCTTAATTTATCTATCTTTACACAAAAAAAAACCCAAAAAAATAAATAAATAATAAAAATATAAATAAAAATAATAAGAATAATAATAAAAATAAAATAAAATAAATAAATAAAAATAAATAAATAAATATTTAAAAAAAAAAAGTCAATTAAGAATACAAGGCAGGGATCCAACACCTGCTTATATTCCAACCGTCATCTCTATTGAGATTTACGGGTCTTTTTTCAATTTCAAGGGCCTCTGTTAAACTATTAAATAGAACTAGCCGTTATTAATTTCAATAGTCAAACTAGCCGTTAGGATTTTATTAAATTAAATAATTAAATTAATAGAACTAACCATTATTAAATTTCAAAGTCAAATTAGCTGTTATTCTAGAGGTTTACTTTGCCATTTTTACATCTATTTAAACTCAACGACCGGATCTAATCTCTCACCTAGTCCTGATGATGAACCACACTGGTTGGTTCGAAATGCGTCGACAATGTTCATTGTAATGTGATTATTACCGAAAGATTTCTTCATAATTTAACAATGGACCACAGAAGCCAAAAATCTATAACTACTAATAATATCGTTAATAAATAACAATAATGATATTAATAAAACCAACGAATTAATATTATAAACCCAATGTATATAAACCCTAATTTATGGGACGTCTGACATGCTCAACCATCGTTCGACCATGGTTCATTCTCATACTAAGAAAATATTTCTCACAATCTGACATTGTACAATGTTATTGTTATGACTACAACAACCTCCTCTTTATTATTATTTGTATAAAAAAATAAAATAAAAAGGACCCTACATAAAAAAATAAATTACAAAATAAAAAAAATAAAAAAATAAAAAAATCTCAACTTTCTGCTTCATTTTGTAAATAGTTATTGCTTTTTCAAAAAATCTAAAACAAAATATAATAAAAAAGTCAAAAAAAAAAAAATGAAAGTAGGAGGTCCAAGGTCGGACCTATGCATTTGATTAAAACCTAGTGGCAAACCTCATCAAAAAATTCAAACTCGAACCAAACCTAATTGCCAAACCTCATCAAACCAAATTTATATCATTGGTGAACCAAACTAAACCAAGTTAGGATCTCTCATCAACTTAAATAAAAATAAAAAATGCTATCATAAACTTGGAAATTGCAAGGATAGATTACTAGCTTGACTTGCAACATGAGGTCATGAGTTGGAGCTATGAATTTGGTCAATGACCATGACGTTCGCCGAACCTAAATTTTTTTTAGGTTCGCCGAACCTTGTGACATAATATAGAAGAACCTTGGCAACCCTAGATATTCACTCCATCGTGGCAATTAAAAACTTCGGATAATGAAATGCATATTATACATAAATTAATCGAGGATTATTTCCTTCATGCGTAACCAAATTAACTATGCTGCACTGAAAGTATAGAGTGTGTTTCCTGAAATCCAATAGTTAATGCTTTCCTTCTTATTCACGAAAAACATCCAACATCATATCATTTCTTCAGGCAAATCATATGTATAACGCAGAAAATAGGTGACAGAATTTATAAAAGGACAAAGATATATGAATTTTGAAATGCATACAGTAGACAAGGACTATAGTGAAAACAGCAAACTGAAAAGTCTACGAGGCCCCACAATTGGGAAGAATAGAGAATGGAGTCAAACAAAACAGCAGACCTCCGCAGAGTACGGGAAAGAAGCAGAAGGGAGAGGGATGTTCAATATGAAAAAACAGAATGTCTGAGGCAGCAACCAATGCAGCATTTTACCAGACCTGAAATTTGGAGGATGGGAGAACAGAGGTGGAATCTATGGAAAATAGAGCTAGGCTGAAAAGAAGAGTGCATTGCAAACTCTGTGGTGGATAAAGAAATTGGGAATTTGTAACGAGTATAATTTGTATACTCATTAAGTAATCCAAAATAGTTGGAATGTAAAGACATCCATTGAGTATATGAATGTATACATTGAATAGCGTATAAGAGAATTGATATGAGATATATATTAAATAGCGTATACAAGAATTGATATGAGAAGTATCATCACTCTCATTCATACAATTTAATATATTCTTGTATCCTCAATGAAGATCTACATATTCCAAGTCTTCTGGAGTATTTAACTTCAGAGTATACAAACCTTGTTCATTACAGAATTCTTGAAACTGGCTACTCAGGAGCAGGGAATCAAATATACCAAAACCTTGGATATTTACTGGTATGTCAAGGGGCTGATAGGATGTGATATTGATGAGACTGAAGCAAGGGATGAGACTGTTCTACAGATGCTGGATCAACCGAACAGTAAGCACAACACTCTCCTTACAGCCATCTGGGGTTCTGAAGCGGGAAGTGGCAAGGCAACAGGTGAAGCTACAGCAGCAGAAGCAGAGGAAGATGCCCAGGCTATGGAGGTGATGGCACTCCAGCAACCCAATTGAAGTAAGAACAGAATCTGATGACCGATACTCAGACATACTCTGTTCTCGTGTACTTGTTATCTTTTGTTTGAGCTGTTTTGTTATTGATCATTGTTAGTCCTTTCTATTAAGTTTCAAAGAACTTACATTTCAGTTTCTACAAGATCTTAAACTCTTAGTTGAGGCAGCAAGTCTGCTCACAGACTGCGTAACACACACACACACATATATACAGATTAGCACTTACACAGCTTGTATTTTTTTGTGCCTATGAATAGGTGAGTAGCAAAAATACAGAAAACAAATACCAGTTTTATTAATTAACCAGGCAATCCTTAGACACACAGCACATTTAGACATGAATACCTAGACAACATAAATATACGGCTAGAAACTTCCTGGAGTTAACAAAACACTGCATATAGCATCAAGAAGATACTGGCTAGTGAAAAAGACAAGGACAACACTGTAATGTCTTTGATGCAAAAGTCAACCAGAAAATGATCATGACATTATAGAAGAACCCAGGTAAATATTAACTCCATCATGGCAATTAAAAACTTGGGATAATGAAATGCATATCATATATAAATTAATCGAAGATTGTTTCCTTCATGCTTAACCAAATTAACTATGCTGCACTGGAAGCATAGAGAGTGTTTCCTGAAATCCAATAGTTACTGCTTTCCTATTCACAAAAACATCCAACATCATATCTTTTCTTCAGGAAAATCAAAAGTACAACAGAGAAAATAGGCAACAGAATTTTCCACCAGAAAGAGACATTAATGTTAGCCAAATTTGCAAGACAACATCAGATATTTAACATACATTCATAAAAAGGACAAAGATATATGAAAGGCATACAGTAGCCAAGGAATATAGTGAAAACAGCAAACTGAGAAGTCTGGTTCTAGTATCTGTCCATTATAGTTAATAGATTACAACCAAAAATGCCTCACGAGAATCAAGAAAATAACATACCTTGTATATCAATAAAGAGATTGATTTCATCAAATCACCAACTACAATAAAATCTCCACGAGATTGAACATATAGTGCAAGAATATGACCATGATGGCCACATTCAGACTGCAACTCTCTTGAACCATCATCACGGAGCACCCATTTGTATAACTGAATCTTTTGATTGATGCCAGCAAGCAACTTTCCATTAAATGCATTCAGATTGTAAACAGAACCCTTTGTCTCCTTCTCAGTAACAAGTTGCAGTTTAGCATCTTCAACTGAAAATACTAAAATTCGGCCCTGTTAACAAAAAAACAAAATGAAAAGAAAGCAATTGACTAAGATTAAAAAAGGGGCGTGAGCAGTACATGACATGAAGAAGAAATCCATCTCACATCAATTATTTCTGTATTTACTATTATTTATAAATTGTAATGAAACCCTGTAAAAATCAGAATATTAGAAGTGCAAGCATTAATGTTTTTCTAAAAGAACAAACAGTAGTTTCAGAGATTGCCTTGTTAGGTTCGTTCTCCTCAGGCAATACATATGCTGTCCCAACACAATAATATGCATTGTTGTCATCTGTAAATGAACAACTGAGGATGGAACATCCATTTTCATAAGTATCAAGTTGATATGATGAAAGAACTTCAAATGTCTGATCATCTAACAGGCGCACAAAGTGTGTTTCAGTCTCCTCAATATTTGTCTGAGAATACTTCACACTGCAAATGGCAAAGGTGCGAGACTGCTCCTGATGGCAAATACGACGAGCATGCTCTCCAAGAGGAACTGCACGGATATGAAGTTTCTGAATGTCATCAATTGACCCAATAGTAAGCAGGTCCTCCTTTGCAATTGCAAGGCTGTTCCATCAAAATAGGCCACACATATCAATTTCACAACTAGAGCAAATAGTCAACATCCTAAATTTAATCAGGAGAGTGGTCTAGTGGCAAGCAGAAAAGTTATGTGTTGAAAAAATTGGCATTGGCAAAATATCGGCAAGAGTCCAGAAAACATATTCTCAGATACATCGGCAAAAAATCGGGAAACGGCAGCGCATATCAAAAAATACAAAATATATTCATTTTTTTTTTTAAATCAGAAAAAATTTGCAAAACCGGGAAAAAATCAGCTGGTTGAAAAAATCACAATTTTTCAGGACATCACCGAAAAATTGGCGATTTCATCAACATTGATATGGTTAATAGTCTTAACCAAATACCCAGGTTCAAAACCCCAACATCCAACTGGGTGTGGGTAAGGCCAGCTGTCACATCATATATACTATATAGTATATATGTTGAAAATAAGGGTACCAAGGAGGTGTTTCCTAGTGCATTTATCATTTTGGCCTCGGAAGACACATTAATGACCTTTTTGTCTTGGGACAATCACGATTCACAATATGAACTTAATTAATGTCATGGAGCTAAGTTATTTTTATGGGTGGTGTACCTTGTACTTTAATTTTTTAAAAACACGTGTTATAAAAAACACTTTATTGGAAAGTACATAGTGCACTTTATATTATTAAACTGACTTTTCTATTTTAAAAGTAACTTGATGAGAGAAAAAGTGCACATGGTACAAAACATAAAAAGTACTAGGAGGCTCATTAATTGAGGGGGGCCACATGAGGGAGGGGGTCAAGTGGAGGACTTGATCTCATCCATTGATATCATGCGTTGAGATTTAATCTCAGCCCTTGATTTCTAAGGGTTAGGGTTCTCATCTTTTGAAGAGGCAAAAACAAAAAAAGGAGAGATAAGAGGTTCATTATTCTCATCAGACTTTAGGAGGAGAACACGGAGAAAAACATTGCAGAGAGGACAACCCAGCCTGAGTTTTCAGCTACAGTCTGGCACGAATTCCAAGGTTTTCGCACCAGTGAAATCAGGCCGCATTAGAAGGTGTACCAGGCCGAGACTGAAGGAGGTATTCCAGGCCGAGACTGAAGGAGCTACCTGACCAAGTTTAAAAGGTAAGGAGGCCGAGAAAATAGGTCCCTGTCAGCGTAAATTTTGGGCCTCTTCCAGCACGTATTTTGAGCCACCTATAGTGAGCTTTTGAGGGAGGTTGGAGACAGAATTTTCTGCTATATTTCAGCTCTGTCTAGCTCTTATCTCGAGCCACTGTCAATTGTTCCTGTGTAAAGAAATCAAGCAAATCACAACTGAGTTGATGACTGAGGGAGGCTCGAATTTCTATGTAGCCTGGCAGTGACATCATTAAACATAAAGGGAGATAAGTTAGACTTATATCTGTTGTGTATAAATTTCCTTGAGAGCAATCAAAATACTCTTTGAAGACTGGTTTTTCCCTTGTGGGTTTATCCAGGGCCATTAGACCAAATCACTGTGTAATTTTTTGAGTGTGTTTGCTTGTATTTATTCCTTGTGTCAACTGTGAAAACAAAAGAGTTGAGTAGTCTTTGATGTTTTCAGTTAAATGCATGCTAACACACACACACACACACACATATATATATATATATCAGCTCATATGTTATGATGGGGTTTGGACATTAAACCTATGCAAAAACTTGAAACTAGGAAGGGCTACAACATACACAAGTTTTCTACATGGTATCACAGCCTGAGGGACTTCAGATCTGATAATTTCATCAACTTAGAAGAGACCAGCAAGCAAAATTCTGCCATATCAGTGAACAGCATGTTGAGAAATCTAGGGCATCGAGATTAAGTGATCTAGGGCATCCAGGGCCATAAACCTCTCCCACTTGAGAGGAAAACCCAGACAAATTCTTCTTCTTAAAGAGACTTCAATTGATGAATACCAACACAAAGACCCAGACCCTTGACCTATTTTCCACTCCAAGACCAAGACACAAAGTTTACTTAGTCAACAGTAGTGAACCTTGTGCTCCTTCCTCCTTCTCGACTACTCTTCAACTTCGGGTTCCTTCTGCTTTAGACCTGCACCTTATTTCGGCTTCCTTGGAACCCTAGTTGCAGCACATGTAGCGACGTCACCCCTTAATCTCCTTCGCTTGGACTGAATGGTCTTTTCCTCCAACTTGGCTTGATGAACTGATGCATACACTTCTTGATTCAGCTTCTATCACAGCAAAACAGACTTTGGCCTTTTCTGCAGCAATAACAGTCCTCTCCTTCGCATGTGTGAGAGGAGATCAGCCCTAAAACAGTCCCAAACACTCCTTAAAGGCTTCACTATTCTTCTTTCTCTCTTCGCTGATGATAAGGTTCCTTCCTAAGTGATCTTCGCACTTCTTGATTTCAGACCGAATTGCTCCACCGAAATTCTGCTTTCTGAAATGAGGTTGAGCTGCCTATTTATAGTTGTTTCCCAGTAAATTAGAACAACTTGAGTGAGGGTGAGTCGACATGACTTTTGAAGATCATTTATTCCATCTTCTAGCCGACTTGTAGCAGGTGTCCTTGCTTGGTCTTATATATATTTAATGACTCATACATAAATGTAACATGCCCAAGAAGGATCCTTCATACATGACATTGACTCTCTTTGACTTTTATGACTAGATGACAAAACCTAAAGATTCACAATGGAAATCTTAACTAAAATAAAATTCCTTGGTCATGAAACCCATGATTGAAGCATTACAAATATAATTTTGTTTTGTTTTTTCCAACAATTACATAAACTCACAATTGCACGTCATTATGAAGACCAAACCTAGTTACACTTTTCAACACTCCCTCTTAACTAGGAAGGTATTCATGATGACACTTGGTCATTCTCAATCTGAAGAATTTCTCATAATAAGAGTTTAGCTTCATATCAACCAACATTATCACATAGCAAGGTCCTGACTAACAACTCTATCTCTCCATGAGAACTAAGCACAATGTTGGCAAGAACAATGATGTATAGAGACCCTCATCATTGTCTTTCTCGGAACATACCCCACCCGAGTTCTCAGGGTGTGCTCCAACTTCCACCAAGACTATTCTTATCTTTGATTCCCAGTCCTCAAAGAATATCGGTCCTCTACGACTACGCTTATCTTGGATGCCCTAACTCATCCTTAAAGAGTATCTGAAGCGAACAAAGTTCCTTCTTAAGTTAAATACTCCAAAACATTTGGAATACAAAGATATCCATCATGATACAAATATTATATTATAAAAAATATGAGATTGAGATAGATGATTATATACTTACTTATATACCTACGCAGGTGCCTCTTCACGAAAGGTCATGTCTTATCAGACATGGCCTTTCAACCTAATTACTAATTAACTAATTTAATCACTAATTAACTATTTTATTCATTACATTGCCTTCCCCTCAAAAAGCTTTGTCCTCAAATCTTGTCGACAAAAAGCCTCGATTTCTTTTCCTGCTACAAACATCTTCTCGTCTCGGGGCAGTCATCATTGTTGATACAAGTTGATATGATCCTCTAAGTGACAAACAAAACTGTCGCACTGAGAATGGATCGGACCATCCTAAATCAATCTTCTGTGGAATCTTACGATGACTGGAAACTTGTGATGATTCGTTAGTATTCTTCAGAATATCAGCTTGTTTCTGTTTTGAATACATAGCTTGGTTGAGTTGTCTGCTCCCGTGATTTGGATGTCGATAGAGAACTCTTTTGGTTTGACTTTGCTTTTTTTTTTAGCGAGGATGTTATTGAGTAAATGATAGGACCTTCACTTAGCATGTTCTTCGTCTGAACTGCAACATCAACATTTGTTACTTCTGCAACTTGCTTGTCGTCCTCTTCAGTTCAGACATTTATTGGATCAATGTTCGATTTTTCTTCAACTTGAACTTCTATATTTGAAGATTTCAATGCTTCATTTTTGACAAGTTGTTGCACCTTGTTTTCCAACAACTTCTTGTCTTTCTTCAGTTTCTTAATTTGCGTTAGCAATTTTTCGTTGTGGTCCTTAAGGCGAGCAACTTCTTCATTCTTGTAAGTGGTGATTTTGTTAACTTCTCTTTGCAAATATTGTATTGCTTTTTTACTTTCTGGAAAAACTACTCGAGTGATATCTAATATGTCTTCCGGTGTTAGTGAGTTTGGCTTCACTGTGAGATCTTGTAACGTTATGTTTTTCTTTTTGTAAGAAAATGTCAAAAACTTTTTTTTCATATTAAGGATGAATGACCCTAATGAGTCCATCCAAAGCGAACCCAGAATTATATCACTATCATTACAAAATAAAGTTTTAACGGTAAATTGCGAGACCAAGGAATACTCGCCAATACTTAGGTGTAAATTCCCTATGTCATATTGTTTTTCATTTGTGTGAAATGAATTTGTTTCCGTTATATTTGATTCGGGGATCACTAATTCGTTAGCACATTTAGTACTAACATAATTATTCTCTTAATTAAGATCGATAGATATAAGAACTTCCTTTCTCTCAAGTGACCTTTTGATTCTAATTAGCGCACCGACAAACATACTATAATTTTTAGGAAATCTTCTTTCTTTCCTTTCCGAATTAGATTCAATTTCATTTTCATCAAATGATTGATTCCATTTTGTCTGTTGAATTGAGTTTTTAGGGTTTTTAAGGTAACCCTTCCCAACTTTCTCTTCTTCTTTTTAATGAAGTTATTATTGGAATAATAACTTCATTAAAAAGAAGAAAAACCAATAATAACCTCATTAAAAAGAAGAAGAGAAAGTTAGGAAGGGTTACCTTAAAAACCCAAAAAACACAACTCAACAGACAAAATGAAATCAATCATTGATGAAAAGGAAATTAAATCCAATTCGGAAAGGAAAAAAGGAAGATTTCCTGAAAATTATAGTATGTTTTATTTAGGTATAGGAGCAGAAAATTTTCTTGAAGAAAATTCCTCATATCTATCGATCTTAATCAAAAGGATAAGTATGTTAGTACTGAATGTGCTAACCAATTAGTGATCCATGAATCAAATATAATCGAAACAAATTCAATTAACGCAAATGAAAAACAATACGACATAAGGAATCTACACCTAAGTATTGGGGAGTATTCCTTGGTCTCGCAATTTACCGTTAAAACCTTATTTTGTAACAATAGTGATATAATTCTGGGTTCACTCTAGATAGAATGACTAGGGTCATTCGTCCTTAATACAAAAAAAAGTTTTTAACATTCTCCTACAAAAAGAAGAAGATAACACTACAGGACGTGAACTTAAAGCCAAGTTCAGTGACCCCTGAAGACATTCAAGAAATTTCAAAAGTAATTTCTCAAGAAAGTAAAAAGGCGATCCAAAATATGCAAAAGGAAATTGACAAAATCACAACTAACAAGAATGAAGAAGTTGCTCGCCTCAAGGACCACAACGAAAAATTGCTAAAGCAAATTAAGAAATTGAAGAAGGATAAGAAGTCGTTGGAAAACAAGGTTCAACAACTTGTTGAAAAAGAGTCGTCGAAACCAACAAATGTAGAAGTTCAAGTTGTCTTTGTTGCATCCCTTCTATATAGGGAATGAGATCCCCTCAAAGATCCCCTCATTCCCTAGTCGTTGGAAAACAAGGTGCAACAACTTGTCGAAAAAGAGTCGTCGAAACCGACAAGAATAATAACAATGACAACAACAACGTTGACGAATTTCAATGGCCAAGGGCCTGGATCAAGGAGCGTAGCTCTGTGCAGCGATGAGCGGCCAGAAGATCGACTGCTCTGATACCAAATGAAGCAAACAAAGTTCTTTCTTAAGTTAAATATTCCAGAACAATTGGAATACAAAGATATCCATGAGGATACAAATATTATATTATAAAAGATATGAGATTGAGATAGATGATTGAATGTACAAGTGAGACCTGCTTATATACCTACGCAGGTGCCTCTTCACGAAAAGTCATGTCTTATCAAACATGGCCTTTCAACCTAATTACTAATTAACTAATTTAATCACTAATTAACTATTTTATTCATTACAGTATCGAACGTCAGATGTTTACCCAGTCCTCCATTATATTTTCCCAAGTGAAGACAAGAATGATGTGTCTATCTCTCCCTCTTAATTAGGGAGGATATATCTATTCCAATAAAGTAATGTACTCATTCCTACGGAAGGAATGTACCTAAGCTCCCTCTTGGCTTAGAAATTTTGCTTCCAAGTTTTCTTCAAGTAAGAAACTTGTTTCCAAGCTCCCTCTTAATTAGGGACCTACAGCAGCTCCTCATGTGGAGATGACAAGACAACCAGTTGCTTCAAGAATTCCTCCTCACGATGTCATGGACTTCTTTTCGTTATTCAAGAGTCTTCATGTTTGGGACTTCTTCATAGGTCACAGACCATCCATCACTTTTATCCATGAGTCAATCATGTCCTCATCGGAAAGTGATCCATCAATTCATATATTGCCTTCCTTCATGCCATACTGCCTTCTTCATGCCATGTTTCCTTAAGGATCTTTCATCCTACTAGATAGGCATCAGTGGTTGAAGATATCCATAGATATTTTCTTGCCATCCATGCATAATCCCATCCAAATATTTGTTCAAAAATATAAAAAAATGAACACTTAAATCAAAATTACCTTTGTGATGGTCTTTCATTATGACATCTTCTAGTTTGTATCAGCATCCTGCATGCATATCAACACATCTCCCAAAGATATATATATTGTCAAGGGTCTCTTTCTTTTTCCAACTTCATCAGAGTCTACATATCTTTCTTAGAGATATCCAAGTCAGATCTCTTGGTTCTTGGATGTTGGTTTCCTTTTTCCATGGTTGCAAATTCCATAATCTCTTCCTTCCTTTCTTTTACACATTTCATTCCCAGGAACTTCCAATCAGAGTTCCTCCAATTAATGTCAACCACCTCATACTACATATGAGGAGATATTATTATGTTGATTTCATCTAGTGAACGTGTGACCTTATGCATTCCTGCATCCCTTCAAAGGAGGAGATCCTTCCTTTTGATTATGCTCTCAAGACAGAGCATTGATCCATGTTACCTACAACCATATGACATGACCTTACAATATCGAATACAAGCATACATACCTCATTTTTCTTTATGTCATCCAAACTTCCTTCAGCAACTTCCTTGATTGAAGAGAGCTTCAATCCCTTGATCTACTTCACTTCTTATGTTATCATACCATCATCCCATGAATTCCACAACATTGGAATTCTTGATGAAACACTTGCTTCCCCTCTTGATCGATGAACCTTTCGATGAAGATTCCATCAAAGAATCTTGAGGATCTAGAGTATCCGCATCTAGCAAATGTTTCCTTTTGACTGATATATGATTAGCTTTGTTCTAGATGACTTTTTCCTTTCCATAAGTGCCCCTTATGTTTCCAATGAAGTTCCCAAGAGCTATATCCTTCATAGTTGATTGCCATAGATTTCAATTTCAACTATCTTTCATGCTTTTCTATGATGATGCCCCGAGCTCTTGCTTTCAATGATTCTATGATGCCATGATGCATACCATCATTTTAACAATTGAATCATGATAGCTATATCTTACACCAGAAGACTCAAGAGCTATGAGAAGAACTTAGGTGAGGAAGACTACCTCAGTCATAATAGAGATCTTTTACTTCCTTTATCTTGGACTTTTTCTTTTCAACTTTCTCCACTTCTTCGGTGAAATGAGCTTCTTCTCTTCCTCTTTTGATATTGTCCTTCTTGATCTTAGGACAATCTCTCTTGTAATGCCCATATTCTTGACACCCATAGCATTGAATCTTAGCCATGTTTTCTTGAGAACCACACTTCCCTTTCCTTTTAGTAAATGCTTGACCCATTTTACATGGTCCTTCATCACTTTTTGCCTTCAACCTTTCTTCCTCTATCTTGCATAGAAAGCACAAGTTGTTGAATGGGATAGCATTCTTCTCCTTACGGGCATTTGATACAAGGTTACCTTGTTCATCAGTTAATGCATTTCGAACAATGGAGACCATTTCTTTATTAGATATCATCTCCCCTAGATCTTGCAGTTGAATTCTTATTTGAGACGCTTTTGAGACATGTAGATATCCCTTCATCCTTTGACACCTTCAATTTGAATAGATCATACCTAAGTGATATGACCTTTCTTATCGCACCTTCAGAGAATAGTTATACCAGCGTATCATACATCTCTTTTGATGTCTACATCCCTTCTATATAGGGAATGGGGGATCTTTGACAGACTCCATAAGAATCTCTAGAGCCCTTAGATCCCTTTCCATGTATTCAGATAGTGCTTGTCCTTCGGATGGTTTGGAGACCTTTCAATTGACATGATCAATGACTTCATTTTCTTCAAGGACTATGTCTATCCTCCTTTTCCATGCAAGGAAGTTCGATGACCCAACCAACATATAGATTTCATTGCAAAACGAAGTCATTTTACTAGATTAGATTATAGAAGAAAAGATACTTACTTTTCAAGTGAAGATGAAATATTCAACTTGATCCCTTTGATGATGATGATTTATGGAGATGTATTGATGCGTTTTGGATGATCTTCTTCCAAATGAAATCCCTGCTTTGATAAAAGGAGATTACCCTTTTGATATGACAATGCATTTTTGATCTAGCTTCCTTTGGATGAATAGTCTTCAAGATACTTCAACTTCAAAATGATTGAGAGTGAATCCCAAGAATGCTTCTTTGATTAAGTTAGGGTTTTTACTTTCTTCAAAATGATGATTTTGATCTTGATCTTGAAGTGCTTTTCTTGGATGAATAAACTTCAAGTTACCTTGATTTGTAGATCTCTTCAACTTGAGCAGATGTAGGGAATTTGAGGTCTCTTGACTTGAGAAATCCAAGACTTCTTGTTGGTGTAGACTTTCTTTGATCTAGGGTTATGATGCTTCCTTCGTAGATCTTGACTTCAAGATGATCTTCACTTTGATGCCTTGCTCCAGATTTGATCCTTGAGTGTCCCTTGATAAGATACCATGCCTTGACTTTGTCACCATAGCTCTGATACTATGTTGAGAAATCTAGGGCATCGAAATTAAGTGATTTCTCTTCTATTGATAATTGTTTGTGAATGGTTTTTACTTCTTAGATTAGGATCTTCTTCTACTTATGTTATTATAGTGTTATTCTCCTTGGAAACCCTAGTTGCAGCACATGTAGTAACCTAACCCATCAATCTCCTTTGCTTGCACTGAATGGTCTTTTCCTCCAACTCGGCTTGATGAACTGACTCATATACTTCTTGATTCATCTTCTAGCACAGCAAAACAAACTTCGGCCTTTTCTGTAGCAATAACAATCCTCTCCCTCGCACATGTGAGAGGAGATCAGCCCTAAAACAGTCCCAAACACTCCTTAAATACTTCACTCTTCTTCAATCTCTCTTCGCTGATGATAAGGGTCCTTCCTAAGTGATCTCTGCACTTTTTGATTTCAAACCGAATTGCTCCACCAAAATTTTGCTTTCTGAAATGAGGTCGAGCTGGCTATTTATAGTTGTTTCCTAGTCAATTAGGTCGATTTGAGTGAGGGTGAGCCGACATGACTTTTGAAGGAGATCATTTATTCCATCTTCTAGCTGACTTGTAGGAGGTATCTTTGCTTGGTCTTGCAGGGCCTTCTTATATATATTTAATGACCCATACATAAACGTAACATGCCCAAGAAGGGTCCTTCATACATGAAATTGACTCTCTCGACTTTTATGACTAGATGAGAAAACCTAAAGGTTCATAATGGGAACTTTAAATAAAATAAAATTCCTTGATCATGAAACCCATGATTCAAGCATTACAAAAATAATTTTATTTTCTTCTTTTCATCAATTACATAAAATCACAATTTCACATGT
The DNA here is from genome assembly GCA_034641835.2 of Pinus albicaulis. Classification (NCBI taxonomy): domain Eukaryota; kingdom Viridiplantae; phylum Streptophyta; class Pinopsida; order Pinales; family Pinaceae; genus Pinus; species Pinus albicaulis. Next base: position 1,108,179,371 of record CM076583.1, on the reverse strand, counting down.
CATTATGAAGACCGAACCTAGTTACACTTTTCAACACAACAGTTACAAAACCTCAATCAGAAACCCAAAGAACTGTTGGTTGAGAGAGAGGAAGATTGCCTAGTAACAATTTTGCTCCTTTGTGTGGTTGTGATGGTCATGGCGACTGGTTTCAGGGTAGAGATCAGATTGAGCAGGGTTGATAATTTTGGCCCCTGGAAGGAGAGGATGATGCTTTTACTTAAAAGAATTTGAAGTGTGGGATATAGTGGAGGCTCCTGTGCAACCTCCTACTGATCCAGCTCAGTTGGTGAACTTCAACAAGAAGAAGTGAAGGCAAGGAGAATCATCCTTAATGCCATCAAAGACCACCTATTCCCTCATGTGAGAGAATGAAGTTTTCCTATGAGATGTGGGATTCGCTTGTCACATTACACCAAAGTTCCAATGATAACAGGAAGATAGTGTTGAGGCAAAAGCTAAGAAACACCAAGATGACCGAGACCGACAGTGTGACCTCATACCTCAGCAAGATCTCTCAGGTGAAAGATTTGTTGGCTGGCATGGGAGAGGCTCTCCCTGAGGACTAGTTGGCCATGATTGCATTAGATCGTTTCACCCAGAAATTGGATGGATTCATGCAAGGAATTGTGGCCAAAGAGCACTTTCCTGACTGGAGGAGGATGTCGAATGATATCATCCTGCTGAAGACCAAGAGGAGTGCCAAGGTTGGTAGTTAATTTGGTGGGGGGATGAGGAGAATGTTGCCCTTGCTATTAAGGGCAAGAAGAAGGCCAAGAAGGGGTCTTCTAGTGGAGCTAAGCAGGAGAAGGGGAAGTTGAAGGCGAAGGAGAGTACATGAGCGAAGTGGAATGATTTTCTTGTGGGAAGATGGGTCACTATGTTGTACAATGTCCCAACAAGATGGGAAAGAAGAAGAAAGGAGTTGTAGCTTCACCAGAGGTGGACGAGTTCACTTCCAAATTTAACACAAATTTTGCCTTATCGGCAAAGGTGAATTAGTTTGCCTTAGTGGTGAGTCTAGCCACTCATATCACATCTTTCGGTGTGTGGTTTATAGACAGCAGAACATCCTGCCATATGATTGGAGTGAGAGAGCACTTCTAGAGTCTCTCAGAGGATGATATTGACTTGGAGGTTGTGCTTGGAGATAACTCCAAGGTCAGAGTAGCAGGTATGGGAACAGATTCATTACTTCCTCTTAAAGTGACAGATGTTCTTATGTTCCAGGGTTGAAGAAGAACATGATATCAGTCTCTAGTATGGAGCACAAGGGGTATGAGGTGGTGTTTCAAGGAGGACAGGTGCTGATATAACCCCTTGGATCCAATATCAAGTCTACTCGTGTGATTGGAGTTTGTAGTAGGAGTCTATATAGGTTTATGTTTCAGCCTACTAGAGCCTTAGTGGTGCGAACCAACAACAGTGAGTTGTGCGAGAATTGGCACAGGAGGATGGACACTTGCACCATGGAGCATTCAAGATGTTGAGGGAGATGGTTACTGGTTTACCTGAGTTCAACATTGAGCATCATCATGTGTGCAAAGGGTGTGCTTTGGGAAAGTACACTAAGACACCTTTCTCGAGCAGTGACGGCAAAGCTGCAGGTATCCTAGACTTGGTACACTGATGTTTGTGGTCCTATATCTCATGTATCATTGAGCGAATGTGAGTGTTGATTTATTGTAGCATCGGATGTGCTCTAGCCTTGTAACTTTGTATATAGGCTAGGACACATGTATTCCATAAAACCCAGAAATGGTTTTGGAAAATTCCGCTTAGAGATGATTTAATTAAATTAATTAATCGTTTTTTAATGTTTTCCTAAGTCTACACTTAGGGAAACTGATTAATTAAAGTGTATTAATTAATCAAGTGTGAATCTTCTAGATAAAGTCATGGATCACCTCCAAGTTAATCTTAGCCCTTGATTATGTTTTAATCTTCGCCGTTGAAGGGTCAACGGAAGAAAATAAGGAGGGTGAGGGGCCTATGGAAAACACATTGAGACACTTGAGCCATTGAGCATTTTCAAATTTGTGTGAGTGAGACACAGCTTTTGATCAAGGATCAAATCACTAGGGCAAGGTTTACTAAGTGATGTTGATTCAGTGATCAGATTCAGAGAGGGGCAAAAGCAGAGACTAGTCAAGAGGACCAGGAGTGTATTTCAGAGAGGCAGTGTTGACGCAGAGAGAGACAACGCAGTTTTCTGAAGATGTGACGCAGATCCTACAGGAAATCACGCAGAAACAGCACAGTGTCTCTTGGAGTCAATCCAGAGATAGCTAGAGGTTAGGGTTTTTGAGCCAGGAGGGCCAAAATCCAGTCTTAGATCAGCTAGATCAGTTGCAAAGGAAGGTGACGCAGTTCCTCAAGCTTGCCCACGCAGGTTTACGCAGTTCCAGCATAGGCAATAATGCAGAGGCAGTGAGGGCTTCACTCACGCTGTCAGATCAACCGGCTACTTGCAGAGTGAGGTATATCTCATATTTTTCACCAGATTATCTAGATTTCTCTGAAGGGTTTGCCGGATGTTGGCACCCTAGTTGTATTCAAGATTCTACTGTTTAATAATACAAACCCTCAGATCTACTACACCGATTTTCCCAAGTTGGGTTTTTCCGGGGACTTAGTCCAAAAATAGTTGTGTCTCATGTGGATGTTTTTCATTGTATTTTGTTCAAATTGTTTCAGCACTTAGATTTATTCCGTAGCACTATTTGTGTAGACTTCTTCAAAAATTACTTTGATATTTAACAGTAATGAAATAATTATGAAACATAATACAAGAAGTAATTCAGATTTGTTGCAATATGAATCCGGATCTAGGATTTTTCACATGGTATTAGAGCTTATTCAAGCTGAAGTGCAAGTGAAACACAAGTGAACTAGCAGAACAGTGCTAAAGAGTCAGGGATCTGCATAAGCAGCAGCAGACCCTCCCAGAAATTATGTTGTCCAGGCCAAGAGGGCATTCCAGCGCAGAAAAGGCTCCCTCTGAGAGAGTTGACAGAGGGGTAAGCTTTTTCAGTTGTAGAAGAAGCAGCGTAGCTGAAGGACGCAGTTACTGCACAGCAGTAAGAGCTGGTGCACAAAGCATCAGAAAACTTCTTAAAAACACAGATTGGGGATTTCTTGATCTCAGAGAGTTTCTTACTCAAAGAAACTCAATTTTTCTCATGCAGCAGCGAAAGAAGTGACTTACTCCACAAGGAGTGTGTAAGTCTAGCTAAGTAGAGGGTTAGAGCATGATATCGACAGTTGAGGAGATGGCCAACAACGGACTGCGTGACCAAGATAGATTGGAGGGTGCCTCCAACTATGTTATCTGGAAATCAAGGATAGAATTTCTCCTTGATGAGCATTATCTAAAAGCCCTCATAAACAACGCAATTGCAGAACCTCTTGATGCAGCACACCTGAGGCAATTCAAAAAGAATATGGCTAGAGCCAAGCGATTGATCCTAGATGGAGAGAAGGATCATATTGTACCTCATATAGCAGCTAAAGCCTGTAGAAATTTTATAACCCAAACCCAGTTTCAGTTTCTCCTCATTTCTCCCATAAAGTTAAATGCCCATTCCCATAGCCATACATTCAATAAGCTGGAAAAATAAATATTTTCTAAAAGCACAAATTCTGGAAATTTCACTAGCACTGAAATGCAGAAATAAAAACTCAGAAAATAAATCAGCCACACAGAATTTTTGACACGTTGATTTTTGGTCAATGTGACCCTGGAAAAACCCCCTACAACTCTTGGGGAAAACTAGTTCGAATGCTCCTTATTTCTGATAAATTCTTTTATAGTGAGAGAGAAAAAATCAGAAAAAATTTCAGCAAGTAATAAATACAACTTATCTCGTTTTCCGTGCTTAACCACTGCCTCGAAAAATGTGTACATAGCAAAATAGGAACAGCAATAAATGTTGTACAGTCTCCCTCGTTTTTCGTGCCGAAAAATTACAGCATTAAAAGCTGTTGTACAGCCTCTTTCTGCGTGCAAAACAGCAATAAATGTTGTTGTACATCCTCCTTGGAAAGTGTGCAGACTATAATAAATGCTATTGTACGAAAACTGCCTCAATTTCTATGCACAGCAACAATAGCAAGCTGTACAGCCTGCCTTGAAATCCGTGCCACAAAAACAGCAACTTTCCTCCCTCGAAATCTGTGCCAGAAAGTGTACAGCTGCCTAGGAATGCATACCTAAAGCTGCTGTACGAAATTTGCCTTGAAAAACATGCCAAAACTGCCTTGAATTGTGTGCCAACGGAAGTGTTGTACGAATTTGCTGAAGTGTTGCCTCGGTATGTGTGCTAAGGTTATGTTCTCCTTCTCCTCACTGCTCAGAAATCTCCTTTGCTCTCTCCTTCTCCTTCTCTCAATCTACTCATGAAAGAATGAATGACCTTTTCCCTCCTTTTCCTCCTTTAACCTAACCCTAAGTGACTTTTGGAGAATCCCTATATCCAATGGCTGAGATAGCTTTAGATCCAGGGCTAAGACTAAATGCTCATTTAAATCTCACTTTCTATTTTTTAATTCACCCCACTTTAATAAAGACCCACTTAGTCATTTATTTCCAAAGTCACTTTTCACTTTCTAATTTCACATTGACTTTATTAAAGTCACTTTAAAATTAGACTCTAGTCACTTTATCACTTAAAGTTACTTTTAAATTAGATTTGACTTTATAAATTTATAAAGTCATTTGGAAAAAAATTAAATTCTTTTGGACACTTTTCCCTAGGCCAAAGATCAAAGCCTAAGGGAACCACCTGTCCTCCGGTAACCAAATTTCAACACTCCCTCTTACCGAGGAAAGTGTTCCTCACCCCCACCTACGTTTTAAAAAACGGCCGGCTCAAGTCCGACCAGGCCTGGTCGACCAAGCCATCAGGCCGGCCGGTCCGACCAAGCAGAAAACCAGCCAGGTTGGCCGGCTTGTTACCGAGCCGGCCGGTTTTTGTAATGACTCGGCCGGCTCGGTAACAAGCCGGTCATCCAGGCCGAGCCCGAGTCAACCAGGCCGAGTCATGACAGCCGGCCGGTGGGCCCAAAAGACTCGGTTTTGTGGACTTGAAACTCGATTTTAATTCGTTGTTAGGGTTTTTTTAGGTTGTCTAAGCCCTCCCAATGCTATTTAACTAACCCAACCCCTCTATTGAGCTCACATCTTTCTCATTCAATTTGCTTGAGCATTTGTGAGAGTTCTCTGAAGATTGTGGAGTTGGTTTTGGAGCAGCAGTGAGGAGCTTATTGGGCAAGTTTTGGAGCAGCAGTGAGGAGCTTATTGGGCAAGCTTTGGAGCAGCATTGAGCTAGAGGAAGCTAGAGGCTAGAGGTATTTATTTTTTCTCTTCTAAATATGTCTTTGTTTGTTTTATTTATTTAGCAAATCTAGCATTTGCCATTTGCATTTGCATAGTTTTTGGCATTTGCCATTTGGTGAAAGAAATGAACATAGAATGAATAGTTTTTTTTTGTTTTCATGTTCAGATTTAAACATTTTATTTCCAAGTCAAAAACTCAGTCCAAAATGGCCCCTAGAGCAAAAGACTCTGCTTGGGCATATGCTGAAATGGTTGGGGATCAAATGTTTTGCAAATTTTGCAAGAAAAAAATTAAGGATGGTGCAGGGGGAATTCATAGACTGAAACTACATTTGGCTGGTATTAAAGGCCAAATTACTGCATGTGAAGCAGAAAACATTGGGGAAATTAGGAAGCAGTTGAAAGCACAATTTGACAAGTTTGAGCAAGACAAAAATAGGCAAAAAGAAATAGAGGTTGAAATTGGGAGGAAGAGGAATCTACAACATATGATGGCTGCCAACTCAAGTTTTGAATCTTTTAATTATGAGGATTCCTCATCTATCCCTTCCACTGATGCATCAAAAAACCCCTTTCGCTATGTTCCTCCCTCTAGGGAGTCTGTTTCTGACAAGGGTAAGGGTGCAATGAGAAATAAGGGTACTATTAAAAGTTTTTTTGTGCCCTCATCTCCCTCTGATAGTGCAACTGCATATGGTCCTAGTCCTCCAACTGTGCAGCCCACTTTAGATGCTCATTGGAAAAAAGAATTGAGAGATGTTGCTTGTGAGTACATTGTTAGATGGTGGTATGATGTTGATATTCCCTTCAATGCTACTCGTTCACCATATTATGAACCTATTTTTGATGCCATATATGCTGCTGGAAAGGGCTTCAAACCTCCTACTATGCATGAGTTAAGAGGATCTTTTTTGCAAAGAGAGATTTCAAACATTGATGATTATTTGAAAGAGTTCAAAAACTCATGGGCACGTACAGGATGTACCATCATGTCAGATGGATGGACTGATCAGAGGAACCGTACCATCATAAACTTTCTTGTCTTTTGCCCACGGGGAACCATGTTTCTAAGATCAGTCGATGCATCTGATAGGGTGAAAGATGCACAGTTGTTGTTACAGCTTTTGGATGAGGTTGTTGAAGAGGTGGGGGTGGCAAATGTTGTTCAAATCATCACAGACAATGCCTCTAACTATGTTCTTGCTGGTAAATTGTTAGAGGAAAAGCACCCAACCATCTTTTGGACCCCATGTGCTGCACATTGCATAGACCTCATGCTTGAGGATATTGGCAAAATAGACTGGATCAAGAACACTGTAGAGCATGCCAAATGCATCACAAAATATATTTACAATCATTCATGGATTTTGAGTCTGATGAGGAAATACACAGGGGGCAAGGAACTTATTAGGCCTACCATCACTAGATTTGCAACACATTTTTTGACATTGCAATCTATGGGTGCCCAACATAGAAACTTGCAAAAGATGTTTTCTAGTGATGAATGGAATGAAAGTCAGTTCTCTCGCAAACAGGATGGCAAAGACATGAAAAGGAAAGTCGTTGAAGAAATATTTTGGAAAAAGGCAGCAACCATTGTGAAACTTGCTGAGCCACTGGTTAAGGTGTTGCGCTTGGTGGATGGGGAAATATTGGCTATGGGCTTCATTTATGAGGCTATGGATCAAGCAAAGGAGCAGATAAGGGCAGCAAGCAACGACAGAGTGGCTAAGTATGGGCCCATTTGGGAAATCATTGATCAGAGATGGAACAATCAACTCCATCGCCCGATACATGCAGCTGGGTATTTTCTGAACCCAAGGTATCATTATAAAGCTCAGGAAACAGGAGCTTTGACTGGAGAGGTTAGAGATGGATTGATTGATTGCATTGATCGCATGATCCCCACAGAGAGTGAGCAGTTGACAATACATAGGCAAATCACTATGTTCAGCCATGCCACTGGTACCTTTGGCAAGAACCTTGCAAGGATTGCAAGGGAATCAGATGAGCCAGGTAAACAAAGAATTTCAATTTTCAAATTTATATTTTATAATTTATTATTTTGTATAATTGTTTATAAAATTATAATTTCAATTTCAAAGTTGGATATAAATTGTTGAGCTAACTGAAACTCATTTTTCGCAGCACAATGGTGGGAGGCATTTGGTAGCCACTGTCCTGAATTACAGAGGTTTGCAATCCGCATTTTGAGTCAAACTTGCAGTGCTTCTGGGTGTGAGCGCAATTGGTTTGTCTTTGAGAGGATTCACACACACAAGAGAAACCGTTTGGAGCAAAAACGGTTAAATGATCTAGTGTTTGTCCAGTACAACCTTCGACTAAGACGGAACCAATTGCTAAACAAAAGACCTGATTCAGATCCCATTGTGTTGGAGGATATTGATCCAACATCAGATTGGGTAGTGGAGTCTTGTCCACCAGAGTTTGACAGGGAGAGTTCACTTGACTTCGATTTAGAGATGGAGGCGACTATGCTCAATGTAGATCCACTAGTAGCAGACCTAGTCCCAGGCCATCCAGTTGCAGGTGCAGGCACTTCCTCTAGTCAGCCACGACGGAGACGCATAGCTCGTCTATCTGATTCTCAAGGTGGTAAGGGCAAGGGTATAGTTCCAGTTGAGGATGTTGATTCAGAGGAGGAGGCGGAGTGAGTGTCTTCCCCCTCTGGTTCAGAGTTTGGGGAAGAGGACATTGGCTTGTCACAGTCAGATGACTAGCTAGTAGCAGTAGTTACTAGTGACTATTCATGTTTTGTTGTAGAGGCCATTTAGAGCCTCCTTAGTTATGTTTTTTGTTTTGATCTCTATATCATGATTCATCATCATGTATTGGTCCTTGGACGGTGCACTGGGTGCAATTTTGATATAATGGATATATTCATGAGCCTACTTTGATCATATGTTGTCTTTTGTCTATATTGTAATGCTATGTGTTTGGAAACATGAATAAAAATCTTTAAATTTATGTTTTTGTACAAAAAAATTAATATTTAATGTATTTTTTACAAAAACCGAGTCATTGAAGGTCAATTAGGCGAGTCATTACCGAATACAATGATTACCTCGGCACAGTAGGCTGACCGATTCCGTTTTTTAAAACATTGCTCACCACACCCATATTGTCTCTGAAGTAGACATGCTTGTCCCATGGTAAGGCTTTGGTAAGAATATCTGCAACCTGCTCATCAGTGGGAATATACTCAAGCTTCACAGCTCCTTTCTGAACATAGTCTCTGATGAAATGATATTTGATCCCGATATGCTTTGACCTGTCATGAAATACTGGATTCTTCGTGAGTTTAATGCAACTCTGATTATCACAGTAAATCACTGAAGGTCTCAACAGCTGACCAAATAAGCCAAACAACATCTTGCGAAGCGGATGGCAACTCACAACTAGCTATCTAGGTACCATATCTCTGCTTCCATTCGAACTAAATGCTCTTATTATTTGCTTTTGGTGAACCACGACACCCTTTGTCGAACCTAACCCAAAACGACCTTACGAAGTGCTCTTCCTATCGGGAAAGCACAACCTGGCAATCGAGTCAGTGTAACTTTTGCCAATCTCAAATCATCCCCACGAATACATAATACATGCCATAATTCCACTGTCCCCTGCAAGTACCGCAAAATGTGTTTTGCGGCAACCCAGTGCACCTGCAGGCTCACACATGAACTGGCTCCTCGTGTTGACTACAAAACAAATATTTGTTCTGGTGTTGACCAACTACATCAAGGAACCAATCAGCTATCTGTACAATGTGGGTCCACCAACTCAAAATCCGAAGCATGAAGCTTCTTCCGATTGGTGATCATCGATGTCAAAATGGGTCTACAATCCTCCATGTGGAATCTGCCAAGGATGTCCACAATATACTTCCCCTACCCCAGGAAGAAATGCCCCTCCTCCTGCCACACCTCCAAACCCAAAAAGTAATGCATCAAGCCCATGTTCTTCATCTCAAACTCCGCCGCAAGATCTCTCTTGCAGTGCTCTATGAGTCTCTCTACACCTGTAATGACCAAGTCATCCACATACAACACCAGAATGAGAGGCTCCTCACCTATCACAATATAGTAAAGGTTCGGATCTGCCTCACTCTTTGTGAAACCCATCCCCTGCAAGTATGTATCTATCCTGGAGTACCAAGCTCTGGGAGCTTGCTTCATGCCATAAAGGGCCTTCTTCAATCTGCACACATGGGACTCCTTCCCATGCACCTCAAAGCCCTGTGGCTGCTCAATGTACACCTCCTCCTGTATAAAGCCATTGAGAAATGCAATCTTCACATCCATCTGGTGAATCTTCCAACCCATCTCTGCTGCTATCGATATGATGGAGCGTATCGAAGTATATCGAGCCACGAGAGCGAACGTCTCCTCATAATCGACTCCCTCTACCTGGGAGAACCCTCTAGCCACAAACCTTGCTTTGAATTTCTCAATGATGCCATCTGCAGCATGCTTTACCTTGTAAAGCCATCTGGAAATAACCACGGATTTGCCCTCAGGCCTCGGCACCACCTCCCAAACATTATTCTTCATGATAGAAGAATACTCCTCCTGCATGGCCTCTCTCCAGACCTACTAGCTAGTTGCCTCCTCATAGCTAGAAGGCTCAGAGTCAATGATGTTGGCAACCATTTCCATATAGCTACAGAACCTATCAAGTGGTCTGCTCTCTCTGACCGGCCCCTTAGGCCCTACAACAGATGTGGCCTCTCTCAACGTATCCTGAAGCCACTTGGGCATTCTCTTCCCTGAGCACACTTCTCCCACCGGAGAATGAAACTCCTCCTCATCATCAGGAGCTTGAACTCCTAACTGTCTATCAACTGTCCTCCTGCCTGAACCTGAACCTGTAGACGCTGAAGTACCATGTCAACTGTCCATCAGTGGACTCCCCAGTGAACTGCTCTGCGGAGTGCTCTGCATGCTGCTCGAAGCACCACCCCTCTGACTTTGCGAGCCACTGCTCACTGATGGACCTGACACCGTAATTGATGTACCTCCGGATCCTCCTGATCCCTGCCTATTGGATCCATGCGACTGACTCAGCTGCTCCTGAGGGTCTGGCTGATCCAAATATTCTAACTCCCATGACCTCCTGAAGGCCCTGTCCTCCTCGAATTTCACATCCCGTCTGACAACAACTCTCCTCTATGCAGGAATATAAATCCGAAATGCCTTCGAGGTCTCACTATAGCCCACAAAGACACTCTTCTCCTTGGGTAAATAGGAGTATGCAATACACCCAAAGATACGAAGATGACCAACATCAGGCTTCTTGCCAGAAAAAGCATCCTCCGGAGTCACATGCCCCAAGGCACGATGCGGACTCCTGTTCTGCAAATATACAACAGTTTTGCAGGCCTCTACCCACAAAAACAATGGTAACCCCTGATCATGTAACATGGCTTTGGCAGCCCCTCCGATGGATCTGTTCTTCCTCTCCACAACCCCGTTCTGATGGGGGTTGTAAGGAACTGTGAACTCCCTCCTAATGCCTGCCTCTGCACAATAATCAACAAACCCACCAAGGGTGTACTCTCCTCCAGTGTCCGACCTCAGGGACTTGATCTTACGACCTGTCTGAGTCTCCACAAGAGCTCTAAACTCTTGAAACTGCTGGAAGACCTCACTCTTGGTCTTCAAGAAATAAATCTAGGTCCTCCTAGAGTGATCATCAATGAATAAAACATAATACTCATATCCACTCAAGGAAACATGTGACATCCGACTACTCACATTGGAATGAATCAAATCAAGTATCCCAGTCGATCTGCTATCACTACTGGGAAAAGGGGATTTGGCAAACTTGCCCATCGCACATCCTCTGCATGTATCAATGTGATCAATACTGAAATCTGGCACACCTGTAGTGACCTCCCACAATGTCCTCAAGGCTCCATGATACATGTGCCCCATCCTGCAGTGCCAAATCTCACACAGTTCTGAACTGCTAGCTCTGCTGCCGGTACTACTACTCAATGCCAAAAGGGGTTGAAATGCAAACTTGTACACCTTTGCATGGCGTACACCAATCACTCTAGCTGAACTAGCTGGAGCGCCCCTGGGATATATCAGCACCTGTCCTCTCCTGAACAATATCTCATACCCTCTGTCCTCCAATGCTGAGACGGATATCAGGTTCTTCCTCATCCCTGGCACATATAGAACATATGACACCTTCAAGGGAGGTTTGGGTTCCCTATCAAATGTCAATGTCCCTACAACGACTGCTCTAACAACGTTGTCATCTCCGAGTACTACCTCTATATTAGTGCCACTCTCTGAAAGCTCTAAGAAGTACTCACGGACTCCTGTCAACATACCAGATACCTGAAGATGCTCCGCTAGTGGAGAGAAATGCACACTCCCTCTCAACCTCTGTGGCAGGTGATCCTGCACTAGTGGACTCACAAGCAATGAACCCAAACTCCCGGTCAAAGTTATCAGTAAAGTCCTCTATCTCTGTTGATGCTGCCATGCTCTGGTTCTTCCCCTTCTTCTTCTTCTCCGGACACACAACTACATAGTGTCCCATCTTCTGACAATTCCAACACTTCACCTTGGAATAGTCCTTCTACGTGTTCCCCTATTTACCTTTACCTTTGCCCCCACCACTGCTTGTGGAAGCTTACTTCTTTCCCTTGCCATTCTTGCCTCCTTCCAACAGTGCTACATCCTCATCCTGCTCAACTAATTTGGCTGCACCAAGCTAGCTTTTCCTGATTTTTGTTTGTATGCAATCATCCCAGAACCTCTCCCAAAAGGGAAGGGTCTCACGTGCACAAACCCCATTAGCAAAGTTCAGCCATGAACTGGGAAGGCCATTCACTACAATCCGCACCAACTCAGTGGGTGGAATGACCTCGCCAACTGTTGTCAACTCATCTCTCACATTAATAATCTTTGTGAGATAACCAGCTGCACTATCAGTCTTACCCATCTTAATGGTCTTCAGTTTCTCCCTTAGGACCATTTTTCTGTTCTCATTGGTACTCTGGTAGAGATTGGTGAATGTTGTCTACATCTCAGGAGCATATCTCTTTCCTCTCACATGAGGAATGCAATGGTCTTTGATTCCATCTAGAATCAGTCTCCTACCCTTGTTATTCTTCTTATTAAAGGCTACCAACTAAACAGCATCAGTAGGCACATTAACAGGGTTCTGTGAAGTATGCACCATGATATCCCAGACTTCTGTCTCCTCAAAGATTCTCTCCATTCTCTCCTTCCATACACTATAGTTACTATGCCCATCCAACCTATCCTCCACCCTCAAGCCCAAAGACACGCTTGTTGTCCTAAATAAGCTGAAAATAACACTGATGTAGTAAAGGTAATGTTTTATGTGTGAAAAATCAGCTTGTCGTAATTTTTCTTCTTGCTATCCCAAACTACCATTTTCAGCAAAATAGCTCTGATACCATGTAGAAATTTTATAACCCAACCCCGGTTTTCAATTTTTTCTTATTTCTCCCATAAAGTTAAATGCCCATTCCCATAGCCATACATTCAACAAGCTGGAAAAATCAATATTTTCTGAAAACACAAATTCTGGAAATTTCAGTGTTGAAATGCAGAAATAAAAACTCAAAAAATAAATCAGCCACACAGAGAATTTTTGACACGCTGATTTTTTGTCAATGTGACCCTAGAAAAACCCCCTACAACTCTTGGGGAAAACCAGTTTGAAAGCTCCTTATTTCTGATAAATGCCTTTACAGTGAGAGAGAAATACTCAGAAAAAATTTCAGCAAGTAGTAAATACAACTTATCTCGTTTTCTGTGCTTAACCATCGCCTCAGAAAATGTGTACACAGCAAAACAGGAACAACAATAAATGTTGTACGGTCTCCCTCGTTTTTCGTGCCCAGAAATTACAGCATTAAATGTTGTTGTACGGCCTCCTCTTTTTGCGTGCAAAACAGCAATAAATGATATTGTATGGCCTCCTTGGAAAGCATGCAAACTATAATAAATGTTGTTGAACAAAAACTGCCTCGATTTCTGTGCACAGCAACAACAGCAGGCTGTACGGCTTGCCTTAAAATCCGTGCCACAAAAACAACTTTCCTCCCTCGAAATATGTGCAAGAAAGTGTACGACTGCCTAGGAATGCGTACCTAAAGCTGCTGTACAAAATATGCCTTGAAAAACGTGCCAAAGCTGCCTTGAACTATGTGCCAACCCTGCTGTACGAATTTGCTGAAGTGTTGCCTCGGTATGCATGCCAAGGTTCAGTTCTCCTTCTCCTCACTGCTCAGAAATCTCCTTTGCTCTCTCCTTCTCCTCCTCTCAATCTGCTCATGATAAAATGAATGACCTTTTCCCTCATTTTCCTCCTTTAACCTAACCCTAAGTGACTTTTGGAGAATCCCTAAATCTAATGGTTGAGATAGCTTTAGATCTAGGGTAGAGATTAAATGCTCATTTAAATCTCACTTCTATTTTTTAATTCAGCCCACTTTAATAAAGACCCACTTAATCATTTATTTCCAAAGTCACTTTTCACTTTATAATTTCACATTGACTTTATTAAAGTCACTTTAAAATTAGACTTTAGTGACTTTATCACTTAAAGTCACTTTTAAATTAGATTTGACTTTATAACTTTATAAAGTCACTTTAGGAGAAAAATTAAATTCTTTTAGACACTTTTCTCTAGGCCAAAGATCAAAGCCTAAGGGAACCACCTGTCCTCCAGTAACCAAATTTCAACAAAGCCACTGCTAGAGAAATGTGGGTAGGGCTAGAAAAGCTATACCAAGGATCTCTCGAGCAGCGGAAGATGTACCTTGAAGAGAAGATGCGTAATACCACGATGAAGAAGGGAGAACATTTAGACTCCTCCTTGTCTCGTATTCAGGATACCCGAGATCAGCTATCAACAGTAGGAGCTGCACCTAGAGACTCAGAGCTGGTAAGGCTCACTCTGAACTTAGTTTCAGAGAAATATCAGGTCTTTGTCCAAAGTATTTTGGGCAGAGAAAGACTTATAGGATGGGAAGCGATGTGGGCAGCATTACAGCAAGAAGAGTTGAGGAGAGACCTCCTCAAAATCCATTTGGAGGATGGCAATAGTGGATCGAAAGTCACGAAGGAGGAAGAAGATAAAATTGCCCTTGCATCAAAGGGGCAACAGAAGCAGAAGAAAAAAGATCTGTCCAAGATCAAGTGCTTCCGATGTGGGGAAATGGGACATTATGCCACACAGTGTCCTCTTAAGATGAAGGATAAAGAGAAGAAGGAAGATCTACAAGCAGGAGCTGCCAAGATTGAGGCAAAAAGAGATTGTGCTATGTTAGCTCATATTCCGAAAGAAGAGAAATGGGTTGACTTGGAGTTGTAGATCCAGAATCTACAAAGAGGTGGGATCCTTGAGTATTTCCGAACTCTTGGATCACATGTGAGCTACGATAGCCTAAAGACAATAGCAGGATGGACAGTGGCAGCAGGAGATGAGAAGACAGTGCAATGGCTAGCAGTACTAGAGCCTGATCAGCGAATAGAGGGTGCAGCAGCAGCAACGCAGTGCACACTGGTGTAGCGCAGTGCAAAGCAGTGCAGAGCAGCAACAGCGCAGTATTTTTCAGAGAGATAGTGTAGAAACTAGCAGCAATCAGTCTTATTTTTCAATTGCAAATTTACTTTGTCCCATTTCGGATGTTTTTCTATTGCAAGTGGCAACAGTGCAGCAATGCAGTAGCAGCAGTAGTTGAGAAGCAGCGGCAGAGGAGCAGCAACAACGCAATGCACAGTAGTTCTCACGCAGTGCAGCAGCATGGTTGCAGAATTCAGAGGGAGTTGCAGTACATTCGCAGTTGGCAGCAGCATGCAGAGTCAGCAACAGTACAGATGCAACATTTTTCCTTGTGCAGTTTTGGTGAGCAACATCAACAGCACAGCAGCAGATGTTCCAAAAGTCAGAGCAGCGCATTGGGTTGTTTTGTTAGAGCACCTTCCTCGCTAAGAGGGAGTGTTGATTTATGGTAACATCGGATATGCTCTAGCCTTGTAACTTTGTATATAGGCTAGGACACATGTTTTCCATAAATCCAGAAATGGTTTTGGAAAATTCCACTTAGAGATGATTTAATTAAATTAATTAATCGTTTTTTAATGTTCTCCTAAGTCTCAACGTAGGGAAACTGATTAATTAAAGTGTATTAATTAAATCAAGTGTGAATCTTCTAGATAAAGTCATGGATCACCTCCAAGTTAATCTTAGCCCTTGATTATGTTTAAATCTTGGCCGTTGAAGACTCAACGGAAGAATATAAGGAGGGTGAGGGGCCTATGGAAAACACATTGAGACACTTGAGCCATTAAGCATTTTCGAATTTGTGTGAGGAGACACAGCTTTTGATCAAGGATCAAATCACTAGGGTAGGGTTTGCTAAGTGATGTTGATTCAGTGATCAGATTCAGAGAGGGGCAAAAGCAGAGACTGGCCAGGAGGACCATGAGTGCATTTCAAAGAGAGGCAGAGGTGACGCAGAGAAAGACAATGCAGTTTTCTGAAGAGGTGACGCAGACCCTGTAGGAAATCACGCAGAAATAGTGCAGTGTCTCTTAGAGTCAATCCGGAGATAGCTAGAGGTTGGGGTTTCTAAGCTAGGAGGGCCAAAATCTAGTCTTAGGTCAGCTAGATCAGTTGCAGAGGAAGGTGATGCAGTTCCTCAAGTTTGCCCACACAGGATTACGCGGTTCCAGCGTAGGCAATCACGTAGAGGCTGTGAGGGCTTCACTCACGCTGTCAGATCAGCCGGAGAATTGCAGAGTGAGGTATATCTCACAGTTTTCACCAAATTGTCTAGATTTCTCTGAAGGGTTTGCCGGATGTTGGCACCCTAGTTGTATTCAAGATTCTGCTGCTTAATAATACAAACCCTCAAATCTGCTGCACTGGTTTTCTCAAGTTGGGTTTTTCCGGGGACTTGGTCCAAAAATAATTGTCTCATGTGGATGTTTTTCATTGTATTTTTTTCAGATTGTTTCAGCTCTTAGATTTATTCCGCAACACTATTTGTGTAGACTGCTTCAGAAATTACATTAATATTTCACAGTAATGAAATAATTATGAAACATAATAGAAGAAGTAATTCAGATTTGTTGCAGTAGGAATCCAGATCTAGGATTTTTCACAGTGAGTACTATGTGACCACTCCAGGAAGATCTGGATTTTCTTTCTCAAGACCAAAGATGAGTTCTTCAAGAGGTTCCAAGAGTTTAAGGCTCTTGTGGAGAACCAAATGGGGAAGAAGATCAATGTCTTGAGATCACACAATGGAGGTGAGTACACCTCCAAGGAGATGAAGGAGTTTTGTAGGAGTGCGGGCATCAGGAGGGAGTTCATAGTGCCTTATAACCCCCAAGAGAATGGGGTGGCAGAGGCAAAGAACAGGGCCATAGTGGGTGCAACTAGAGCTATTTTTCATGATCAGAGATTATCTTTCTTCTTGTGGGCCGAGTCGTGTAACACTACAGTGTATCTACATAATAGGAGCCTGCATAGAGTCTTGGGGAGTAAGACCCCTGAGGAGGCTTTTTCTAGGAAGAAGCTTGAGATTGGGCACATAGGATCTTTGGGTGCCTTACCTATTCACAAGTCCTCGAGGAGAAGTAGACAAAGTTCGAACCCACTACAGAGAAGGGTATCCTTATGGGTTACAAGGAGACTAGCAGGGCCTACTGTATATACATTCCTACATTGAAGAAAGTTGTCCTCAGATGAGATGTGAGATTTGAGGAGGAGAGGGCCTTGAGAAGGTCTTGGGAGGCAAATCAAGTAGAGCAGTAGGCTCTTCAATAGTGGGCCACACCACAAGTATTGGGATCTTCAGGTGGTAGGTTCACAAAATCAGGTATCACCAAGTGTAGGATCATCAGGTTCAAGATCTAAGAGTCCATTATCACCACAAAAAATAGGATGGCCTTCCTCATCAAGCGGAGAAGATCCAATTGAGGATTTTCCCATACAAGCAGAGGAGGCTACTATAGGGAAGAGGAAGCCAATATGGCTTTGTTAGACCCTGAAGGAAGCCCAGGAGACAGTGGGTAAACCCAAGTGGTCAGTGAGGGAGAGCAAGCCACTGGAGAGGTTGGTTGGGTTTGTGGCGGACGTTGTTATGAGGAGGACACCAGTCAGCAGATCTAGAGGGATGCCATGGTGGAGTATGCCTCCATCATGATGAATGATGTCTAGGGGGTAGTGCAAAGACCAGAGGGGATGTCCTTGGTAACTTCCAGGGTACTTGATCAATAACATTGGTCAAATGGCAAGCCTCAAGAATTAACTAAGAACTATGAAGATGACAAAAGATGACATTGTGGCATCCTTCTTTGTAAAGATAGCTAGAATTAGAGATGAAATCCAGGGAATAGATGAAATAGTCCCTAAAAAGGAGCTCGTGATTACTACCCTTCTAGGATTACCAACATCATGGAGTACCTTTGCATCAGGAATCAACAGTTGGAAGGATACTCCTACATTCGAATAATTACAGAATGCATGTAGTCAAGATGAAGCTAGAATATCATTAGTAAGCAACAAGGAGAATGAAGAGGAGAGCATCTCAAATGCCTATTCCGTTCATCACAAGAATAAAGGAACCTTCACGAAGTTTAAAGGGTTAAGGAAGAAAATAGACCAATCCAAGATTGAATGTTACAATTGTCACAAAATGGGTCATTATAGAAACAATTGTCATGAGAATCCAAGGAATAAAAGGAGAGATAGGGATCAAGCAAATATTGTCGATGAAGGTTCACCAAAGAAGAACAAGACTGAAGAATCGGAAATCCATGACTCACTACTAAGTCCTCTCTCTCTCTTCTCTCTCTCTCATCTCTCTTACTCCTCTATTCTATGTTTTGGATTGTTTTCCTTTATGTTTTGATTTCTAGTACTTGTAGGTCTAACATGCCTTGGTAGAACATTTTTGAATTGTTTTGATGAAGTTATAGGTATCCCTCGAGATTGGATTAAGAGGGAACCCTCACCATTTTACCAAAGATAAGTATCTCACTCCTTGTATTATCTTTTGTGTTTGTATTATACTAATAACCTTTCTTTTTATATTTTCCTTGTTTAGGAAAGGTTGCTAAATACTCAAGGGTTGAGGAGACTTCACAAGATAAAGCATGGCAGAAGTTCGGTTGCAAAGGAAGCTCTTCAAGAATTGATGCCCTACAAGGTTTGTTAAAGAAACCACTCAAAGGTATGTCTTAAG